>JAMPIT010000624.1:22547500-23174687 GCA_026261815.1 Monarcha castaneiventris obscurior | reverse complement strand
TGGAAAGCAGCAGACACAGCATTAAACCCCTTGTGGAACTCACACGCACTGACAGTTCGTCTTTCTGTCAAGGCTACTCCACTGCAAGGCACACTTCTCACAAGCCCCTGAAGATCCATGAATATTCAATAGTCAGCCTGGACTTTTGCATGCATACAGCTCAAGAATATTAAGACTTCCACCAAAATGTTTTTGCAATGCTTTCCTGGAACTGAGCAAGCAATGCAGAGCCTTTTTGTTAGAAACATGTCTCCCCATCAAGCATAAAAAGCCATCAAATCCATTAGTGATTCATACAAGACCTCAGCACCAGCAATGGGCATCAAGCATCTGAAAACGAAGCTCGGCACCAAGGCACAGCTAATTCAAAATGTCCCAACACAAATGGGACTAACCAATGCCTGGCTGTGAAGCCCCTGGTGCCCAGAAGATGATGGCTCAGCCAAATTCTAAGGAAGATCATCCCTGAATACATCCTGCAACAAATCAGAGCTCTAGAAATAGCCAGCAAGTGCACCTTCATTTCCAAACTGTGCCTTCTGAATAAAAGCAAGCACTCAGTAAATTCAGCTGTTTCTGGTGCTATCAGGTCAGAACAGCTTGCCTCACTTAAGGGACAGGGCTTCTGGAAAGCTACAGCACACACCATGTGCACAGCCTGCCAACAGCCCCCAGCAGGGGCCACGAAAGACAGAGTCGAACACCAGGAGATCTGAGGGAAGAGAGATCACAGTTGGCGTGACTGAGCAGATCAGATCTGACAAACCCTGTGTACACCAAGGCATTTTGTCAGAAGAGAGACAGAGAGATCCCCTCCTGTGACAGGCTGGGCAACTGCATCCGTCCTCTGCTCTGGACAGTCCAGCAGTACCTCGGCAGGTGTCAGCGATGGAATTTTCCCCTGCAAAGATTCCTCTCTTCTTTGTGACTGGTAGGGACACATTGCTGGAGTCACAGATTATTCCCGCTGAAACTGCAAGCTGCTTTGGAGGGCTGTTCCATCTGAACAGGATGAAACGGACTCTTTGCTCCCTTGCAAATCCCACCGGGGTCAGGAGGCTTCCCATGAGGACAAACTTGGGACACAGAGCTTTAGGGCCAGATTTAGGAATGAATGCCATTTTAAGAAGCGTGACATGAGCAGAACAGAAAGTTGTGGCTGCAGTCTACAGAGCTGAATCTCATTTACTTTCAGACCATTACCACAGCTCCAATTACCCTCAGCTGGAATGAAATCTGATTTCCATTAAAAAAATTTATCTTTTGATGCATCTTCTGACAACCCTAGAAGAAACCCTGACTGGTCCTGGAAGAGCTGCTGCTCCTGGGATGAGCCTGGCATGGAGGAGTGTAGCACCTCAGGGTCACACTGTGCTCCCCAGGGGGAACAGGCACGTGCAGTGACCAAACTCTTGACACCCAGAGCAGGGGCTTCAGCCATCACTGGGGGTGCAGCACCCAGTGAACCATCCCCAGCTGATGAGCAGGGGAACCGCCTGACATGGAAATATCTCCCACAACTCATTTCAGCCAGTTTGCTTCACATCAAACCTAAGCCAAGGGAAATCATTTGCCATGGGATTTGGGGGAATCAGGCTTCTTACACTAGGGGTGGTCTTGGTCTGCCATCCTCCACCTGGAGGCAACCATACAGGGTTCATTGCACAAAGCCACTAGACAGGATGGACACAAGCATGTGCTCATTCCCAATTAAATGGTTCTGACTTTCAGAAACACGTGATTCCATAACTGTCAAATATCTGTGTTTCCAACCCACGTTTTATTTGGCATAAGTGCCAAATAGAGTTTAATAAACTCTTACACATAGGAGCACCCATTTTCTGGAAAGCCTGCCAGAATCCCTCCGCAGCAAAGCTGACATCCATGAGCTCAAGAGCAACAAAACTCAGCCCAGCAAAAGTCATGGTGATTAACCATGATATGCTGACCCCACTTTCTTTCCCCCCCATCCTCTGTACAGTGACTCCAGCTCTCTCAGTACAAGAGCTTTAGGAGGATGGACACCAGGGAGGGAAGATCAGAGACGTGACACAAGACACAGGGGCATTGACTGTTGAAAAAGAATCTTGAATTGGAAACTAGAAGGAAGAGCAGAAACCACCGCTTGTTCCAGGATGGTGCTTTGATCACTCTGCAGAGGACGACGAAAGGCAGCTGCCTGTGATACCCACTGGCCAGGCAGCTCCTGCCAGGCCCCTGCTCCCAAGGCTTGGATTTCAAGCTGGTGCCCTCCCTTCATCTCTGGTGAGGAAATACAAGGGTTTCAAGCATCTTCTAACATATTGAACAGATGTTGCTTCTAGGCCCTTTCCTAAGCCCTGCAAGGTATGCTTGCTTTTATTTTTTGAACACACATTTCATAATTAAAGTTGATGCTAATGGTTATGCATCCACAACATCTTCCCATGTAACTCCCACTCTCCTCTCACACACAAGCAGCTTTCATCCAGCAGCCCTGAACTGCTCTACAAAGAAAAGTCTGCTTCTCCCCAGATAAGTTTTAAGAAAGAGAAAGTGATTGTGTTTGGAGAAACAAAATTTACCTACCAAAAAAAAAAAAAAAAGCTTTATTTAAGAGAAATAGGAAAGGATGCCCTGCAAATGCTAACTGGCTTTGACAGTGGCTATCTGCATTGTGACCAAACCAGCGAGCTTTCTCCCCTCACACAGTGGGCAAGCTGCCAAGAACAGAGCATCCTGCGCACAATGCCCTTTTGAAAGAAAAAAAAAGAAACCTGAAAAAATTCCTGCTACCTCGGAGCAAGGGAAAGCTCCTTTCTGCACAGACAGGCCAGGCTGCGCGGAGCAGAGGTAAATGAGAAGCGGCGCGGAAGGCTGGCGAGGCCGGCTTGCAGCACGCCCACACGCTGGCTCCCAGCCCCCTGAAGGCATTTCTTTTCCTCCCTCCTCCCACCGCCGCCCCCGACTATTCTAAAATGACTTTGCATGAGCCACGCGTCAACTTCTAAGCACAGGCACCATGCATTTCCTTATTCCATGCCCAAGCTAGACCATCCATCACGTTTGTATTTTCAAGAGATTACAAGAATCTGGTGTTTGCACACAAGGGACACACAACTGTACATGCTCCCACTCCCAGACAATTCGTGCGAAATGCTTCTTGCATTTCCATTGCTGGGAAGTACGTTCCAGATGCTGGTATGCTGCATGGTTGGGGAATCAGAAACAAACCCCTTTGCCACTCTGACCAGTCCACCGGTTAATTCATTATGATAAACCCATTGTCCAAAACAAAAACATTTTTTGATTGCTAAACCAGCTGCCCAAGTTTAGCTGTTGCTCTTGGCAAACATATCAGGATCTCAGTACGCCTGTTTTTCAGCAAGAATCTCTGTAGATGCAAGCCATGCCTTCCACCCTTAAAGTCTCTGGGTGTCCCTGTCACCAAATCCAGTGTTTTTCAGCCCAACTGGGTATTTAAAGGGATACCATCAGCTCAAACACCTCCCTGAATACATTAGGATTACAGCCACTGAAATACTAGCAAGCATCCTTTCCCCCCCACCAGCTGTTAAATGTGTAATTAATGCAGCTGCACTCTTCCCCATCAGACAGTCTGATTTCCTTTAAAAACAGAGGGCAGAAAAAGAAAAAAAGGTTAAAACCTATTTGAAGGCGTCACCAAAAAAAACTGTCAGAAGGTCTCAAAGGCTGATGCCTGAACTGTATGTAACTACAGCTATGTCTAAGTTTTCTTGCTGCTTTTTCAAGTAGATTGTGCCACTTGAGACAGGCAGCTCTATCACTGGGAAATACGTTGCATGCAAGGGAAGAAAAAGGCTGGCCAGGTTGTAGCTGGCATCCTTTGAACAGAATGCTGCTTGGCATGGGTTTCCAAGTATCTCAACTGACATGGATCACCAGGGAGAATCCTTTAAAATACTTGCTGCTTTCTTTGATTTTAAAAAGATACACACCTAGAGGACAAGAAACACTGAAACAACCCAAATACCACTGCCATTTCTTTCACACTAGTTACTCACAGGTATCTACAAACCTACTGTGCAAACGATAAGCAGCATTTCTTAATAATAATAAAGGCATCTTTCATTCAGTGCAATCCAGAAGAACTGCAATATTTCTTAGATTACAAGACTGATCTGCCCTCCCCCCCCCCCACCCCCAGTTCCTGCCTTCTAATTCCAGCACAATCAGAGCAGGAGAATGCATAATTCATCCTGCAGTCGGCCCTGTAGGTCTCCCAGTCATTAAGCAACATAACACCAAACTTCCAGAAAGGTCATATTTCGAGGAGATTCAGCTGAAGATTCTCTCTTATCCACTGACAGACTCTGAGAGGTAAAGTAAGGAGCTCCTAATGGAGTATTTGCCCCCACCGTTCAAGGATTCACAATTACTTTGCTAGCAGAGCATGACAACAAGCAGAGGATATTTATCTGGGGAAGTCGAGAAATGCAGAAATCAATGGATTAATTAGCAGGTTAGCAAAACAAAACTGACTTGTGAAAGCTTTCATACAGCAAAAGACTGATGAAGTAAAGATAACTGCATTTGTTATACTCTCTGGCTGGTAGAGGATTATTGGAACAATGGAAATTTCAGGCACCGATTCAAAACAATTTCTGTTTATTAAAGCTAAACTTCAACAGTTTTGCAAGAGCAAATCTTTTCACTATCCATGGGTAGGATCCCACACAATACAGTAACACAGTTAACACAAGATAAGATAAACCTCTTGCCAAAAGAAATTTAACTTCAGACCAAGTTAAGCTCAATGAAGATACAGATGTTCGGCACAAACAATTTTCTAATACATAAACAAAGATACTGATAATGAACAAAGAAACTGATCCCACATATAGACATTATGGAAAGCATCCTAGGAACACGAGGGAAAACACACTTCAAAAAAAAAAAGTCTGTAGTTCTTCCATTAACTGGAAAACACATTGCATTTTTTCCTGAATCTGACCTAAAAGTCATGCTTGAAGGAAATTCCAGCAGTTCTTTGGAAATGTGTGAGATCCTCTTCCCATGAGTATCAGTGCATCTTACACGTGAAAACAGTACAACATCACTGATTACAGTTTCACATCACTAAAAGGAAGTAAAGAAAAGTAAAAAATTATATAGAATTTTAATTCACACTGCCCCTTGGTCTACCAGCATTCTTGTCTCACCCATGTCAAAGTAATCAACACTCAAAAGAATGCTGCCTTGCTTCTAAAAAAAAAATAAAATCACACTGCATGTGTATTTTTAATTGCAACATTTCTAAACCCAGATCACATGCTTTCTCTTTTTTTTTGTTTTGTTTTGTTTTTTGTTGTTTTTGTGGAGTCATAATCCAAGTTTAATGTTGCTTAGGCTACAAATTAATCTCTCTCCCCAGCTCCCAACAACTGGCCCATGTCACTGCCGTGCCCATGAGCTCGGGTGGTAGAATGGGGGCACCACAGTGCCAGCTGCAACACGCTGCGAGCGAGCACCGCCTGCACCGACAGAGCGACAGCCTCATCTGAGAACTAGAAAGGTTTGTCTATACAAGTTCCTGCCGGCGCAAGCAGCCTGCTGCAAGAGCAAACCCTGCTCCAGCACCGTTGCAATTCCCTGAACAGACTAAGCTATGCCAACAAAAGCACTTTTTTTGCCAGCAGAGCTGACTCCTCAGCAGAGCTCCTGACAGTGTTGCGACAGCCACTCTAGAGTGGCACCCTTTTTTCCCCCCTCACGGTTTCCTACACTTTCACCTCTACACAGAGAAAGGCAAGAAACAAAGAAATGCAGAGAATAGGTGTCAGGACAAGGTGATAAGTGTCCTGCTGGCTGGCTGGCAGCTCCTCATCTAACCTAAGGAAAATGTGAGGAGATTATCTGCCTTCTTCTCGGAGCCCCTCCACACCACATGAAATCAAACACACTCAGCTCTAAGATCCTTTCTCCTGAATCAAAGGGTTCCCAATGCAAGCACCTGAGAAGAGTTGAGGAGTCAGGAGTGAGGCAGATACTTGGCCCTGGAACAAGCAATGCTCCTCCTGGCTCTGCTCCCTGGCCAAAAGTACCCAAAAATACTGGTAGACCCCATGCAAGACGGCTGCATATCATGCCGGTGATATCAGCGGCTGCTGAAATAGTCCCCCAGTCTTTGCTCAAATTTCATCTCAGGCAAGAAGAGCTTTTGAACCTGAAACTACGACAAATAGCACCCATTAGGAAAAACTGGAAATATTTTGGGGAGGGAGTGATCGTTTCCTCCTTTCTTCCTCCCACAGAGAAAATTTGATCTCCCTACCAGATTTTCACTTGTGAATGGGATTACAGGACAGTGCTCAGCTACAGTGCTTGCCTACGAGTATTCCTGTGAAAAAGCTCAAGATTTTGTCACATAGGTATAAATCACCCAGCTATGAGCAGGAGACACAGACCTACTGAGCACCCAGCGGTTTTTCTCAGCGAACCTTTCATTCCCGACGATGCATTAGATGACCTTTTCCCAAACCGAGCAGGAACTTATTTACATAGAAACTTACTTGTAAACACACTTGCCTTGTTTTATTTCTTATTTCTTGTAATTCTCCCTACTTCGGCAGCTAGTGTGTGCTGGAGCCATGTGCTCCAGCAGGTCCCCCAACAGCCTGATGCAAATCACGGCTGGCAGATGCCTTTGCAGCCACAACCTCACAGGAGTAGGGTGTCCCCCCTTGCCCAGCTTTCAGGGAACTGGGGTGACCTTGGCCGCAGCCATCCGGCCTCCAACACAGCCCCAGATATCTCCCAGGCGAGGAGACAGCCAAAAAAGCCAACTCACCAGAGGCAAACGCCAGCATTTTTTAAAGGCCGTTTGGGAAGGTTGGCAATAGGAAGTCCGGGTCTGTAGGAGTTGACTCAAAGCGCCCTGCAACATTCATGCGGCGGGAACTTCGGGTAAACCATTAACCACCATAAAGCAGAGCTGCGAAACGCCCCTCACCATCGGGGAGGCTCCCGCACACCCGAACACACGCGGGCTGCACAGGGATATGCACACACAGAGGCACGGCTATCCATGCACGTACAGACACACAAGGACGCCGATCCACACACACGGCTTGGGGTTTTCTGAGGGCAGGGGAAACACTGGCAATTCCCTCTGCTCGGGGCGCGGCGAGCGCTGCCACCGCAGCCCCGCGGCGGCAGAGCGGGGATCCGCTCGCATCCCCTCGCATCGGACGCCAAGAGGGCACCCGGATCCGCTCCGCATCCCCTGGCGGCGGAGGGAGCAGCCGCCCCGGCTCCGCGCCCCGCGGGGATGTAAGAGATGCGCGGAGCGCCCCGCGCCCGCAATCCAGACAGGATATTTTGAGCCCTCCCTCCCCAAAAATACCCCGCCAAAACCCAGAAATCTGCCCCCTCCCTCCAGCTTCGCTCTCCGACAGTGCCCGCGGCAGGAGAAAGAGCGCGGACCTCCCGCAGCCCCACCGAAGTTTCCGCGCCGCTCCGCGGGCGGCGGCGGAGCAGCCCCGGCTCCTTACCCGGCTGGCGGAGCGGGGTCCCGGGGCGGCCTGGAAGCGGCGGCGGCTGCGCGGGGGCGCGGCGGCTTCCTGGGAGCTACAACTCCGCGGCGGCGCCCGGGCGAGCCGCGCGCCTGCGGAGCGGCGGCGAGCGGGGAGGAAAAGAGGAAATGAGCGGGAGGCGCATTGGAGGGAGGGAGGGGGAGGAAGGAGCCGTCGCCGAGGGACCAGGGAGAGCGAGGGACGGAGCGCAACTTCCCCGGCGGGGCAGCGGGCGCGCCGGGGGGCGGAGCGCACCGCACCGCCGCTCCGCGGCCGCCCCGCGGCGTGCGCAGCGCCGAGCCCCGCGCAGGGGCCGCCCGCCGCCGCCGCTCCCGCCGCGCCGGACACTTGGTATCGCCCTGCCCGGCCCCGCAGGGCCGCCGCCGCGGGCAGGAAGTGCGGGGCCGCGGGGGCAGCGCGGAGAGGCGGCTCCGCGGGGCTGCGCGCCCGCGGGGGACTGCGCTCGCCCCGCCCGCACTCGCTGCCGGCCCCGCCGGCACCTCGGGCACATGCATGGGCAGCGGGGCCGGAAAAGTTCTGATTTTTGATGCTGGGGGATTTTTTCCTTTTTGTACATGTGTGGTTTTTACCCCCAAAACAACTAAGGGAAGGCCGGGCAGGGACCTCTCCTGCGGCCTCAGCTCGCCCCAGGCCCTGCCCGCATCCCCTGGCGCGGCTGATGGTGCCCGGTGCTGGGTGCGCGGGGACGGGGGGAGCGCGGTGGCAGCGGTGGCCGCTGGAAGCGAGCGCAGCCGCCTCCCAGCACACGGAGCCCACGCTTCCCTCGGAGCAGGGCAGCGGGACGAGCCCCCGGCCGCCCGCGGTGCCCCGGCCCCTGCCGGCAGTGGCTCCCAGCAGGGCGCAGAGCGGCACAGGTGAACTTGGTGCCGTCGGCTGAGCCTGCGGACGGGCACCGTCCCACTCGCCGGGGACAGGCGCCCACCCTCCGCTCGCTGCTCTGTGCAAGACATGAACTTGCGGAGCCTCTCCGCGTACCCCATCACAAAATGGAGGGGATTTAGGGATTGATGCTAATCTGCTTCCTGAGGGAGGTGATTGGAAGCATTTCTCAGAAATATGGCACGTAGCACAAAGAAGTGAATCTTCCTGTTAGGATGTTCTTCCCCACCCCCCTCCCAGCTTCTGCCCAGCACATTTTCAAGTCAAAAATATATGGAGAATTTAATGTAGTTGTCACTGTGCCTTATCAGTAGCTTTCACTCAGCCTCCCCTTATAGGAGACTCCATGAGCACATTCAGTGCTGTCGTGAGATAAGAACTGAATAGAGCTGAAATCAAGGCCACACCAGGAAAAATATACTAAAAGATTTAAGCGACAAGCCTTGGGGAGGGGGGGGAACAAACAGAAACATTTCACCACCAACAAAGCAGCAGTTTTTCAAAGCTTATCTGCATTAAGTCCAACAGATTTTCATAGGGACAGGGGAAAAAGGAAAACAACAACCCACCAAAAAAAACCCCAAACAAAAAACAAAACAACAAAGAAGCCAAACCTTTCACATGTACTCCAAAGCCGGAATACCTTGAAACAGGATACATTGATGCAAAGAGAAGAAAATGTTACAGAGATTAAAATGTTACTTAACAGTAACCACTTTCTCCAAGGCCCTTCAAAAATAGTTGGACGATTTTGTCAGCTTAAAAAGAAAATAAAAAAAGTCAGCCCAAGGAAAAGAACAAACTTGGAAAATAAAGAACCTGAACAGTTTAAACTAGAAGCAACTCAACTAGGACCATATAATGGAAAACATATAATGGAAAACTCTATGCAACCACCATCGCTGCCAGCTTCACCTGCTTGAAGCTGGGCTCTGCTGGCAGGAGATACGAGATTTCCCAGCAAACCCTTCCCTGTGCAAGCATTGCCGACGTAAGCGCGGCCGGACGCGAGGATGGGGCTGTGCCTCTCCGGCTGCTCTGCCAGCGAGGGCGGTGGCACAGGAGACGACACCACTCCGCCCAGGAGCAGGAGGCAACAGAGCAAGTACCTACTTGAGGCCTCCTCCAAGATTTACAGCCCTCGGGGCTCACGTCTGGCGAGAGAAAACAGTTCATGGCGCTCAACCGCACTTTCATTTTTCGCGTGGCCGGCACCTGGTAGTCCCAAAGCAGCAGGTTTCCCTCTGCGTGGCACTGCCCTGTGTCCTGTGGTGGACAGGCTTTGAGATGGGACCTGCAGCCGTTTCTGAGGCTGCAGTGGCTCCTCTCCAGGATGTCCAGGCTCCAGTGGGGATTGGCAGCTGTGAGTACTGTGTTCAGTTTGGGGTGATCCTCAGATGGGTCTCTTTGTGCTGCTCTGCACCCTGCTCAGAGCAGCTCTGAACGTGTCTGTCAGAAACTGCCTGTGTTGGGAGGCTCAGAGACATTCTGTGGTCAGTGGGTACTTACCTGAGAAGTGCCTGTGGCTGCTGCTCTCTTTGAGCCCTCTAGTATTCTGTGTATTATCCCACAAGAAACTGCATAAACAATTCTGTGTTCAACAATTATTGGGGAACACACAACAAGATCCAGAAGAGGTGTTGCTGTCATTTATGCCCAACTACTTTCTTCAAGAATTACACCTTTCCAGCATACAAGATGGTTGAATTCATATAGACAGCCAACCAGAGAAATACCACTGAGATGTCAGATGATTTAGAGTCCTAATGCCAACTAATGAGCAATTCCTGAATTACAGAAATCCCTGGGGAAATGAAGAAAAATGGATGTAGAAAGCTAACAACTGCTCACAAACAAAATCTGAGATGAAAAGAGGCTGCAGATTCACTCCTGCAATGAGTTTGTGAGGGCTGCTGCTCCCCTCCCAGATGGGCAATGGAGCCATGAAGGGCCTAGAAAGCATATCTTGTGAGGAGCAGCTGAGGGAGCTGGAGGTGTTCAGCTTGGAGAAAAGGAGGCTCACAGAGGACAGGGGACCTTATCACTTCCTGCAACTACCTGAAAGGAGGTTGTAGCCAGGTGGAGGTCGATCTCTTCTCTAGGATAACAAGTGGTAGAGTAAGAGAAAATGGCCTCAAGCTGTGCTAGGGAATGTTTAGATTGGATATTAGGAAAAATTTCTTCACAGAAAGCATTGTCAAGCACTGGAATGGGCTTCCCTGGGTGGAGTGGTGGAGTCATCATCCCTGGAGATATTTAAAAGATGTGTAGATGTAGCACTTAGGGACATGGTTTAGTGGTGGACTTGCACTGGTTAGGTTAATTGTTGCACTTCATGATCTTAGAGGTCTTTTTCCACATAAACGATCCTCTGATTCTATGAAGCTGTTTGCAAAATTGGTCCCACTGGGTGTATCTGGCTTATTTGAAGTTCTTCTTTTGATGGTGTATGTTTGTTAAGCCCATCTGTAATAATCCCGTGATGACCTAGCACAGACCTTCGCAAACTTAAATCCACAACCGCTCTGGCATCTCACCTTTTGTTTGATTTTCCTTTCTGCTTTTCATTCTGTTTCCACAGTCAGGAGTGCAAAACAAAGAGGGATTAAATTAGATTCATCTGCATCATTCCAACTATGCTGAATTTGAAGATAATGTGTGAAGTTCCTTTTGCTGTCTGGGGTTTAATCATCAAGGGATTAGATGGAAATGAAGGTATTTGAGGTGTGTGGCTTTTTAAATTTCTTCCGTAATAATGTGAGCTTCATAAGGCTGTTGCTAATCTTGAATTACTATCTGCCTTCCTGTGGTTTGCCATGATTAACTGGAGGAAGAGAATAAAGTGGTATTTACCTTTTTTGAGCAGTTTATCGGCTTGACCTGGCCAGCCCAGCACCAAAAAGCAAAGGAAGAAAATCCTGGCAACGAATAAAGATTCAGGCCACTCTTTCCCTGTTGGTCTTCTAATATCTGTCATGATTGTTGTGATGGAAAGTGCTGGTGGGGTCCTTGAAGGTGACCAATTGCTCCAGATGAGTCCAGGCCAGGTGTCTGGCAAGGGAGATTGCTGTGGGTCAGGCTGGCTCTGATCTGCCTCTCCTAGAAGAGCCAGGACTTGCCTCCTCTGCAAGCAGTGACAGCAAAAGCACTGCTGGCTTTGAGCTGGGACATGGTCATCCTGGTCATCCCCACACTGCTGTCCTGGAGGCACATGGCCCTTCCCCAGGGCAGCCACTGGCCAGCAATTTTGCCTGGGAAGGAGCTCCTGCCTGGCCAGGCAATTTGCAGAACGGCCTTGCAGGAGAGGGTGGAGGAGCACCCCTGAGACCCCCTCCATCACTGAGGTTCCTCACAATGTATGTTTGATGAAGAAAGCAATGTTTCAAAAAATGATGTAATTTTTTAAAAAAATAATCCTCTTTTAATCTTGTTTTTGGAAATCCCTCAATGAGGGATCACTTCAGGGAGATTCAGAGGAGAACAGTAATGGAGACGTGAGCCAGTGTTATTTACCAAGTGTGATAAAACCAAGCTGGTTGGCATGTGCTTGGGGAAATAAGAGGGAAAATTCTGTATCAGAACTATGTTCTTTGTTGAATTTTGAATTCCAGTGATAAACCTCTGGATGCTCATCTATAAAGCCTCCTATTTTTGCTACCAGATGCTGGGGCTTGAACCTTTGCCTGCATTGGTTTAACCCCTCTTTGTGCTCCTTTGCATTTCCAAGTCAGACTAACCAGGCAAACATAACTTGGGAAATGCCAGCTGCATCCATGGTTCTTACAGGCAAGCAGCATCACCTGAACAGGCAGACCTAGTATTTAATGTACTACCAAAACAAATATGCCAAGGGGTTTTGGCAGTCATCAGGATCACAGAAACTGGAAGTGAAAAAGAGCAGGTAGACTTTTACAATGCATTATCCTGCCAAAGCAAGATTGTTCCCTGCAGTGTTTTCTAGTGTACTTCCCTGGCCTGTTTTAGATGACCTTGTAGGATGGGGAGAGGCAGGAGGAGGGAATCTGCTAGTTACCTCCAAAGGCTCTTTGTCTACTTTGAATAATATAACATAGAGCAAGGGAAAAGGAGAGTTCAGAGAATGTAGCTACAACACAATATATAATGTAATTTTTGCATGTTTTTAATCTCCAACCTACTTGCTATGTCTGCAACTGTGCCAGTAACATCAGATAGATGAAAAAAGAAAGTAACAAAAATAGTGTCAATAGTCCACCTTTGCATGACTGCTCTTCTTTCTCTTAGAAGAAGATTGTCTTGGGTGCTTTCTTCCCCTGTGAGGAAAATAAATAGTAAGAGCTGCGATGATTGGCAGCAAGCCTGAGAACAGCAGATGTGAGCCTGCACAGCTGGACAAATACAAAAATGCACTTTCTACCTACATTTGTATTAAAGTTGCCCCAGGGATACCCCAGTGCCTATGGGGAGGCCTTAGTGTTTGAACAGCCAAAGCCATCAGGCACATTTACATATATGAGAACACTTGGTATCCTTTTCAAAGTCAAAAAGAGCAACAATTAAAGCAACATAAAGGAAAATTGGCTGCGTGGTTTTTCTCTCCCATAATAGAAAGACTGAGGGTGGAGATATTAAAAAAAATTCAGCTTGACAGAGGTGAAGAATTTATGAATTAAACTGACACGTTTTCATTTAATTTACTGTTGTCTACCCATTTATTACATGGAAACCTAAAAAGGACCTGATTTTGCTTCCCAGGCTGCAGTTGCTATGTCAGACGCTAAAGTTAGGTGTTTTAGACAAGATTTTTATATTAAAGTTTCTTACGCAAAGAGAGAAAGACTTTGCTAAATAAGGAAAATTGAAAAGCCTCATTTCTCTCTACAGTGCTTTGCTATAGTTTTTCACTCTGGGATTTGCTACAATATTTGCTGGGATTCATCATCAAACAAAATTTGGGGCCAGGGGCATTTTTAGCTGTACCTATTAGCAAAAAAATGGAATTTCTTACACTCCATAGCCTGCTCATGATTATTTCCAGTTGCATCTACCAACAACCCACTTGTGCCACAGGGTCTCTGCACGAGGATATCCACCATCAGGGCAGAGCAGCAGGGCCTTGGGTGTCTGCCCATGAACCCATGGCATTCCCACCTGGGCTTGGCATTCCCACCCAGGCTATTTCCTCATGCTGGCAGCAGCAGCAATTTCAAAACACAAAATGATATGTCTAATTCATCTGAGCACAATAACAGAGAGCCCTTGAAATGGATGAGTTCCCACGGAGAGAAGTAGCCATTGAAAAACTCGTTTCTGTGAGATGCAACAGAGTGAACTCTGGTTTTGTGGTTCAGCATGGCAAATTTATGCTGAGAAAGGGGGAATGGAGTAAGAAGACTCAAGTGTTTCAGTGCAGCAGAAAATATCAGTGCTGTTACTTGTTTCTATTCTGAAACATGACAGGAGAATGCAAAAGTCAGAAAATCAGAATGAAAAAAATGCTGGTGTGCCTAAATGAAAATCAGTTTTTGCTTTGCAAAGCTTTTGTAATGCCAAGAAATTTTTGTTCAATAAGGGCAATGAAAAATAATATTCTAAGCCTGGTATTTCCCCACAGCAACTTTCAGTTTTGCTGAGACCAGTTTTTTTCATATGGCTGAACAAAAGAGAAAGATAAAGAAGTCCGACAGCGCTTCCTGGGATGTTGGAGCCAACAAGATGATCCTGTAGTGCTCTTGCAGCCTGCATGCTCTGGGTTGCCTTCCAGAGCCCTGCAAAAGCCAGGGTATTCCACACACTGTATCAGGATGCTGCTTCCTGGGGTTAAGGGACTTTGCACCATGTTTGCACTTCTCATCCAGGGCTCGAACCTTCCTGCTGGGACACCCACATCTCCATGCAGCTCTCATCTGCATGAAACCACCCTGAAATACTTTTTATTGAAATTAATTTCCATCCTTAAAGTGGACTTATAGAAAGGTGGGGACAGACTTTTTAGCAGGGCCTGCTGCAGTAGGGCTTGGGGTAATGATTTTAAACTAAGAGAGGGCATGTTCAGACGAGATAGAAGGAAAAAATGTTTTACAACAAGGATGGTGAAACAGCAGAATATCCACCTGAGAGGTGGTGGATGCCTCATCCCAGAAAGCTTTCAAGGGCAGGCTGAATGGGGCTCTGAGCAACCTGAGCTAGTTGAAGATGTCCCTGCTTATTTCAGGGGGTTTGACTAGATGACTTTCAAAGGTCCCTTCCAAACCAAATCAAACTGTGGTTCTTTGAAAACAGAGTGCCTCATAAAGCAGCATTTCCCATGGGATTGAGGTCTTCTGCTCAGTACCTGAAGGCATAGCCATGTGTCTCATTCAGTGCAATTTGGAGGAAGTCAGTTTAATTTTGGCACTGGCAGTGGAGCACTCTTGTATTGCTCCTGTTGGTAATTAAGAGAAAGCAAATCCCAGGGGAGGACACTAAAACTATTAATTAACATTTCAATGAGAAAAAAGTTAGTAATTTTGGAAAGGTTGCTTTATGCCTGAAGAAAATACTTAAATAGGGTAATCACTCTGTTGGACATTTGACAAATGCACACTAATAAGTAAACGGGGATATTGATTACTCATTTAGATAATCACCAGATCCTCCATGCTCTTGCAGGCATGTCCCAGTTCTCTTGCCTCGAGCTTTGACTTCAAGTAGTGAAAAACACACCTGATTCCAAGCATGCAGACAACCACATTCACTCACTGGCCTGAAAAACCCATGTGTGTTTCCCATAAACTGGGGCGCCCAACCTGCAATCCCAGAAAGGCACAGGGGCCAGTTTGTGGCAGGGACACGGGAGCAGATCCCCTGCCTGGGGCTGCTCACCCCAGCGGGATATCACAGCCAAGTGCAGAGGACTCCTGCTGGAATGGCAGTTCTCCCCAGGGCACGCTGCTTTCCACCCTTGCCAAGCATCCTGCACTACCTTTGCCACAGCACTACCAAAACACACACGTTTTTTTTACAGAGAGAGAGGCAGCAACTTTGCAACTAAAAAGGCTCACAGTTTCCATGGATGTTTGATCAACTTTTATCACAACACAAATCATGAGGCAATTTGCTTCAAGCAGAGGAGATATTTTCCCCTCTCCAAACAGACAATAACCCAATAAAAGAACCCACTAGCAGGATCCTGGACAATGTGTGACACTATGTTATTATCAGCATCCCACTGGTGTTCTGGCAAGGTACAGCCATGCTCAGCTGATCCTCCTGACAGTGTTCAAAGGCACAGATTATTGGAGCCACAGCAGCTCCTCTGAGCTCAGATTGCCATGCAAATTCCACCAGATTTTTTATATTATCATGATACCAGGTGTCCTGTTTTATATCAAATTATATCCAGGCAAGTTAGAGAAATTCAGTTATTTACTCCATGCTGGTGGTACCTGAGCAAAATTTATTCTGACAGAGGTTTTAGAAACGTGCCTTTATGCTGACAGAGACTGAGAAATAGTAAAGAGCACTCAATGATTTCCTAAACCAGATGTATTCCTAAAAATGCCGGACTGGGTCACCTTCCATGTAAGAGTTTCAGCACTGATTAATTAAAGTACAGTTTGGCTTCAACCCTGCAAAGAGGATGTTTCTGCCCTTCCACACCTGGACTCCCAAGAATGAAAAAACAGCTGCTTTTCTTTGCGATCCTGTAAGCCTTTAATGGCAATTAAGGCAATTAAATTAAAATTTAATTTTTGGTAACAAAAAGCCATGTAAACAAATTATGCTGGCAGGGACAGAAAGCAAAAGTAGGGACTCTGGAGTTTTTGGGGTCTTCCAGTGTCTTCCTTTCCTGGCCTCTGCTAATTAATGTTTTTCTTTCACTGACAATGCATTTTTCCATTGGAAAAAAAGCTGCTTCTTTTGAGTCATCACTGCAGGAAATCTCCTGTTCTAGTGGGGTTCTCTCTGCCAGGCATTGGTGGCCACTGGCAGCTACCCCTTCCTCAGGGCAGGTCCTATCTCACAGTGGTGGCATAGAAACAAAAACACAGACATCCTATTAATAGCAAAACTGCAGACAATTCCAGATGTGGAATTTGGTTTCTGAAATTACAGATCCAACCAAGGCAGTCGTGAACCAGTAAAATTCAGTTGTGTTTCTTCTGACTCATAACTGTTTTTTCAGAGAGGTTTTTAGCAAAATTTCTTCAGCAATTCCTCTGTTGTTGCCTGACTCATACTGAAACACCAAAATCATTATTAAAGTGAAATCATAGCAAAGGGGGTGTGAATACTTGGTGTTTATCAGTTCAAAATGCTTTAAAAAACATATTTTGCTATGAAGCGTGCTTTGTCCAATAATTAAATAGTCTTATTTACAAAAGCAAACAAAAATCTGTCATATAGGGCACAGAGGAAGTTTAGTGCTTAGGGAAAAAATTACATTTAAGGTTAATTTATTCTTCAATAAACCTTCATTTATCCTTCTGGCACATGTGTAATATTTGTGTTCAGCATCCCACCTGCTTTCAGTCTGAAGCCCCATCCATGACAGCAGGAAAGAGGATGCTCAGTGTGAAGTATGAGCTGTTCAGATGTCCCAGGATGAGCAGCAGAACAAAGTACACAACTGTGAGCAGTGATTCCTGATCATGGGAGCAGAAATACATGCAGGGGTGGGGGCAGAGGTGTCCTCACAGCCCCCCTGACAATGCAAAGGGATGGGAGAGGAGTCAGCCTAGTTAGCAAGTCACTGATGCCTCCATTCCTGAGGAAAAACTCCAAATCTGCTGTGGTTTGCTTCTGTCACAGGGTGATCTGCTGCAGGAGGGTTTGTGGTATCGTGCAGGTGTCAGTCTGCCACCCTCACTGTGGATTTGCAGTGTGGAAGCAACAACCCTTTGCCTGATGAAACACTGTGCCTGGGAATGGCCTGGCCCCCAGCTACAATGGGAGCTCCACTAACCCACCCTGGGCTTTGCAGTTCCATACAGCTCAGAGGCCTGTGAAAGGGGACCTCAAAGGTGGCCTTTGGTGGGAAAAAATGTTGCAACAACGATTTGTTTACCTTTTGAATTAAACTGTTGCTGCAAAAGAATGGACTTAAAAAATCCCCCAAGTCTGGGAGCTCGTATTTACCTTCTTACCAGCTCTGCAGATACTTAATTTGAATGTTGCTTCATCTCCTGTCTCCCTCATGTATCATCACTAATTAAAGTACACACTCTGCACTTACCCAAAGGAGGATGGGGGAGGCAGAAGAGGCTCAATCTCATTTGCTGCTGCTGCTGTGTTGCCTCTGCAGAGCCAAATGCAGGGGAACCAGGGTCCTGCTCAGAGCCTGGCACCTGCAGCACAGAGCTTTGCCTTCACTGCTCTGTGTGATGGAAATCCCCAGTGTGTGAGTGGCCTTTCCAGGGAAAAGGGCTCAACGAAAGAAGGGGCTGTAACTCCCTGGGAAGATGGGGTGAGCCTGGTGAGGGCAGGAGCAACACCTCAGTGTGGGCACATCTACCCCCACACCTACTTTGGAGATTGCTCACGCCCAGCTGAGCAAGCCAGAATAGCTGTGCCCATAGCAGCCCCATAGATCTGTGATTTGGCACCTCCATGCCCTCCAAATATTCCTACTAACTTCCAGCTCAAGTGAAATTCAAACAAAGCTTTATGCTTTATTTGGACACATCTTCCCCAACTTGCATCACAGAGACACCCCTCTCACATGTCCCCAAGAGCCCAGCCATCCCCAAATGCACATCCACTCACTTTCAGCAGAAAATGAGATTGCTGACTTCTCCCCAGCTTCAGGTTGCAGACTAGAAGTCTGTGCCCTCCAGTCTCCACTGCACCCCAGCTGCACCTCACCTGCATCCCAGCCAAAATGTGGAGGTATTTTTGGCAGTGCTCAGCTCTGCAGCCACACTGGTCCTCATACTCACAGGAGCCCCACCTGCCCCACAGTGCTACAGGTGGCATCAATCTGTAACAGGAAAAGGGAGACTTTAAAGCCTACAAAACCCAGGGAGGGGATACAGACACTTTTAGGCTCAGAGATTATCTACGCCTCAAAAGATTCAAGAAGATGGTGTCAGAGGAGGACACGCTGAACTCAGCGTGTTTAACACTTGGACAAAGTCTTTCCCTTGTCCCCATCTGAAGTTCTAGTGCCTGTTCTGCTCTACATGAGTGAAATGCATCTGTGTCCATAAAAGCTATGGAAAAGCACTGCTGAGAACTTCTACAGCTCTGAATAATTAATTCACAGAACTATAAAAAGCTACAAGGGAATGAAATTTAGAAAAATCTAGTTTTAGGATAATTATAGTTCAAACCAGAAGAGCACTTGGACCCAAGACAGATGCATTAGTAGGACAACTGAGCATAGTGGATCAAATTCAGACTCGGTAGAACTGCATTGTCTTGTAGACAGCTCCTCCCGGGGTGGATTCAGCCCAGGGAGAGAAATCAGCCCCTACAGATAACTTGATGAAGTGAGTGGAAATCTAAAATAACACTCTTAGTAGGGAAGGCATAAAAGAAAGGAGTACAATTGTTTCAGGTTAGCATTCATGCCCCAGGTGTAAATAGGGAGTGATATTTTATGAAATATTTTGTTATATGCTAGTTTAACCTGTTTCCCTTCTACCTTGTTTTCACTGCCATGTCTACTGTGTTACCACTGGTTCATAAAATCCCAGTTTGTTTGCAGACCATATCACATTTAGGCTTTTTTCAAAGCCCCAGGTGCTGGAATTAATGTGTTGCTTGCAGACACAGACCTTCAATTTCCTAACCAGTCATATTTCTAGTCCATATTTTTCATGGCAAGTTTGAAAACATTAACCCTGAGCCCTGAGTCACCAGCAAGCAAACACGGAAGTTTTCTTTCATTTTCCTAAGTTTAAAGCCAATCATTACCGTGCCCAGTTACATGTTGAATCCTTGGGACTGCCCTTTTAACTCACCCCTCTCAGGCAGGGAGACATGGGAGTTTTATAGTTTATGTGCATGTAGTCAGGCTGTGTACTGGGCATGTTTTAATTGGGTGCTGGAGGAGCCGGTGTTGGGTGACTGGTTTATGGCAGACATCATGCAATCCCAGTGCCCTCAGTGTCTCAGAGGGCTCCACAGGACTCTGCACAGGATCCCCCAGACCAGCTCTGCCTTTGTTGTTTTCTGGTAAAAGAGCATACCCACAGAGAGGCAGGAGTTTATTGCTTTTTCTTAGTAACAGCAGTGGATCACCTGAGAATTCAGTTTTATGCAAGACAGAAGTGGCAGGCGACTGACAACAAGGAGATTATCACTACTTCAGAGGAGCTGTTTTAATGTCCAGTGTCCTGTTTGGCACAGGACCAGGCACTTCCAGTCATACTTCCTGACTGAAGACCTACGTGAATTGGCAGAGGGGTCTGTCCTGTGCCAGCTCCTGTTTCCACTAGCTCCCTGTTATGGCATTATTTGTTACCAGTATGAAATTATTTGGCACACCCATAGCACACTATCAAACAAGGGCTTTTTTCATGGTGGTGAACTATGGTTTTCTAGAGGCTTCATTTGTTAAGAGCATTGGCATCTTCCAAAGCAAAAGGCTCTCCTGTATGCCATTGCCATTCAGTGTGCATCAGAGGGGTGTGCATTATAAGCAGATATCCTCTCTTTCATTTGCAAGTGCAGGAGCTGTTTGACACAACAAGAAGCAACTGGAAAGACGAAGCATCACTGTATCAGTCAAAAATGCATCCAGCTCTGCTGTGGGGTTCCTGCTCCAAGGGGAACAAAATCCATTTCTCTGAAACTCAGCTCTTTAGAGCCCTAAGGTGAATGGCAGGTAAAGCATCACACATTTCCCTTGTGTCCAAAAACATCAGGGTCACTTAAAGAGAAGAGCATTTGCTAAGGGTTCAGATGATGGAGGAATGGAGAGTATGCCTATCAGCTTATGGATAAAGCAAAGCAAGTGGGAGATGTGGGCAGGGTAAGGGAAAAAGATGTGGCTCAGTAGAGACACGTGCGAGGTAGGCAGGAACAATCAGCTGTGCAAACACAGCCTGGGTTCAGCTGCCAAAAACAGAGATGAGAGGGTGGTTGTGGATTGCAGAGTGAACATGAATCAACAATGTCATGTTGTTGTGCAGAACCTAGATGTTCTGGTGTGGATATAGTAGGAGAAGAGTCCATACAATGGGAAATTACCCTTCCACATCAGATGGAGTGATGTGCTGTGGCTCAAGGATTGGAGCTTGCAGAGAGCACAGCTGCTCTTCATCAGGGGCTGAAAACACCCTGGGAGCAGAGGCTGACTGAATAGGGGTTTAGCCTAAATATGTGAAGCCTGTAGGGAAACATAATTCTCCATCTATGTAAAATGTTGTCATAAATGGATTGTCTACCATAAACAGGAGCAATGAGCTTGAAATAAAGCAAGTAAAATTCAGAACATGCATGGGGAAAAAAAATCCTGTAGGTAAGGACTGCAGTTAGAGGGATTGAAATTTCCATCATCCTACAGAGAGGTCAGATGGGGGTGGTTAGAAATGATAAAGAGGTACAACCTGCCTTGAGGCTGGAGAAAAAATTAAATGAGCCCTTGTGAATCTTTCCAGTCCTGTTTTTCTGTGATTTATCAGAGCATTCACAACTGCAGTTTTCCACATTTTCACGGTTTAAAAATGTAGTTCCACCGGCCAACACAACAGTGGAGATGCCAGGAGAAAGTGGAAGACCTCTTGTCTAAGCCCAGTGACACCTCACCACTTTTGGAGCAAAGCCCCCATGAAGTCACCAGCAGGCTTTGCTCTGGTCTCCTTTGGAGCTGAGAAAGGAATGCTCATGGCTTTTCTCTCTGTTTTCATGGCACCGAAATATCAACAACAAATTACAGATGGGTCAAAATGAGAGCAGTGTTTCAGTTCAGCTTCCAGGCTGTTTAACTCTTCTCTCTTCCATCATTCCTCATCAATCTCTAAGTCTCTTCAAAGTCATGGTTAAAGAAAATCCCCTCAAATTCATGTCCTGGAAATGCCAATGCCAAGCTGTTCACTTTTGTGAATTTGTTCTGCTTTTGCAGCTGAAATGATTCATAAATTGAGATTCACATGGCCTTTCAGTCTCCCAGAAACTATTAGGAATATATTGGCTCAGTTCTAATAGCTTCATTTGCTGTTTTTGAGGGGAGCTGCTTAATAGCATCTTGGGTTACAGGGAAGGACAAAGCACCTCAAAAGGTGCTTCACGCCTTCACAGATATGGACCTCAAAAGGACAAGGAAGAGTGGTCAGAGAAACAGGGAATCAAGCAAGACATTTTCATCATGAGGGTGAATTGTCAAGCATGGGATATGTTACCCAGGGAAGCAGTGTTTTCTCCATCCTGGAATTTCAAAACTCAGTGGAATGAGGGAGTGGACAATCTCACCTAACTTCGAAGTTGGTCATAGTGATCAGAGTGGGACTAAGACCCAGAGGACTCTTCTATGATGCCAACAGAGGTAAACCAGAAATTTCCTAAGTGCCAGCAGAATTTCCCATACTTTTTCATACCCAGAACATACTTTTCCCCTGAATATAAGTTGCCAGTGGTTAGGGTGTGTCTCCAGGCTGCCCCAGTCACACCCAGGGCCACCAAGCAGCTGACCCAGGGCATGCTGCTGAATCTGTTCCATACCACATCCCATCCCTCATCTCTTCTTAGCTCACTTCTCCTGCTGGATTCTGTCTGGAGGCCTGTTAATAAGGACAAACATCTCATTTGCTTGCTTTGTTTCATGATAACAAAATAGGTACATATATCAATATGGTCTTTAAAATAAAATTTGAAGAAAAGAAAAATGCACACCCTTTCTTTTCTTGGCGTACCACTGCAGCATGGGAGAGAACAATTTATGCCATCTCCTCTCACTTTCTTATAGCATTTGTTGAGGTTTCAGGGCCTCAGTAAATCCACCAAATGTCAGCCAGAGAAGACACACCATAACAGTAATGGCTGTAGCCTGAACAATCTCAAAATGCACTTTGCAAATACTGAAAAGCATTCTCTCTATCTGAAAGAAGAAAAAAAAAGTGAATATCACCAGCATGTTACTCAGATCAAAATGAGCACATATTTTTTACGTAGGCTTTGCTCACAACTGCACCAAACAGTGTTTGCCTTCACTGTATCTGCTGGATATCTATCCGTGCTTACAGGTCACAAGGAAGGGCAAAAGCCATTTTGACTTTCAGAGCCTGGGTGATTTGGCAAAATAGGGCTATTAGGAGATGACTGTCTTGTAACCAAGCCAATTTTAGTGCAGCTCTGGAAGCTCTACACTGATGCAACCATGACAGTATACGTAAAGAAACTACCCTGCCTTCTTGCAACACTTTTCTGCCTATTAGCCAGAAAATAAATTTTAGGAGTATTCTATTTCTTTGCATAGACGTCAGATATCTAAAGCCAAGATGATGTTTAAAACCATCACAGAGATTTCTTGGTTAAAGTACTGAATATGTGACCAAAATGAACGTACCTTTACATCCACCATTGTAAAGGAATATGCAGGACTGACAGGGCTTCCATCCCCTCCGTGGTGTGGCCCTCCTGAAAAGGGGGTGCTCAGTTGTAGGCGGTGCTGGAAGAGCCTTTCCGGGTACTTGCATAGGCACAGGATGCAGGAGTCAATCGATCTGCTTGAATTTAAAAAGACAGATTTATGAAGAATAATTGCCTTCTAACTTGGCAGACTATGTGTACTGTCTTGAAGGGACTCACAGCTGTGTCCTGTTCTCATGGAGTTAACTGAGCTTAGAAAAAAACATTTGATCTATTCTTCCTTCCTTAATTCAACATAGCTGAGAATCTCCCAGGATATTCCATTTGAATTGCAGCAGGCTTTCCATTTTGATGTGTTGGCAGTGAATATCTGTTACACTGATGGCATTTTCTACGTGGAAAGTATCACCAACGCTTACAGTAGACAGTAGCATATTTATCACCCAAATGGCTGACTGTGTTGCAGGAAAAGCAAGATGGGCTACCTTAGACTATTAATGCAGGTTGCCTTGAGCAACACGAGTTTTGCAACCAGATTCCCAGTTTTGTACCATTTCTGAGTTAGATTGACAGCTCTGGCATTTAGCTTCATTTAAACCTAAGACACAATTAAGTACATAACAAATAGATCAGGTAGCAGTACCACTCATGTTCGTAACAACCCTCCAAACGTCATCCATCATTTCCTGCAACTCTGTGCAAAGATGTCTGGCTCTCACCTTTTAAAAAGAGAGAATTTTCATTTTTAAATTTCATTTTTGCTCAGTACTTGAACACAGCTGGAAAATTCCTGCATAACCTTCTTCCCAGGGAAGAGGAGGAGGCAAAATCCCCTGCAGGAACTCTTGAAAAGTGACCACATAATTAAATGAGTAATACAAAAACCATGAGCCTAGCAGAAGAAAGTAAAGTAAATTTCATATCCAAACTGAAGCTTTTTTTCCTTTTCTCCTTTTTTTCCTTCTGGAGACACAATGCTTCTTCATTAGGCCTATGTTGATGGTATCAGCACTGAAACCAGTATTTATAGAAATATGATGCAGCCACCAGCAGAACCAGTTTACAAACCCTCTCAAGTGTTACCTATCTTCCCTGACTCACTCTGAAGCTCATAATCTATGTTCTTTTACTTTTATGAAGAACATGAGTAAATCTGTAGAATCATATTTCCAAGGTAGATCATTAGGTCTCACAGAAAAGTCTGTCCTGTGGAAACTGTCTTCAGGAAAGCATTACTTATGCATGAACCTGAAGTTCTCTGGGTATGTTAAGCACATTATTCCTTCACTGAAAGGGTGTCCCAAGGCTGGTTTCTCTAATGCAGACCTTTGCAAGGCAAGAAGAAGCCTGTTGTGCTACACACGGTATCTGTTAGGTCCTGCTGGATGTAGAGGGACCAAGACATTGCTCAGGTCCATGTCAGGACTCTCTCTGGTCCATGCCAACTTCTCCTTTCATTCTGCAGAAGGGAAACCCTGAGCTTGGCCCCAGCCTGGGGACTGAGACTGAAGGGGACAGGGTGAAGGAACTGCTCCATTTTAGTCTCAGTCCAAGTGCAGGTGAGGCAGCACTCAATATGAAATTTACATTAATATATTTTTAACATTAAATTCTTAAATTACATGTTTCTGCTAAATCCAGTACTTGAGAGATTTGAAAACTGCCCAGTTTTAAAAGTAAGAGCCCCAGCACACTTCTTTTTATTGATAAGGTGATCAAAAAGGGCAGTTTAAGCCATCTCTACCAGAAAAGCATTACCCTGGAGGGAAACTTTTCAGTCTTGTTTGAAATATCCCTGCATTTCCCTGAGGGGCCATCCAAAGGTCTGTTTCATGACCTGCATATTCAATTTCTTCTGGCACTTACAAGACATGCATATGCTAAATGCATGCAGATCTCAAACGTGGCTTCAGGAAAAATTTCCAAATGAGTAAGTTCAATTAACTGAGTTTGCCCTTCCAAATTCATTATTTTTTCCTAACAGTCTGCAAACAACAATTCAGTGACTACGGGATGGTCCATATTGCATCCCACCAAGGCAGTCAAACTCAGGATGTAACTGGGAGCTCAGGGGAGGTTCCTTCCCTGTATGAATATCATGACTGCATGCAGGAGAGGTCTGAGAGCCAACAGCCCCTCGACTGCTGCTCAGGGGGCCTGCTGACACTGCTCAGTGCTCTCCTGGCCCTCGTTCCCCAACAAAGGTGCACCTGATCTCCCTGCAAGATGAATCATCTTTCATAAAAGCCTCCTCAGCTGGATTCAAGAGCACTGATCTCATATTGGAAATGTATTGCTCTTGCAAACGTTACCTCCAACAAATACTTCACAGGGATTCAAGGCTGCTTCTTCAAACCAAGCCTGCATCAGTCATTCACAACTGAAGTACTGCTGCTCACATCTTCCTGGCACTGAATGGAAGCACAAGGCACCCCACACACACACCCCCATCCTCCTTCCTTCATGACTCAGCTGCATCCCTCACTTCTTTGCCAGTTTTTCACTTCTTCTCCCAGCCAAGGTATCACACTCAGTCTGTGCTCCAGCTGTAGGACTGTCACTTTCCTGTGATCAGTGCCCTGTGGCTACCCACTAATTTTAATACCTGCCTTGTCCTTTAATTATGTCTCTGCATCAACCCTGCTTCACAGTCCTTTCCTGGAGGAGAAAAGCAGACCCTTAACACAGATGGCAATAAGTGCTAGGGTTCACCATATTTGGTGAATGGATCACTTCAGATTTAGCACAGAAACTCACAGAGCTCTATCTTGTGCTGTCAGGGTTCACACAAAAGGTATTAAATTCAGTGTCTCCTGTACTTCTCTCCCTCGAAGTGTCACGCATCCTGCAGTATGATGTGCTCTGCCAATCTGTCCCAGTTCTCTCGATGAAGCTTGGGAAAGCAATTCATTCCTTAGGTGATGTTATATAAGATATTAGAGTGTTCTGAAACATGCCTGCCAGCATTTTGATGGTATTGTTCAAACACTATCACCAGAGACTACCTGCTTAATGTGGCAGCAGTGTTCCTCAATGGTGGCTTGTCCCACACAGTGACTGAGGAGACCCTGCACTGAAATGTCTCAGTGCTTTTCTGCTGCCCTCTCATGCACTAGCCTGTTGTCTCTTGTGTGTACGGGGCACCTCAATTGCCTCTATATTCCACCCCAAAGCAGTCCTTACCCCCCTGGGCTGCTTCGATCTGGGAGTCCCTTCAAACTCAGCTCATGGAGTTGAGCAAACCCTTGCCTTCTGTACATTCACATTTTACTTGATGCTATTTCTGTCCATTTGCTGGGGAAGATGCTGAAGAAACTCACCCATCCTGAATTTGATCTTAGGAGGTCACATGTTCCACTGATTACAGACCTACCTGCCTCCCCACCATCTTCTCTTGCTTCATATCCCAGCTCCTTGCTGTGCTTTTTTGCCCTGCTCCTATTCCTACCATCCAGATTACCCTGCAGAGATGTCTATCTCTACACCTGTTCTCCACTCACTAGTCTGTCTCTATCTGCTTTTCACAGCTTTGCCTTATGCATCCATATGCTTGAACTGCAAGCGCGGCATTTCTTCATCCTTGGCTCCAATGCCCAATTACAGAGCAGGACCTTCTGAGGCTCTGTTGGGCTGGAGCCTCAAGTCCAGAGATGAAATCATCCAAGAACTTACCTGCAGTACCACATATCTAAAGTTTAAGTGAAATTGTGATTTTTTTTTTTTTTCCAGAGGTTTATATCTTGGCCATATTTGAGGAGGGGGAAAAATGAAAACTGATCCAGTTGCAAATCAAACCCTCCTACTGAGCTTCATTTCCTGCTCCAAAATGAGGCACTGCAATTCAGGCTACAGAGCTCCAAGAGTTCTGGCTTAAGGAAATTAAACTAGTTTGTGTCAGACTTTTTCCAAATTTGATGGATCAAATTTGCTGAAGCTTACAAAGCCACCAACCCCTGGGATAGGTAGTATAATATGTAATCCATTTGATTCAATCTTATTTGACAAGGCATAATCAACTGAAAACAGGACTTGAGAATGGAAATTGTTCAGTAATTCTAAGTCTATGCAGCTGTGAAACTTTAAATGTTCTTCTCCTCCAAGAGTGGAAGCACAGAGAAAAAGTAATGAAATACAAGTTACTAGTAATAATCTTTATATTTAGTATCATAAAAGTTTAGACACTAAACAAGGTTTATTTTGTTAAATACCAGAAAAAAAGTCAAATTTTTTTTTACAGTAGTAATCTTCAGCTCCTCCTAAATGCCCAGTTACAGTTTCTGAAGGACAAAAAATGCAAGATTGAGTTAGAAGCCTATGGAAGACCTTCCATGGTCATGTGTTACAGCTCCAGGATCCCATGCTCAAGTTACCCACAGAAGATGTTTCTCTATATTACCCTGCACCATGCTGCAGAACATGACATTTTCAAGTAATTTGGGCCTCTCGTGGCTTTAGTTTACCCTCATCTAGGAGGGAGGTCTCACCTCAAAGCAAAGCTGACATTCGTTCTCATTTCTTGATGGCAACTACATGTTTAGCCAGCATTCAACAGAGTAGACACCCAAAATTTGCCCTCTGAGTGTTACAACAACATGAATCAACAACATTGCTGCTCTGTCACCAGCACAGCTTTTCCCCAGCTCGCTCTCTCCATCTCCACAGTTCACATGAGCAGGTGCCAATGGTGTCTCTCCAGCAGAAGCAATAGCTGCACTCTCTGGCTCCATTCCCATCCCAACCCCAATGCCACAGGATGCTTTTCCAACCCAGTCCTCTTTCACATGTGCAGATAGAGACAACAGCCTCTGAACAAGAGTGGGAGCTCTGTCTTTCACTTAGTGAGTACCTGCAGCTCCTTTCCACAGGAACCTGCAGCACTAGCTTTTCTGGATTTGTGGATCTACTCTACCCATTTGTCTATGGTAAATGAGGAAAACCCAACACCTCTTGTTTCAGGTCTTTATGCAAACCTTTCTCCTTGCAGATCACGAGCTGCTGAACCAGCCCCAAATGCATGTGCCTGAGTTTGCTCTGAACCTCTTTGCACAACACAGCCCCTGGACAAGTGGCTTCAACCTACCACTCTCATCCTCAGCCACATGCACTTTTTCCAGCTGCTGTCACAGCCTTAGAGAGGACTCCAGCACTGCAGAGGCCCCTTTGACACTCCACCTTCATGACTTCATCCTTACTGACCTCCCTGTGATGAGTTGGGATGTTGCTGTCTCTGACAATAAACCCTTGCAAACGCCCACCTTCAAACAGCCAAGCAGGGTCAGCTACAGGTGGCCTCTTGCAGACCCTCACGGAGTTATAAAACTCACACAGCGTGACTGCAATACCTATACAGCACATTAGCCACATCTTCCACTGCACAAAATTTTAACACAGAGAGCCAGAGAGCATCATCAGTCATTTACCACAAAGAATGACACAAACTTCAAAGAGAAAACACAGCTGCAAGTCTCAGTAACTCAGGAGAAAATATGCTCTTTCAAGACTCCATACATATATCTTCTCACATTATATAAAATTAATTTCCGTATCAGACAAAGGCAAAGAATTATTAGGATGAAAGGTCACTTAAAATGATCTGTTACTGATTTTATCAGTCACTATTTGCAGCTTTAAAAAAGTCAATGCCATCTAATAGTGTCCATATTTCATCTGTTGAGAAATCTAATACTCTCAGAAAGGAAGCAATATCAGACTGCACGGTCAGCTTTACGTGGAAGAGAAATACAATTCTGAGAAACAATAAGAGAAAGAAAATTGTGGAACCCAGCTAATATGTTGCATTTATACAAAGAAGGAGAGAAAAGGAAGGAGAGAAGAAACAAAATTATTTTGATGAATAGTGAGAACATCTTACAAATAATGCAGATGCCAACATAAGATATTCTTTATTTCTGGAGCTGGTAATGAAAAAGATGAAGATTGCTGCAATGTCACTCCAGTACTATGAGAGCACAGTCAATCCTGTCAATAATCCCAGTTACAGAGTGGAGTGTACATGCAGAAGGTATTGGTTTCTGAAATTCAGGATTGCAACCGTAGGTGCTTCATATTAACATCCCTTTTTCCCAAATTTTATGTTGCATCTCCACCCATAATGCTGCTGTTGACCCTATGGTAGCATCCAGATGCCCTGACTTAGGGTCAAATCATGTGAGAAGCTGCAATCTCAGCTAGCAAAGGCTGTGGCCGCTCCCAGCAGGTACCACCACATGGGTGAAGGGCAGGGAGAGACACACAGTGCCTAGGCAGTAAGAGAATTCTGAAAAAGGAGCATGTCTTTTCTTCATTCATATATACCCATAAATGCAAACACAAGGATACCTAACTAGATTTATCCAATAGCAAGGAAAATCTCTCTCCAAGGGATAATCTTGCCTCTCAATTGGCAGCATTTGTGTCAGAGCTTGCTTACTCACCTAGTCCAAGGCAAGCTCATGCACACTTCCATGAGCTGTATCAAGAGCCAATAACAGCAGAGTAAAAGAGGTGCTCCTGCCTCCTGTCAAAAGGAATGCAGCTGTGGCACATCAGGGCACCATATGTGGAAAGACAGAGCATGCTTCTGCACTAAGGCAAGTGAGCTCAGCACTGGGCACCAAGTTGCCTTAGTTACTGGCTCCCAGCTGCTGTGGCAGATTGTCTCCTTTGGTGTGGCCATGGACACCTGAGACCTTTATCCACTTCCCCTTGTCATCCCCAAGGGCCAAGCCATGTGCTGTGGCCAGCCTGGGCCCTGTGCTGGCAGCTGTCCCCTCCCTGCCCCTAGCTGCCAGGGCTGGGAGAGCTGGGCACAGGAGGTGTCTGCAGCAGTGCTCCCACCACAGCTGTGATTCCACCTGTTCCCACATTCATTTACACGTCCTCATGCACTTGTGGTTATCCCTTCCTACTGCCTGGTGGGGGTGGCTCCCCAGAACAGGCATGGTCCTTTCTGAACTGCTCCAAGTGACCCAGACTGGCAGAACCTGGGCAGAAGTCTAGTCCTTTCCTCTCATTTTACCCCATGCCACTACTTGTTCCTGTTTTGCATTAATTGACTTTTATTTCTCCCTCCCATTTCATATTTTAAAGAATCAGCTTTGTCAGTGTTCTGGCTGCCTGAGCTATTGCAGGAGCACTGCATTAACTCAGGGGGCAACACTACCAACACAAGGCTTGTTTTGTAGCTGGTAACACCATTACAGGTATTTTGCTTTAGCAAGTTTAGGACATGAGATTTCAGCATTTAACACCCTTCCTTCACATTGTATTTCTATTCATATTTTCTTCGCTAAAAAGGTGGGGGCTTTTTATCTTTACATTTTTAGTCCGCTTTTTCAGAGAAGCTCCATCTCCTTGATCTGGTCCATCCATGAAACTACCACAGTCAAAGGAAATCTGCCTGATTGTACTACATCACTGATTTGTAGCAGAACAACTGCTCTCAACTTCTGCCTCAAATCAGCAACTGAGATACTATCTCCCTAATCAAGCAGTCGGTTATAATTTGCTTTAAAAAGCTATATGTGATAAAAACAAGTCAGCTGACTCCCTGAAACTTCGAAATGTCCTTATCTATATATATGCATCTTACGATCAAATCTAATGCGACTCATCCGAATGCTTACTACAGTGCCTTGTTATCCCAACTTAAATCTAGTTAGGAATGTTATTCGCAACTGTTACTTTAATAGAAACCCACTCCTAGAATTACCTGTCTGATCAGGACTTCTGTTCAGTGGATGAATTTCATGGTCTTGCAGAATTAGGCCTTACATTATCACAATTATGTGCAGAAATTGCATGACCTTGTTTTGTATTTCCCTGACATGAAATTTCGTGTTTCCTATTAGTTCCAGATTTTTATCTGATAGCACAGTGATAATTTCTTCCTGAACACCAAATATAGTGTACTTGGAAATTACAGACTGAGAAGAGAAGCAATTATTTTGCTTACAATGCTTTATGAATTAAGTTCACAAAGGTTGAGACAGAGGTGTCAGCTATTCTCCATACAATCTGATATTTGCATGTTAATTGAATCCTCCTCCAAGAAGGCCACCCTGTTTAGCTCATCAGAGAAAAAGCAAGAAAGCTAATTCATACCTCAGAGGGGATTGATGAAGAAGGGCAGCCATTATCAAAATTAACAATTACCAAAATAAACAATTACCACATTTCTTTTATATTAGAGGTAAAACACACACATATGCATAAACAAGGCTCAGTCCATGGCTGGTGGCAATGGGCCTCCTTTGCAGTCAGTGGGGTTATGTGGATTGTGCTGGCTGAGAATCAGATCAGTGCTGAAAAAGTCCAGGAGGAGCCTATGGAAATTAAAGAACCTCTTAGTGCCAGACCTCACCTGGAGGAAGCTGTCACTACCAAGGTCCCTGAAAATCCAAACTTGCCCAAGTTCAGGTGTCAGAGGCATTACCAAGAAGGGAATACCTGGTTTGTTCCAAATCAGGAGACCTCTGTTATCAATGCCAAGGTTTAGCTGCAATAGCTGCTAAATTGCATCCAAATTTAGCCAGAATATACTCAAGTACCCAGCCATTTGCCTTAATTTTAACCTATTGCCATAAACCAATATTGTGTGTGACTCTCTGGCTCTAGTGGTGTCTTGCTCACAGACTTGGAAGCAAGATTAAAAGATTATTTTGGTTCCATTATTCAATAAGCTGCTGGATGACCCAAGGATGCTGAAGGACACATACAGTGGCAGCTCTCTCCTAAAGGGTGGACTCTGACCACTTAAAATTTTCATCAGTTTCAACAAGTTCTGTCAACTGCAGATAGAAACAAATTAATTTTATTCATATCTTGTGTAAGTTACTTAAAAAAAAAATCATTCTTATTTTCTAGCATTCACCAGGATACAACATTTTAAAATTTAATAAAAGATTGAGATACATGAAGTACTATCTGAGGACTGGTGGATAAACTGTGTCTGTACATCTGGCTTGTAAATTTTTATTGTACCTCAGAATTTCCTATTTTAAAATACAAGTTGAAGATTTGTTCTTTGCACGTGACTTTTTTTCCTAGGTAATTTGGGTCAAGTTTGTTTGCCTAAAATACAGATACAAAACTCAATAGCAACTTAAAATAAAAACAAACCCAAACAACAATTATTTTGGTTGCCTAGTCCTTAAATTCTTAATGAAACATGATTGCTATTGAAAAAGTTTCTTGGTTAGTAACATAGGCATTTTCAATGGTAAATGAATTGAACCAGCCATCAGTAACCACAGGGTCCTTCAAAACACTGAATCCATTAAGACTGCTCTCCTCACATCCCACTTCTGTGAGAATGCAGAAAAATCGCACTTGTTTTTTCCTATTTTGAAACAGTTTCTCAGCTTTCAATTAACTTGTCTTTGAGCTCAACAAGATGAACATGCTGAAACAAAAACCCCACTGAATTCCTGCTGAGATGAAATAGCTGTAAAACTGTCTTATTTTGACAAAAAAACCCCTTGTTTGAGATGCTTGCATGGTGACATTTATGAGCTTTATGACCTTTCTTCTTCTAGCTTTGAAAATAAGCAATGTCATTCTTAAATAGTCTATTTCGTTTATATCAACGTAAATTCTCAGCTACTATAGCAAGTTCTGCCCTTATATACTTGCCATAATTTCGTATCTCAAAAGAGATCTTCTGTTTCATTATTTGCTTCTTACAAAAATCTGGTTTAAATAAATATCTTCTGTTTTTTAAAGCAACATAATTTTCTATAATGGCAAATTTAATTCACTGTGGATAAATAGACAAGAGAAGAACAGCTCTTGCTTTACTTCCATGATAGTGGTTTCTGAACTACCCATTACCACTCAGGAAAAGGATGCTGAAGTTATAATAGATGTAATGAGCTGTAAAGAGCTTGAATAATGATATCAAAAAATGTTGCTGATGATACAGAGTTATTTAGAACCAAAAAAACCCTTAAGAATATCAGAAGGACCTCACTGCGCAGCATTTGGTCAGCAAGCTGGTAGGTAATTTATGGAAAAATGCAAAGTGACACGTGAAAAAAATTCTAATCCTGCCTAAGATGAATTTTAATTTTTTTTTTCCCATATAGTTAATAGATGGGATAGCTTTTGAAAAATTCAACACAGTCGCAGTTAGAAGTAGTGATCATAAAAATAAGGAGAGAAGCAAAGAACAGTAAAGAAATTGTCCTAGTGGGGCTGGGGCTGTGCAGAGAACATCTCCAGGTCACGCTGTGTGAGTCGGGCACCCTCCACCTCCAGCAGCACTGATGAGCTGGGAGAGACACAGGGAAGGGCAGTGAAGGTGCAAGACACCGACTGTCTTCAGGTCAGTGAGACAACAGACCAGAAGCACCACAGAGAGCTCCAAAGTCCAGGTGGGACAGAGAAGGCAAGCAGGATGATAATTTCTCAGTCTGTCTCCTATCAGTTTTATTTAATGGTCTCCAGCTGGACAAAATTTTCAGAGTGCAGAAAATACCTGATTACTCAACATCTCTAGAGCTCCTTGTCGCAGGTTACAAAAACCTTGTAGGTGCAAAAAATGGAGTTACACAAATCTGGAGGAGGACATGAGCCCACTGAAGAGCATCAACCTGGAGAAATACCACCTGTGCCTTTTAACAGATGGGAGGTGCAGATGGAAAGAAGGTGTGAACATGTTGCCACACGCTCACTCTCCTGCTTCACTGTTCTATAACTTTGAAAATTACCATGTTTCTGGGAAGGGCTGGATCTTCACCTAGGCAGGATTATGCACTTGAGCAATTCCTTGTGCCTAAAACCGTAACCTATATTGTGCTAGTATCTGTCATGTTTTACAAGCCATTCTCTAAGTATGATACAGGCATCATGCAGATACTGGTAACATCTCGGAAATTAAATAGGAAATACTTCTAATAGAGGAGCAAGCAATGTTTACTTTTCATTTCTATTTAATATGTTTAATTCTGGTATTGTAAATAACAAAATCTGTCAAGGTGCTGAAGCATTTGCAATTGCTGAATGATTTCAGAAAGTAATCAAAAAACTCATATTAGTGTGATTACTGCAATAGGAAGAAAAGATTCAGTTATCAAATAAAGTCATAAAAGATTCAAGTATCCTTGACCACTGCCTGCCTCCCTTGCACAGAACATATTTTAGTATCTCCATGGATCAGAAAATAACCCTGATATTCAGCATCCAAATGGGACCTCTACAGCTTGGCTGCAACTCCACCCACATATGCTATTTAAATTTCCAAATTGACAGCAACTTAGAAGGAACTTAAAACAACAGCAACCCAACCCTACCTTTCACCTATCCAGGCATTGACATTAACCAAATGGGCAACAGTGCACAAGAATTTAGCCACAGGAACATAACCCAGCAATATTATCACGGGTTTGCATCTTTAAATTAACAAGCTACTTCTACACCTTGCCACAGCAAGCCCTGGGACACTTTGGTGCTTAAGGATTTGCAGAGGTGGAAGTGCAGCTGGAGACACGAGAAGGTTCCATTATTTTTAGAGAATGTTATAACCTAGTCTTGACTGACAAAAGTGTCTTTATCCAGCCTCTTGTGATAGTGTGGCCAGCAGCCGAGCTTGCTGTCTCCAGCTGCAGTGGCTGGACTGTGGAGGAGGGCTGGGAAACCTGCCAAAGCCTGGGCTGTTTGCTGGATGTGAGAAGAGGGCATGATGAGCAGAGGCCAGCTAAAGATGGCAAAGAGAGAGGGTAAGGGACAAGAAGGAGTGCCTTGGTCTCCATTTTTCTGGTTCAACATCTCGTTCACAACATTAATGATATCACCAGGCTCATATTTAGCCCTGTTTCATCAGTTCTCAAGCACTTTGTGTAGAGGCAGAGCCACCTCCCCTCCAGTCCATTTGCTGCCAGTGCATTGCACCGCCCTGCACCACCCACGCCTTCGGTGGCACCCCAACTTCACATCTGACTTTCTTAAAGTCTTGTGCTAAGAACATCTGCCAGGAACAAAAGCAGTGTTTATCCAGCAGGTTTCAGGAGCCAAAAGGTTCCCAATTTAAATCTTCCCAAGCATTCCCCTCCCCACAAAATTAGTGCTTTGCTGTCACGGAAAAAGACAACTGAGCACTGATCTCTCCACTTTGGTTTGAAAAACAAAAAGCACTTGCCTGAAAACAATTCAGATGAACTCGACTGTCCACCACTGGACACAGTTCAGACATTAATAATGTGGGGGTTGACAGGAAGAAAAAGAAAACATTTCCTCCCCTTTCTTTGCCATGGCCTTGCTTTCCTGGCAGTTTGGGAAAGGGGGCCCTGGGACAGCTGGGATGTGAGTGAGCTGGAGTATGTGGCCCCCCAAGGAGAGCAGGGAAGGGATGTTCATGTCATACCCAGTCCCAGAACAGAAGTCAAACAGCTGAAGGATACCTCCAAAAGCTGCAGAGCAGCCAAATTGAGCAGGAGTTTCCCAGGTAGCCCAGGAAGGAGTCATTCAGAGAAGCCTTTGCATGAAACCAGATGGCCCTAAAGAGTCCCCACCTGTGGGACCATGCCAGGAGAGCTGACCCAAACATGCAGATAACCCCAGCCCAGGGGAACTGCTTCCTGGCTGCAGACCAAGACAATGCCCCCTATAACTTCTTAGTTAAATGTGGATGGAAGGACCCATCAGCCCTTAACCAAAGGTCACTTATCTCCCAAGAGTACTGTGCACATACTATAGAGAAAACAGAAGCTGTTTACATCATTATTAAAAACTGTCAGCAAACCTGATGAGCAAAAAAAACCCCAACCAACTAAAATACTACAGGTAGAGGCAATGCTTTTCTGGGGATATTTTTGAAACTGCTGATGCTGTAGCAACAAGACCCTGGTCTGGCAGCGTTCAGCATCTTTCCTGTTGCCAGTGAAACATTCCCACCTTTGAAAGAATTTCAAGCAGCCACGATCAACTCTGCCACCAGCCGTGGCTGAGAATGGATGTTTGGGAACCCATCTTCAAACCTGGCTGAAAACCAGCATGGGGTGCAACAGAGCCAGTGGATTTGACTGTTCTTCATCTTGCAGAATCGGACTCCCACTGACAGCATATTCGAAAGATTGCCAACAAAAGTGGAATCATCCCAGTGAATGATGCTCTCTGCATATCATTTGAATTCCAAAAGGCCTGCTTCTTCCTAGTAATGAGAGTCAGCAATAGCAGGCTAGCTCTGAAACACTGAATGATTACAAATAATATTTCAATTCACAAAATACCTTTAATCCAAAAGGGCCATCGTAATTAAAATTATCATGAAATGACAGTCTAGCCTATAGACCCGTAGTCTTGTTCTGCTCCCCACTTTAAAGCCCCAGTGAAGCTCTTGAAGGAAATAGTGAATCACAACCCTCATTTACTACTTCTAGTGCCAGAATTTCACTAATAATTAATAGTAGTAGTAGCTACTATTACTGCTATTAATTACTATTAATAGCAGTAATACTATTACTAATACTATAGCAGCTACTATTACTATTAATAATTACTGTATCAGTGTCCTATTATACAAGTTATTTCATATGCACAGAAGAACACACTTGCCAGCTTTGGCAAATAGGAAGCAAAGGATCCACATCTCATAAATTGAGAAAATTTAGACCCAAAAGCTTAAGTCACACTGAAGTTAACCAGAAATTAACATTCCAAGTGGAGTCAGGTTTATAAAATTATCTTTAATGACATAGACCTACCTGACTTAGAAAAAAAAGTCTATGGCAAAGATAGGAACTGATGTCTCTGATTTCAGTCCAAGGTTTTAAGGACTTGGCAGCACAAGCCTACAGCACAAGAGGCACTTGGTGCTTAATTGACCAGAAAGGTTCATCCTTTCCTTCCTGGAGTGGAAGTTCCAGTGTTAAGTCCCTGATGTTCCCATCTGCTGCTAGAGCAGCCAAGCCCAGGGGATTTAACCATGGATAGAAGCCGAGGGGTTCTTCTGGCCCAGGTTGATCATTCATTCCAAAGGCAGTCCTAGGATCAAGCCAACACAGCCTGGCTTTCTACATAACCCAAGGAAGCTGTTGCTTATTTGGAGAATAAGAATATGGAAACTTTTTTTTTTTACTTCCACTGAAATGGTTTTTGTATCCCAAGTCCGAAAGAGAAGCTCTGTCACCTTGCAAGGATGGAGAATAAATAGAAACAGAGAGATAAAGGAAAGAACTCAACATGTACAGTTTGGGGTAGGATGTAAAGCCACCTCCAGGGAGGCACAAAAGCTGGAGAAATTTGGGAAGGCCAGTGAGATTTTTAGTGTGGAACATCACAGAACCACCGCTGAAGGACTCCCACTGGACATGGGAAAAGCCATTGAAGTTGCTATCATGGCTGGCAGAGCTTTAGAGGGAGCAGTGCACATATGAATAGCACTGTATATAAGAATAGATATGCCCAGGATTTAGCTCTATTGGGAAGAAGTGAGGTAGAACCTGGATAATTTTAATTAATTTAGGGATCTTCTATCTATCATTATACCAATGCATGCAGTAGTAAACCATTCACTGTGAAGAAAACTTGTTTCATCCAAACTGAAAATAAAAAATAAAATCCTGAAAACATTCCATAGCTTGCTATATAGGAACCTGCCTATTTTATGATCCAGGCTTTATTTTGGCAAGTGCTGAATTCAAGAGTTATGTTGATGTAGAAACCTTAACCAGTTTAATCTTCCTGTGAGTCAGGGTATCTTTGATACAGCATGTCTACATTAAGAAGACTGTTATATTTTGCCTCTCACCTTAATTAGTCTCTTTTATGAAATGCTGCATTTGTAACTACTTTCCCCTTCCTGAAATAAGCCATCTTGTCTGGTACAGTAATTACAACAACATCGCTGAATCTGTATTCATAGCCTGTTTTTAAAATAGTTCCCATTTCTGAGTAAAGACTAAAGAAGTTGGTGGGTAGAAACACTGATAAGATGGGTCGTGGATCACACAGCACACCCCTTAACAGGAAAACAATTGTAAACCACGAAAGGATGACACCCCCAAACTTTGCATTAGAACAACACTGTCCTCAGCCCTGCCAAGCTGCCACCATTCCCAGAAGCACAACAGGATACAGACAACCACTTTTTTCCAGCTGGAAGTTATAGTTAAAATCCATCAATTTAAGCTGGTACTGAATGAGCTGCATTGGTGACACCCTCCAGAGCCAAGCACCCATGCCAGCTCTGCAACTGACTGATAGCACAACCACAAGTGACTCACTTCATCTCCTTGAGCAAGACTTTCCTCTCCAATATTTGCCTCACATTTCATTACATGAGGAAACTGAAGACATTTTCTTGTGGAAGAGAGTGAACTAGTTCTCCAAAAAATGCAAGCTACACCCACAAACAACTGTTGACATTAAGAAAGCATTGTACATTTAAAATGTCATTCTGGAAGTCTGAAGATTTCCATTTCAATGTTTTAGAGAATTGAATAAAGGGAAAATTAGTTTAAAAAGGAGCAGCACATTTTAGGCCAAAACTTTTGACCCAGTTCTTCTCTAAGCAAATTTAAATTGGTTGTCTTCATCAGTTTCTCAAGTTTAGGCTGGTTACAAAAAACCTCAGGATTTCAAAGAGACCAACAGAACACATTACAAGAACTTCAATGCAAAGAAGCAAAAAGTTGTCTGACATAAATCTGCAGCTATCAGATTCAACTGACACAGATGGAAAAAATGATCAATGCTTGGAGAAGTTGTTTTAAAAATAATTTCAAATTCCTCAACAACTTCAAATAGCTGAGGAAAATAATTTATTCCTTTTCTGCAAAAACTGTTGTTGGCCTGCAGTTACTGAATCAAGACCTAGGTATCCTGAATTATCTTTAATTGGCTCAGCATTATCCGGCCTTTAGCAGAATGCTAACTGCTCACCCTTCAGCCACAGCTACACATACATATACAGAAGACTTTTCATCTTCTTTGATGCATTACTGCAAGTAAGGAGGATAGAAATGGCTGGCATTTCAACCCTGCCAGCTCAGATCAGCACCAGACTGTAACATCATCCCAGTGGGGAAGGAAAAAGGAACATTTATAACAGAATCAAATTGTCAAAATTGAAACAGGAGTCACCTCAAGCCATACTGGGTCAGTATGATTTCCAATTATCATTTTAATTATTCTTCTACATCTCTTTTCCATATTTCCAAGACTTCGGCTGCTCTGTTCTTTAAGAACAATGTTTTCAAAAGGAGCCCAGATGACCACAGTAACCACTCACATACAGGAATGTCAGCTCAGATTTGTACAGGAATGCCAACTTAGATTAAGTGCAGCACATTTAAGAGCTGAAATACTGCTGAAGATGGCAAAACGAGGAGCTTTACTGAGCAGGATGTGGTCCCAGAAGGTTTTATTAATACATGGAAATGGATATTCAGCAAAAGCAATGGAGAAAGCCCAAAATGTGGTGTTCCTCTGGGAGATTTTGTCTGGGGTTTGTTTCCCTATCTTTCCTCATTATTAAATGGTTCAGGGAAGACCCTACACACATTTTTCAGCAAATACTCTTCAAGCAGACCTAAGTAGAGTCTTGCCCACTGAGCTGACAACCTGAATCTTTAACAGATAATCCTTTTTGCTCTGCTCTGCTCACGCAGTGGTCAGGAGTCCAAAGGACACCCTTAGTGTGCAGAACAAGTTGAGATGCTTTAGGGCATATTGTGCTTGGCATGGAGAAATAATGTGGAAGGACCTAGAGGGGAAAAGTTTCTCAATAATGCTATCGCATGCTGCCTGGTGCAACATGAAAACTTGGACACTGAATATAATTTTCTAAAATACACAATGAAGAAATATGTGAATTTGGCCTGAATGGTTAGAAACCCTATTCATTCTGGCCAACTTCCACTTGGTGCACCTCAATATACTGTGAGAAAAGTCCTCAGATTCCCAGTGAGAGAGCATAATGACCACGGGGCACCCATGCAGAATGTGTGCACTAAGAACAGAGTCCTTGTCACTGAGGCACAGTGAAACCATTCCCTCTCCCAGCTCAAAGCAGCTGTGCTCTGCTGCTGTGCATTTTTATGCCATAGCTAAGTGGCATGTGGAGTGAAACCCTGCGACGGCAAAGCACTGGCTCACCACAAAACAGTACAAACTAAAAGGTGGATCTCAAAACTAGTAAGAGAGTGCCAACGCTGAGACTTTGTTTTACATGCAAAATAAGATGGTACGTAGCAAAAACCAACTTTCAGATAAGATGTCAGCCAGTATTTTCTTTGCCATCCATGGCCTTTCAGGGCAGACAACTAGAGGAATGGAGCACCTCTCCTATGAAGAAAGGCTGAAAGAGTTGTGATTGTTCAGCCTGAAGAAGAGAAGGTCCTAGAATGACCTCATTGCAGCCTTCCAGAACCCAAAGAGGACCTACAAGAGAGTTGGAGAGGGACTTTTTACAAGGGCATGCAGTGATAGGACAAGAGAGAATGGCTTCAGACTGAAAGAGAGTAGGTTTAGGTTGGATGTTGGGAAGAAATTCTTTACTGTGAGGGTGGTGAGACACAGCAAAAGATTGCCCAGAGAAGTTGTGGGTGCCTCATCTCTGGACATCTTCAAGGCCAGGTTGGATGGGGCTTAGAGCAACCTGGTCTGGTGAAAGGTGTCCCTGTCCATGTCAGGGGGATTGTAAATGGATGATCTGCCAATCCAGGCCATTCGGTGTCTCTGTGATTCTATCCCAGCCTCTGGGCTATACTTTGGTCTCCTTGGGGCTCTTAATTTGCAGCAAGTCCTAGGCAGTCTCTCTGAGCCCTAAGGAAAAGTCTTTCTCTCTCTCTGAATCCAGTTGGAAGCATGCTTATCTCAGTAGCTTCCTGGTCTCTCTGGCCACTGCCTGGCTCTCTGTGAGGCTGTGCTGAAAACACACCTTCCTTCCCTGGCTGCAGGCATGCAGCCCTTTTTCAAAATAGGATCCCCACCTCACCCAGGATCAGCAGCCAGAAGAAGGCAACCTGGGGGAGTATTCCTGGTGCCTAGTTTTGCCCTGCTGACAGCACACAGAATTGAGCCCATGAAGATGAAAATCAGAGAGCACCTGCATATTCCCCTGCCCGTGGCCAAGCTCTGGGAACAGTGAGCCAGCTCTCCCTTCCTGCCGTCTGATGAAAACGCTTTTTAGATAGGTTTCTATGGGAACAAGGCTTAATGCTTCCACACTTTCATCTTGTCTCCTGCTAATAACTTCTGAACCCTTTGGCTCATCCCAGCCAGAAGTTGACAGAAGAAGAGAAAAAATGCAGAGGTATTCTAGTTCCTCAAGTACCATAAGCACAAGGGCTGAGCAAGTAGTGGAGAGAGAAAGCATAATGCAAATGCCTTGACAAATGGAAAAGCTGTAGTCCAAGCCCATGCCTCAATGCCAGCTACGTGAGCCTTTCTATGAAGTCCCTCTGTTCCCTAAGGGTAAGACATCAACTGGGCCAGCAGTCAACCAGCAGACAGATACACTGGAAACTAGGCTTCATCAGTGCCTGTGCACACAAAATTGCTTGTTCCTTCTTATCGTCCAGTAGGTAGAAATATAAATAGTACTTTATTCTGGAAATCCTGAGGGATGAAAGATCAGCCTGATTGTCACATACTACTGGACAAAGTTTCTCCTCTGCTTTTAACCCCTGCTTTTCCTCAAGATTTTTATTTGAATTTTTGAATTCTGTTTCCTATATCAGTATCAACATTTGCAAGCAAACTTGCATGCACACACCCTTTCTTTTGCTATAGTTATATGACCAGATGGTTAAAACTGGTAACATCTGGGTGAAAATCTGCATGTTGTTTCTGTTTCTATATTGTAAATGTAACTCCAACTGATTTGGAAATTTTATAATAGTCTGTAATGGACTCAGAATTGCAGTTCTGCTGTATAAGGTTCAGCAGTATTCACAGTTATTGCTTTGGAAATTGCAGAATTTAATCCCAAATGAAGTAAGTGTAGTTACAAACTGCTGTAGAAGTAAGTTTGACTTCACACAAAGGTTTCTAATTTTACCAGCAAGCAAAATCTTATTTCAGGTGAGTGAGCCATGTCATAAAGAAGATGGAAGGTCATACTGAGGGCTTTTTAAAACTGTGTTGTTCACCTGGGGAGGCTACGAAGGAATAAGGACAGGGCATAAGTGGTGTTTTCCCCTGTGGCAGGTTCTCAGCTGACGGAACAACTAGAGCGTAACTGAACAAAGGCATAAAAGCTGCTCTAGGACCACTGGATAGTCTTCCTGTCAGTAATGTAGCGTGTTTAAAATGAAGGATCCTCTCTGCATTAAGAGAAAAGATTGCCAGCTTGCCAAGCTAAAAGGTTTGAGGCTTGGCTGTACTGTGAACTCCTCTTGCGCTGGCCAAATGAGATCGTCCAGACTGCCAGACACCCAGAGGTGCCCAGAGCCACAGAAACTGCAGCAGGGACTGGCTACAGCCCCCTCCATCAGCAGCCTTAGGCATAAAGGCTTGCCTTTGGCTAGCAAGAGCCTAAACTGATGGCTTGCATTTTGCAGTGCTTCACTTTTTGACTGCTGTTTGCACCATGTGAGTTTCTATATCAAGACGCTGCTGCCGCCGAAGCTGCAGGTACAGTGCTCAGAGCAGCCTCAGCAAGCGCCTTTCCCAGCCCACATGCCACAATTCATGTTCCTCATCTCAGCTGTGCCATGATTCACTCCTGTCCCGTGCCCTCCCAAGAAACTGTGTTAAGTCCTGTTGTGTATCTTGCAAAACTGTGGCATCCCAGTCAGGGCAGGCTTTTATTCTTGCACCTAGATAGCAACAATAACAGTTTAGCAGGGATACACACTGCGCACAGCAAAAACAAAGACCCCAAAAGGTTCTCCTACATTTAATCACGGGAAACAAAATCCAGTCTTTCCTTGTAAATTTTGCTATAACATTGTTATACTGGTTCACAAATGCTAGTCTCCTCCTGGCATCCTCTCCTTCCACAGTTCACATACAAACAATTCACTGAGGTCTTAAGAAATCAGCAAAACATAAAACAGTATATATGAAATGTAATTTTTTTTTCCCCTTGGATTTACTCATTTCTACAATATTATCAGAGGAATATCTCACAATAGTCCCAGATCTGATTTTCCTTACTAGCTCGTTTAAATTGTCTCTGGGGTACCCTAACCTACTTTCTGAGACTATACAACTGCCTTTCCTTGTAGCACGCTTCCTTTGCAAGTTTTCCCTTTATAATAAGATTGAGTATTTTACTCTCAACTACTTTGGCTTTTGCCATCTCCTTAAATAGTACTACAGTCATTGAAATACACAATCTCTATCCTGCCTTATGTCGCAACCTAAATAAAAAAGCAGTAGGCTGGTATAAAAACATAGGTGTATTACAGTGCAAAACTGTCATTAGAGGGAGAGGAACTCAATTTTCCTGCAGTAACATGGCAATGTTTTCTACTTCATAACCTCCCATAATGTCTCCAATGAAGGAAAAAAAAAGCAGTACATTTTGACCTGAGAGACTGAAAGAGGTTTAAGTTATTCTTACTTTGAAGATGGATGAAAGCTCCTAAGTAGCTGTAATTCAGAAACAACCACCTTGTAGCTGTGTTTTGCTGGGCTGATCGTCTTCCCCAGACTTTCATGACCTACTGCACAAATACTTGTTCTGTCTCTAAAAATGCCTTTTCATTAGGCTTCAGTTTATTACACTTTTGTCTTTTCCCCCAACTGTCTTTTACCCAGATCTTTTCATCCTGGACACCTTCCTACTTTGTTTCCTCTGGAAAACAAAATCAACTGTTACGTAGCTATTAACAAAGATCAGGTATAAAATTTTTTCCCTTCTGCAAGTCTAATCCCTTATGACCCAGATAATCAGCAAATTTTTAATTCTGTTGCATATGAAGTAGCTGGAAGTGTCTTTAGTTGAAGTTTGGTTGTAAGTTGCTTTACTCAACCAAGTTACCCCTCTATAGGAATGAGACTTTAGTGTTGAGTAGCCAATGTAATGCAAAACAACACAGCCTTTTTAGCAATCACACTCTAGCAACTTATGCATTAAGGATACAACCACAGGTAGAGTTTGTAGAGGTTTTCTCATTCTACACACACTGCAAGCATTCCTTAACAGTGAACAAACCAAAGCCAAGATTTGCCTTTGTCCAAATTAAACTGCATAACTAAAACAAGGTTATTGACAGTTTAGGATCCACCCATTGTAAGAAAGGCTTTGCCAATATTGGGAAAGCAAACTGAGCACCTGAGTGAGATGGCAAAAATGTGAGGCCTAGTCACCCCTGCAACTTCATAAGAGAAAAAAATAATATCTGGGGTGAGGATCAAACAGAAAAGGGCAATGAGGAGAGAGGGGACATCTCACCCAGGGCCTACTGAGAGGTGAGCAGTGTGATGGGCTGCAAAGCAATCACCATTCAGACAGTGGGAACAAGCCCTCTCATGTCACAGGGGCATGAGAGTATTTGGATCCTCTGGGGCAGCAGAGATGTTAAGCATTTCAGGAACTGTATGGTATCTGCAGTTTTCCAAATTTGGCTAGCTGGTCATAATGGTATGGCACCTAGCTCTGTGGAATCCTCTTCTACAATCAGGGCTCACAGGCACTGGCACAAAATAAACACTGCCACTTTGGAGGTATAATAATGCTTGATCATGAAGGATTTCAGGATTTACAAAGCAAAAATGTCAGTTAACTCAGTGGGAAAATCATCTTGTCCAGAATTTAGTGAAAGTGAACCAGGGACCCCAGGACTTGGAACAGCAGTTTTTAAGTAAACATGAACACAAAAGGTCATGGAAATGTCTCCCTAGGCCTGAGTCTCACTGCAGAGAGGAGATGAGAACAGGGCTAATGTAGGGAAAACTTGATTTTTAAACTGTGCTAACTCTTTCAGACCTTGCCTGAAGCCATTCCCTGGCTCAAGGAACAGATATGGCACCCAGCTGCCTGTTTCACAGTGAAGCTGTGTATTTTGGCATAGATATGCCATATCTGCACCTGCTGACAATTCCCTACTGCACTGTACCCCCACAGAGCTCTTACAAGGCCATGTCTGAGGAGACTTCAGTATCAGGAGTGGTGTAATGTCCAACCTCTCTTTCTGTGGGTGCATGATCCAAATCCCACAGGACCTACACTGAGGAACTGGCAATTAACCTAGCTCAGCTGGACGATTGGAATTAGACCTGCTGCAAGAAAGCACCCCCCCCCCCTCCACCCCCCCCCCCACCCCACTATTTTATCTCCAGGTAAACGACAATATGATTTCTCTGTTCAGGAACTAGCCAGGTCATGGTTTTCAGCACCTGTGAGGAGCCCATTCTCTCTCTGTAGTCTCTCAAATCTCTTGAGATTTTATCTGACCTTTTCATTTAGCAGCTTCCTAAGCAACAGGCTTATTTTCCCTTTACTGTCATCTATAAGGAGGTCTGACTTCAAATCTGCCAGCCAGGGGATCCAGGAAGCAGGACATAGAAACAAGCATCAAGAGAAGGGAAGCCAGTGCCATCAGAGAGCAGTTGAAAAAGATGGACAACTGTGTGTGCACTAAAGGAAAGGCAACCCAAGGAGGAGGCATCAGGATCCCGAAATCCCCGGAGACTGTGGCAAAAAAGAGGGCTGACTGGTCAGCAGGGCAATACAATGGTTTGATAGGAAATGTGGATAGCCTGGTCCAGGGGCAGTGTCCACAGGTCCCTCTCAAACACCCTGACAAGCCTGCTGAGCCACGGTTCATTCTCCAGACTCATGACAGCCACAGACGGAGTGAGGACTGAGCTAACACATGGATTTGATACAGCAGATACCCGACCCCTGGAAGTGTTCAAGACCAGGCTGGATGGGCATATGAAAAACCTAGTGGAAGGTGTCCTTGCCCCTGGCAGGGGGCTTGGAACTGGATGATCTTTAAGGTCCATGACAACCCAAACCATTCTGTGGTTCTGTGATGTCGTGCACCCACAAGGTTTGCAGCCCCAGCCTCTGGTTTGTCTCCATCTGTAACTTGTAGTAATACATTGCTCTGGGCTTTTTTTGCAAGCTGCCTTGGCCAGCAGGCAGAGCTGGATGGTCCTTCTCTCATGGCAGAAGGGTCTCTCCTAGTTGGTGGCCAGCTAAATTCTTTCCCTCCAACTCTGAGTAAAGTACCAGTTTAATCTCTAACACTGATAAAAACCCTACTTCGATACTTAAATTTAAAAATCACATCAAGTTCCTTGAAAAAACCCCAGGCCTTCATTATCATGAAATCGGGAGTTAATCAAAGGATGTTTTACATTTTCCAGGGAAGAAGCCTCTGAAGCATTTCCACTTAACTTGCCGGAATTTAAGGAACAAGCTAATTAATTTGTGGCTTGTGGAAGAGCTCGAGGGCTTACTGTAAATTCTTAAAGACTTTTTAAAATGATTTAAATGTTACAAAAAGTACTGAGACACCACCCTTAGAGACTGAAAATACTTTCTTTACTGCAGAGAGGTTCAAGCTGCCCTCTCAGCCTCAGTAAACCAGCATGACTTGAACCATCTAACCTGGGGTGGGAAGTCAGGTGTTCACCTTACACTGGTTCATGTTTGAACAGACATTTAAATGGACCCTTTCTCACACACTCATTTTTGTCTTGAAGCTTGTCAGACTTCAATGGAATACAAACTTTGCACTAAACTGCTATGCTGAATTAGATCCTTGTACGTGGCTTCTCTGTGGTGAAGAGTAAATGTCAGCAGTTACAGCTGTGATTCTCTGCCATGTAAATTGGAATAAGACCAGAATGAAGACAGAATGCCATCTGCAAGAGATGATAGAAAGGTAATAAAAGCTTTGGCCTTCATCTTCAGGAGAGATGTAACTACTCAATGTTTCGAGAAGCAGCTGAGGTCTCCTGGTCTGCTCAACCTGGAGGAGACTGAGGGGAGGCCTCATTGCAGTTACAGCTTCCTCGTGAGGGGAAGAGGAGGGGCAGACCCTGATCTCTTCTCTGTGGTGACCAGGGACTGGAACTGAGGGAGCACTCTGAAATTGTGTCAAGGGAGGTTTAGGCTGGATATTAGAAAAAGATTCTTCATCCAGAGGGCTGGGCACTGGAACAGGCTCCCCAGGGAAGTGGTCACAGCACCGGCCTGAGAGAATTCAAGAAGCTCTTGCACAATGCTCTCAAGCAGAGGGTGTGGTTTTTTGGGCTGTCCTGTGCAGGGCCAGGAGTTGGACTTGATAATGCTTGTGAGACCCTTCCAACTCAGAATATTCTCCGAATATTCTGTGACTCTGTGAACTACCGTCGAGCAGTAGTTACAGTCACAGCTGCTGTGAAGGCTGTGAGTCTGAGAGCACAATTGCTTTACTTTGTTTGAGGACATTACACCATATCTCATTCCCTTCATGTAAGCTGCCATCTCCCTCCCCAGTCATCAAGCTCCAGATATTCTGGCCCATGATCTTGGAGGGATCCATCACAGGAGATGGATCTGAAAACAGCTGGCTCCTCTGATTGAGTCGAAGGATGTCTCTTCACTCTTTATCAAGAGTAAGCAAAGGTAAGTGACCATAATACAGTAAAAACACAGCACTTCCTACTGTGTCCATGCTTTAACTTCGAAATTCTACTTCATCCCTCACATCCTGCAGAATTTCTAGACCAGTTTCCTTGGAACTCATATGGGAGAACCCTAGTCGTTTCCCTAGTACAAGCTCTAGTTAGGGACTGGTAAATGGTTCATTCCTTGCCAGCTGCCTGCACACCATTCCTGACATTGTCTCCCCTGGACACCTGGCTATGCTACAGGATACCTATTTCCCTCCCTAGAATTTCCTTCAAACCTGGGCTCCGGGAAGGTGGTGTCCACTCACCACAGGTGTCCCCATCTAGAGTGAGAGAAGCAGACCTAATTTTTCCTGCTGCCAAAGTGGAGTCACTGCTCCCAAAATTGGAAAAGGAATGAAGGCAGCTTCAGGAAGAATGAGCATATATATATATATCTCTTGGAGGGTCCTTCCCTCTCTCTGGAGAGGGCACATGGGAATTGAACACACAGTTCCCACAGACCTTCTCCAAGCGTCAAGAACCTGAATACTCCTAAAAATGCTCAGTAAGCACTTTAGTGCACACAGTGCTCTACTTCCAGCCTTGCAAGCAGTGTTTTCTTGCCAATTGGTGCACATTACATGCAACATTGAATACAGGGAGGAAAAACCAGGTGATTTTATGAGGGGAAGGCTGGCAGCAGAACTTCCGACTGCTGCTCGACTTCAGAGCTCTGAGCTTACTCACTTGCGTGAGCAAATCTGAACCACACTGAACAATTTATTTTTTCCTCTTTACTTCACTCCTGCATTGACACAAAGGGACACCTCACATGCCACGAACTTGGTATTGTTACAACATAATTATATGTGAAGGAGTCAGAAGAATATTATTTGTCCAGATAATATGGTTTCCATAAGAAAATTCCAGTGGGGCATCAAAGGGAAAGGAATTTCTCTGAATAGCACTTCATTAAATCTTTGTATTTACTTAAGGAACAATGTTATTGTGATAGATAGAAAAACAGGCATTAGGTAGAGGTGAGGGTCAGAAGTGCAAGAATCTATTTTAATAAAAAACAAGTGAAAGCTAGAAAATATTTAACACAAAAAGGACGTATATTTTTGTGATGATTTTGTATAATCTAAACCCATTTCCCCTCTTCATGTTGACATGACATTCTATACCACAGCACTTTGGTTCAAACCAGAGCATCACTGCCAGACCAGTTTGCCACAGCAGCCAGTGGGCTGATATCCCAGCAGCTCTGCAAAATCAGAAAAGTCAGCGGCTAAACTCCACTGGCAGAAACATATTGCAGCCCTTCTTCTCCTGACTCACAAAAGCAGCTGACAAGCCAAGTCAGGGGATCATTTAACATTTGTTTTCACTTATAAAAGTCTCACTCAAGAATTTTAAAGAGGGCAAAGTCCTCAGTATCAACGAGGAACCATAGTACAAATGCACATCAGAGAGACAATGACAGTAAGAAGACATTGCTCCACCAGCTGGAATAAATGTCCTTCAGAGCATCGATGCTTATGCCTCACCCCATGCTTTATTCCAGAGCTACCAAAGAGCTAATCCAGACTCCTCCTGTCCTTGACCATGCCTATGTCTTCATCCTGCAATATCACTCACTAAGAAGTATCAGATGTCTTGCACAGAGCATAGAAGGAGCATTAGGATCTGTCATGCACAGACAGAGTAGGGGCACCCAGAGCCAGCACTGCTGAGACCTGATGCCACCTGATGCAGTCCCCATCACACTCATGCTGCACTATCTGTGCCAACAGGGAAAATGTGGACCCCTAGGCAGTTCTAGCCCCTTTAACCTGCTAATGGAGACAAGTGCCAGCACGTGCCAAATGTGTGCTTTCAAGTGTGGCACACACAGCCTTGCCCTGCAGAGAAAAGCATGACCTCACCCCAAAGGTGCCAGCTGTGGTCTCCAGCTCAGCTCTGCCAGAAGGTGCACCCCAGATATTCTGGGGTACAGGAGCAGCTAGCTCCAGTGGTCACATCCAGGGGCAACTGGGTGTACACCAGCTCAGCTACTCAAGGTATTTTTATGCAGCTATTCATCAAAATGTAGATTTTTGCATCAAAAATTGAAATTGCAGCAGATATGGGAGTGTTCCTTATTATTTTATAGAAAGGGCCCTGTCTTGCAAAGGAGTCCAGCTGGGCAAACCTCTCCAGCAGTGGGGACCTGCATGAATAGGGGCCAGGGCAGAGGCAGGGAGAGCTACAGCCCTGCTGCTGAGAGCTGAGTGTGGACTTGGGCTTTGTAACCCTCTCCAGCCCAAAATATTACATGGATCATTCATCTGTAACATCTTTAAATCTCTAGGGTGGAAATGAGGAACACCTCTTAAAATTAAAGCTGAGCCGCTGCACTTAAGGGAGTGCTCATTCTTATAGCCGTGCATGCTTTTCTACCAACGTAAAATATGCAGCTATATTAATATATGCAACTGTACAAAGCAACAATTTATTATTTAAAATGTCACTGAGTATATTTAATCAGTATCTATGCTCTTTAAAAGGATAATTCAAATTAATTTTACGCCCTTCATTTGCAAAATCAGTATTTTGCAGATTTATATAATCTGTCGAACTCTGTTAACACACAGGCAAAAAAAGTCTTTCCATTGTCAAATTTCAAGCAGAAATGAGAGCAGCAACTTCCATTAGTTCTGAGAAGTGGAAACAGCCAGGAGCTGAAGATAAAAATACCAAATCACTTCTAACCCAAGGATTCCTAAAACATATGAACACTGTTGAAAAGAAAATGTGAAGTCAGAAGTGGAGAGCTAATGTATGCCTCATTAAATGAATACTTTACTAATACTTCTTTATTCAACTTAATTTTCATGGCAAATTTTAGCACATACATTCAGGTTTTTTTCAAAATTTAATATGATAACAGGAAAGTACTCAGGTTATTGTGAAAAAGCTAACAGTACTCAGTAATAAAGTATCTGTCCATCATTCCTATTGTTTTGTATGTGCTCAGGGAAGGAAGAAAATCATTGAAGAACTTAATATTGTGGTGAGTAAGCTTCACCTAAAACCCTGTCTGACATTTAACAGCCTTTTAAAGATGGACATGCCTCAACATTTCTACAAGTTCAAGTACTGACAAAATGAATTCCTTCCTGTAATTTTGAGGGGCTTGTGCTGCTAAGATGTTTGACTCAAGCTAATTTGAATATAGGAAGGACAATTTTAAATTTACTGCCACAATCAAGTGATACCTATATAAAAACCAGAAAATCTGAGGCAACCTTCCACTGTTTCTGCAAGTCATTATTTTTTGTACATTTACACTGCTCAATGAAAAGATTCAAGAGTTTATGTCTTCGATGACAACAGAATTATCATTTGTCCCTTTGTCATACTCTTACAATTGACAGTCCATAATCAGCAAATTAGTAGGTAAAAATTGCATAAATTATATTATTCTCTGTATGAGATTTCTCAACTCACAGAAAAGTGTAAAACTCCTCTCCTTTCAGGAGGTATATCTTCAGGTGCTGAGACAACTACCAGTGTCATGGTCATCATTTAGGTGGAGCTGTAATTTCAGTGACTAGGAATATATAAATAACACTGAGATTCAAACCAAGGTTGTGACTGTTCTCTCAGTTCAGCACCTTCATCATTCCAGGCCAGGAGATCCTGGAGATGGTCCCCTGTACTGCCAACATCCAGGACGTGGTACAGGGATATGGATCACTAACACCTTCAGCTATCAAATGGCCATGGTGTCATGGTTATCCTTACAGGCAGATGACTCACCCTGTAAAAATATTTTAGGTGTATCTCTTTGCCTTTTGGTGGCTGTTAAAATAATTCCTGCATAAAGCTGATTTTAAATGTACTGCATAAATGCAAACTGTTGTTTAAGGAAACAAAGCAGCCATGGGCAACAATATTACAGACTGAGTCATTCAGAAATTAGTATTTCCTCTCCCAGGGGTATATCAGTCATCTCAGACCTTTACCTCAGTCTGATCACATTCCTCATCCTTCTAACAGCAGCCTTGGTGGACATTTACCAGAACCTCTTCCCTAGTGTGTCTTGGTTTTCCACAGACTTTTACCTCCCTTTCTCCTCCAGCCCTCATCCCGGGTTCTTGGGGATCTCCATCTCAAGGCTGGGCCACCATCCTGCTCCAAACCCCTTGGCTGTGATGGAGGCTCAGCCATCTCCATGTCCATGGGCTGCTCAGCTGGGAGGAAATTTTATTGCAGCTCCATTAGTACCCTCACCACCAGGAGAGATTGCCTGCCATTACTCAAGGACCTATCCAACACATAACCACTAAATCTCTGCAATGGAAACACAAGCATCTACTGATTGCTGTTTGCAGATGAATGGACCTCTTTAGTTGTGTCCTTCTTCTTGATGCAGGTAAACAAACCACATGCACATGCCAGAAAACATTTCCCCACAGTCATATTTCAAGTTCAGTCCCCCAACCACTGCAGTGTGTACCCACACACAGGAATCCTCCTATTCCTGGGCCGTCCAACTCGCCCCATTCACTTCCCTTGGCTGTCCTTCCTAAAGAGAACGTCCTCCTTTCCTTCCCTCTGATAGCTCTGTCCCTTTCCCTCACTTTTCTTCTTTCCACAGCCTCTGCAGTTTACCTCTGTCTACACCCTGTGGTGTGCTAATTTGGAGGACAGGACATCCCCTCTTCCTTGCCCCATGCCAAGTTCGTGCTCCCTCACTACACTGTGCCTCCTTGCAGCTCCAGTCTACCAGCAAAAGCAGAGAAGTTCCCCTGCCCAGGGAGCCTCTGCTGCAAATAAATCCTCCCAGGGCAGAAAGCGAGGCTGCATCAGCTCACTGTTAAAGCCTGCACTGCAGTTATTTGCCTGGGAAAGTCATTCAAACGCCACAAACAACAAAGAGACTGCCTGGATATGGTGCCATTTTTGTAGTCACCTTTTGAGTCCAGCCACACGCTGAGCCCATTATTCCTTGTTCTGTCCTCACTCATTAATGGTGATACTCCATCCCTGACCTCTTCACTGTTTCCTGTTGTGTACCTGTAGCCATCACATTTCTGCTCAGACAATCTTATTTAAGCTCAGGCTGTTGTGATCAATCCCGGATATCTCGGCTTTTCCACTCAGGCTTAATTTTCAGGCAATTTTGTGGGCTTGCTGTGTGCTGAATTCCCTCCAACTTTGTCTACTGGAGACAACAGAGTTGTTTATCGAGGTGGACAGGGATACTGTGCTTTCACGCATGTTAAACCCCAACCCTCCCTTAAAACAAACAATTTGGCAGCATGGGTGGCATATGTTTGTTTTGGATCCATCTTTCACTCCCAGTCTCTCGATCTTTGATGCCTCCTTCCCCATCTCTGTCTTAATTTCTCCTAATTAGTAGTCCTTGTGCATAAGATTTTCTCAAAATAATTATTTGCACAAGTTGTCTGATGATGTCATTTGAAGGCTTGTTTTGATGGCCTGTCAGATGTATCAAGATGACCTCAAATGAGGGCAGCATGTGTGAAAATGCAGAAATTACCATTGCAATGGGGTGTGAGGATAAGTGCTCCTGCTACCTCAGCCAATAAATCCTAACTGTTAAGCCCCACCAGAGATGTGGATACCTCTCCTTGCATTGCAGTCCAGGGAGGAAAACTTCCCCTGCTAAAGCAAATGCAACAGAGACTACTGATTAGCTGGGACAGAGAAAGATGAGTGCTAAAACTAAAGAAGGCAAAGCTTCCTAAACATTTCCAAATCATCCCCTGCAGCACAGGGTCTACTTTCCACATCCCTCCAATCCCCGTGTTGTACAAGCAGCATCTGGGCTGGAAACAGTCCGGGGAGGCCACTGGACACAGCAGTGCTCCAAACCAGAGCAGCAGGTACAAACCCAAGAAGGAGGCACCAGTAAGAGCTGTTTCTCTAGCTTTCAATTTTCTTTCACACTTATTAAACTTTTATTTTATTCCATCACCCATAAAACCACAATAAAACCTGTAACAAAGGTATAGGAAGGGCACTTCAAAACAAAAAGTATCGACATACAGACAGAAAAACTGCCAAAAAAAGCACCTAAATGAGCTATTTCATACTTTTTTTTTTGCATTTGCATTTGCATTTGCATTTGCAGTACATCTCAGCAGTTGGATCACAAAGAACATTCAGAGGAATGTAATCCTGATGTAAAAAATTAGATGTCTCTGTAAACCTAAAGGTATCAAGCTGTCACACAAGGGATGTCAATCCATAACTCCAATATAACCTCGGCAGGTTCTCTCAACAGCTTTAGTCTTCACAGATGAAGGGGTTGACCTGGTAACTCCCAACAGGAAGAGGCTTCCCTCTGCTTTCACTGATCACTGCTGGAGATGATAACTCACAACAAAGCTTTCAGCCCAGCAAGATTACCCCCTTCCCTCCCTGCTTTTATATTTGTGCATTCAGACATGAGCCCTGCAAGTGTTCAGTCTCTATACCATGCATTCCAAAGGAAATAGGTTTCCACACACATGTGAAAGGGGACCCACAGATAGATTTCTCTTAGGGGATGCTGAGATGCACCATCCCTTCCAATGTGTTGAGGCATCTGCAGGATACATGCAGCTCCTGAAGCCAGTGGGAAATTTCAGACTCGCAAAATGGATGAGGCTGGAAGGGTCCTCAGCCCCATGTACCTGGACTTCCCCTGGAGGACACCTTGTCCAACCTCACTTTTTCAGAGCATGTTGCTCAGGACTATATCCAGTCAGATTTTGAGTATCTCCATCAATGGTGATTCCACAGCTTCTCTGGGCAACCTGTGCCAGATTTGACCACCCTCACAAGAGAAAAAAGTGTTTTCAGATGGAATTCCATGTGGTGTAACTTGTGCCCAGTGCCTCTTGCACTGGCATGTCTGGCTTTCTCTTCCTTACTCCCCTCTGTCTTCCCTCCCAGCAGGTGTTTATACACATGAAAGTCCAAAAGAAGCACCAGCAATTTTACCCCCCGAATTCAGCATCAGGCAACTGTTTTCTCCTCTGAGAATACTTTAGGGCATGAAAGGCTCACAGGGGATTTCAAGGTGAGTGACAATGCCACAAATCCTTTGTACTGGAAGCCTGGAGAAGATTTGCTTCCGAGTTTTTAAAGGCATATAACTTGGAAGAGTGGTGGTGCATAATGTCTGTTTCAAATATTTCTTTGGGAACACCTGAAAAGGACATATCTGAAAATGAATTTAACTCTGGCTTCTAACCTGTGCTTATTTTTAGCTAAGCGTAGGCGTGACAATAATAAAGATAGTGATGTCTTAAAAGAAATTATGAAGCATGACATTTATTTTCACCCTTCTTCAAAACCCTTTTTTATTGATCTGACTTGTACAATTTATAACCATGGCTGTAAAAGATAAAAAAGGGACTGGGCATACCTAGAAATGAACTGTGAAAATCCTTTAAATTCTGCAGAACTGAAAGGTAGCTTTAACCACTGAGGTGATATAAGATGATGATATATTATCTGCTGAATAATTTCCAACTAATCCTATACTATGTGTTGATCATCTGTGAGCCAGAGATAGTGTTCAGGACAGAAGTCTTCAAGAAAGAAAACTAGAAATTTCTGTATGATGTTATTCAGTGCAGTAGCTTCACAGTGATGCAGACAAAATCAGTATCATAAGATACAAGTGCTTTACTGAGGTCAAATGTGGGATAAATAGTTTAAATATTTGACCAAAAGGAAAAACACTACCTCATTCAGACTGCTAAGGGAGTAGGTTCTAAGAAATACAGATCATGTTTCCAGTTTGAAGTTTACCTTATTTTACACTTGTTTTGTGCTGTTGGAATTTGTGTCTGCATAGAAAGGAAGCACAAATTCTGCAGCTGGGAATCAACTCTAAATTTGCAATGTTCAACAATGATTCAGTGGTAAGAAATGCCTTTACCCAGAACAGTTATAGTTCTAGCATGGAGCCATACTATGTCCACGCTTGTTGCCAAGCCAAAGGACTTGTTACCATCTCCAGGACTTTCCCTCTCTATCCAAGAAAAATTCAGATTAGACTAGGCTTGCTCTAATTATACTACTAATATCTTGCTATCTCCTCCCAGCACAGTGCTCCAGAATATTTTTGGCTGGTGCAAGGCAAGTTCTCCATAAACACCTTTCCTTGTGCATTTTCATGGAAACGTTGTGAATTTATTCATGACACCATCATCCCAGGCATTCCATGGTGTAACAGTTTATACTGGTGTATGTAACAGCACAGGAAAGCTGCAAGATCATAAAGAGTTGAGACAACCCAAATAAAGAGGAATGATGCTGAAGGATCACAACAAATCTCTTTCTGATGCTACTCCATACTTCAGTAGACAAACTGGGTAGATTTATTCAGCTGGTTTATAGTAGTCAGGCTAAGGATGCCTTTCAACAATGTCTACAGCACAGTTCATTTCTGTTGTAGCCATAACTGAGACAGTATTTCATTCTGCAATAGTCATTAGATGGAAAACAAAACAAATAAACAAACAAACCAGTAACTACCCCCACACCAAACCCTAATCACTCATGCCGCAGGTACTTCAGGGCATCTGAGCATCCTCCTGTAAGGCTCTGGGCTGCAGCCCACTATTCACCTCCTTCCTCCAACACAGAGAGCTTCCAGCCAGGGCACTTCCACTGGTGACAGCCCCATCTGTTAAAGAGAGGGAAATTTCTGAGGCTAGTTTAGGACAAAATGAAGTCTTTATCAAACCACCAACTCCGCAGCCTTCACTGCCTGTGAAAGGCTTTCCAACAGCCTCATGCTACGTATGCAACACATACATGCAAAACTCCCACTCCCTAAGTATCTTGCCTTAGAAAAGAACACAAGAACCACTGAAGTGTGATACGTATAAGTCACATCACTGAACAGAATCCCAAGTAGCACATGTTTATTATAAGAAGCTGCAGAATATGAAAGTGTCTAGAGCAGAATGAGAATGTGTGCTATGGCTAGTAATATATGCAGCATAAATGTTTTTAGAAAGAACCATCTGGGTGGCGCGTGCTACCACATTGGCACTACCACCACTCTTCCTTTTGAAAATTTGGGGGTCTTGATAGCATTTGGGGGGGAAAAGAAACAGACCAGGAGATTTTTTGTTTTTTCAGCACCCACCTGTCGTACAGGTCAGATCAACAGAATTTTCAGAAAACTAAATTGTAATAAAACCAATTTTCATGCAACGTGTTGCTACATTTTTCAGTGAGGTTCAGTAACTCTCACTATGACTGCTTTCAGTACAAAAAAGACAAACCAAATCAAAACAAAACCAGCTTGCTTCTCCCTACCTTTAGCCATTTACAGCCAAATTTTCACAAGCTTGGAAACCTCCAACCCCATGCTTACACCTTTTAAGATGTTGCATTTTTCTGGTGTCTTCATCAAATCCCTTTATTGTTTTCTTCCATTTCCGCCTCTTCTCTCTCTATATTGATTAGGTCATGTTTCATTTAAAAAGCTATTTTTTTTCTCTTTCCAATTTCCTGGAAAGAAGAAAAAGAAGTTTTAACATTTCACAATGAAGATTTTCAGAAAAAAAAAAAGTTTTGAGGGGGAACGTCTTAATTTCTGACATCACCTGGACTACTCCACTTCCAGTTTTCCCTTCCAATGCCACATGAACGGGGTGCACTTTTCCAGAGTTCATGGTCCTTACCTATTGATTTTTCAGATTTCTGAGAACATAACAAGCAAATTTGCAGTTAATGGGGTCATGCTAATAATAGTGTCTTAAAACAAACAGCATGGTGGGTTGATGTTTGAACAGCAATCAAGTTTACTGAAGCAAAAATATTTCTTTACTTATGCTTTCCGACACTTGTTGCAGCCTCTCAGGGTGAAATGCAAGAGGCACTGAGGAGTGCAGCAATCTATGGTGTAGGGGGGTGGGGGGGGGTGAAAAATTCTAGCCAATATATGAAGCAGAACTGAGCAGACAAGAATCTAGATGAAGTTTAGGTAATACCTCTGGGGGAGAAAAAGGAAAATGCCCACTGCATTTTAATCTAATTAATATGAAGAGAAATCAATACATTTTAAATAAACTTCACAAAAAAAGGGTGGGCAGGGCAGCAGGAGAGGTTTTAATTAGACATGTACCTTTGTCTACTTAGGCACAGAGTTTTGTTTGGAGAGCTCTTCATCAGGTGCCAGGGCTCACACAAACAAGCAGTGAACCAAGGCTGCTGCTTTTTGAGTCATAGGTCAAAGAGCTAAAGGGAATGGTACGGCAGTTTTTCAACAAGAAGGAAGTATTGGCCCAAAATTAAGTCACAATGAGTTACAGGTGGTGGGAGGGATTTGGAGACATGCCAAATCGATTTTTGTTGCTTTTGGTAATTTACTGTTAGCTTTAGTGCTTGGGAAACAAGAAGAACTGTGACAGAAACAAACGATGTGCAGCAGTGGCACCCACGCAGCCCCAGCGCTGCCTGTGTTGTACTCACCCACCTGGGATCTGGTGCAGGCACTCGCAGTGTAAGTCAGAGCAAATTTATTGCTTAATACAGTTTGATCTCCCAGTGCAAGCTTCAATTTCACCTCTGTTTACTTGGAAGCTGCTAGAGGATTATCCCTCTCAATATCTGTCAGGCAAAGAGCATATCCCACCCCTGTGCTGAGAGCATGAAACTCCCCTTTGATTGAAACATCTACACCCTCCATACTGCAGGTTTATTTTCTTCTCTTGACAATAGCAGTACTGTAGTTATTACTCCAGTGGCAACCAAATATTTCCCTTCCTTTGCCTTATTTTTCAAGCCTGTCAGCTCTGGTGACATTACACAATTAATTTACACAAGTCACTCCTTCTGCCCCAGAGAAATCCAGTTTGAGGCTTTTTATTTCTACATTAGTAAACTGCATTCCTGATTTTTGATAACTTGCTTTGCAGCAGGCTAATCCGTATTCACTGATCCCAGGGCAGCAGAAATTCCTGCTGTATTTTAATCACCTGGGCTCAGCCAGCACATCCTGAGAAGCTGACTTTGTACATATTTTAGAGACATCAGGAGTGGCTGAAGTTCCCAGCATGGGTGGAGGCTTGCTGGGACAACCAACAGGAGAAAGCCGGACGGCCACCACAGCAGGCAGACACAGATTATTTCTATGCACCAGCAAAGTCGGGCCTTGCTTAACTGGTTCAGCTACAGCAATTCTGTACGTTGTAATTTAGGAGATTGAAACCAGGTATCAGTTGCCAATTTTTATAAATCTTCAGGAGCTCTGAATTCCCTCTTTTTCCAGTCTCATGTCACGGAACTGTTTCCAAAAGCTCAGTATTTTCAGAAGTTGACTTGCTGCTCAGCTTACAATATCAGCTCTGAGGCCAACACAAAGCCATATCCATGTCCACAGTTACCAGTATTTAGTTGACTCAGTTCACTGTCAACAGTTCTGATTGCTCTTGACTGGTAATTACAGCATCTGTGATACGAACCTGGGTGTGCTTTAATGTGCTGATTAGCACTTGGACTCGCTTTAGGCTCATCCACACCAAGCCCACCCTGTTTACAGCAACTGAGACTACTCAGTAATTGCTCTAGTGGGAACTGTAGCAACTCTGTTAGAGCTCAGTGTGTTGCCTGCATCTTAGGCAGTGTCACCACTGACCACATTCAAAGTTAACTCAAGCAATCTCCAAGGAAATTTCCCAGTCAGATATCTGCGGTCAGAAAAACAACTATAAATATGCCTTGGAAAAGAGAATGCACAGCTCCTTCTCTGTACATACACAACTCAGAAATGAATGTGAATGAGTGCAGCCCAAATTGCAACTTTGAGAAAATTCACCTAAACAATATGCATGCTAAAATGATGTGGAAGGAGGGACTCTCACAAAGAAGTTTGGTGCAGCACAAAACCTGAGACACATCGGCAGAAGGGCTCGCTGCTCATACTCTCTAAAAGGGACAAAAATAAACACTAGAGGAACCAGAAGGGGGAAAAAATGGCATAAGTATAAAATTTCCAGGGTACAGTCCAAAGGAACGGATGAATACAAGAATGTCTTACAACTCATGAAAATAAAAGCCAAATTAACTGCTTGTCCTCCTGGTTTCTTGCTGGAAAGGCACAATACAATAAGGTATCATGGAAAACTAAAGGGGTGGCTGCAGTGGAGTCAGGCAAAGGATACGTTTTAATGGGAGGGTGGGCAGGGTAGGAGAAAGAGGGAACAAATTACAACTATGGCTGTCTCCCTGGACCGCATAGCATGTGACACCATCTGATAAACTCAGCTGGAATTCAAGATGTATCAATATGGCATCAACAAGGATCCATGAGGATATTTTCAGAGGACACTGCCCTGCAAAATGAGTTTCTCAGAATTCCAGAATAGCAGACTCCCACCAGCCTTCATGCTGGCACTTGCTGGATTTCACACTTTATTTCACAACGACCTACAGATCATCCTTTCCAAATGGCTTGTATATGCTGAGCACATCTGCCCAAATCTGGAACCCCAAGACTCCAACTCTATGGGAATAGTCTTAGCAGCAACTTGACTATCATGTGTCTTTACTGGAAGAAACAGGACTGAGGCCATGTATGAGGAACTTGTCAATATGGTCCCGTTCCTATCATATACACAACCAATATGAGTTTCCTGTCTTTTTGGTAAGTCACCCAGCTAAAGCAGTTCTATTTACAAGTCTCACTGCCCCCCATATCAGTTAATTCAGAAGATGTAGAGACAATCTTTTAAACTGGACTAGTAAAATTCAAATGGCTAAACATAAGCCTGTTTGCAGCCTGCTTTTTACTACCTGTTTAATACACAGTAAGATTGAACACACACTGAAGTGCATGTTCCTTACCTAGGAGAAGACCAGCAGCCTGCTGACAGGGGAACAGCAGAGCTCCCCTGCTGCAGACAGGAGTTTCAATACACTACCACCAGACCAAACAAACATCTAGCTGGATTGCCATGACCATCAGCTGGTCACCGTAGGAAAACCTGGAACATGCCTCAGAGCAGATCTTCTACTGGTATCAGGAGAGGTGCTGTATGTTTTCTGGATTGGCTTATCCCCCTGTTATAGACTCCCTGCAGCTTTTCTAAAGCTGAACACCATAAATGAAAGGCCCTTGGCAAGATCAGAGTAATTTAGTTATTAATTTGTGATTCTATGCTTATCTTGCTTATTTTTTATGGGTGGTATTTATTCTTCATCTTTCCCATACCATTTTTTACCAAGAGTTGCAAAATTTTGCCCATTCTCTTCATTTTTTCCAGAGAAAAGAGGATGCCATTTGCTTCCCTCTTCCCTGCCATTATTTCCTGTTTCTGCATGATCTGCAGATGCTTACAGTGTGTCTGGAGCAGATCCCTAAGGAGGTACTTTTGTAGAGCAGAAGTCCTACAGTTAGCAAAAGCTGGTAGACAAGGCTACTTTCCTTTCAAGAAATAGAAAAACTATAGTTTAGGTTCGCTCATTTCTGCTTATCATCCACCAAACACTGTTACCCGATGAAGAAATAGGCCCTCTTCCCTCTGGCCAGCCTGATTTGTAGTGATGGAAGATGGGGAAGCACTCAATCCTTCCCTCAGAGTAATTGCCAGTAAGTCCCAGCTGGCCCTGCTCTAACTAATTCAAGGGGTCTTAGGAAAAGCATCAACTGTGCAATGAAGCAGGATATTTCACATCAGTGTTTTAAAAAATCTCCAGCAGTAACCTAACACTCCTTCAAGGGAAAAGCAGCAGCAAGAGCAGGCTGGAGCCTGGGGAAGAGGGAGGCCTCTGAAAGCCCAGGGAGCTGATATAAACACACCCAACCACAAGCCACTGCTTTCGACTGAAGTATTGATTTCTTGTGTGTATCTGCCCCCATCTTCCTCTCAATCATTTTTATAGATGTACCCGAAAAAGGAGGCAAGTGAAGTGGGATACATGCCTAATACTTTTTTAAATCAGTATTTAGTCAGTGGCAAAGAGGCAGGAAGGGTATTTGCGTGCCATTCCGGCAAGAGCATTTTATTGCATGCTTCCCATCGAAGGGCGCAGAGACAAATACACAGAAGATGGCTGCTCAGGCCAGGGGAAAGGTGGGATCAGGGAGCGGGGACCAATGGGAGAGCTTTGGAGGAGTGACCAGGCTGACAGACACCCGCGGAATCCAAACCGGGACCGGCCATTCCAAGGAGCATTGCACCTCGGGGGGGACCTTCTCTGATCACTCTAACACAATATATGTTCAGGGGCTACCACACGTGCCTGGCTTCCAAAGACTTGCTTATCCATGTTGCAATCTCTCCATTGCAAGAATTTTGGCAGAAGTGGATTTCTGCAGCAGGATTTCCATGCTTAGAGTCATTTGTATATGGTTATTGTGAAGATTGAAGAAGGCAGGCAGTGTGAGTTGTCATCCTTATCTGCCTGACATCACTTGTTTAGTTTGTTTGTTGTTTTGGTTTTGTTTTTAACTGTGATGTAGGATGTCTTCAGAAAAAAAACTTTTATTTGAAAGTAGAAATAAAATTAGCTTATCCAATCTCAGTTTTCTTGTCTTGCTCTTCTTATTCATTCTTCATTTGCATTTATTTTCTTCTTCATTTGATCTGTGCTCTCCATGTCTACTCTACTCTTTCCTGTACTCATGGCTTTACTCAGGGTTATTTACCAGCTCTTTCCTGTTTTTAAAAGGCAATCTCTCTCTTTTTCTCATTCTAGCATTCACACCCACACTTTCACTTCCACCCCCTAACTGTCACCCATGTCTCTTCATAATTTCCTTCGCTCTCTTCTTTTTCTTACTTGTATTGATTTCTATAACTCTACTGAAAAAATAAAGAAAAGAAAGGAAAACTGCTGCCCAGCCCAGCAGGGGAGGCAGAAGTGAGTGGGTAGGGAGATCTAGAGGCATGCTAACAACCCAGGATGGGAGGATGGGCAGAAGTTATTTTTCTGCTGCTAGCAACTGTGCTTTCCTTTTTCATTTGTGATTACTGTTGTTCTCTGCCTTTCAGTTTTTCCTAAAGGATGTGCTACGGTATTAGCACTGTAACAGAAATCTTTCACTCCTTACAGGTGAAATGTTGCAGCCAAAGAGAGAATGGAAGTCAAGTCTAAATGCACCCAATGTAATGTTCAAACTAGGATTGCAACTCTCATAGGCTCACAACTGAGACAATGGAGATAAAAGCAATTTCAGAAGGAGTCAAGTCTTTTCTTATTCCACTGACTATGTAGGAAGATTAGGAAATCTACTTCTTACTAGACAGCACCTACGGATAGGCAGCAAAATATCCAAACTCCAAATATGGGAGTCAGAGAAGATCCAATAGGAACCAAAGATCCAATGTCTCTTAAACTCACCTTTTTGCATTAGACTACACTGCCTCAGACATTCAGAGGCCACAGAGGGCTGGTTCTAATACACGTGCGTGTAGATCTCAGCTGTCCCTGTTGGGGCTGGGCACGATGTTTGATCCTTAGACTACGACCCAGCTGAAAGCAGGCAAAGCCACTGAGATGGAGTTTGTGCTCATGATGACCAGAGAGATCCACCATAGAATCTTTCCTCATCAAGACTCAGTAATAACCAGATAAATGCGGTAAAAAAAATGCTTCTGTGATGCACCTGAAATCCTCTTCACCAATAGGCTAAATCTGTGTAACAGATTCATCAGTGGATTATTTAATTTACATTTTTAAGAGACTACAATGCATCTGCAGCTGTAGCAGAGAAGGTGATTATATACATGGTGATAAATGTACTTGGAAGGGATATTGTTACACGTACTAATTGCACATACTTTGATATTGTGTTTTCCACAACTTAGGAGTGCTCCTTTTCCCAATAAAGAGTTTCTTAAAAGAACGATAAAGAGTTCCTATTACAGTCCTAGACTGCTTGAAAAGCAGAAGGTCAGAAGCAGAGAGGAATTTTTTGCCATAAAATCTGGGTGGGAATTTTACATGGTTTTAATAGGCATCAAGCTATATTGAACCTGATCATTTTTAATGCCATCAAACACCACCCTGGCTGAAGAGCTGCTTGTGTTATGTTTCTGTGAGCTTAAGGAATTAAAGCCAACCCAGAGGCCCCACCAGACACAGCTCTGAAGCTCCCTCCTCAGTGCAGTCTTTTGCCAGGCACTCAGTGAGTGCATGCTTCTTGCCCAAACCACATATGCAGCTCTGAAACAGCCAGGGTATGTGCTGCCTCCATCCCCACCACAGCGAGGGTGGGCTCTGCCCCTGGCCTGGCCTGGGGCTCCGGCTGAGGAAGGGAAAAAATATCATTGTAGAGAGAGAAATCAGTATTTCTGTAGCAGTTGCAAGAGGGACAGTGAGGATCTGGAAAAGGGGAGGGAGCATTCTGGAAAAGGATAGACACATAGGCTTCAAATCTGTACGGATTTAAGCTTCATTAACTGCACAGTTCACAGAATGACGCATTTGTCTTTATTTTGGCAGCTCATGGGCCAGTGACAGTCTCCTATGAAGAGGACTTAACAGACTGAGCCCTCTAAAGTCTTTGGGAACCTGAAGGCATTATTACAACACAAATAACATTTGGGCTGTACACTCAGGGACAGTTTAGAGCAGCAGTGATAATCACCTTTCAATCTAAGCAAACCTGCTCAGGCAGCTCTGCTGTACTCCCACAGCCCACTCCACTGGGCCAGGACCAATACCAGGCTGCAGCTGGAGACTGTCCTGACCAATCTGTCTCATGGGGCAAAGCCTTGCTGAGAGGCTTTCTGCTTATAAAAATTATCCTGATGGCTATGGTCAGGATCTTCCCATGCACCAACCAGCACTGAGCTGATGCTGCGCTCTCATCACCTGCATCCCAGGTGCTTTTAGGGAACCTGGATGAGATCATCAGTGGGTCCAAGAAAATCTCCATTATAGTGAGCAGAGCTGCTTTGGCTGATAGCAGCTGACCACCTGTTTTAAAAGTACTTTGTTCATCCACTACTGAAACTCAGCCAACTCAGGAGAGAGCTGCCAGAAGGAAAAAGACTGTGTGGCAGATTTTGAGATGCAATTCTTTGGTTGTAATTTGACCAAGAAACCAGAAAGGGTATCAACCCATTCACGAGGAAAGTGTCTGCTAAGGAATGAGCAAAGGGAGCAGCCAGATTTACAGCAGTGGCTGGATAGGACAGCAGTGTCCAGCGTGCAGGAGTGCCCAGGGGACAAGCTGAGCAGGAACATGCAGAGCCATCTATTCTGCTACTTTGGCTGCTTGTGTGCCACACTACAGATCCCTACCCAGGCAGCAGCTGAAAGCCCCACCAGGTCTCCTGTTCAAACCTTTTTCTGTCAGTTGTCAGGTGAGCCGAGGTCCCACACTTGGAAATGTGTACATGTAACCTGAGGAGAAATATCCCATTAAACAAGTCACTATCTGGTCACTCTTGCACATTTGCAGCTAACTGATCTCCTTTCCAGTTGTTTGTTACAGACCATTCAAGTTATATTCACAGAAAAGTACTGTGAGACAAACCTTCCGTGAAAATTTTGGTTCAGCCCTCAGACTGTTTTGCATACGCCTGAGCAGATGGGGATGGGCTGTCCTTGTTGTCCAAGATGTTAATGGGGATCCTTCCTCCAGGGCTATGAGACAGACCAGAAAGTCATGGACCTTGTTCTAGAACAGAAGGAAGGTGAGGAGCAGGATCAAAATCTCTAAAACAAATAGGTCCCTTAAACCTCAGAGAGAGTCCACAAAATCCTCTGACACATCTTTTAGCCCACCACCCCCAAATTGCATCCATAGTCCTAATTTCTATTCTAAAGACTAAGTTAGTTGCTACCACAAATTTCATTCTCACCAGTCCATCCATCTCTGCATTCTGCTACCGCGACTGAGGCAGCCTGAGCCTGCTCTGTGGGCTGCTTCCCCTCCCACCCCACCAGGCAACAGGAGAGTTATGATCCATGCCCAGGCTCCATATGCACCAACGAAAACTCCAGTAAAGTGAGGAGGCACAAGACAAGATGCTCATCTTTTCCAAATTAAACAATCAGGAAAAAAGAGAGAGTTTTGGTCTGATATATGTGTCATTAACTCAGTATCCATTTCAGTATTTCTCAGCTACAAAGCCTCACATGACATTTCAAAAAAACCCCACCACAATTGTTTGCCCCAATTTTCGATGCTAGTATCTCTATGTAGAAAAAAATAGTCAACCACTCGTGAAAAAAACAAAAACAAAGGGTGTGAGGAAAGGACATTATTTAATTTTTATGATAGATACAGTTAGAAACAGTTATAGGAAAATCTTCCCTCTTTCCTAAATGAAACCTCCCCAATTTTCTTAGGGTGATTTAGTTATTGTTTTCTGAAAAGTCCAAGATGTTCAGGAGTCTGTCATCTGGATATGACCAAATATGGATTTCTGTATCCCAGTTGTCTGTGGTGAGACTATGATCAGCAATAGAAAACACACATTTTGGGCAATTTTTGTCAGGAGAGAATACCTTCAAAATAATTGTTTGTAGTTACGTAGAAGACACTCAGAGGCAAGGCAGATGGCCACCATTTATAATACAGCTTCCAAATGTCGGTTTCTGGAGTTTTGGGGGTTTGGGTGGGCTCCTTTTGGTTTGATTTTGTTTGAGTTTTGGGGGAACGGCCTTCAGCATCAAACTGATCTAGTGACATAGGTAAGAACAAATGGAGAATTCTCCCTCATCCTACCCCCGCGAATTCAGATATCAGCTCCCTTCAGTGCTTTCCTCTGTTTAATTTTATGCTTCCCAGCCAAAGTGCAATCAGCACCATCAACTGGGAGTGACTTCCAGTAAGGCAAATGACCACATGGAAAAGCTCTTACTATCTGTGGAATTGGGGATTACCTTCTTGAGAGGAGATATTGCCCTCTCTTGATGTCTGGAATGATGATTTAAAGGCAGATTCTGGGCAGCAATCTTTTGGACCACTGATATTAGGGAAAATGCCATCTCACCATCAAGCCTTTGGGATGAAGCCTTTGGGAGCATACCCATTTCCTCCATCAAGTCTAGAACTTCCCATAGAGTTTTTCCAGTACTTCTTACTGTCATTCTTCCATAAAAATGGGGGAACACAAACCTTGTAAATACAGTCTCATTAATCAATAATGGTGGCATATTTTGCTCTGCTTTGAACTTTCAGTTCATACATGGTAACTTACAAACCTTCAAAACTCAGAGCTATCACTTTCCCCCCAGGTCCTTCCAGGGCTACCTCTCCTCTCCAGCAGCTCCAGGTGAATGCAGATCCAAACATGTTTGCCATTCCACAACATTTACTACTGAACAACTAACCTGAATGCCATTAATAAACTGATGGTCTTAAAAAATAATGCCCTAAAAAATTCTGATCAGAGCTGACCTGATGCTATTGCTTATTATTCAAAGTTTTTCCTTGTGTTTGATGATAGAAAGTCTCCATTGCAATGCCAAGCATGGGATGAGGCCAAGTTACATTCAGGGACCCATGAAACCAGTAACATTAACTGGTTTGCCAGTAACCCAGTAACATACATGAATGCATTTGAATGTCTCATAGATCTAAAAAAATATCTACACTGCTCATTGTTTTTTGGAAAAAAAACAGAGGTAAATGTATGACTCCATTTTCCCTGAATTATTTCTATCTCAATAGATAATGGACTTTTTCTCATACTGCATTTCCTCTAGAAAAACCTCTCCAGGACATAAATAGACATCCCTCATCCCACACTGCTCTGTGCTGAAGCTCTCTGATGGCTCCACACTCCTCTCTTCTTCTTGCTTGTTAATAATATAATGCTGGCTGCTCTTTGTCACTTTCACTTGCAAAATGTCATTAAGAGGCAGCAAAAAATATGAATAGTTCTTGGTACAACCTTTCCACATCAGCAGCTGCAGTGATCAGAAGAAAGTTACCTGTATTAGAGGGTGGGGAGCAGTTGGGCTGTGTGATGAGGTGATGGTAGCTACAATCCACTTAATGAGGACAATTTTGAGTCCTGTGCTCTCGGAAAAGAGAGGTAGAAAAGTGTAATGCAGCTCTGTCTAGGAACTGATCGTTTGGTTACTTTTGCAACCAGTGAAGATTCACAAAAGAATCATTTTTCTCCAGAGGGCTAAAAAAATCTCATCTCAGTAAATGACCAAATCTAAGGCTACATGCGACACATCAGAGATCTGTTTGCACTGAAGGCTGGAACAGCCCATGGAGCAGCTCAGGAGAGCAAATGAGCCTAAACACATGAGTCCCATGATACAATATGGTTGTATGGTGCTTATAAGCACAGAATTCACAAACACCAAGTGATATTAAGATAAAGGCTTTGAAATCTGTGTTATATCACTCAATGTTTCCTGTGAACAATGTCAAGGATCATCTTGTCTTCACAAAACCCTCATGTCAACTCTCCTCATAGGGTGTCAAAAATGCAGCTGGAGGAAACAGGAAGAAGGGGTAATGCTGCTTCGGGGTTGTCCCATCCCTGGAAGTGTTCAAGGCCAGGCAGCCTAGTCTAGTGGTTTTCCAAGGTGCCTCCGCCCATGGCAGGGGGTTGGAACTAGATGATGTTTAAGGTCCCTTCCAACCCAAACCATTCTATGATACTGTGATTCTATGATTATTTGTCCATTGTTGTGACCCACAAGGAAGCAAATATTGCAAGCCATTATTTTCTACAGCAGATAATATCCTAATTAGTCACAGCAAGAGGACTCAACAGAGAACAGGAGAGAGACAGGTGGCATCTGGAATCATTTCCAGTGAATCAAACAGCTATAGTAGCTAAGTAGCTCGGGACAGAGAGCTCTGATGAAGGGATTTGTGAGAAGAAAGGATGGTGAAAAACCTGTAGAGGCATTGTGATAGAGCATGCAGAAGGCAAGAGCACCAGAAGCAGGAATTAGAAGTGGGAAAAATCTCAGTAAGGTTTAGAACCCTCGAGGTGTCCCTACACTGTATGGACACCCTGCAGTGAGGATTTGGAGGCAGACAGAAAACCGATGGAGAACTGCAGTGTGAGTAACAGCAAATACTGTTCTCTCTTAATAAAATCCAAGTCAGATCTTGTTTTTGTTGACAGGAGACAGTGATTTCAAGCAAGTTTTTTCCCATTTATGCTATTATCAATAAGATCAAAATCCAGACCCAGAAGAAGCCAGGATACATTATAATCAGTTCTTTGAAGTTCAGGGAACAAAACACAGGCTGATTGCAAACACGGGAAGGAGCACTCTAATCAGCGTACCTTTTCAGATTAAGATGTATTTAAAGATTTCCAAATAAGTGGAGTCATCAGGTGAGTAGAAAAGAATACATTCAGACCTGGAAAAATAACATGCTAGTTTTCCTACTCCTTGGTTAGAAAAAGCTCTATTTATCTTAAGAAAGAAAGGTTGAGTGACATCAGATACACAGGTTAGGAAGAAATTATTTTTACTTTTTGAAGAATTTTATTTCTTTCAGAAAGGAACAGCAAGTTTTGAAGATTTCACTATGCATCTAAGGATATCAGTCTATCATTAAAACATAAGTAGAACTGAAAACAGCTCAGAGAAAAGAATTTCCTGGATTCTATCTCCTAGTACAACATCCTTAAAAAATTAGCAGTTAAGAGGGAAAGGGTTTGCAAAGAGCAATTATAATTGCATAATAATGAAAAGCAAAGATTAATAGCCAGTAACTAGAACAATTTAAATAGGGGAGAAGCCTCAATACTGTCTTTAAATTTGTAAAACTGGAAATTACATTTTTAAATGAATTCTCTACTGAACTATGGAAACAGAATAACAACAATCATGTAATTTTAGGTCAGATTCTAAGCCAAACACAATCTTGCACAGTAAAAGAAGGGATGATTGCCTAATGTCTTTTCAGCAAATAAACTTTAAATCCATTCCTATGCCTGCTGTGGAAGTTTCCTGTAACAGTCCTTGGCTTATATTTATGTGAATTGATTGAAAGTCCCCGAACGCTACATTAGTCAGTCTCCACATGCTGCATAAAGATGAGCACTCAGACAGCAATTAATAATAACTCTTGGCATCAAGCACAAGAGATAATATCTAAGGCTGACACTGGTAAGGAAATTAAATGTTATATTTGGCAAGAAGTTTCTAAACAGACCATAAAGGCTCAGGTGCTTTAATGCACATTTGTTTAAATGCCTGTTCCTTTTTTCCCCTCTGCTGTGTTGTTGTCCTTGTTGTCTGTAGTTTGTTTCATTATGAATTTCATGGCATATGTTTTTTTTTCCCTGGAAACACATCTGAGTAGCTTCCATTGCACATCCTTTCTCCACCCCACCAGATGACAATGAGTTGCTCTAGTTTTTTTCTTGGAAAGACACTTGGAAACCAGGGGAGGGAGGAAGTCGTTTTTACTTAAGAAAGAGGGAAAAGGAGAAGGCAACGATGGCAGTGTATCTCACTGAGGATCTTAAGGGACTAAGAAGCCTGCAAGTAATGCAAAATATTAATCATTTTATTATCTTATATGAAGGTGGTACTAATAAGTCCATTGTCCAAATGCAGTTTACTTTTAGAAACAAAACCTCAGAGATTCATCCTTTTGATGGGCTTTTGCTGAGAACAAGAATATGGGAAAATTTAACTTTCCAAATAATCTGCATTCTATTCTGTGAATTTGAATTTCTCCTAAACACCTATTTTATAAACAAAAAAAAAAAAAAAAAAACAAAAAACAAAAAACCAACAGCAACAAAAACCAAAATTAAATCCCTGAGAACTTCTCTCTGGGATTTTGCGATTACTATCCATTTACCTCCGTGAAATGTCACTGTGCTTTCATTCACTCTCTGTTATGTCCCTGGGCTTGTTTTCTTCTCAAGACAATCCTCAGTGAAATTCTGGGGCCACTCACCAGGATGTTTTACCATTATTTTCCCTCTTGATACTTCTGCCTGTGTAAGTGCACCGAGGTGTAATGTTTTAGTTTGGATCATGAGTGCACCTTTGAAAGGAGTTGTCTCGCAGTTGTCTCCACTTACCGTACTCCACAAGGCATTCAGTGCAGAGGACAGAGGTGCCTCATAAGCTTTGAAATGCATTTAGTGTGGACCCAGGGTCATTGCCATCACTTGCAGTACAAACCACTCCTATCAGCTTACATCGCTTCTCAGGATAGATATAACCTGCACAAGGTCTGGGCACACCAAGACTGAAGAAGTCAGTGGGATCCCAATCTTTGTGCTGCCTGGAAGTACAGAGCTCTGGGGTGTCAAAAAAGAATGAATATCTGGGCTTGAATAGGAGGGCTGAAACCACCATGGTGGGCAGGGAGGGGGAACAGCAGTGAACAGCCTTGTTTTTCCTCCCAAGAACTCCTACCACATCCCTACCAGCCTGAGTAGCCTTCCGCTGTGCCACCTTTGGAGACTGCTCAGAGAGCCATTAATGTATCAAGCTCAATGGAAGCATCCTTGCAAAAATCAAACCCCTTTGTCCTCATTTAATTGGATGCAAACTTTGTTTCTTGTTTGAAATTTGGCATAGAAGATAGGAATATCAGAATAAGTCTACTAAATACAGCATTTTGGGAAGTAATTTTCACTGCTGCAAAGCAGGAAAGGGAAAAACCTCCCATGTAGATCCAGCAGCATTTTGGATCTGTTTACTCACAGGTTTAAAGGGTTAAATTGCAAAGCACAGGAGGAAGAGTTCCTGTCTTTTCTTCCTTGATAAGGCACTTAGAAATACTTAAATTCATCTTTTCAAGAACCAAAACATAGACTTATAGAAGATTTTAAAACACCTGTACAGACTCATGGCTCTAAAAATATTGAGAATTTTTTGTCTGTTTTCTTTAATAAGCAGGACTCTGATTATCAGTTTTATGCATAGTAGCTGTATTTTTATGAATCAACAGAACTTCTACCAAAGCTCCTTTGACTGAAGCCACCAGATAATCAAACTGGCTTCAGTCATGGTGGTACCAGTGAAGCCCATGAAGGACTTCCCTCTCTAGCATCTGGGAACCATGACCCAAGTATTTTCATGCTCCACTCAATGCAGTGACACATCAATGAATTTTGAATGAAATCATGTCACAACTGTAAAGCCTCCTTAATCCTATGCAAACTGAATAAATAAATAAACAAAATCTTGAAAACAAGAAGAAAAGCATATCAACCTAATCAATAAATGGGTTGGTGGTACGGTAAAGAAAAAAATCTTTTTCTGCTTTCAAATTTTGCTACCAATTCCAAAAATGCTCTATTTCTTAGTAACTTGGTTTTAAAAATAATACTCTATTGCTAAATAAAGTGGTTGTTACATAATAAGAATATGCTTAAATAACCAAGATTGTTCCTTTTATTTGGTACTGTGAAGCAATTATTCAGTCATATTTTCGAAGAATGACTGTGATCCAAAATTAATCTTTCTGCAGCATTATTCTATTGATCAGTTCAGTGATTTTAAATAAAAGTAATATACTATATTTTCAGAGCAGTAGGCCACACAGAGCTTCACAGAACACCCAGGACAGTGTCTTCTATCTGTCTTGTCCACTGTTCTGCTGGGAGACCATGGGCAATCCTATCCTTCACTTACTACTTGGAGCAACCTTCATGTGAAGTAAAGTTACGACACTTCAAGAATATTTCTCACATAAATACAGTGAAGTTTATTAACTCCTGTCTAGGATGAGCTGCAGGTTCAGGATAAAGTGTACCAGTGAACCAAACACTAATTGACTATCAATCATGCTCTCTGAACATAAGCAAGAGCTATCTTGTTTTAAAATAGAGCACATTTAGGTAGAAAAGAGTATAAATTAAATGTTAGGTTGGCAGCATTCAGAATAATCTGCTCTAGATTTTTATACTCAAAATATTTGAGAACCATGGGTTTGATGAAGGAAAAAACCAATAATGTAACATTTATGTAAACATTACAGTGTCTTAAAGTGGGGACAGGAAACTGAGCTAGCAATGCCATGCTACTGGGGCAAACCAACAATCTCCTTGGTAGAAACCAGTCAGGGCAGAGTCAGTATAATTGTCCAGTAACAGGGTACAAGTACTGGGTAACATTTGCTCCCTGCAGCTGCAGCAATGAGCACTGCAGGTGTTGCAACACAGGGGCAGCCTCCTGGTTCTGCAGCAGGGTCCAGGGAGGTAAAGACCTCCTCTTCCTCACACCCTCAGCTCTTCACGGGGCTCCCAGTCCCCAGGAGCTGCTGAGACCTTTGCATGTGGAGAATTTTATCTCAGTGGGTGTATGTCTGAAGGGAACAGCTTCTCTAGCTCCTAAGCAGAGGCCAGCTATGCTTTAAAAAAGGCTCCCTGCCCATGAACTCTGAAACACAAGGTCAGCCAGCGGCCCCTTTATTTCCAGAGTAAGATGAACCATTGTAGGGGTGAATAAACCTGACTAGCTGATACGAAGCTCATTATGATGCCCATACCCATTTTTGTTCAGGAAAGTAAACCTGATCTCTTGGAAACAATATCTCGGGCTTTTATACAGTAATTATAGAGAACTAAGATCAGTATTTTTAAATGAAAGTGATGACAATGCTTTATGGAATGAGTAGCAACAGAGCTGATTTAGATCCTTTATACTGCTAATGAAATGTGAATAAGTAGGAGTCTCATTATCTGCACTTTAATGTATGCCTTAGATTGTTCATTATTCTACCACTTAGTGAATTGGTATCTGTGCACATGAGTGATCCTAATGGTTTTTACACAAAAACTTTCCAGCTTTGTTTAGAAAGTGGTGTTTTAATGATTGTATTTTGGTTATAAGCATAATGTCTGTATACTATCTGTATACAATGCCCAGTGGTTTGCAGCTTCAAAGTTAAATTGTTTCAACAAAAACTAGATATTTTCTGAGAGAAAAAAAATCCTGTAATTTATACAAACACTTTTTACTATGCAATAATTAGCATTTTCCAAGCATTCACTTGGAAAATGAGACTTTTAAACAATCTGAATCTCTTGCATTCATATTGCAGGGAAAGGAGAACAGAGACAGCAACCTCTTGACCACCTATATTTGCAAAGAAAAGACCAGGAAAAAAAGAAAAAACTCATCAGGGGATGAAGTCTAAACCATGGGTTATTGCAGGAGGCATCCTCCTATTCTGTATGCCATAGTTCAGCATCTTGCTTCTCCTGACTCCTGTACTTTTCACATTGGTTCTCCTGAAGTCCTATCAGCTGCCACTGATAGGAATTCCCATCCTGAGGAGGAGATGGCACAGATCAGGTATATTGGAGAGGCTAACCCACCTGTCAACACACCTAATAAAATAAAGAATAATAGCATACAATTTTTTTCCAAAGCTCTGAGCAACCCCGACAGAACCTCTTCCAAGCTTGACAGGACTGGACTTAAGTACATTTCCTTCATAGTTAATGTGATGCCTCATTGTTTAATTAGATCTGCTGGATGTCTCTCTGCCATCTGCTCCCTTCCAAGAGCCAGCACCTGTCAGCATAAGCTCCAACACTGACTGCAGTGACTGGCAGAATATATTTCCTCTTGTCTAAGAGGACATACATTGTTGTTTCCTAAGAAACTATCACCTGGGAGTGTCTTCCACAGCAGAAAATAGAGTACCCTAACTTTGATATTTTAGTTTGATTCTTCTTGCTGTACAGTATCAGACAAGTGGGGAAAATTATAGGAATGAGTAAAGACAAATATTTTAAGGCTCAAGGAAAACGCTAAAAATTTAAAGAAAAAAACTCTCTTAGGAATAAACCACACCCCTATTTGTATTTAATAGGGCTTTATATCTTCAAATGCTCTGCTCACAGCTTAGGCATGCAGCTGGAAGAGCCAGCATACACAGTATCACTTTACCTCCCAAGTGACTCCTCCACTTGGAGGAATTCTCCTTGGCCACCTTTCTCTCATGGTCAGGATTTGGATAGCAGCGCTGCTGGGACAGGAATCTGGAGTCTGGCACTGTGGGCTCTTTCCACATCAGATCCCATGACATAGGGGCCTGCTGAGGGCCTTTCCTACCATTAATGTCTCTGAAGCAGAGGGCATTTCCCCATTTCACATCTGCTGGCAAACAGACCTGTCCAGCTGGGCCTTCCACACAAAATTCCCCAGGCAAGCTGGGGCCACCTGGGTATTTCTATTAGACTTCGTATGTGACAGCAGTAATTCACCTTCTGCTGTGCCAGCCATGCAATGCACTACCAAAATCACACATGGCATGTTGGCTAAGTCAGCCAGCCACCAAACACACACGTGCAAACAGGACACTTTTCCTTTCCTTGCCTTTTTTTCTTTTGCCATTGTTTCTATGTCTCACATGTATATCCCTCTAATCTTCCAGACGTCGGGAAAGCTCATTGTTTGAAGGATTGCATGAAGGGAGGATGTTTTCCTAACACCAAAAACTAATTTGGAACCAGGAGGCAATAAGATTCATTTTAAGAGGACAGATGACTTCCAGTTTGCATTTGTTTGCTGGAAACAAACCATTCATCTAAAATGCACTGGGCCCAGGATTTCACTCCCAGCTGAAATCCTGGCCCCATCAAAATCAGTGAGCATTTTGTCACTGCCTATGCATTCACCACAACATTTCTTGTGCAGAGGACCTGGAAACTACCAATGTTTTCACACACAGCAAGGAAAAGCTTTAGAGCAAAGGAGAAAATTAATGCAAGTTCTACTATACCATGCTTTATCTGCAGGTAACACTTAAGAAAGGCTCAGGCAGCATTGGGACATCATGGTGATAGCTGTTGTTCTAATTAAATATCACCTTGGAGATTATCCTTCACAGACAAAAAGAGCCAACAGATACCAGTTTCTCAAACATGTAGTACTTAGATGAAACTCTGAACATCTGAAGGTTAAATAACATGATCTAGGAGTTTGACCCATGATTGCTGGTACCTCAAGAGAATTTGCTATTCCTTCTTCATATAGCATGAAACCACTTCACCGTTTGCGCCTTTGAAAAAAGAGCATTATTGTGCCTCTAGCTTTTTATATCTGTTGAGGTTTAAGCTGCTTTTTCTTTTTCTTTAACATTTCACTGTTTCTACTAAACATTTGTTTAACCCACATTTTTAAATTTGTATAGCAAGAGCCATTTCATCTCTGTTCATCTGTTAGATCACTGCTATGTGAGGGGGCTGCAAATTGAAAAGTTAAACTTTCTAGATTTTCTAAAAATTAAAGAAATGAAACAAACAGATTATTTTTTCCCCCCCTCAAATCTGTGCTTTCTTGGAAAAGTCAGTAAAACCACATAGCTCTATCTTGGTGAATGTATTTGTATTCTCAAGTAACAGAGCTGAATTCAGGTGTTGTTATATGTCAGTGCATTTTTGGGCACTAATCCAAGCTTAGAGGAATATTGGAACCAAAGCAAAACTCTGATCTTTACAGAGTGCTTAAAGCAATGGCCTAATTTTATGAAAGGGAATAGGAAATATGCCTTCAGCTTCAGCAAGCACTGAGTTTTATCAACAGTGTCATGAATGAATTTGAATATACACAGGTGTCCAAAGGTACCTAGAAGGTTTTCAAAGGCTCTAGGAGTCTAAATACCTCCAAAGTCAATGCTAGAATGGGAACAGGACATTTCTTAAAAGACACAGCAGACACCTGAAAGCAGCTGTTATTTCAAACACTCAGATGGAAAATCAGAGTTTTATTCTTGGAAACTCTTCATCTACAGGATTATGATCTCCAGTTGTTGCTGAAGTTCCTGGAGAGAAGATCTTCAGGATTCTTCCTCCACCATGTCACAAGAATCTTGCAGGCAAACCTTGCGTTTTTAGAAGCCACTATCTTTTGAAAAATCAATGACATATCTTTTCAATCAATTCTCTGATCAGTATACATCATTTTCTGTTTCATTCTTTTCAAATATAATTTGAAAAATATGTCCAGACATATTTTTGCTCCATGTTCCATAATGGCTCATCTTCTATTAGCTCATTAGTGTCCTATAGACAGCAGAACACTGGAAACAGCAAATATTAAATAGAGAGGAAATAATTACATCTAATTCTGTAAAATTTATACTTGCAGATCACCTGTGTAAGAACTAACTATAGAGAGATATTGTAGTTCCCATTGCAGTGCTGTGTATCACACTTTTAGGAATTTTGCTCTACTTACACCCAGGGTGATGCCAGGGCCTGTGCGTTCCTCGAGTTACAGGAAGTTAGGCACAGCTTCCCTTGCAATAACTGGCCTGAAAGATGTTATTTACCTCCAGGGTTGGGATATACATTTGACTTGTGACCACGGAATGCTCATTAGACACCTAAGGCTTATGCTTCTGCTATTAGCATTTTTTACCATTTGCACTAAGCTGATAGCAAAAGAGAAAAAAATATCTCATGGCAGCGGGCTGGTGGAAGGTGGGTATCCACCTCTACACAAATATTAGTCCACAAACACAGATGATTTCTATGAAGGATCAAACTTCAGCTTCCTCCAGCTACCTCCTGGGGGTTATTGTCAGCATCCAGATCCTGAAAGGAGATGCTGCAGCAATTATTTCAGAATTGAATTTTCTCCCTGATCTCCATTTCTGAAAGCATATTTTACATCACAAAGCCTCCCATCCCAGACCCGTGGAGTTGTAAAGACATACTTGGGATTACAGCTATGTTTTATTATTCACAGACATGTTTTGACTCCATTTAAGCCCAGCTGCAGATATAGGAGCTTACACAGTACACTCCATTTCTGAGAAATAATATGTTTAAGCCCATTTTACAATTTCTTCTACTTTAAGACTTCAGATATATATAATTTGATGCTTTCACCTGTCGCACTGTTACCTGTATCAGCTTGTTGCATCTTACTGCACAAAAAAAAAAGGAAAAGACAGATTCCATGGGGGCTGCTACTCACCAGTGGAAACCATAGAATCATAGAAAGGCTTGGCTTGAAAGGGATCTTACAAATCAACTAGTTCCAACCCCCTTGCCATGGTCACAGATGTCACTCACTAGATCAGGTTGCTCAAAGCCTCATCCATCCCAGCCTTGAACACTTTCAGGGATGGGGTACCACAACTTCTCTGAAATGGCTCTATAGGCATTTGGTTTTTGTTCAATGAAAACTTCTGTGGCGAAAATAAACCTCAACACTTGTCTCTGAGTCATGAACCAGTTTTCATTAACTGAGAGTTTCAATGGAAAATTTTCAGCCAGCCTTAATCATACCTATCAGCAGGTCTGTAAGGATCTCCCTGAGAGTTTGTGCCAGACTATCATTTTAATACCAGGAAACTGGCTGAAATTCTAACTAAAAATGGAACAATAAAATGTCCATGTACAAATGCCGTAAGGACTAAGCAGAAAGACTATTGCAAAAAAAAATCAAGGCTTAGCAATCTATCTAAAATTCTATCAGCATATTAATAAAATCAGGGCTGAAACAGAACTAGGTGATGACATTTGATTGGCAGTACAGAAACAATTTGAGAACAACCTTCATTTTTTTGCAATTAAAATAACAGCAACAGAAATTTGAATAGAATCATAGAATCACTAAAGTTGGAAAAGACCTCCAAGGTTATTGATTCCAACCTCCAACTGAACACCATCATGCCAACTAAACCATAGCACTAAGTGCCATGTCCAGTTGTTCCTTGAACACTTCCAGGGATGGTGACTCCACCACCTCCCTGGACAGCCTGTTTCAATTCTTAACAAATGTGAAAAAATTCTTCCTGATTTCCAACCTGAATCTGCCCTGGTGCATCTTGAGTGGACAGACTGTTTCAATTCTTAACAAATGTGAAAAAATTCTTCCTGATTTCCAATCTGAATCTGCCCTGGTGCATCTTGAGTCCGTTTCCTCTTGTCCTATTCCTGGTTGCCTGGGAGAAGATACCAACTCCCACCTGGTTACAGCCTCCTTCTCAGGTCGTTTCAGGGAGTGATAAGGCCTGCCTCAGACTCTTTTTGTCTGCATGATAAACACCCCCAGCTCCCTCAGCCACTCCTCATATGACACTCTCTACATCCTTCCCAGCTCTGTTGCCCTTGGCTGGACACGCTCCAGCCCCTTAAGGTCTTTCTTGCAGTGAGGGGCCCAGAACAGAACACAGGACTTGAGCTGCAGCCTCACCAGTGCCATGTGCAGGGGGACAATCACTGCCCTGGTCCTGCTGGCCACACTATTGCTGATACAGGCCAGGATGCCACTGGCCTTCTTGGCCACCTGGGCACACACTGGCTCACGTTCAGCTGCTGTTGACCAGCACCCCCAGGTCCTTTTCCACAGGGCAGATTTCCAGCCACTCCTTCAGCAGCCCATAGCAATGCATGAGATTGTTGTGACCAAAGTGCAGCAGTACGAGAAATAAGAGATTGAATAGTCTTGTGCAACAGAAAAAAAACCTGTGAAAGGTAGGTAAAAATGTATTGCAGGCAGTGATATGATCATGCCCTAATAAATGGTATCTGAGCAGTCCTTTTATATCCTACAGATTTCAATATTTAGGTCAATATAAAGTTCTAGAGGTACAGATGCAGATATAGGGATACAAATGCAACCTCATGCCACTGCACCTTGCATCATTCCTCTCCTGGCCCCTTGGTAGCATTTTACTTGTACCACACACTGCATGTGCTAAAAGAAAAAGGAAATGAAAGGAGTGGTGACCAAAAGCAGATTTATTCTTTAAGGAAAGGATTAAGACACAAAATGGAAAATTTACCTTCCTCTGAAACCTGGCACAAAAGAACTGAGTATTAAAGATTAGGAGTTAGTGTTTCTTCAGCCACAAAATATCAGACCCCGTAATGCCAAGGTTGCCATGGATATCACTATTGATTAGTAACTAGTGTTATTAAGTGCCATGTAATTAACTGACAGTTCTGAAAGAGAGGTGGACATTTTAGGTAATAGACCTTTTTTTTCTTAACTGAATAGGGGCTAGTTGAATATTTGAACTTTGTTATGCATGAACCCTTTTAAGACTTTCGCATCACCTTTCATCAAGTTTCAAAGCTGCTAACTAATCACTAATTAAAGAATATTTTTATGAAATATTATTCTAACTAAAATATAGAATTAACAAACTCCTTTATTTTAGATAGTTATGAAAATGTTTTAAGAGTGTTTAAGTAGTTTTAAGAGCTGTAGTTTAGTGTTATCTGTCTTATATTCTAAAATCCTCATACCTTATAAGCACAAGATCCTAGGTTTTGCAGCAGGTTTTCTGAGAGCATGCTTCCAGATAAAATCAATTCCCCGCGGCAGACAATGAAGCTGCCAGCAACCCTAGAAACTCACGAGCCATTGGCTAAGAACTGCTTGGAGAGTGAACAACCAGTCACCGTGGGACAAGGAAGCAGCACTGGGAGTGAAGGGGGGCGGAGACTCCCCGTATATCCCAAGCCAAAATTCCCAAGCTCTTCCTTTTTCCGTCTGGACAAGCCACGAGGGAGCCTCGGCGATTGGGACATCAGGCCATATAATAACTTTTTCTGCCTTTTCTTTAGGCAACTCCGCGCCGAGAAGAAAGCTATGCTTGGGTTTTTAATAGCCTAACCGGCTGAAAAAGAGTCTCTGCTCGAAGGGATCTCGGACTTCAATTTTTATCTAATTTTTCGGGGCTTTTTTGGGTTCCAGTTTTTTTAATTGTTAAATAAACCGTTTTTATTTGATTTAACATCCGAAACTATCATATTTTTATAACAAACTTCAACTTAAATTTTCTGCCCTGCTTTACTTCTTTGTGTTTTGTTAAGCAAGTATATCCCAATGGCTGGTGTATGCAAGAAAAGAGGAAACATCAAACAAAACATAAATTGAAACTGAGACAGGTCCAGAGTCCAAGCTCATCTGGTCAAAAGTCAAAGAAAGAAATAAAGGGAAAACTGCTAAACAATAAAAGAAATACTGGATTATTTCAGAAAAGCCTTGTAAAGATAGCAGCTCCAGGTCTCTAGGAATAAATTTGTCTCACTGGCAAGAACAGATTTGTCTCACAACAGCAGCTACAAGTTTCACTGCTCAACATTATCACATAAAAGCTCTGAAAATGTTCTTTAGACATGAATTGAGCAGCAAACTCCTGTGAAATGTTGGAGAATCAGGCTTGTCATCTCATTGAGAGAAGCTGAACATAAAATCTGCCTCATGCCACAGCAACTCTGTAGGAGAAGTAGGGCCAGAGTCAAGGCTCTTCCTCCTTTACAAAAAGTGACCTCTGTAGGTTACAAGATGAAACCAGCAGCAGAGTCTGAGATCTTGAGGACATCAGGTGATAGGAATGAGCTGGGTATGACCTGGCATGGTCCATGCTCTAGTGCTTCCCTAGTTTCTACGTGCAAACAAATGTGCTGGGGCTATTGAATATGGTGGCTGGGTGTGAAAGCAGGCATTCTGACTGAGTTTTCTGCAATATTTGCCTATTTTTTTCCAAAAATATTATTGCAAGAGAGATGGCGTTGGCATGAAAGTTATCCAGTGATTAACAACACTCAGACTCCAATATGCACACTCGTACATGCAGAAAACATGCCTATACCATGGCTTGTGCCAGAGGTGCCAGCCACAGACATTCAGTCAGGAGCAGAAACAAAGCTCTGTGAGTTAGGTCACCATCCACAAGCACCATGAACAAATAAAGAACAGTCAAAGCTCTAAATCGTTAATGCAAAGACGAGGTCCTAACCAGCTCATAGGTGCAAATTCCTGCTTTTGTGGATAGCAAACTTTTAAAGGAAATTTACATCTCCGTGAAAGACGGAATGTCTAGTCTGGATGAGATAAATCTGTATGGCTACAGCAGCAGCTGTAGCAGCATAACAGCAGCTGACATCAACTGAGAATAAGGTATAAACCTGTAAAAAAGAAGCTGAAAATAGCAAAAAAATTAAATTAAATGGATGAATTGCCTACTGCTAGTTGTTTGCTTATCTCTGTTTAGGAACAAAATTCTAATGAAAAAAACCCCTAAATTATTGTCAGTCAGTTCTGGGTTGCCCAAGGCAACAAACATTCTGCTCAGCTTGTAACTTAAGCATATAAGGCAAAGTTAAACACAGACTAAATTAACCCAAATGAAAAGATTTTAGTAACACTACAAGAAGAGGCTGGCAATGAAAATTCTCAGATAAAGATGTTGTGTTAGCTATCTTCTATATTCAATCTTTACCTACAGTCCTAACAGAAACAAGATCCTGTTGGTTTTATCTTACTGTAGCCAGACAAGATAAGCCTTTGGCTGGTGATTTAAGACTGGCCTTCACTAATTGCTTGATGACAGCTGTCTCAGTACCTCATCTTTTCTCATTGTGGAAGAGATACGGCGGAAAACTGGGTTTCAGTGAAAGAGATCAAGCTGCAAAGCAGATCCTTTTTGAGGACTCCAAGCATACAGCAAATAATATAAAAGTTCCCAGCCCCTGCCAGGATGACTGGTGCTATGGTGACATAAATACAGAGCTGCCTAGAATTTTTTACATTATTGACATATCAGACACACAATTATTTTGGTTATAAAAATAAATCAACAAGATTTTGGTTTTCAAAAGCTGCAAATAGAAACATTCTTCACTGCACAGGAAAATATTAAGGTCTTTGGACTAAAAAAGCCATGAATATTTTCAAGAGGCATTTGTAAATTTGCATTTCAGCTTTACCTTGCAGGAGAACAAAGTTAAACAGGAGGTTGTGATGGAATAACAAGTTTAAGACTTGAAAATTAATTTAATCCAGGTCTCCAGCCTTGTTAGTTCATTTGTGCTGTCATGACCTCCAGCAGCCATGGTACAATGCTCAGAGCCACCATGGCCAATTGAAAGGGTTCAGCTCATTAAGAATTCTCATTTCTCGTCTGAGCTCCTTCAAGAGAGTGTCATTTCACTTTAATGAATTCATTGCACATGATATCATGGTAGTTTTATGAATATGGATTCACCTTCCAATTATTGTATCAGCTAGAGAAAGGGAGACAAGAAAGACAGAGACTTTTAAGGGTGCTACCATGCAGTTCTACATCTTCTGCAAAGGCCAGTTCTTGCTTTTGTCTCAGATATTTCACAGTGGTTTGTTTACTCACAGCTGATGCTCTTTTCAGTGCAAGCACTCCCCGGCTCAAATAGTTTTCAAGAGACGGTTTATTGATGATCACATTGTGAAGGAGGTATAAGGACAACAGAAGGGTCATTGACTTCTACATGAGACACTCAAAGAAAAATGGAAAGAAGGTGGAAGTCAATGCTTAACGTGGGACGCATTCAGGACTTCAGCTATGGGTGTCTGGTGTAAGCACCATGTTAACTTCTCTTCATTGATTAGGTAATGGTCTGGTAGTTCTGCAACTAACATTATCCGAATGGCTCATTGAACTCAAAACTTCACTGCCCTAGCAGCTGTGGTGGCTCAGCCAGGCTCTCAGAGGACTTGAATGTGGCTCTTGATTTTTCTGAGTAGCAAAGGGAATAATACAGAAGTACATGTGGTGCTGGCACTCGAAGACAGGATGGATAACCTCTGCTTTTGTATTTGGACACATGATATTAGGAAGCTCTCAGTGTGGCCAGAAGGTTTGAAGTCTCTGTGGGCTCTCAAGGAAGAGGTAGCCACCTGCTACTTCCCACTGTTCCATGTGCAAGTAAGGAAAAGGCAGAACAGCTTAGCTTCTAACAAATAAACAAGCAACCAGCTGAAGCTTGGGCTATTAAATAAAATGATAGCATTATACTAAACCATAAGGCTCCTTTTTCTCAGAGCACCAGCACTATAGAGCCTCCTTATATTTGCACTAGACAAATACTTAAAATATCTCAGCAATTATTTCATGTTGGCACAATAATAGCTTAACTAGAATGGATCTTCTTATACATGAGAATACAGTGAATGATTGTCTTACTAAGAAAAGCCTAACCCTTAAGAGGGTTCGTGTTCTTCTTCTAATGACTCACTTTAGGAGAGGTAGATAGGCAGGAAGGATGATTCATCGCGGGACACCTACTGTACACTATTCTGGAATACATTTTTCTTCATCTCTCTCCCACTCTACCTATCAGAAAGGGATAAACAAAACCATAAGGGCTTGGGGATTGAAAGAAAAGGGGAAACTGGCTAAAAGTCATGCTGGCAGTGGGGTGTCTTTACAAATGAGTAAAACCGTGGTGACGGCAGCACAGTAATGTATTAGCCTCACAGGTCAGATTGACCTTAGCAGATATAACCAATAAATCTGTAATCCTCAAGATGCAATACTGAGTCAAAAGTTCAGCTACTTTCTCAGGCTTTGCCTCCAAGCTTTTGCAAACTGCAACTTCTATTCCAAGCCCTGTTTCCTCTAAGAGCCCAGGAGTGAAATTTCAGGGAAAACAAGAACAACAGATAGCAATTCAGTCACAGGCTTGATGTAGCAAAAGGAAAATTACACTGTTATGGTGTCATGATTTTCTGAATCTCACCTTCGAAAAGAGGTCAAGAGAACCAACTCAATAACATACTTTGGTGTCACAGAAAATTTTCTAGGGGTTCAGCCATGCATTAAGTTCCATTCAGCCACGAGTGAGCCTGGTACAGTCCAGTGACTATTATCCACTTCTGATCATAGAAGAAACTGTTTGTTCCAACACCTCAGGCGCGGGAAGGGATGCCATTTACTGGATCAGGTTACTCAGGGTCTCATTCAACCTGGCCTTGAACACTTACAGATATTTCTTCTGGGAACCAGTGATACAGCCAGAAGGAATCCAAGGAGTATCACAAAGGGTTACAGCATGGTGCGGTCAGCACGCTGGAGAGACAGGATGTCATCTGGAGGGACCTGGAGGCTGAAGAAGTGGGCCCATGCAAACTTCGTGAAATTCAACAGAGAAAAATGTGAAGTCCTGCACCTTGGTGAGGGCAATCTCAAGCACAAACACAGGCTTAGTGGAGAATGGATTGAGAACAAACCTCAGGAGAAGGTCTTTAAGTATATTGGTGGATGAGAAGCTCAACATGACCCAGCCATGTGTCCTTGCAGCCCAGAAGGCCAAACGTGTCCTGAGCTGCATCCAAACACTGTGGGCAGCAGGTGAGGGAGGGGATTCTGTTCCTCTGCTCTGCTCTGGTGAGACCCCACCCACAGTGCTGCATCCAGCTCTGGGGTCCCAGCACAGGAAGGACACTGTTGGAGTGAGTCCAGAGGAGGCCACAAAGATGCTCAGAGGGCTGGAACACCTCTCCTGTGAGGACAGGTTGATGGAGATGGAGCTGTTTAGCCTGGAGAAGTGAAGGCTCCCAGGGGACCTTAGAGCACCTTCCATTGCCAAAAGGTAGAGGGGTAGAGAGGGACTTTTTACAAGGGCATGCAGTGATAGGATGAGAGGGAATGGGTTTAAACTGCAAGAAAGTAGGTTTAGGTTGGATATTAGGAAGAAATTCTTGACTGTGAGGGTGGTGAGGTACTGGAACAGGTTGCTCAGAGAAGCTGTGGAAACGCCATCCCTAGAATTGCCTGAGATCAGGCTGGAAAGCACTTGGACCAATCTAGTCTAGTAGAAGGTGTTCCTGCCCACAGCACAGGGGTTTGGAACTACAGGATCTTTAAGGTCCCTTCCAACATGAACTGTCCTATGATTCATTCAAGCAAGTTGTGTTCCAGTCTGAACAGTGACACAGGAAAATGAATTTTAAGGTGGTGTTCACATACCCAGGCCACAGATACTCAAGTCATTTTTAACAATGGCTAGAAAAGGCAAAAATCATCTTGTAAAATCCAAGGGCATTAGTAAAGATGATTGCTGAAGCCTGTTCAGGGATTATGCACCTGTAGTTGGCTTAAACATGCACTGAGAAACACTAAGTGGTGATTTAAAAGGACTGATAACCCTGATAACCCTACATAGCAAGTGACTGAATACATCTGCAATTGCAAGTGCTGAAAATCTCAGGATAGGATTCATGGGCTGGAACTTGAGCCGAAAGCTGCATTAAGAGAGGGAGGGCATTTGTAAAAATGCCATAGGATCATTTATGACTACATTTAGTGACAATTTAGTTCTCTAGCTCATCAGAAATTAACAAGCTGCAGCAAAACATTCCACCCTATCAAAGCACAATGTCTGTGCTGGAAGATTTGCCTGTCAAAAAAACAGTGCTACATCCTATGACACTCCAGATTCACTTCTGTCCTCTGAACTCAGGCCCAACACAGATATGTATCCTATGGCAACTAACCTGCAGTGACACAGAGAGATTAAAATAAATGGAATTCAAGGGAGAAAATTATATGTAAAATATAAACATTGCTGTCTGCTGGAAGTTTGCATGCCCTTAATTAGGTCTAGCAGTTTCACTCAGCCAGTCTGGATCCATGATTACTGCAGGTGACTTTAAATCAGGAGTCTGTAGGAACAAATTTTCTTAAAAATATGACTGCTATCTTCCCTTGGAGGCCTTGCTGTCCAGGGATGTAACAGTAATGATGATAACAATGTAATAGCCTCGTGTCATTTGAGTAAAACAGACCATGTGGAATTTAAATCCTCTTTAGATGGATAACTAATCAGTTTGGGCTTCTTATAGAACCAAGTCTTTGAAGAGTGTAGCTGGCTTACAAATACAAATATAGCTGAATTTTTTCCACAGAAACAAGTTAGCTATTACTGGACAATTTCAGAAATCCAGACTCTGCAGCTTGCTTTACTGAATATGCCCACCAGCTCTGGTGGTGCCACTGAGGGCACAGACTAAATCCCCACCCTCAACACAGACTATACCTGAATTAAGGATAATAAGATAGAGTACATTTTTGGGATTTTGTATCTACAATTCTCTGGGGTAGTTTTTCAAAGGAGCATTTGCTTGGTGAACACAGAAACTCTGTTCATTAGTGACAGTGATGAAGACATAAATATCTGCAAGAAACCAATCTGTAGCTTCTGAAAGATAACAGATTTACCAGGCAACTCCAGCTGCTCATCCTAGGACTTCTGACAGGCAGGCACATGCCTGGCAGGAGAAAGATGGATTTCCCTTTTGTTACTCCTCCATGAGAGCTGTCTACACAACCTCTGTCCAAGCACCAATTTCTGAGTTCAGTACTTATGACCAGAATACTCATAAAAGGCAACACTTTAAGAAAGGCTGCCATAATTCAGGTTTTTAATCTGGATTCAGGATCAAAGTTCATACAGACAGCTTCTATATCAAGAAATTAAGGAACAAAGTGGACACTGGAAGTCAGTGGTCTGTACTCTCAAACTTCCAGAAGAGCCTTGGCAGTCTGTGCAAATGCTACAGCACCCACCAAAACCCTTCCCAAGCAAGAAAAGTTGTTAGCACAGACCAGATTTTGCCCCCAGAAAGCCCTCTGGATGTGGCCTTCCTATTTTGAAGGCTGAATTTTGGCAGTGTACATGTGCCAGTTGACCTCAGTGCCCAAATACAGTCTAGTATGTGTTTAATTTCTTAATGGAAATCTCTAATAGATTCTGAAAATTTCATCCTGCATCTAACTGTCAAGAGTGGAGTCCAGAGCACCACGGTGAGTTTTAGTGCTTGTGAGAGACCATCAGAACACAGTGAGCACTGATTTGGCCAGTTGGGATCCTGAAGGATGTTGTTTAGCACAACTCTATTGGTTGAGCTAGGGATTTCTAACCTCAGTATTACCAAGAGTCTAAGGTTGCCAAAGGCTCAGAGCCTCAGTCTGGTGCTGGACCTACTGATTCCCCAGTCTCAGTGACTGTTTTCACCCATCTCTGAATATCCAAGAATGGGAGGTTACTCCTTTTTACTTGTCACTCCATGCAGGAGCAAGGCTTCTGCAGTCTGGCAGCACACCTGAGAGCTGGGGCAGGCAACGATGACAGCACTGAGCACGCACCTGCCTGTCACCAGCCAAGGAAACCCAAATACATCAACCCCAGTGACCCCTCTGGTTCTCTGCAGTACAGAAATGAGACTCACTGCTGATTGATAACCCCCTTGGCAGACTGAGGCCAGATAAGCAAACCAGGCGGGCTTTCCAACAGCCTTCACCAAGCCACAGGGCACCTTGCCAGGAAAGATATGGCAGAGCGTAAAGCATGACTATGTTGAAAGGTGCCCTGGACTCTCCTTCTCTCTGCTCTGGGGACTGGCTTGGCTTAGCAGGATGATTGAGAAGGTTAAAAAGTCCTGTCCTGTCTTGGACCAAATGTTTGTGTCCTCCTTGCCCACTGTGAGACTTGTCCTGTGCCGTAGAGGAGCTGCTCTGTTTCATCTCCCTCTGTCCAAAGGCAGGCTTTCCACTGCCAGGAAATGATGCCATTCACTATCTGCACTGCCTGTGGGTGGATTTGATGGATCTGGGCCAGAGACACACGTGGCTTTTGGGCTCTAAACCCACAGAAGACTGCAAATAAAAAGATTGAAGCTGTCATGAATGGAGAAGGTTGTAAAAGTGGTTGTGTCATCCTGCTCTCCTCTGAAAAGGTGGAAGTGAGATGCTGGCAATTTGTGATCACTTGTGGGAGTAGGTTTGATCACAAAATTTTGTATTTGTGACATTTATGTAAATGTCATTCTACTAAGGTATATACTCTGCACTTGAGTCAGGCTCTTTACTTCTGATATCTGAAGTGTTAATTATTAATCATTGAAACACAATTACTGGAACTCTGCTCCCAGAGGAGACAGAGGTTTGACTTACAGTGATATCCTCCAATAACATAAATCCTTACACCAATTCTTTTCTTTAACAATCACATTTTACCAAAGACACAAGCATGGTTGCACATGTGAGTACATATGCTTGTAATTTGTGAGATTTGATTAATGCTGGGTCCACAGTCTATGTATAAACTTCTCATAGTATCAGAATAAACAGTCCTTTTCATGGCTGGCTCCACACTATCTTTGTTTGTTCTGTATCTGCTGCAGGATAACAGGCTCTTAACACTGATCAGAGCTACTGGTCTCCCCTGTAAAAAACTCATAAACTGCAAGGTGTTGTTGTGGACTCCCAACCCAATTTCCTCACGCTCTGTCTACAGTCTCCTGTTAATAGTAGGTCCCCTTTTTTTTACAGGAAGAGCCCCCTAATTCTGTTCCACAAAAGCAAAATTTCTTCAGCATTATCTTGTTCTCTCTTAACACTGGCTCTCTTGCTAAAGACTGTATTCACCCGTAACCAAAAGATGCTTGCAGTGACACCAGGCAGACTTCTGAAACAAGGCAACTTTCAAGTATGATATGGGGTTTTGGGGTTCTGGTGTAGGAATAAAAAAGCAAAATATGCACACAAGCTCATGCCTGTAATGTCCCTCACGTCTCGGGTTTCCAGCAGGTTTGTAGTCACCTCAGCAGCGTGTAACTGAGTTCATATCAGTCTGTCTGGCTTGGCTGCCCATCATTAAAAGCTCTTATCTGACCACAGGTCTTCCATCATTTCAACAAGGTAACTGCATTCAGTTGTTGACAGCTCTTGATATTTCTTCCATGCCCACTGGGAATAATATCTATCTTTTATTTCCCAGTGCCAGAAATGAGATTAATCTTCCTGTCCTAAAAGATCACAGCACTGAAATCAGTAAGGAAATGTTCATGCTTTTCATAAAAATAAATTTCCCATAACTCCCACAATCATATTTTAAGTTTGGGCTGATCTTGTCTTCTTGGAAGTCCCCTCCTCAGGATGGCAGTGAAGTCTTTTTCAGGCTGCCAGCTCAGATGTACCACAGTGATAAAGGTGATATCCTCAGGTGAGCTGACAGCCCCACACAAGGCAGTATTTTCATCTGCCTGTTCTTTGACAAGCCTCAAACTGCTTCACAGAAAGAAATAACAGAATGGGATTATGACTCTCTTTGGAGAGGAAAGCAGAACAACATACAGAATGTGCCTGGCCAAGTTCAAAGGAACTTGACCACATGCTGACTTACAGGTGGCTGCAGATTAAACAGGGAAGACAAGAGCATTTTATTTCACCACTCCCTTCCTGAGTACCCCAGCAGGGCCAACACAGCACAAAAAAAATAAACTGAGGTGGGTGTGGGGTTAATTCAACTTCCCATTAGTTGTAGTCATTTGTGAGCTGCTGCACAACCCATCCAGGTGTCCTTGTCATGACTTCCAGGGCACAAGCAGACAAGCACGCACTCACTCCTGTTGTTCCAGTTTAATCTGCTGCCACATATGTGCCAACACTGCCATTTAGTGTGCTGGGCCTGTTGCAACAGCTTGGACATAGAACACACAACGCTAATTGCAAACAGTGATCCTACACAGAGGGGCAGATACACACCACTACCTGTTGTGAGCCCCTATCAGCACAAGATGTTGGAAAGTGGCAGAGGTGGGGGCTACCTGTTGTAATAGTGAAGGGTGATGGTGGCAAGAGTTCCTGGAAATGGGAAGGTCTGAAATCTTACTGAGTTCCTGTGAAAAAAACAAACAAAAAAACCCAACCAACCAACCAAAAAAAAAAAAAAAAAAAAAAGAAACCCCCAAACAGTTTTGTTTGCAAATGGAAATCTATCATCCAAACTTTAAAAATCTCACTGGGATTAACCTTGTGATTGAATGCCTGGTCATACTGAAGCTCAATAGCCAGATGAAACAGTAGTTGTTAGTCATTTTAACCCTTTCTGTGGAGAGTCAGGATATTCTTAGCAATATTTTAAGCAAACCCTTTATCTATTGGTATCCCCTGAGCTACTCACATGCTTTGATCTACGGCCTTGATCTGCAAAGACAGCTGGGATTTACCCTGCTCAATAAAGAAAAACCCAACCAGTTCAGCTATTCCCTGCCCAACTAGCCTTGCAAATGCCTATCCTTCAGTGCAGGATCTGGGAGGGTTTATTTGTAACATTGCTCCAAGCTTTGTCATGGGTCTCCCTCTCTGCCTATTCTCATTTTCAGAAGCGATTTACACCCGTAGGAGTTGACAGCCCTTAGAGTCTTCACAGCAGGCCACACAGGCAGTCTGAAAACTGCAGCACTGTGCAGAGGTATCAGCAAGCTCTGAACAAATCTGCGGTGGTACTGAAGGCTGCCCAGACACAGCCATGGGGAGCTGATGTGGGAGGCTCTGTCCTGCTCCTTCACAACACATGATGGTGAGTCCTCCAGGCCAGGTCTGATACCACTGACAGTACTTTGCTGACCCTTGCAGATGTGCTGCCCTTCACTCACCACAGGCCGTTCCTGCAAGCCACCCTGCCCTCCTCTTGTGTCTGTATTTAACCACCCCATCAATCCACCCCCCAGCTCCTCCTGCTCAGAAATGTGCTGCCACTCCACTGGGGAGGTGACACAGGATGTCCCCCACCAAGTGCCAGTGATGCAAACCTCAGCCAGCACTGAACTGATCCCTGGGCATTACCATGGTCTGAACAAGTAGTTCAGGTAGCCCTTGGAGAGGTGGGGACCACATCCTGTTTGGCACTATCCAAAGCTCAGATCCCGCCCAAACAAACTGAGAGACTTGGTGAGAGTCCAGCATGGTGCCTGATAAAATTGGTGCTGGATGTAACAGCAGAGAAAGAGCAAGAAGAGACATGAGGAGAAAGTGAGAGAACATGCATTTCCATAGATCAGCTCTCCTCAGAGACATCAGGGGTTCACTGCAAGAGATGCAAAAATAAATGTCAGATGGCCCTTTCTTAGTTAATCAAGATTGGCTTTGCTGTAGCGACATCTCCTTCAAATAGCACTTTTTCCATTCTAAAGTCAAGGAAAAAGCCAGAGAGCATCTGACTCCTGAACAAGCAATACTGAAAGCAATTCAGGCTTATTTCTGTGGACATGCTTCCCCTGTTATTTCAGCACAGCTGCGTAATCCCTGAGTAATTAAAACGTTTCCTCAAAGCTGCCACTCTCTTATGCCTTCTGATCCGTGTCAATGCTGATCTGTTCAGCTGCGTAGGAATATTAAGGGTGCCTGATATAGCTAAGTCTCTTCAGCTTGTATCCAAATGGTCTCTTCAGCATCAGCTGAAGAGAAGGACAAATTCTTCTTTTAATGTAATTTCAGATTAACTGTTGCTTGGAATGCAGTTTTAGTCTATTTACACCAGTCTGGTAGGTATCAGCATTAAACAGCAGTAAAGCATTTCAAGAGGACATGAAGAAGTTTTTAAATATATCAAGGGAGCAGAGGTATCAGATTAAGAAAACCATTAGTAATTTGATTGAATATGGAATTGTCAGTCACTCAAAGCAGCTGAGACCTCTGGAACTTAAAAGAAAAAGATACTTTAACAAGAAAAAACTGAGTGAAGACGTGCAGTAAGTGAGGAAATGAAGAACCCTGTGTAAAAGCCACAGAAGGTCTTGAAAGGTTAACCAAGATGGTTTTGGACCATTTACATTTTGTGGGCCATTCACTGCTCTGCAGACAGACAGCTCTGGCTGTCTGCTGTGACAATACTGGGGCCAAGGGAGACCTCGAACGGGCAGCTTTGGGGAGACATGGGTTAGCACCATGTGAAAGAGAGAAAAGTAAACACAAATAGAGAATCTTGGTTAGAAGAAGCATCAAGAAAGTATCAGGGCAGAAAAGAAGGACAAACAGAAGCTATGAGATTGGATGAGCAATGTGACAGAGCTGTGTGGAGGCAATTGGCAGCAGTAAGAGCTCCCTCTGCAGCTCCCCTGTGCTCAGGCCAAGCTCTCAGGAGACACCAGTGCTATAGTCTCCCTATAGAGCCATCGTTAGAGACCCCTCTATACACAGCACCATGATTGCTCCTGGGCACGGGAGAGAAACCAGAGAAAAATATCAGCAATGGACTGAGGAACTCTTGCAGGGCAGTGGGGGCAAAAGTGAGATACTGCCTGACAAGTCATGCTAGGCAAGTGCCAAACTGCAGGTATATGTAGGATAAATACATGCAGGACAGGAAGAGAATTATTAGACTGATGTTGAGGTAACAACATGGTCTTACTTTCTTGTTAAAAAAAACCAAGGCACTCATGACTTCACACACGTCTGGGTTTACAGGTGACACTGGGGCACTCTAAAACAATTCTACTCAAGTAGTAAGCTAGGCATGGGGACTTTCCCACCTCTTTCCTACCAGCACACTCCATGATTTCTCACACTGTGGGATGTGGAGACAGGTCTTGCTGAACCCTCTGTGGCTCTCCTGAGGTGAAAAGGCAGAACAGTGGTGTTCACACACAGACTTGCAGCAGCAATGCCTCATGACCAGACTCTGTTCTCAAAGACACAAGCTTGTCTTGCTAAGTTTCTTTCAGATGTCTCAGATCTGTCTCTCTCTTGCATTATTAATTGCAGCATCCACAGCCACATTAAGTCTCATTTCCAGTTCCTTTCAGTAGCTTATTCTCAATGCCTGTCCCTTGGAAATGAGTCCCTGGCCTCTTAACCCTCTCATTGCTTCTGAAATACTTTAGGTATCCTGTAGGCTGTGGAACTTCCTTTAGGCACATGTCATTTCCCACCCTGGAAAAGCATGGGATGTGCACCTTGATATTCAGGAGATAGCCCAAAGTGTGAGCGAGCAGTGACCGCTCCTCTGACACACCGAGGTCTGAGCTTTTCTGCTGGATTTCCTCATGCAGATCCATCACTGTGCTTTGTGGCCACCCAACAGACTGCCTGAGGGGTGCAGGATCAGACCACTGCTTGCTCAGGAGAGCTCCTTTGCACAGCACTGACACTGAGAGCAGACACACTCATGCCACTCATGCTCCGAATAAGAGGGTTGGTGTCAGTCCTGGATTACTCCTATATTACTCCCAGGTGCCCTCACTAGAAGTGGTCTTGGGCTGGTCTTGTTCTTCAGTACCCTCTGGATCTACCATCCTTTGCTTTTACAGCAGAGGGCTTTAGACATGACAAAGATCATATATATGAAAATATACCTCCTTTAGAAGAAAAAAAAAACAGACAAATATTTATATAAAATTAATATAGACAAAATGATCAAGACCTTTTCTCATCACACACAACACTGCTCTCCACACCATGGACAGGCTGTCCTGTTCACAGGATACACAGTGGAGCAGGCAGGAGAAAACAGAGCAGGTATCTCATCTGCAGGGGGAAGCGGGAGGGCACCAAGGGATTCTGTGAGGCCAAGGAATGCCCACTTGTGCCCAGGGATCCTGTAGGGAGCAACATGGCTACAAACTGCTGCAGCAGCAGCCGTTGACACCCTCAACCACAGTACCAGGTGCAGTGTGTCCTTGGGTTCACACTGGCTCTGGGAAGAAGGACATGCACTGAGCACCACCGAACCAGTGTTCTGTTTGGGCTGTGTGTCTGGGGGGAGTGAGAGTGAGACAGAGAAACTCAATTAGCACAAGCTCTAAGCACAGATGCTTTCAGCTCCAGTGGCTCCTGATTCAATTGGTGCCATCTACCCAGGCAGCAGCTGTCACCTACCTTTCCCTCCAGTGAATTAGGAAAGGTTTGTATGAGAAATCAGGGGCAGCAATTTTCCTTGACTGAAAAGGTCTGGAAAACAAAGCACTTTGTGTCTGGTAGGGAGAGGTGCTCTGTTCCAGGTCTTGCTTTCTAGAGCACAAATCTGTATTCAGTTTGCTGTCCACACTTCTGCCAGGTATACCCCTTTCCCAAGCCCTTAGCATCCTCCTTACACCCTCCTTTTTCCTACCCGTGATTTTCCAGGAAAGGCCACAGAAGCTGCATACATACTCTCTGCTCCCTTGAGCTAAATGTTTAATACCTTTCCTATCAAGGAAAATACTTTTGTCTTTCTTGCCTCCTCCTCTATTTTTCCAGCATTTGCATTATCCCTTCTAAATATATTATGACTCACTGTTAACTTGAGACCACTGGCTGCCTCTCCCTCCCCCTTGCCCAGGAAGTCATTACATAAGTCATTGGGATTGCTGAACAAAAAAACTCAAGACCAAACAAAAAATTAACATGCGCAGATTTATTGCTGCTTTTGTTTCCTCAATGCACAGACAAATAAATATTATGGAGATTAGGTCCCTTTGCTCAGCTCTCTTGAGCACAGTGCAATATGACAAGAAAATCCCTGTTCTGTGCAGAAAAAAAATAGACTGGATAAACTCTGCTATTGTACAATCACAAGATCCTGAAGAAAGAGGATTATTAAAGTAGAACACAATGTGAAATATAATCAATACAAAGACAGATGAAGATGACACTGAATTGCAGAGGGAAAACATCTCTTCTGTATATGATGTGTGGTGGGTAAGCTGGAGAAGGGCTGCTGCAAGTCTCATGAGTTTAGAAAAATTATGTATGCTTTCCTGGACTTTGAGCTATTCACCATGTCCATTTCACAAGGAGGGAGAAAGTTGAATAAGTCTGTAAGGGTCATCCTCTTTTCAAATCAACTCAAAGCAGAGTCTCTGTCAAGCTGACAGGATCTTATTGCCAGGTGGAATCACTGAGAGTTACAAAAAACATTTGTAACCAGAAATTTCCATAAAAAACCACACTCAGAAAGAGCATCTGAACTACTCCACAGACAGTAAGGATGCCAAGATACTTTGCTGTTTCTCTGACTTGTGTACAAGAGAGGAAATTTTAAAACTGTTTTTCATTAATCTAAAAAAGCTACAAAGTGAGGAGCCTGTCTGGATAGGTGCACACTTTCCACCTCCTCCACGCAACACTTTCTGAGTAACATAAGAACCTCTGGTAAGTTTTTCACATTGGGAAGTCTGTGAGAATTGTGGACAAATAACACCTTCAATCCAAAACTTTTTCCTCCCAACTTTTGTTTTCTTTTGTGAATAAATGCGGCAGACACTTTTACAAATGGAAAGTCAAGTTACGTAATGAAAGTACAACACAAGTTTATAGAAGGCCTTTAAACCAAGTTCAATCTTCTGTGCTCTACAGAACCCAAGACTGACAAAGCATTTAAAGTAGATCCAAGTGATAGATCAATCAGTGGGACACTAATGTTCATGAAGGTAGTCTAAGAGTACTGGAAAAGTTCTTAAGATTGCTGAGGAATTTATCTTCCTCTTATATCTCTGAACAGAGAGATTCAGAGCCAGGCATTTCAGACAATTTAACTTCTTTGGCCTAAAATGATCATCTAGGTGCTTTCTGCAACAGTGGAGAGAAAATCAGACAATATGAACATCTGCCAGAGACATTTCTGTTAGTGTAGGGTGAATTACTCTCATAGGTTGTTCCTATTTTTTTCAACACACATTCAATTTTCAAGGGAGCCATGACACAGGGGCAAAGGCTGGGACAGACTGCTTGATCCCTGCCGAGCTGAGGAAACCAGGGCTGTGTGCTAAATAATAGGACAGGCACTCTGGCAATGCAGACCAGCCCAGGGCTCAGTGCAGAGGAAAGCAGTGGCACCAGGCTGCCCACGAGGAGCTCCAAAAATGTCTCTCCTGGCCCTTGCAATGCAGTCACCACAGGACAGCTCTCAACTCAACCCCTCTTCTTCCTGTAGAGCATGGAGGTTCATATCTGAGGCCCACTGCAGGCACCAGCCACCTCCATGTCCTTTGGGCTCAGCTGTTCAGAGCCTGGTTTTCAGGCTGGGATACCTACAACTCTCACCTCTGAAAGTGTAGCCCTAAATGCACATCTATTGCCAGATAGACAGGAGTCAAAGAAGTGGTCTCCTACTGAGTTGTACTGTCATGTGAGAATGAGCTTCATCACCAGCCCATGCAATCACCCCTTTTGAGGCAAGGCCACACCTCAGATTTCACTCAAGTTGCCACAAAGGAGCTGGGAGGCTTCACCTAGGAGTGCTTTCCAATAGCTGTATTCATCTTGGATTTCCAGGCTTCTGACTTGTCTCTTTGTTTTGCTTCTCAGAGCATTACAATATCTTCCCAAGTCATTCATACACTTGATCCTCAAAGATTTTATCAGAGAATTAGCCCAGAATGGCAATTTCCACCTTGAAAATGCTTTAAAGCATTAATCCTTTGAACACCTTCAAAGTCATTTAATCACAATGATTCTGGGAGACGGATGAGTAGAAATTCTAATTTATTTGCAAAGAAACTGAGCCCAAGAAGTTCAAACTCAGGTGCTGTCCCGAACCTGGACACTCCAATATACCATAATAGCCTCCCTGAGGACCTGGAGACCCAGCTCATGCACATGGCCATCTGAGCAGGCTCGTCCTTGCATTTGGGGACCCAGACAGGAGTTGCCTCCCTTGCTTACCTAAAATACCACTGATGTGGACATAAGACCCAATCTCTGATGCTTTTTCCCTCATTCTGCTAGTATAAATCCTGCTCCCATTAGGTGTTACCACCAGGACTGCTAACTGGTGAGATACCACCCCGGAACTGAGGGAACCAAGTTCAACCCTATTGCACTTAACTAAATGTCAGGTCCACCCACACAGACCAAAGTGGGATTTCGCTGAAGGTAAAAATCAAGCTGTGCCTCCCTCCTCCGCTCCCCCCCCCCCCCCCCCCCCATGCAGTTTAACATGACAGTTCAGCTTATGGAAGTTATTATGCGATGCCTGTGCATCATGGTCTCTGGTCTGGACCACTGCTATTCTTCTCCTACACACACACAACACACCCATGCACACGCAGAAAAGCTGCCGAGTGCTTATATAATCTGATGTGTCAACAGAGTCCCTGCCAACTCTCCTACGTCTGGGGACTTTAAGTGATTTCAACTTGTCCCAGACAGAGCATTTCAAACATGTGAAAAGTTCCTCTTCAAGTCTTCCCAAACCCAGCCAATCCAAACCCATACTTATTCTTACTGTGTAAGTGAGAAAACAAGTTCAGTTGTTGCTGAACAAGTACTTGAGAAAGCGCAGGCTGGCAGCTTTCTCCTGCTAGACCCCTGTCCTCCCATCGATGTGCAGCACAGCCAGAAGCTGTGTCTCTGTCTAGGCAGTCACACAGCACCCGTCTGTCGAGTGGGTGTCTGAGCACTTCTTTTGAGAGACTGAGGGTTACGAGAGCTGGCTAGAGCAGACAGGGCACCACTGCTGCATCTCTGAGTGACAGCCCTTTGGTACAACAGGCCCATGAAAGTCAAGGGCAGGGCATATCTATAATTTTTTATGCAAAAAGGTGTGATTAGGTGATGGCAAAAGTTTATAAATCTGTATGTAAGTTAGTTCTGGTTTTGTCTTCCCAGTTCTGTGAGGGGTGGGGTCCCATGTGACTCCTGATGCCTTTTGTCAGGCACGTCCTCAACTTCGAAGCATCACTCATGTCCTCATGTCTGATGCTGGTGGGGGCCATATGCCAGCACTGCCTGATGCAGCTCTCAGCCTGGTTACTGGGCTGTGGAGCAGCCAAGTGGATTTACCTTTAGATCCTCCCAGCGCATACAGCAGGAGACCCCCTTCCTAGGAGACAAGTGTCTTTGTATGTTAGGTGGTGGAATATCCTGATATATTTTTTAAGGATGCAAGGTTACCCTTGTATTAAAGCTATTTTTAAAATTTGTTTTAAATGCACCACAGCCAAATGTATTTTAGCCCACAGAATTAGCAAATAGTAACTTCAATGGTATCATTTACTTAATTGCTTTGCTGAACTGTAACTTAATGAAATTCCAGACTGAAGAGCTTGAAGCCTGTAGGCATCCAGAAAATGAAGTTCCAGTTTAACAAAAAAGTGACCAGCATTCAGATCTCTTCCACACTGGGACAAGTTCGAGGCTTTTTGCTTTTTTTCAATTAAAAATTACACTCCTGCAAGACAAAGAGAAGGACAGACAACCTCTGACCCTTTGATAGACAAACCATTCAGGTCATCGACCTAAAACAGGGAAAACCTAGATTCAAATCACCAAGGTTAAAGAAAGAAAAGAAACTTAGGACCATGGAGACCTCTAACCACTGGACTGCATCTTATCTTAAGCAAAAATCATGTTCTAGACTCTACGAGTTTACATCAAGCTTTGCACAGTTCTTTAAAATGGCTGTACTTTGATCAGATGGAAAAATCTCCATTGAACCCTGAAGACTTTTTCAAAAAGAAAAGAAATCTGTTTTGAGCAAAGAGCCCCGGCCATAATGCTCCTCCACGTACTAGTCTTAGTGCTTGGAAAGGTGCAGGCTCCTTTGGTAATGTTAAAGCCCTCTCCACCTGCAGTGCACCTACAGGGGATCCCCTTACAGGGTGGCCTCTGTGCCCTCCACGGTGCAAAAGATGCTCTGGCACATCTACAATTAACCCCTTCCCACCTGAGGAGGCTCCCTGACCCCTTCTGTCCTGAGCCTGTGCCATCTTAGGAGTGTGAGGTAGGTGAATGGCTCAAGTCAAGCAGAGACTTCAGACAGTTTGACAGAAAAATTGTGACTCCTGACTTCAACGTTGATAAAGGTCCAAGAGCTAGCAAGATAATGAAGCTATTAATGAAGTGAAACACCATGCTGAGGCAGAAACCGGTATGTGGATATGATTCATACTTTTGAAAGGTCTAGAGAGTAGAATTTTAGTAGGATAAGCACAGCTTCCACACTCAGACTAAAGTGACTGGCATTGCTGCCCAAAACGTAAGAAAAATATTCATGTTTTTGTTGACTCATTTTTCAGCCCACTGAACACATGCTCCAGAGCTCCTGCACAGAGGCAAAAATACACCCTGTGTACACACTGTCTTTATGACCCCTCTCCTCCCTCCCTCCACATCCTGCACCCCAGAGTTTGCTACAGAGATAATGCTACAGAGATAATGGTTTCAAAGTCATTCCACAGAGATAAACCTCAGTGTGTGCAGTCTTACACTGGATTGTGCACCCAATTACTGCTCAAGAATGTGCTAAATTATTTCATGGAAAGAATGAATGCTCCTCTTTCCTGTTTACTTTTCAGTATGTGAATATTTATTTTCTTGTGTCAATAATTACTCTAATGTTTCGGAACACTCCATTTAAAACTGGCTTTCATTCATAGAGAGAGTCATTCACAGAGAGAGCCATTTTTGAATGATAATGAGGCAATCAATGTTTTTAAAGGATCTTATTTTTCAAGTGAAAATAAGCACAATTTCACAATTTCTTCTCAAAATACAGGCTAATTTTTCAAGAAGCTTGAAGGAAAAGCCAATGCCACTGTAAGCATGTAATGTAATTTTCCAAGCTTTTATTTTCAAGACTAATTAATAATCTGGATATCTCAAAATACTTAATTTAAATCTAACCAGAAGGAGATTAAATTCAGGCTGTTTCCAGTGTTTTTACTAATGCAGCATCTTTATCATTCTCCTTCCACTTTATCTGAGCTGTGCTGGTATTGCAAGACCTGGAAGGGGGTTAAAACTCTTCACATTTTATGTTCGAAATCTTCAAAAACAACCTTGCTGACTGAAGAAAAGTAAGATTTGTTTCTGTTAGAAATACTCTGTAGCATGCATAGGCTAGACTTCACAACCCAAATCTCTTTAAATCTGGAGTCACATGCAGATGGAGTCAGGCAGCTGCTTACAGATTAAATGGATACGGATTTGTCCCTCGGTATGACTTGGTGACTGATGGGAGCATTCAGAAACTATTGACATGAGATGGTGGGCAATGGTCCTGAACTATTAAGAGCAGTGACTTCCCCTACATAACCCTTGAGGAAGCATCAATAAGAACACAGGTGGCCAGAGCAGGTCCATGTGGGGTTTCTGGCTTAATGTGCCCCAGGGCAGCCTGCAACACACTGCACTTCCCCGTTCACCCCCACCTGGAGTCATTGCTCCTAATGATAGAAGGGAAACTCTCCATGAGTCAAATGGCAATAGGAAATCAAAATATGGCTCGTGACAACAGATCCTGGAAGGACTGTGACCTCATTGCGCACACACACTCATTCACAGGACTGGGTATTGCAGTGCCACAGCAGCCTTGAGAAGCAAACATGGAAAAGGCAGAACATCAGTGTAAAGGTCTAAACAATACCTTCAGGAATAATGCTCTCTGCTTTGTCGGCTTCATTTGAAACTCAGTCAAGAGAGTAGAGCAAGAGAATAATGTGATGCTCCACTATAGGGTTTCCTCCTTGGAGGGAGGGCAAGCAGCAGATGACCTGTAGGAACCCTTGAGAGTAGTCCATGTTGTAGCTGTTGAGAACAGTGGTTGTAGTTCATACCCAGACAGGAACCTGTTCCTATGCCAAAAGCTCCACAGAAGAGATTTGATATGTATTTAATGAAAATACAAAACAAACTCCATCATTAGTGTGGAGTTTTGGCTTAACCACTTCTCACTGGATGATCCCAAGTGTTTTAATGTGCTGTAGTTCTTGGACTTGAGCTCTGAGCTGACTAAATATTTTGTGCTTTCTTGTCAGTTTATTATGAAGTTTGCAGGACTTGCAGTAGTTCTAGTCAATACGTTTGTGCTTCCTTCTTACCAATTTGTCAAAATTTAAAGGAAGGCTCCCCTCAGTTGTAAATGTGCAGTGGAATACATTACTCATCGTGTAAAGGCGGGTTGTAATGGAAGAGGAAATACTGGAGTCCCTGCAATAAAGAACAACCCTACAGTAATGCACACCTCTGCACTTGTCAGGCTTCTGGAAACTAGATTAACGTTGAAGGTCAGCAAAAAATTAAAGCACAAATAAATGTGTACCACATCTGTGTTCTCCTCTATCAGAGAGTTTGCACATTAATTCAGGGATAATGCAATTATTTGTGCACAGGTATTGATTGCAATAACACCTCTGTGCACTGACAGGTAATCTACAGAGGGGCTGGTAGGATGATAATATCTTAATTTTAAATTCTCACATAAATTCAATAGGACAATTACTTGAGGACAATTAGTTGAGAACCTATCAAGGGGACTAAGTCAACAACTGGTCTTAATGGTAGGAAAACAGAAGAAAAGAATAGAAACACTGGAAAAAAGGAGAAACAGGAAGAGAAGCCACCAGCAGTGTCCTGCTCATGCCAGCTGTTGCTGTGGTGCCTTGATCCTCGGATACCATTCTGGACAGTGCTGGTCTACCCCTGGTAATCCCAATGCAATCCTGGTCAGAAGTGGATCTCCATCAAAGGCAACCCATCATGCTTGTACTCTGACTTCATTCCAACAGCAGAAGGGCAGAGGACACCCATGCACCACACGTTCTCCTTGTGAAAACTGATGTCTCTCTGCTGAGAGCCAGCACAGCATGTTTGCACTGGATCAGCACTTTGCATCACAGGGAGCAGCGTTTTCAAAGCTCTGTGAGGAGCCTTTCAGACAGACTTACTTATCATGGCTTCTCTCCCAGCAATGCTGTTAATACTGCTGCATGGGCAGGCTTAAATCACAGCAAAATTGCAGGTGTGGACACAAATTACAGCAGTTACTGACAGACAAATAAAGAACATAATCTCATGATCTGAAAGTCCACTCAGCAGAGGCACAGTCAGTATTAAATACACTTTGCTCAAGAAGTTCCCATTTGTATTAGATGGTTTGGGTGAAATTCAGTTTTCCTGAAGTCAGCAGGAACCTTGCCAAGGTTGTCAGTGAGGCCTTAATTTTGCAGTCTGGCTTTGAAAATCTTGTTCCCTTTGTTAATGCTGGCATTTTGGCTGCTGAAAAGAGACACTTTGGCTCTAGGCAGCCAATTTCTTTTCCTTGTGGCTGCTGATTAGCAAATGCACATCAGCCACTTCCCTGACCATGACATCCCATCATAAATGGAGAAAAAAATGATAAGCATTACAAGTAAAGCTGCTTCTCCCAAAAGATTTTAGCTCCAGCCCAATGACAGCTAATTCTTCTCCCCTCAGTCCATCCCTGCTCACGAGCCTTGTGTTAGGGACATTGTATCTCCCACATCCACCAAACATGGAGCAGCTCTTCTTCTGCAATTCAGTTTCTTTATTCACCATTCATTCAACATGACTTAACAATTAGATGAGGTAAGGAGGTGGGTGAAATATTACATTTTTCTTTCTTCAAGGTTCTGTTGTGCAATGTATATGTACCTAACTTATTATCTGGGTACAATATGCTAAAATAATCAAAAATGTATCAATGGAGTTTGGTTTGGTTTGGTTTGGTTTCTTTTGACCAAATATTCACTGTCAGAAATATGGCTAAACCCCAGACTTCTTAACTTCAGCTCCAGGCTACCCAAATCAAATCAGCAAATCAGCTTTAAATCACCAGACACCTGGTTTCCCTATTGATTAAACAACATTTACCCAGGAAACATACTCTAATTTCATTTGTGTACTTCGTGGTTTAGGCTCTGTTCAAGCAGTCGAACTAGATCAGCTGGTTCTTCATACCTGCTAAGCATGAAACCCATGCTCTAGCAGGAATGGCACGGGCACTCTCTGAGCAGAGACTTGGCTGCTGGTGATCCCTCAGCAAGATCAAAGTCACGGGACGAAGTGTGCTTCCAACAACCAGACATTAGCTGAGGAGAAACTGTTGTATTTCATGGTGATCTCCTTATGTCTGACTTGCCTTTCATGCTCAAAGCCTGAGCTTGCACTTAGAGAGCTGATGTGAGGGGACACTGAGGCAGCCTCTCTTAGCAAACAGTGCAAACACAGGAGGAGCAGATTCACATTCAGGGTGTTTTTTCCACACCAGCTTTATTTTGGTCCTGAGGACTTGACACCCACCAGAAACAGGAACTCACTCTCCTTGTTTGGCTCGTGTGAAAAGAGTCTGGTCTGTGCAATCCAACATGATTCCTTGGTGGCAACCATGTCCCTGGAGGTGGGGACAAGCAAGAGTTTCACTCAGAAGTGTAATTCTGAGTGGACTATAGTGCTGATGCAGATGCAGTCCAGGATTTACATCTTCTCCGTGATCTTCATTAAACCATGGAATCTTTTGGCCTCTGTTGCCTGTCTGCAACAGATTATTATAGTGCTTCTTTGAGGATATGTTCACTAGTGCTTCCAAAATACACTTGAAAATTGTGATGATGAACACTCAAAAGTAGAAGACATTTCAGCCTCACATTTCTGCAGAGGTTAACACACAAATTTACTCTGCTGTCTAGTCCTTTAGCTCAGCCAGTCTATGATGAATAACAGTAAAGAGGGTAGGTAATCTTTCATATTTTTCCAATATTCATCATCATTTCTGAATCCCCTGAAACATACCATGCTGGTTGAAGCTGCCAGTGTTTTGAAGCACTTCTGAAGAGCTCAAAAGCATTTTGAAGAGCATGGCACAGCTACTGAGTTTCAGTCCTTGCATCAGGGCCTCCGACGTTCTCCCATCCTACGTACCACTTGTGATCACTGCTCACTGTTACTGGCTGAGTGGTGGAGCTTCTGTACCCACAGCTCCTTCTCCAGCTTTCTCTGAGACAGATAATTGGAGTGTGTACTTCAGTACTACTGACAGCAGCTTTGGAACTGAAATTATTTTGGGTCAACATCTATCAATTCTAGCAGAACAAAGACCAAGAGGATTCATATATAAGCTGCAAATGACCTAAGGATTTTGAGAGGCTTTTTAATAATAACATGTTCCATACTTGCTCTCCATTTCTACCCTTCCTGCTTGTACACTCACTGCCAGAAAACCAGATAGCTGCTCTCAAAGGGAATGCAAATAGTCCAAAACTCACAAAAAAGGCCACGGAGAAAATCCCCACTGACTTCCCAACAGACCACAGAGCATCTCAGGTGTGGCAGGAGAGGGACTAAAGTTGTTTCTTGCCTCAGTACACTCTCCCAGCTACACTAGTTTGTTTGAGACGAGAAAGCAGATGCCCACACACTTGTTCATACTGAGTTTGCTGCCAGCTGGACACAGAGCTCTCAGTCCTCCACCTCTGAAGACACACAGGAAGAAAGCCTGCTCAAAACATCCAAGCAGTGAGTCTGCCTCCTGTCCATGCCATCTCATGTGCTGCTGCCACACGGGGGATGAGGCCAGGCTCAAGTGTTTTGCTTTCTCAGGATGCAGGTTTGGAAGGTGTCCTCTATTCCCAAGCAAAGGAAGGAAAAGTGATTGCCAGAGCAGCTGGAGCTGTTAAGACATAAAGAAGGCTGTCTACATTTCATGACACCTAGGGGCAGAGATCTTGCCAGCAGTGTCTGTCAAGGCTATCACACACCACACTGCACACAGCAGTCAGGATCCAGTCTTCTCCATGCAAGGAAAGAGGCTGCAGGACACAGCTCCCACACAGGTGGGAAAGGGGAGTAACAAGCTACATGTATGCATCCTAGAAATGATTTATGGACATCAAGGGTCCTACAGACACACTAGGTATTTAAGGTCTCAACATAGCCCGCAGAGAGTCAGGCCCAGGGGCCAATATATCCTAAAAGAGACCCTCTACAGCTGCTCAGCCAGATTGCTCCCCGGGCTGCACTGTGAACATCAGCTGGACTCACACTGACCCAACAGGACTTAAATGCCCCTGCACATGTAGGCTCCTACTCTACAGTCAGTTCTAGACTGAAACCCTGCCCAGGTGTCAGGGTGCCTGTACTCAGACTGCAAATTACTTACCTGGGCTGGTCTCACCCTCTCATGTATCTGCTGCTGTTGATGGATGAGACTGGCAAAGTCTTCAGGCTCAGGTTCGCTAGCTAATGCCTCATCCTTCAGTAAAATGAATATGAGGACAAAAACTTGGCACAGACAACCAAAGGGTAATATTATTTTATGTGAATCTGATTTCTGGACTAAAAGCACCTTTTAGCCTTCTGCATTTTAGGGTAGCAATTTATTTTTCTCTGTACTCACACAAGTGGTAGGCTCTTCAAAACTAATATCAGTAAAGTGCCTTTCTCTTAACACATTAAAATCCTTCCATTTCTAATACTTGCCTCTTTTATAATTTAATGGTGCCCAAATCAGTGCTTGCAAACAGAAGCAGAACAGAAGCACAAACTGACAGTCACCACAGAGAAGCATTTAACTAATGTTTCACCTTAAAAAAGATGACAGGAGAAAACACCACCATGATCTAGGTAAAGCCCAAAGCAGAACAGTCACACAAAAGCAACCATTAATTTGGAGTCCAGCTGCTGACATCTGGACCAGTGCCTAGGACCAAGTGCCTAGGACCAGCCATTTGAACATGTTTCCAGGGAATGGAGTTGCTCACACCCACAAACAGTAGTCACAGCAAAAGAAGAGTAAAGCTCCTTAAATCACAGCTGGCTGATACGGGTTTACCACAGAAATGGTGTTATCTAATGGCCTTGGTGACGTCAAATAGGAGCAGCAATATGTACTTACAAGCATGTGTCGCCCTCCTGGAGGCAAGCCCTTGGCGTCAGTGCTTGAGCATGGCTGTGTGGCCAGAGACTGCTCTGGAGGAGTTCCAGAAATGAGGATATGGCCAGTACAGGCTACAGGGCTCACTGCAATTTTTCATCCCACAATGGGTGAATCTATCTTGAGATTTGGGTTTCTTGTGAAAAAAATCATGCATTTGTGACAACGGCCCTGGCAGCCACCTTCAGCCCTAAAGCCTAACAGCACTAGCCATTTTATTTCTCTTTTCCTCTGCCTTCTGGCTCTTCACCTGTCCTGAGATTGCTGATCGTGAGGGGGAAACCATGACGAGTCAGGCCAAATACCTGACAGACAGACTGTAGTGGGACATGATCTTTTCAGACTGGAAAGTTGCCACCTGAGCAACTTGAGTGCAGGCAGGCTGCTACTGCAAGCCAGGCCACTGAATGTTTTCCAGTGCCTGAGGACCATCCAGTTTGGAAGCCCCTCCAAATACTCTTTGTCCTTGAGAAGCTTTCAATAGCCACGTGGCACAACTGGGAGTCACCCAGAAAAATCTTCCAGTTCTCTACAGCAGATATTTGGTAGCTTCCAGGAGGGCAAACTTCAGCATCTCATCACAGCTACTGAAATTTAAAAAAGCTGCTGGGCTGTTTTATCCTTGAACAAATCCAGGAAAAATTATAATAACCATTGATTATAATTCATGTGTGAGGGTCAATGCACCCGTGGCATTGTAACCTCATTTACTGATTCAGTGCATGAATAATTCAACTTTTTCATGCAAAATGTGTAAGTTTCCATCCTTCTTGGGCTTCCTAGATACAGTAAGCTCGCTCAGACTTTAACCCAAGCTACACTCATCTGCATTTTTTATTTACCACATTCACTGTCAAACTAGGATTATCTTCAAGCATTGAACTGCCTTGCAAAGTTATCACAGCTGGCAATCTCAAAATAAATCTTTAGAACGATAAGAGATGTTGCTACCATTGGTTCCTGAGTATCTGTCCTAGGGGAATTGTTTTTTCAAGTGTAGCATAGCCCACGGGGGTTTTTTTGCAAGAGTAGAATAGTCCAGTGTCTTTAAAAAACTTTTAAAAATTGGATTTTGCAAGTATTCTCATAGCTGAAAGATGGCAAGTAAAGCTAAACACAACTGCCTCTCTCACTGGAGAACTAGATAGCAAAATACACATGCACAAATAAACATATTTGCTTATGCTCTCCCACAGCACTCTTTTAACTTCTGTTTTCAGTGTAAGAGGGTGGAGTCTTAGTAAATGTCATTATTTCACAGTAGTACTTCCTATCAAAAGATCCATCTTGGGCAACTAAATATTCTATTCTATTTTATTCTTTTCTATTCAAGGAGATGCTTTGTGCTGCCAAAAGATTAAAAGTATGTTTGTAATCTAAATGGTCATTTTGGAGGTACCAGGTTTATCATTTTCCCTGCCTCTCACTTTGCATCTATATTTCTTTCACATGTAAGTGGAAAAAACCCCAGGAATTGCAAGAGGAATTTTAAACACCTCTTTTCTCCAGCAGCCATCTTTACTCTAAATGTCATCTGCAACATATGTTTACAACCTAACAACATCCCTGTTCCCAGTGGAAAACTCCAGATGCTGAAGTCCTTTCAGGTTTCACAGCAGACGTGCTGCTGCCCCCTCGGATCTGTTCCTTGGCTGATAGTGGAAAGAAGGGGAAGGAGCAGGCACTGCCATCAGTTTTCCCACAAGAAGCAGATTCTGGGTTGTCCAGAGCATGCAGGATCCAATCCGTGTGTTATACCATTACTACATAAATGTTAGGAGTGGTCTCACACTGAGACCTTAGACTTTGCTCCCTTAGACTTTGCACCTCCTCTGGTGTGGTACAAAGCACACGAAACAGAGGGACACCAGGAGTGTGCTTAGTCCTTTCAGTTGCTCAAAGGAGATGGAGCTAATCTATAACAAAAAACAGCCTTATTGACAGAATTCACATTTAGGTTTGGACAAAAGCTGCCTCAGGACCAGGAAGGTGGTTCTTCAGGCTTTGTGTTCCGGTGTGCTTGCTCCCAGACCAGAAACCAAATCTTACAGCTTGAAGAAAACCGCAGGCAGGATTCAGTAAAGCACTGTTGTTCTGTCAGTCAGACACACACTGTAGTGCCAGGTGCTATAGGGGTGGATCAATGATAAGCATTACTGGCACTGAGAGAAAAAGGCAAAATTACTATTGGTGCACCTACTTGTTCTTTGTATTCTTTTTCAGAAGAGGCTTTCCTGAAATTATGTTTTACATGCTACAGGGCCATCACTTCCAGCCACTTTCTAAAGAGACTCTGACACTGTATTTCAACAAAAAACTGCAATCAACATCTCATCTCATCTCAGATCTGTTTGCAAGTTCAGAACAGTCATCTGCTTTATTTTTACTGAAAGAGGTGAGTGCTTGGCAACACTGGTAGTGGCAATGTACAACCTGAACAGGGTGGAAAATAATCTCCCTGATTCTTAAAAAACATGCTTTGATATTAGTGTGGTTTCCTTCAGGATCATAATAACAGGCTGGAAACAAAAAAGGCTTTGGGGAGATTTCTGTTCAGTGGGTGAGCAATCCCAGAATTGTCAACAAGGCGAGCTTCTGGTGCAGGGTCCAATTCCCCTCATCCTCCTCTTACATATTACTGTATCTAGGCTCATAATCTGATTTTATACATGTAATCCTGTCCACCCCTCTGACAGGAAATGCAGACAGACAGCCTTTAAATCACACTTGCATTAAAGTGCCCATGGGACCAGGCAAAGTGGGATCAGCCCCAGGTCTTTCGTTTGCAGTGCTGCTCCAGCTGAGATTTCAGAGGGGTGGAGCAGGGACAGGGTTGGTGGCAGAGATCCTCCTTTCACCCCACATGAAAGCAATGTGTGGCCTGGTGTCATTCATGCGCTGGTCAGGTTTGACCACCACTTACCCTTTGCATTTTTCAACTTTTTTTTCCACTGAGATGCCAAAGTGATATTACAGAGTGCTTGGTACTTAAACATGGACTGCATAAAATGCCTCCTTTAATTCTTTCACTGGCAATTAAAGTCTCTAAGAAGGAAACATAAGGAAAAAAAAAAAAAGAGAGAAAATATGTAGGTTAAAATATAATTAGTAGTTATATTTATCATTGAGCTAATTCTGAGTAGAAGCAAATGAGGTGCCAGACTGCAGGCAGACATGGCCACTTTCTGGGAGGCCCACAGCAGGTCCCAATCTGCTGCTCCAGACTGTTTTGCCACTGAGCACTACACTGAGATGCAAAAAGAGTAAACCAATTGGTATCTGAAAAATTTGTTAAAAGGGTACACAAATTCTTGACACACAATTACTCCTAAAAAAAAAAAAATCAATACAATTTCTTACTCCCACTCCTTTGGTCTGCAGAAAAACTCAGCCTACATATGTTAAAACTTAAATTTAAAAAAAAACACAAAAAACCCCTTATTTCTACTAATATTTTGTTGAAGTTATTCATTAGCAGTTACATAAATCTGCTTTTAAACTGCTCATTTCATTTTTAGACATCAAAATCTCTTTTTTCTGCACAGCATTTTTAAGCACTGTTACAGCTTTAAAGCACTTTTTTTGTGGGGAGTAGAGGGGAAGGTGCCTGAACTGTATTTGAATCTTCATTGCTGCAAGCCAAATCTTTTCAGTAATAATCACGTTTAGCTGCAAATATATTGATCTCTTCTAGTAACTCTATTGCTTCATAACAGAGTTTAGCACCACAGGAGCCACATCTGATACAACCACCTGACTCCCTAGACATGAAGAAGTAGCGTTGTCAAAAGCAATGTATTTAGAGGGTTAAAAAACAAAGTCTCAGGTACTAAATTGACAGCCACTGGGTTTTTCAGCTCTTTTTTTTTAATGTTATATGTTTTAGGAGGGAGTAACAGACTCACAAGGGCTGTCCTGCAGGAAGCCTCAGCCTTGTAGCAGGTGGGGTTTGGGGTACACAGGGCTGGGACAAGAGAAAGGAAATATTTTGTTTTCCTCATCCATGAAAGACATTTAATCTGAAAGCCACTGAGGCACAAAATGGAAACTTGCAGTTCCTCTCTCTTCTGGCTTACTTTTCAGGTGAAACTGTACTTTTCCTGAGTGTCATGAATGCTGCACTGCAAAAAGTTCTTAATAAATAATAACTTGAGTATGTATACAAGATCATTATTTAATCTTTCAGTAATCTTTTTCCATGCATAATTTATTAAATGTTTTATTTATTGCTCATATTTATTAAAAATTGATTCTATTTCTTTTACCTAATGTCAATTTCCAGATGCAACAAATTATTAATATTTAATAAATTGAAAGATGCATGGAAAGAAATGTAAAAAAATAGAAGTGCTCACTCCACATGTCTCCTCTTCTCACAGACATGCCTCTCACTACATGCTTAGCAATCCCATCCTTTCTTTGTAGTCTGGGGTTGCAATTTAATTTACATTTTGGGCAGTAGTGACAATAAAAAGTACGAAACTCCAGAGTCAAAACTCACCAACCTCTTGCCCCAGGAAGCCTGTGAGGTTGGATTCAAACCAAGGAGAGACTCTGAAATTTAGCACTCATCTCTGAGCCATCAGACTCTACTTTCAAGACATCTGCTTCAACCCCAAAGGTTAGAAACAATAAATAAATAATAAACTCCAAACAAATAATATGGATGGAAAGCTTCCAAAAAACCTGAAAATATGATGCAGCACATTACAAGGTGATTCAAAACATTCATTCCAGACAATTCCTAGCATTTGCACACGGAAAAACACCAGTCTTAGATTTGTTCCCAACATCACTGGGAGCTGGGGACTCCCAGCAGATCTCGTGGAATATCCTGTTTTGGGCACTCTCCCCTGCACATCCATTGTAGCTCCAGCCCAAATTCCCCTTTAGCTTTTACCTCTTCCTCAGACATGAAGCTGGCAGCACGTCTATCCTTGCTCTGCACCAGCCTGGGTGGCTGGACTGGGGGGAAGCTTCTTGGCTAACCCTGGGCCTAGGCTCATCAAGAAGTCCAGTTACAAGACCAGAACAGTTTTCATCAGTTCTAAGGTCTCTAGACATGCCTGTAGTACAAAACAGAGCTAGAACACTGAGAAGTTTGAAACAATGAAAAGCAAAAATCAAAGAGTAATGACTTGGTTGTCTGAAAGGAATTGAGAAATGATTAAAGCAATTAAATCTGTATAACTTGGCTAAGAGATAACTGCAGAGAAGAGAAGCGCTTCCATAAACTCAAAAGGCTTAATCTCCATCTAAGGGGTGATGGCACATGCAGAATTAGAGCCAGCACACAAATGATGCTGGGAGATGCAGGGGCATGAGCAGGGGGACTCTAAACCCCCAACGAGCCTGGGGAACCAAAATTCTCAGAGCAGAGAAAATTGAGGCATCTGGGCAGGAGGAAATCGATGAGACAACAGATCTAACTTCATTAGTAATGCAGATAGAACAAAATAGCTGGTGGCATCTCCAAAAAGGAGACATGACCTGCTAGGAGCAAGGCAGGGACAGGGAGAACCGTAACCAGCTCCTCATGCCAGCATGCACCTGGTGTTATTCACTGCACCACTCTGTTGGAACTTCAGCCCCAAGAGTTCAAACTATGTTTAAATTGACAGTGGCTCTTTCGGAGTCTGATACTTCCTCTCACCCCTCCCTGCTTTCCATACAACCAATACAGATGTAGAAATTAGGTTGCAGGCGCTGAGAGCTGGGAAATTAAATGTGACTGCTGGATAAACTCTGCAAGTGACAAATCCAATGAGTTCATTTTAATCCTCTTGAACTGCTAAACACACTGACTGCCTGGACCAGTGCACAGCTCTGTTTAACAGAGCCAGGGGCAGCCCTTTCTGAAGGATGCCTGCTGCTGGCTTTGATATGCACTTTGTTTTTCTGATCTGTAAACTGACCTAGCTGAAAAGTAGTGTTTATGGTTATTAACACACATACAAACCCTTTTAAAGTGGTATGGACACACCCAGCTTATGGGCCAAGTAGGTTTTACCCATTTCTGACTGCTGATGGCCATAGCACCTGAGAACCTGCTGCATGGAGCACTGCCATGGTGCTCCTCCACACTGGCTCCCCTCCCAGCCAGGCCAGTGCTGTAGCCCAAACCTGCCCCCCTTTCAACCAAGCTGTTTGCAGGTACCTGCCTGCTCCCTGGGTTGTTTGGGCTTTTAAAACATACCCAGCACAGCCCTGCTGCCTCTTGCTCCTTAGCTGGGGGAGATGTTGTCCAATGTTCCAAAGGTGCCAAAAGTACTATTCACAATTTAGCTCTTTTTCCAAGAGCTCAGAATGAAGGTTCTTCATCAATCCTCCCTCAATATCAGAAAAAAAAAATCTGTACATGTGCCCACCAGTGCTGTAAAAGCCAACAGTATAAACAAAGAGGAGCTTGAATGTTCTCAGCATCCTGCCCCAGAAATTCAGGATATGAGGCAACACAATTCCTAACTCAGGTACCAGCTCTGATCCTGTAATGTCTTTAGGAAGGAAGCATCATAACTAATTAAGGTGCTGAAAGAAATAAGAAAGCCCCATTTATTCTGGTTATAAAGTCCTGCCAATTGTTGATGGTAAAGGCTTTCACTCTAATACAGGGGAGCTGAGCTAATTTAGGTGAGCACCATATCCTGTTCCTTGTCCATCAGTGCTGCTCCTCACAACTTCATTGCAGATCTTACAGCAACTGGTTTGAAAAGCTGTGGTTTCTGTGGTCATGGTATTGTGTTTTTATTGTTGCCTTCTCTTTTATGCCCCCTTAAAACAAAATTTTCAAAACCCTAACTGAAAAATGTCACCCAAGTTTAATACAAAGGGTGAGAAGACAAAACAGACAACACACATTTTTAATTTCATTATTTCTTCCAAATAAAATCTTACTGTTTTGGTAAACAATCTCAATTATCTACCTTTCCAGGTGACTGGAGCTTACAGAAGATCAGTTTTATTTTCTAGAAATCATGGGAAACATCTCAATTAATCCAGAGTCTGAGAACCTTTTCTCATTGCTTCCTCACTTTTAAGGCTCCCTGCATGTCCCAGGCAAGTATTTTTCTGTCCAATATAGTAAATCAGTCCACAGAAAATAGTAAATCCAAACTGCACCCTGGCCACTTTCTTTGGAGTCTACCAACTCATTCTTTTTACTGTTTCAGTGCAAAAACACGGAAAAAAAATTACTTTCTCATAATCTCACCTTATTGCTGCCTGATGTCCATCACCCACAAAAGATCTCCAGATCTCAGGGCTGAAGTCTCCAGTATTCACTAAGGCATGGATTGTCAGAGTGGACAAGTTTCCTAAGGAAAGCATTTTGAAACCAGCTCCCTCACATAGTATTCCTTGATACAATGTGCAGGAATTTCCAGGGCAATATGTGACATCCACTCCACTGCAGTTAAAATCCTTCCAGATTAAGGCAAAAATGCAGAAAGTGGCCAAGTGAGAGATCAATAACATGTTATAATTTTGAATGTCTCTGTCTCGCTTATCAGTGCAAGCAAAGTATTTGCTTTTAAGATGGATATTTGGAATTACTCTACATATGTTGGGGTGCTGAACACAGCTCCCCCTGCTCCTGGGGGTTTTTTAGCCTGGGATTGGGTGACTGGTGGCCTCACTTAAAGCCCGGGCCAGGGTCACCCCTCCTCTCTGGAGCTGTGCTTGAGCTGAGGTCCTGTCCTCCTGTCCTGAGCTCCTGCCTGAGCTACACCACAGCTTTGCTGTGACCATGCCCGTGTTGGATGCTGATTCCTGCCCCCAGCCTCAGCCCACCCTCACCTCCATGGACACACTTGAAGCCCTGGGCTGGGCCTGACAGAAAAAGTATGAGTTGAAATCTGTGGTTATTAGTTAAAACCTTTCACAAAAAAAGATGAGTTTTGGGGTATTTGGTGGGGGAGGAGGGGGTTTGTGGAATGGAGGCACTTCAACTTAATAATTTAATTTTATCTGAATTCCTGCATTCCACAAAGAAATGGTTTTGACAGATATTTTTGCTCCTGTTGCCATTATAAACAATGTCTAGGTGCATTTAGAGTAGCATTTTGGTTCAAATCAAGAGACTGCTTATGAAGCAAGATTTCCTGATGATGACCCCTACTCAACATTGATTTCCATCGCTGAGTGAAACTGGACCATGCAAACTTGTCTCTTTCTGGATGAAGCTAAAGCCAAAGGTGGTGGCTCTGCTAGTGGCTCCCCAATCCATGAGAACAGGCTGAAGCTAGTCTGAAGCGTCCTTTAAATGTCCACAGTGCAAATTTTGGGTCTTCAGCATTGGATTAACCCAAAGCATTTGGTTAACAGGACCTTGAAATAACTTTTCAAACAATATATAAGCTATCCAGGCATATTGGGTTTGTATCTCATTTGGATAAGCAAATACTACTTGTAGAGAATTTGCACTATCTCAATACTCAGTTGACTGATGCAAAGAGTAAAAATACTTTCTCTGAAGCTACAGCAATTTTTGCAGATCATTGATTCTATTTTTTCTGAACATTTTATTCCAGCATGTTCAGGTTGCCTGTATCTTGTTAGATTTGACCAGTGATAACTCCTTGTATCATGTATTTCACATTTGTGATGTGTACATGAAAAGAGTCACAAAATGAAAATTTCCTGAAATAACAGAATCACAGATGGCACCATAACCAAAGGTCCGTAAAAACTGAGTCACTTATGTTGCATCAGAGGAAATAATTTGTGTAAGAAAAGTTGATATAAATGAGATTGTAAATAATTACAACAAATAGAGCAATTTAGACTTTCTTTAAAAATGCAACACAAAGGAGTCAATCTGATGATTAATGCAGACATTAGAACCTTGAAGCTAATAGTTGTATGAGTGGGTTCCACAACCACCTCCAGACTGCTTCCCAGCTGCTGCATCTGAATCTTTTGTGAAGGTGCACAGGGTGCCCAGAGCAAGGTATGATGTGAAAGGAAGTAATTGTAGTAAAGCTTGCCATAAAATTAAATATTTGAAGAAAATCGTAGCTCACCATGTTATACCAAGTATGGAACACACGCGCCCTTCCAACAGGAACAGGAAGATACTGGAAAGTCAGCGCTGGCTCTGTAACAGCTGATCCTGAAACCTCACCTCACTGCAGCAAACAGGACGTGTGGCAGTCAGTCTGTCCTGCCCTGTCCTGTGCCGGTGACCTCTCGGGAACTGTCCTCATGAGGTCCTGAAGGAGCACGTGTTTTGAGCTTTCAGGTGACGGCCCAGCACACTCTCAACAAGACCAGTAATTAAAAGGCAAAAGCACTCTGACAATTAATACTTGGTACAATCACTGAATTCTAAGCAGCCACGCAATAAAGATTAAGATAGAAGACAAAGTCAGGAAGAAAGGCATGAAGAGCAGGTAGATATTAAAGATAAAAATACAGTACCACTTCCCTCACCTTTCCAGTCAGAGAATCATTTTGTCTCAGAAGTGATTTGATTCTGCATCACATTGGTTTGTGGTTTGATATCCTTTTTTTTTTTTGGCTAGTCCAATTTCAGCCCTGAAAAAATGTAATTGGCCAGAGCTCTGTTTCTGTGCTTGAAACTTCAATTCAATAACCTCTCTCCTATTGTATTCCACAGAGATCCAGAAGTAATGTGCGCTCAGGATATGAGAAGAGTGATTCTCTGGGAGAACTGAAGTTCAATTCCTTTATTTCATTTCAATAAACAGAGGATGACTTTTAAATTGGCAGATTTGTCAAAGGTGGTTTTTTATCACAATTAAAAGCTGAGACATGTAGCGGTCTTATCAAAAGAAAAAATTGATTTTTTTTTTCCACATTTCTGTGCAAGTATCAACCAGAAAAAACAGAGTAGAGGCAATACGACTGAAAAATATTTTCACAAATACTCACGGTGATTAAAAAATGAATTTGTTCCAGCTGTGTTTGCTTCTCTCAAATAGGCAAATAATTCTGTTATGGTCACACACATTCTCATGGAAAGAAGACTTTGGAAACTCATGAGGATTCATGGAAAGCAAAGTTTACACAGAGAAGGAAATCAGCCAGACAGGAGTCAGACTGCACTGATCACAACCAGCACTTCAAACACATACAACTACTCATGGCAATATCAGAGAGAATTAGAGTAGCACTTTGTGCAAGACTGCAAACATGTCGAGCTCTGCCTTGGACAAACACTGGGTCAAACACAGCAAGTGTCAAGAAATGTCACTTTTTATGATTATTTACAACTGTGATTGTCTTACTTGAAGGACCCCAGCCTGAGAGGTTTCTAGTCGTTTTGTTTATATCTGGCTTTAATATTTGTATTTATTGAAATCTTACATAGATTTATATTTATATTTATATTTATATTTATATTTATATTTATATTTATATTTATATTTATATTTATATTTATATTTATATTTATATTTATATTTATATTTATATTTATATTTATATTTATCCAGCTGAGGAACAACTATCTTCTGATCTGAGAAAGCCATCTCCCTAGACACCACAGCCAGGAATGCGGAGTATTTAAAGCAGCTGATGCATGGGGAAAAAAGAGACAAGAAGGACAACAGCTACAGATGTAAAGAGGAGACAGCAGTGGTGTTGTGCCCATATAGCACAGCTGTAATGTCAGTCCCAGCATGACCCACAGCCCATCCAGAGCAAAACGGAGACAACAAAGCCTAGTGGCAAATACCCCGAGCAAGGTGTCACAGCAAGTCAGATCAGCTGGCAAGCCAAATGGCTTAAAAGTCTTGTTTTGAGCCAGTCCACCAGCCTGTCCTGCTCAGGAGATGCCCAGACCCTCCTAAGGGGTCAGGCCAAGAGAGGGGACAGGCTCAAGCCTTTGAGCTGTGGCACCAAGCTGGTTTGCCTTGAGCCAGCTATGAAGCTCTTGTGGCCAGCATGGCTAGTACAGCACACCGTGCATGGGTTTCATGAGAATGGTTCCCAACTGCCTGGATAAAAATGAATGTGGGCAGATTTATGCAGGTGCTGTGAAACTTAGGATAGCACAGCCTTATGTCAGTGACCCCAGTGCCATGAAAAGCTCATCCATGCAGCCGCTGTTGGAAGATGCCTTGGGTAACAAAGAAGCAGTAGTGGGAAAGAGCAACTGTAGTATTTCGAGGGAATGTAAAAGGGCTCACTTCCACCCAGGCAGTTTTCTCTCAATATAATTTTTTCCAACTGATAGCAGTTCATAGCCACGCAGCTGGGGGAATCCCTGTGCCATCTGGAGCATTTCTGAATAGGAGTTTCATAAACCATTACGCAACATTTCTACCTTCGCGTGCGTATTCCCAGGAGGGGATTGCAGTGGCCTAGGCAATGAATGTTTGAAATCCTCACAAAACTTGATCAGCTCCACACTGCATTTCACCACCTTCTGTCAGATGGCTCCACTTGGCAGATCTTGACATCCCACTCCAAGCAATTTTTCAAAGTGTATTTGAGGAACCTTCCCGTTCCTCCATACAAGGAGGTAACATGGATTTCTGTCACCCTGGATGGGTTAGTCACACTGTAAGTCATAACCAGAGCACACAGCAGCACTACCAGACTCTCCACCCTTCAGAGATGGGGAAAGAGGGGGCTGGCACTAGATACCACAGTTTGTCCCACCAGGGTGGCCTCCACCTGGTGCTGTTAAGTCATTCTGGAGATGTCCAAAACCCAGTCCCTGAAGAGAACCAAGATTCCCTTTCCCTGCAAGCATCACCAGGAAAAAGGCAGGTGTCAGAGCTGTCCCTGCCACACCGCCAAGGTCAGCACAAATACTCACTGTCTTCAGCCCAGACTGGTAATCCATCTAGCTGGAATTGGGTCTGCCTGTCCCACGTGAAAACCCTCCTGTCCCCATCCCATTTCTTCTTGACATTTTTGGCCACCTGAGGAAAGCAAAGAAAGGCTGCTTACCCCTCTCCTGTAAAGCCCTTTATGATAGTGCTGAAGGAAAAATGGTAGGTTGTAAATTAATGGAGCACAGATTAGTTTGTGGCCTCCAAGGGAGACATAGCCTGGCACACTGCCTGTGAACAGCTTCAGCAAATACAGAACTTTCTTATCATTATATATATATATATCTGTTTTATTTTTCCAATTGACTATTTTAAGTGTTTTGTGAGTGAAATGCAGCCATCTTTTCACCGGGTTTCCGCAGAGAAGTGCTCTGCCTCCCACAGGTCTCCAGCCAGCACAACACCACCACAACTCTAGCAGCATCCTTTTATCCTGCCACACTCCTGCTTACCTGCAGAAGAAAGGACAGCAGGTGCTGAGCTGATTCCAAATTACAAATATACTTGACCTCTCACTGCAACCTCTCAGTGTGCAGGGACATTAATTGGTGTCTCTCCTCTTTCCAGAGAGTGGATAGAGGTCAAATGCCATGATATAAATATGAATAAATCATCTCTGAGACCTCTCCATGAGAACTGATATTACTTGATATTTGCTGGGCAGTAGAGACTGACAAATGGAAAGATGGGTGGATGGATGGATGGATGGATGGATGGATGGATGGATGGATGGATGGATGGATGGATGGATGGATGGATGGATGGATGGATGGATGGATGGATGGATGGATGGATGGATGGATGGATGGATGGATGGATGGAAAAAAAGACCAATCGACACTGAAACTGTGTGGTCTTGTTGCCTTTGAATGACCATCACAAAACATTTGGTGGCTGCTATTCTAGCATCAGAAAGGTCAGAAATTGTTCCCTTTTCTTAGAGAGATTGTCTCATAAACCATAAAAAGAGGAAAAGCATCTTCATCGGTGGCCTGTAACAGTCTTTTTGTGAGCTCCTACAGACCTGGTACAGGAGAGGATGTCAACCTGATAACGGCAAATCAGCTCTCAGCGTCTCAGTCAGTCCTGACACTTCATCCTGGTAGGATCATATTCATCCTGAATATGCCTGCAGCTGTTTGTCCGAGGTGGACATCCTCCTGGGACACCCTGCAGCCCATCTTCTGGACCCAGAGGCATCCTGGAGGCACTCCATCACTGCTGAAGCACAGTTGTGTTTTTAACCTCTCCATGGATTTATAACTGCTCCAGGCAATAATGATCCTGATAGCTGCGTGCTCTTTATTTCATTAACAACTCTTCTTTTCATCCTCACAGTCTGTGAGACCTTCTTGTATCTGCCTGTCTGCCTCAAAGCAGGTTTGCAATCTGCAGAGCAGGAATTGTTTTACTCTATGTTTTTTTACCACAGTATGAGGCAAACCACAGCACACGGCAAACCATCCTGACTGGATTGCATCGGACATCAAGGGAATGTCCAGCAAAGCCCACTGCATCACAGCACAGTGAAGGCTGAGTGGAGCAGGAAGCTCAGGCTCGTGGAGGTTAGCTGGGGGAAAAGGACCATTTCAGGGCAGGGACCTCTGCAAGGCTTGGCGGTGGCTCAGCAAATCTTTCTTGCTCTCCTTTTAAAAGTACATTTCTAAATGTGCTGCCTTGAGGCCAAAGAAATTCCCAGAACAAGCATGAATTTTTCAGGAGGATGGAATGTGTCTACTGCTGTTCTCTAAGACACAAAGGAGACAAAAAAGGGTTATTTTCCGATTTCAAAGATATTCTTAGTATAAACTTCCAGCAACACATCCAGACAAAAATACACAAAAATACTATGTATATTAACATATATATGTGATTACCACCACCACAGTTTTGACAGAAGCCTATCCTGGTAAACCATCTTTATGTTCCTGCACTATAAATCATTAATCATAACCACTTGATCTGGAAGTAAAGCACTTTCTCTCCCAAGAACATCCTAACTGACAAAGGGGAGAGAAAAAAGCCAAGCAAAATTTGCTTTGCTTGTTAGTGAAAGCCCCAGTAATGCACTTGCTCCCTTCTCGTGCTCAGTATCTGGAATGGCTGCAGGGTCGTTCTCAGGCTGTTGGGCAGGGCTGGGGAGTGGAAATTTATGTATGGCACCCTTAGGGCTAATTGCATGTGCCACCATTCAGGTGAATAGAAAAGTCATACACTTGGCCTGCACCCAAAGTGACAGCCTTATCCCCCGTGTCACATAAATGTGATTAAGAAAACAATTTTTTTTCCCTCAGTTAATGAGCATTAAATCTTAACTAACATGCTGCTGAACTGAGAAATGTTCTTTGTTTCCAGCGGTGGATCCATCCCCCACTGATGATGCAGGCTCCTGATTTTGCATCCTTCAAACCACCTTCCCTCTCCGCTCAGGACATCCAGCCAGTGCAGCATCAGTGCCCATATTAGCAGCCAGGATGGTGCTGAAAATTCAGCCCCCATGGTTTGTGGGAGGCACAGGAGTGAGGTTAGCATGGGACAGAGTGTTCTGAAGCAGCTGCAGACCAACACAGTCATTCCCTCTCTATACTTGTCTATACGCCCATGTACATATACTCAGAATATTTCCACTCTGATATGAAAGCCTGGCGAACGGAATCCGTGCATTTCATCAGCTGCTCCTAAAGGCTGAAGCCTTAGCAGGCTGCACCCTTCTAATGGAGGTCAAAACTTCGGCGATTTTTTGTGATAATATGGAAGAAATATGTAATCCTCTGTTACATGGCTTTCTAGCAAAGAAATCTGATCTCTGCTTCTTCTAGACACTTCCTTTCTGTAATGCTGCACAAGAGGGGATCCAGCCATTTGGAAGTGGATATAACCAAATAAAATAACTGACACTCTAATCGTATTATTGATATACATTGCCAACATTTCTCTTCCACCAACAGTTCATACACATGCAGGGAATGATGCAGTCTTTTAGATGATTTACCACTAACCAATTAAAATACCAAACCCAGAAGAATCAAATCCCCTCACATTCTCGCATCTGAACAGAAAGCATTTGAGTAGTCAAACTTGTACTTAGCTTTTCAGAAAACCAGTTTGGAAAGGAATTTAGGGAACCCTCCAATCCATCCCAATGCCCTGAGCTCTACCACTGGCTGAAGTTAGAAAAATTCCACATCTGGGGTCCAACGAGACTTCATGCATCAAGAAAATGGTCCAAACAACTGTGACTGACCAACATTTTATCTTGCAATGTCTCTTTTTTTTCTGATTGGAAGTTTTCAGCTGCCAGCATAAGTGTAAATTCTCCTCACTTCAGGCAGGTAAATATTTCCTTGCAACAGTGCCATGAAAAACAGGCCCATTGTGAGTCATTTTATCTCAGGCAATTTTTCATAATTGGACTGCATGGAACAGACTCTTCTTGTTATTGGTGTGATATCGGATAATAAAATAAATAATTTGCTACTTTTATAAGCAGAAGGGAAAAAAACAGATTTATAGCATTGGGATTTGGAAATGCTTGTTACTTGCTTGTTTCCCATTTTGTGTCTTCTCAAGAAGTTAAATAAAAACATCAGTGTCTGTCTGCAAAGAGTTACAGGGGAAACAACAGTGTATATTAAATTGAGACTTCAGAGGGGAATATCAATCAGCATATTATCAGGATGTTCTGACAAAGTTTAAAATCTCTAGAGATAAAAACAGTTACTAGAGCTCATACGGCTTTTGATGCTGATCTGTGTTTGGTCTTACAAGCAAAAAGCAAAAAACAGGAAAAAATGGTTGAAAATTTTACCAGAAATTAAGCAACATGAAAGAGAGGAAGGAAAGAAGAGGACAGTGCAACAAGCAGGGAGTAACATAATAAGCACCAGTGATGCAAAGCTAAAAGAAAATACCTTAAAATAAGAAAGAAGGCACATGTATTTCATACAGAGTGATGAAACCTGAGAATGTGTTACTGTAAATTCTCCATTTTGCGATATCCTCTCTAAAACCAAGTGTCTTAGTCAAACAGGGTTCAGAACAGGAGTAATGGATTCAACTTGAGTGTGTGCTCTAAAAGGATAAAACAGAAATAGAAGTAAGTTAGGATAAACTCAAGCATACAGAGTCCCCTTCATGTGCAAAGCCTCAGCAAGTCAGAGTCCCTCAAGAAAAAGGATGAAGTGCCAAGGGAAAGAAAAGCAGAGCTGGCTGTAGGGTAGGGACAGGGTCAGGTAAGGCACTGCCAGATGCCCATGAAGGGACTGCCCCACCAGTGCCAAATCAGGCTGGCCCCAAACTCGGGCCTGCAGAGATCCATCTCCTCCTAGCTGGGAGGCTGCTGGGAGCACCCTGAGTAGTGCAAGGCACACAGCAGCACTCAGGAAAGGCACTCCGAAGAAAATAATGATGATCACAAGCAGCCTGAAAGCTGGAAGGTTTCCAAGCTATGGCATAGCAAGGGAAGGAGCCCACAGGGCTGCTCAAGCCCTGCCCTGCAGGTCTGGGCCCTCCCGTATTTCCACCTGTTCTCCAGGGTCACAGGCACCCGCATCTAAGCCCAGACCAACCCTGGGTGCTACAGGGAGCTCCTGTCCCCTGCAAGCTCTGCTCTCTCCCTCCTCCCCTCTGGCCCTTTCTGTGCTAAAAGGAGAGCACGTGTCAGGGTAGAAGCTCGGCCCCCATTTTTTGTCACCTCCTGGAGGATGTTATTTCTTTCCATGTGCTGTATAGAATGCATAGGCAGAATCTCATGCCTTGCCTGGGCATCAGTAGTTGGGTGTGCTAGGTAAATGGTGACATACCCCTCAGGCTGCCATTTGCCAGCTCTGCTTCTCCCAAAAGGCCACTCAAGATGTATCAAAGTCACCAAGTCAGTGCATTTGCTTTGCACAAATTCAATTTTGGAGTTTCTCATCAGTTCAGAGACATGAAATGATGGACTGAAGGTTTCAAAACTGCTAAGTGTAACAGATACTTCTCTTATGCCTCACTCTCACTTCAGTTCATCTTCCATGCTACTTGACACTTATTTTTGAGCAGTATATATTGGTATGGAATTAAATGCTAAAATCTTATAAAAAGGAATTTTCTTCTGTGCATTCCTTGATCACCATGTAAACCGTGGAAAGAATAGCAATCCTGTATTAAATAGCCCCCAAATTAAACACACTGAAGGAGAAAAAAAGGAACATCTCACACAGGAAAAGCAATCTGGGTTTTGGAAAGCCTCCTAAAATGCAAAAATATTGCATTTTAATACAAGGAAGGATTGTTACTAAAGAAATCATTACTCAGACATATCCAAAGTGTTACAAACTACAGGAGGAAATCAGAAAAGAAGAAAAATCAGGAAAAAGACAATCAGCAACTGAAGTTGAATTCTAAAACCACATGACAGCTTTGTCCTTTTCATTGAGTCTACTACACACAAAACAGAAACATGTTTGAAAAATTTGGCATTCAGAGGCATTAAAATTATTCAGTTACTGTCATCACTCACTGAGAAACATGACGTTCCATCACATGAGTCATCTCTGCAAGGAAATGGGCACAAAATGTACTGTGAAGCACACTGAGAAGTCAAAAGTACAGGACCCAAAGAGAGAGGGAGTTTCTGATGTGTAACAAGAGCATGACTTTTGCTGATACCAACTGTGATCGTGCCTTTCGTTTGGTACATGGGATGGGCCACAGCAAGGAGGTGGAACTGCTGGGAGGAGACCCATTCCAGGTGGGAAGGAGACATGGGAACATTTTCCTAGCTGCTCTGTGTCTATTTTTTAGCACCTCTTGGATAAATGCGCCCAATAAACACAATTGCTGCAGCAACTGGACTCTCACCATGTAGTGCAGCAATAAAACAAGCTTGCAATAAAACAAGGGAATTTTCCAGGACTTCTCTGGTCTTTCTGGTGCCCACTAAGCCATGACAAAGAAGGAGACTCATGTATCTCATTTAAGTACATTTTAGATCCCCCCCAAAGCCATAACTGTCTGCTGAGGATGTTTGGGGAGGGCATTCCAAGCCCTCAGCATCAAAGCAGAGGCAGGTTGACCCTCTGGAAACCACTCAACAGCTGCTGAACACATTGGCACCTGGAGGCCAGGCAAGGCAGCTCACATGACTCTCATGGTTTCTTCAGGGACGTGTTCCCTGGTCTGGCTCTCCAGGTGGGCATAAATCCTCCTTCTGCCCAGGTGGGTCTAAATCTGTGCTGTCTTTTCCACACTGTCTGGAGTCCCCAAGACCTCTGGCATGCCCTCCACTGCACATGAGGACCCTCTAGACTCATTCATTGCCATGATGGGAATGTGAAACTTCCACATCTGAAGCTCTTGTTTCTGGACATCCCCAGAAGCAGCACACCCAAAATTGCCCCAAACAGCAGCTGATGGTCCTTCACAGTGGCCCCTTTTCCCTCATATGTCCCAGCTAATGCCCTGACCCCTTGTACTGCAGAGCTATGTACCCCAAATGCAGAGCTCACCTTGGAGAACAAGAGGCCAAAGACTTCCCACAGCATCAGGTACACAGAGCTTATCCCACACAGCCTTCCCTCACTGCTGTAGCTGCTCTGCAGTGTAGTTATGTGGCACAATTCAATGCAGTTCATGACCAGTTCCTGTCACTGTGCATCGCATGCCCCTTGTTGCAGACAGCTATTATTTATTCTAAAACTGTCTCAAAGTCTTCCTCCGAAAAATCCTCCACAATTTCAAAAGCCATGATCTTCTTTATCTCCTTTTTGCTTCACAGTCATGCTGTGAAATTGCCAGGGATTTTTTTCCCCTTCACTTTCAGAAGTCAGGATTGTGTTTCACTTGCAAACAAAGCAACTGAATAATCTTACAGTCAGCCTCTTCCCTTAATGGGACATTTTTAACTTTTTCACTTTAGGGACTTTGCAATGAAAGTTCATGATTAGCTAAAAACATGTACTAATTAGTATTTTATTATGAATTTCCAATGCATGTCTTTTCAATGGAAGTATTAAAAAACTTAGTCTGCATCTTACCATCTTTGTGGTCATTTGAAAAATTTGTCTTGCCGCGTGATGGCATAGGGAATCTTATCCAGAGACAACCCAGACTCTGTCAAAGCAGTATCTGTACAAAAAGCATTCAGACAAAATGCCGGTATGAAGATACCAGCATTCAGCATGGTATCTTCACTTGAAACAGGTCCTGAACAAACAATTTGTACAGGACTCGAGAAAAGAGTAGAATTAAAAGAAAGGAGCAAGTTCCAAATGAGTGGCTCATTATAGTGGAAAACAGTCAATCACATCTGGTCCTGCAGGTGGAGGTTTGCCTCCATCACCCCCCAACAAAACTCCCAAAGAGTAGAAGTGACATACTAGCTGTGTTCATGGTGACTTTTGATTCCCCGGCATGAAAGGACCATATAAATTTACCAAAGAAAGCCAAGGAGTAGTCAGTAATGTGATTTGTCTCAAATTTACCTATAGGGGTGTTCAAAAGCCCAAACACAAGAGAAAAGAGACCACTTGACTTGTCAGAGGTGGGGCACAGCCATCCTGGCCACGGAAACTGCTGAAGAAGGACCAGTAGATTGTATCTGGCTCCCTCGTGTCCTTGGCAGGTTCTCTGGAAAGCCAGACATGGCTCAGCAGGGGGGTGCACTTACATCTTCCGTCTTGTGATCTCCCAACAGCTGAGCATGGGGGAAAGCTATGGATTTCCTAACCACAAAAGGACACGTGTCTGGAATCAGATTCCTTGTGGGTGCCAACAGTAAGATTGAGAGCTAAGCTCTTTTTTGAGTCATTCATCAGCTCAGATGTGAGTTGTCAGCCATTTGAACGTTTTCCACAAAAGCTGCCACACAGTCTGTGCTCTTTATCCATTCTCCAAGTATAGCAGTAGAGATGTGTCAGACCCACTATTTTCATTTATTAAAACTTTCTGCCTAGTTTGACGAACTGGAGGAAAGTTCTAGATAGAGCTGAGCATTAATTAACCTTCTTGCATTCTCCTAAATCTCCAGTTCAAAGCAGTACACATTGTAAAACATAAGAGGAATGATTCTCTCTCATTTAAAATACCCACTGAGACCCTTTGTCTGACTTTCCCTGCACTCCAACCCAGGCCACTTCCCTAGTGCTTCAGAGACCTCCAAAGCTTCCGTCCAGACCATCAGTTATACATCCTCCAATTTTTAAAGCAAAAGAGCTAGCTGGAACATAATCGGAGAATGAAGAAAGCTTTTAGGGCAGGTCCAGTTCCTCATAATTTTTAGGTACCTTACTCAGGATAGTGGCACATGGTTTTACAACTTTTTGGAGGGGAATGGTTGGAGCATTGAAATCCAGGAAGTCCTGTGTGTCATGAGGAGAAGGGTAGCAGCAAGTTGGCATTGCTGGGGAGAAGCCCTGGGAACATGTTCCCCATGGAAGCCAGTGACCCTGTTCCCCATGGAAGCCAGTGACCCTGACTGCAGCCTGCTCAGATCTACTGGCTGAGCTGCTCTTGGGAGGGATCCCTATCCCATTTTGGCCAAAATGCCCTGGGTGAGTCCAAACAGTTTAATAGTGAGACTTGAGATTCACCAGCCCAAGCTCCTTACAAAGTCAACAGAGAGGAAAACATTTCTGTAGGGCAGCTCAGGCTTCCAAGGTCCAAGTCCAGGCATACCTGCTCTGCCTTTGTCCCACAGAGTCTGTGGGAGTTGAACTCCTGAGATGGATGGTTTAGGAGGAGGTCCACAAGCTGAAGGTGGACATGAGGTTTAGACTGGCACTCACAGCTGAGGGCAGTTTGGAGGGGCTGGAGACACTGGAGAGAGAAGTGGCTGGAAGCAGCTGGTCAGGGTGACTACTGCAGCTGGGGCAGCCTCTGGGAAAGGGGATGGGTGCCTCCCCAAAGGGGACAGCGTTTTCTTGCCATCAAAATGGGACAGTCAGCTGAAAGCAGTGGGAAGTGTGCTCAAGTACCATAGTACCGGGATAAAAAATGATAAGCACCATAGAAATCTGTAGTGTATTTACTGTGAGGAAGCTGAAGGCACAACTCTAATCCCACTCAGCATTCCTTTGGTAAAAGTACATCAGTGTTTGCTTTTCACAGACCTGTTATGCAAAGAGTACTAGAGAGACCTTTGAGTCATGTGAGGGAAGTCCAGCTCCTCTAGGACCTGCAGCAACAGAGATACTTTGCATAATTTATAATGTAAAGCATAACTAGAGGGAAAGGAATCCCAGGAGTTAATGGATTTGACTCCACTTATTTCAATAAATTATAGCACTGACTCCAGGCCTCAGTTCAACAATATTTTTAGTGAACTAGATGCAGAAAATAAACAAGCTTTTTCTGTCATTTTTAGGAAGACGAAGTGTACAGGTTCTGACTTTTCAAAGCTACTCCCAGGAAAAAGGCAGGGAGTAAAAGTGAGACACTTCAGTCTAAGAAAACAGCAGCAAACTGAAAAGCTCAGAATGGAAACAACCTTCTTTGTCCAGTAACTCGTGATTTAGGTATAATATTCTGGCCCTGAAACTAAAGCTGAAGGAGGTTTTATTACAAATGCAGCTGCATTTTTAATTAGGCAGTGAAAAGTCATAGGAAAAAATAGCATAGGAGCAATTTTGTATGGGGACTGTGTGACCTAATAGCTGTTTTTCAACTCCAATATCAATGATTTTGTGCTCTAGTTTCTTTCGTCAACTGACTGGGGACTGTTTTTCAAGTCATTAGGAAGCTAGGAACATAACAGTTTTGTTTTAGAACCACAGAGAAATGGCACCTATAAAAAAAAGGTGGGGGTTTTATTCTTACCTAAATTGCTTGTGCATTGTTTAAACTGGGCTGATACAGGGGCCATGCCTTTTTTGCTACTGATAGAGAGAAGAGAGGAATCAGACCCCTTGTGATATTTCCAGACAGCAAGTTACAGACCGAACTTGTAGAAGTGGCAGTTCTTTGTGTTTCCATAGCAACCCAAGCTGCAGTTGTCGGTAATTAAAATTAACTCCACAGTTTTATTGGAATGCCAGGAGCTGCCTTCTCAGATGATGGAGACAAAACAGAAGCAACAATATCTGCCAAAATAACAGTTTTCTATATACAGCTCTGTCATTCCACCAGCAGCATTCAGCCACATTGCGTCCTTGCCTCTTTCAGTGCTGTTCTGGCATCTGTTTGACCAGCAATGGAAAAATGGTATCTAGAAGATTTTAACCCAACTCCTACTGCAAGCCCAGAGCGTTGCAGATGCATCCTGCTGCTGACACATGGTTCTCCTGCCTGGCCAGTCCTAGGTATGCCCTCCTCTCTCCCTAGCCTGTAGGTAAGAAAGGTGAGAACAGCCTTTCTCCAGATCAGGCTCACCTAGAGCCCAGTCAGGCTGGGGCTGGTGAGAAGGTGCATCCTGTGACTCCTAAAAGCTGGATAGAAAAACACATTGAGATAGTCTTGCCAGGCTCTGACATGGCTTTAGGGTGGCTTCTTTCATTCCTACCCCTGAGCTGCCATCCCAAAGCAACCATCTCTGCCACAGACCACATAGCATGGGCAGGGCAGCAGACTGCAGCAAGCAGTGGTGGTGGTGGTGGGGAGGGGAAAATTGCAGCCCTCCAACCCTCCCAACCCTTCACTCCTACTAAAAGCTCCCTAGAAAAAGTGCTTTTCACATAGAATATATCTACATCCCAAGTAAGGGACACAGGGGGAAAAGCACAGTACTAAGCCCCTGATCATCCAGCACTGCTTCAGTCAGGTAATTTCTTGGCTTTGTCCTGAACCTTCCCCACCAGCTGTCTACAAAGCAGGGTTTGGACATGCATGCTGAGATGGTTCATTGCAGGACTTCTCCCAGTGTGACTATTAGACTGATTTGAGAAGACAGCACTGTGTTTGGCTCCCTCTGCACCACCAGTCCTCCAGCACCATCCCCGATGGCTTTGCAACCTCACGTGTCCTTGTGTTAAATAGCAGCAAAACACATCAGGATCGTGAAAAAACCCACTGCTGTGGTGGGCTGCAACACCTCACTCATTTTCCTTTAGACAAGTTGAACTGGAAAAACACAGTAAAAATAATAATCACAGTTTTATGTGGGGCCCAGGGGAGAGCCAGGGCCAAGTGCTGTTAAGTGTAGATGCAGCCAGTCTGCTCTGGAGGGAGCAGAACGGACATGAACCTATTTGCTCTCCTTGGCCTCCCAGACAAAGATCAGTTCTTGGCTCTCTTTTATTTACTAGTAGGGATGTATACATAGAGTACTGAAAACCAGCCCTGTGTTCAAATAACTCCTAACTTAATAGAAAACTAAATTATTTTGCTTCTCAGAGAAAGAATATATTTTCCAACTGGCTAAGCATAAATTGAAATTCATCTCTTAGGGCCATATCTTACCAGCAGTTAGCATGTCTAGCAAAACAGATTGCCATTAGTTGCTCTTGGTTGTTAGGTAAGCCAAAATAAAGTGTTATATTAATAAAAAATATTTTCCTAATGTCTACTCTAAAAAGATAGCAATTAACAGCAAAAAAAGTACCTGCATTTCATGGTAATAATTCAAATGAGGCAGGAAATTGTAACACAAATTATTTATATCTTTAGGATGAATGGGAATACAAAATACATACATACATACTTGTATCATGAGCTCAGTAACAGCACCAAAACTATATGCGGATAGGTATATGCCCTAAAGGTAATATCCATGACTAGCATGATGTCTCCTACCAAAAATATCATTGGCAAAACTATACTCTCTGCAACAAAGTCTTAATGGGCTTCTATGGAAACTGACTTCAATAAAGAAGGCTGGATCTAGAACTCTCTGAGTTTAAAATCTTTTTTTAAACACAGTTTGAAGCAAATTTTTTTTTTTTTTTTTTTTTTTTTTTTTTTAAGTTTGGAGATCAGCTTTCATTTTCTGTTTGCTCATTTCCTTTTATTTAGACAATAAATACCTGGAAAATTTTGCTCTTCGTAATTTTTACCCCAGAAAGCCTCAAAGGACCAGTTCAAGAATCTCTCACACTGCAGACCAGAACTGCCCCAGAGCTATGATTCAATAATCCATACTGCAGATGGAACAACCCAGTCACATTATGATTATTGTTCACCACTTCCAGCCCTGGTTTTGTGCTGAAACAAAACTGTGGTAAAGGTACAAACCACAATTTCCAGGAATGTCTGTACAAGCAGCACAATGCAGTGATGAGCATTCAGGGCTTGTGAACAAGAAGGGTCCCTTTGGAAGCAAAGCCATATTTAGAAGTCCATGATTGTTTCTTGCAGCTTCTTACACAATGCTATCAATAGTCAAAATCCTGCCAGGAGTCAAAATATTTTTCAAAATGAGCTTGTGTTGCTCCGGGGTTGTATTGGCTGTATTGCTGTGCTGCTGCGTTTGACTGCTTCCTTTCCCTCCCACTTGAAACTTGATAAGATCACGGTGGGAAATGGAGCGTAAGATGGACAAACAATGCTGCTGCTCGGTGAGAAATGCACTCAGGAATAGAGGAAATCCTACATTTCCTTATGAAGATAACTTTTCAAATAAGACTTTAAGAAAATATGCAGGTCCTAATCACAAGGGGAGCCAGATGTGAGCCAGGCACAAGCTCCAAAGTTTGTGTGTTGTGAAAGGACATTTAAGCCTCTATATAAAAGTTGTCTAACAAGCGTCAAGGCAGAAATCCACATCCAGACCTCAGGTGCAAAGGGCTCAATGCCAATGAGCATTAAACTGAGATGTGTTCATGCAGGCTGCCCAGGAACCTCTCTGGCTGCTTCACTGCAGCATCCTGCCTCTGGTGAGGGGCATGTGCTTGGGAAGTCCCCCCCTACATTGCTACATGTGTCCCACATGAGCAAGAGGGGTCCCTGCAGCCACCAAAACAGAGTGGCACTGTTGCCTGTGCTCCTCAAGCAATGCACAGTATATGCACTGTGCCACAGGGTTTGTTGCAAGGATGGGGTGGGCTGCAGAGCCAGAAATCTGTGCAAATGTGACATCACCCCAAGACCCACCCCACAGGAAAAATTTCCAGAGGGGAAAAGAGAGTACATGCAGGAAAGAAGAACATGTCAGTAAACCCACCCCAGTCCATATGGCCAAGGTGTCTTCAGGACAGCCTGTGGTTTTAAAATGAAGCACATGCTCAAGGGTTCTGTTAGAAGCCTTATGCCGCTTGCCATGTGAGCAGCAGCACAGCTTTCCCAAAGCAAGCTGTCTGGGAAGCTGACTGGCTATCTCTCTGCTTAGGATACAAATTGTTTTTGAGGTACATACACCAGGGACTTTTCACATGTATCACATATCCGCACAGATGTTTGGTGCAGTAGGACACAACAATCTGTGAATTGAGCACCTCAAGTTGGGAGAGACCAAGCTTATCTCATGCAGCCTTGGGTTTAATACCAGATTTCAACAAAACAGAAACAGAATTCAAACAACTCCATGCAGGTACTCACATACTCAAGATATTTTTCTTTTACCTCGGGGAGAGTTAAAAGTTTCAGAGACAGGTATTACCATGCCAATTTTTTCTGACCAGACAACACTGCGGTCAGCAAAAGCCTGCCCAGAAACTGGAAAGCGGACCTTTCTGCACAGCATGACAGAGGTGGGAAGGAAGGGGGAACCCCAATTCTGGACACAGCCACTTGGAGAGCCCAGAGCTGCAAATAACTTTTCCACTCATCCTGCACAGCAGAATACCCTCAGCAGCAGCAGCGAGTGTGAGAAGTGCTGGCAGAGGCAGCCAAATGCAGCCAAACCTGGCAACACAACTGTGCTGCCTGGTAGAAGTGGAGAGAGAGATAACAGCAAGAAAAATTTAAATTAATTAAAGATATGACTTCAAAACCTCATCATCTGCTCTGAAGGGGTTAAACCTGTTCTCAGTGTTTCTCTGACCTGTCAATAGTGTTAAAATTGCCTCCTTTCCTCCTGCTTTTTTATCTACTGCTACACAGTGGGATTCCAACTTGCAGGCATGGCTTCTCTTAGGCTTTATTCATTTTGTCCTGGTTGGCTGCATTTTTCAGAACTCTTTCTTTTGTCTTCATTAAACTTGAATAAAAAGGGATCTATTAAAAAATGCAAAAGACTCGTTTTTCAAAATCAACCCTAGCCTTCAATTTTTCAAGGTTAGAGCACTTTTTCTTTCATTTGGTTTAATCCCAACTGCAAAAGAAAGGAAGAAACCCATTTGGAGGGTAACCAAGAACTTCAGTGCTCAGACCCAAGCAGGACAATCCAACACTGCCTGATCCATTCACCAAGCTGGGCTCTCCATGGTAATGGTGAGACGAAGACATCTTCCCAACAGAGCCATCCAGAGGGTGGCTGAGCACAGAAAAAGTCTCCCCAGGGAAGTGGTCACAGCACCAAGCCAGACTTCAAGAAGCATTTGGACAATGCTCTCAGGCACATGGTGGGACTCTGGGGCTGTCCTGTACAGGGCCAGGAGTAGGACTTTGATTATCCTTGTGAGGCCCTTCCAACTCTGGATATTCTTTGACTCTATGATTCAGAACAAGAGGCAAACTGTGGCGCTCCAGCAGATCTTCTGTAGAGCTTGTCTTTCCCTGGCTGGCATTAGGTGCCTGAGTTTAAATCCTTCAATCAGCTGTAAAAATATCCACTGATGTGCTCTAAACTTTTTCACAGCTGTGATCAGCTCTTAAAAGAGCCCTTGGCCATATCTTCAGGAACTGGGTCAGAGCAATCTGGTATCTTCCAACCAGACAAGACAGAAATTTTGGGTTTGGATTCACAACTAAGCACCCATTTTCAAGGTGACCCTATCTCTCAGGCTTCTAAGTCAAGCTATTTTTAAAAGGTTAGCAAACAAGAAAACCTCCATATTTTAAAGAGCTTAGTGCACAGGGTTAGGCATGAACTGTTGCAAATTGTCAGTGCTCTTCTCACATCAACAGGACAGGCAATGACATTTGGCTTGGGCAGCAGCCAAGAGATGCACAAAAGCTCAGGATTTTGAAGCTTAAAGACACTTGTATAGGTGTCTAAAATGACAGCTTGGGTTCCTGGGGAAGTTGTCCAAGGAGCTCAGCATAGTGGACTCTGCCAGGGAGCTACATCTCTATAGCTGCGAAGACCACTGTCAATAAGCTTGGTGGATGCATTTGAACCCACTGCTTTAAAGAGTAACTCTCCATCAGGATTTGTTGCTGCAAACAAAAATATGACAAGTGTGTAAGATGTCAAATTAGTCAACACAATGCTTTTAAACTCACAGTAACAGCCACCAGAGCGGCTGCTTTGTCTAACATTTTCCTCCAAGCAGAGAAGACCATAGCAGCATTCCTGTCTTGGCGTAACTTAACAGCAAAAGTCTAGAAGAGTTTTTAAGCATTTTTTTGCCGTGAAACATTCAAAGCAAAGCAATCAAAGATCAGGAAATATGTGACACCTGCTCAGTCCCTATATCTGATGGAATCTGGGTGTTGCTTTGTGTTGTCATTGGCTTCTGGTTGTTTTCTGCTCCAGCCCAGAAAAACGATTTTTTTATGACTACTTAGGAGGAGGAATCAGTTCAGATGCTTCAGACCTAAAATCAGATCTGCAGCTGATCTTCCCCGAATTAAAGTCAATATCCCTCATTATTAGAAACATCAGCCAATGCTCTGAAAACCATCTGTCATTTAAACCATTTTGTCTTCATTCAAGCCTTTTGAATCTACTGTAATTTTCACATTGGAATTGTTCAGGCAATTAAGCTGGCTTTTTAAGGCAGGCAAATGGAGGCAGGAAAGTAAAACATCTTCCTCCAAGCCCATAGGGATAGTGGGGCACAGACTTATCCCACCTGCATCAGTGGGGAACAAGTGTAGGGTAACCAAGAACTCCACAGCACGATCCAGCTGTCACAAGTCATAGACCATCTTAGAAAGCAACCATCTATTTCCATTACCAATACAGATAGCCAGAGCTGAGACATGCTTAACCAAGAGCCACTGTTAAGTGCTTAAAACTGGGATCACTGCAGAACTGTGGCAGGTCTGAACACAGCCTGAAGTGGCTTTTAAAATGCCACATTATTTAGTTGGACTGTTCACTTTGCTTTCTGTGACCACTAAATTGGAAGACGGTTCTAAAATACTCTATTCCAAATGCCAGGGATTATTTATTCAAAGGTTTTCATCCATCTCACAGAAACTTTAACTATTCTCCAGACCTTGAGGAGCTCAAACAGGTACACTTGCTGCAGATCATGCCTTGTGGTCCCCTCACCAGCCTATTCTTTGTGCATAAAAAATTGCCCTTGCTAGTAATAATGAGCACCAAAGCTTCTCCTTGAATCATCTGGGAATGCTTCCCTTCAGCTGCCTTGTGAAAGCTATATTATGTTGGAGCAATATTTGTAAAGTATTTTGTTAGACTCTGTCTTATGAAAAACCATCAAACAATCTTTTTAAATCAAAAAGACCAATGACAGAATTGTCCTGAGCAGCAAACTCACCGTAGTATATGATGGACTCCCACTGTGGGTTGTACACTAGAAATATATTTCCAAAACTAGAGGGGCAAAAGGAAAAAGAAAAAAGGTTTCCTTATACATGAGCAATGGATGTTATAAAATTTTTCCCTGTTTGAAGGAAAATTAGAGCTTAGATCTTCCAGCTGCCACTAATTCACTTGTAACAAAGCATGATCAATTATTGCTATAAACAAAGCACATTCCAAAACAATTGAGGCTGATGCAATAAAACCACCCATTAGAACAGACACGTTGGACAGGCTCCAGTCAGCCTCATTTAGGTGAGTAATTTAGGAAAAGCTCCACTGCAATTTTAGGCATCTGGCCTGGGAGAGGAGAGGGAAGAAGGCAGTTCAGGCAGTCTGATACACCTCTTGGGACTTTTCTTCTGGAATCAGTGAAGAGGAGTGAGGACTGCTGAAGATGTAGGGGGACTACAGGGAGGGCTGCACTGGACAGGAGGACACCATCCTGCCACATCACAGCCCTGCAGGTTGAGAGACCACCCAGGAGGTGCCACAGCCAGGAGGGTGGACAGCACACAGCCTCAACAGAACTCAGCTCCATGGTACCTCCTCTGGGCTTGAGGAGGGCAGCTGGGGCCACCTCCCTTCACACAGGGGACTCTGTAAGGGCAGCTGACTAACACCACACACTGCAGGTGGCCTGAGTGTGTCTCACCATCAAATTCTCACTGTAGTTCCCCTGGCACAGACTTCGGGGCTCAGAATTTTCTCAGACAGCACCCAGGCATGGCCTGGGGATGGCATGGGCCATGTCAGGGTGCAGCCCTCACAGTTTGGAGAGTAACAGAATATAAATACATGAATGTAAGCTATGCTACACCAGTTGTCTTCAACACAAAAGAACAGTCTCTGGCCCATCAATTTATTTGTTCAGATGTAGTCACAACCAAAGCAGGGTCTAACAGTCAAGCTCACTTCCTCCTCAAAAGGTGCCTAACAGCAAGGCTCAAGTAACGTGTTTTTCAGGCTGCCCCTCACCTGAGCCCATGACACCTGTCTCCATGTCTACAAAGGGGACCAGTTTTGTCAGGAACAGTGTCAAGTGTAGATACTCATGATGCTCCATGGCAGATGGACTCTCACACTCCCACAAGCCCTCCAAGGCAAGCACCATGTGCTTATGATGGTGGAAGCAACCACTGGATAACTGCAAACCTATCCCATGCCACCACCTGGAACACTGTCCTGGGCCTTGGAAAGCAAGTCTTATGGCAACGTGGCACCCCAGAAAGAATTGAGCCAGACAAGGAGACTCATTTCCAGAACAACCTCACAGACGCCTGGATTGAAGAGCATGGCATTGAGTGGGCTGTTCACATCCCTATCATGCCCCAGTCTCCAGGAAAATTGAATGATAGAATAGACTGTTACTGAGAGCCATGGCTGGTGGGACCTTCAAACAGTGGGATACACATTTAGCAAAGGCCACCTGGGCAGTCAGCATCTGGAGGATCTGCCAGCTGGGCCAGCTGTGCCCAAGCAAAACTTTTACATAGTGCAGAAGAGGATAGAGTCCCTGTAGTGCACAGAAGAGAGATTCTGGGGAAAACAATCTGGGTTGTTCCTGTGTCAGGCAATGACAAACCCATCCATGGATTGCTTTTGCTCAAGGATCTGGGTGCACTTGGTGGGTAGTGTGGGAGGATAGGGAAGTCCAGAGTTTGCTTCCAAGGGATGTGGTTCTGTGTGAGAATAGCCAGTGGTGTGGATTGTATGATGTTAGTTGCCATGTAATGCTCACGTCACCACTGCTGAGGTGGCTACGTGCAACATCGAGGGTATTACGGTAGGAATCACCCAGATGAATGAAGAACAAACTTGGATGAAACTGGGCAAAGTGCCCAGATAGACCTGGACAAGCACAGCAGTGATGGAATGACTTCAGCAGGCAACAGTCCAACACCGCACACCACCTCTCCTGCCCCGATGGACTACAATGACAGATGGAACCCAAAGTCATGGACTAAATGAAGTCAATGGACTTGTTAGGGGGATGGCACATAGACTAAGGGAGTGATACCTGTGTTTACATATCAAAAGACAGGAAAAGTGATGGTGGTTACTTGGGATCTATTGAAAAGCATGGGACCTGGGCATGACATAAATGGTATAGAATAAGGGGTGAATATTGTTCTGATTTCAGCTAGGAAAGGTTTAATATTATACCTAGTAGCAGATATAGTGCTGTGTTTTGAATTTAGGATGAGAATAATGTTGATTATTATCAGCACACTGGTTTTAGCTGTTGCTAAGCACTGTTTACACTAAGTGTAGGACCTTTCAGGTTCTCACCCCACTCCAACAGCGAGTAGGATGGGGTGCACAAGAAGCTGGGAGGGGATGCTACTGGGACATCTGACCCAAACTGGCCAAAGGGATATTCCATACCATATGGCTTCATGCTCATCATGTAAACTAGGGGGAAACCTGGCCAGGGGCCACTGCTTGGGAACTGGCTGGGCGTTAATTGGTGGGTGGTTATGCATTGTGCATCACTTGTTTTGTATACTCCAATTCTTGTATCATTATTATTGTTGTTGTTATTTTTCCTTCTGTTTCTGTCCTGTTAAACTGTCTTTATCTCAACCCATGAATTTGACTTTTTTTCCCAATTCCCTCCTCCATTCCACTGCGGGGAGGGAGGAGGCAGTAAAAGAGCAGCTGTGTGGTATTTAGCTGCCTGCTGGGTTACATCACACCAACCAGCAGTCAGGACAGCTATAAAGTACTGGTGTAGGTACTATGCCACACAACTGCCCCACAGGTGAGGTCCCTGGAGGAATCTCTCAAGTGCTAGATTGTAACATTAGGACCAGTATCTATCACCACCCCAAATCTGACTACAGTCCAACTACACAGTCTCATCTATTTGGGCTGTTCTGGGGGAGGATCAAGTAGCTCTTTGTCCAACTCCAGATCAAACCCACAAAATCCTTTGAGGTGACCTGCTCCTGAGAACTGGCACATTATTCAACCCCGAGCACATGACATTAGTCACACAAGGAGCTTCTATGCTGAGGTCAAAGATGAGTACAGAAAATTCTGGAAAGCTGATGGACAGGTTTGTCCCAGGCTTGAATGGAGTTCAGAGTGGTGGGATCCATGCCAAGATAGCAGGAGGAGCTCTTCCTTGAATGCCATTCAAAAAACAGTCAAAGTTAGATGTCATTACCTGCAGAGCTGCCACACAAGTTTCTGATACTGAATAGCAATGTGGCAATGTGAAGGTGTAAAAATGTGTGAAGCATGCACTGTTCCCACCGTTCCAGATAGTCCAGCAATCAACATTTTGGAGAATACTTGTGTTGGGTGCTACGTCTGACTTCTGTGCTTGATTGACACTACTGACCATATCTTCCAGCCTCTCTTTTCCTTTTGCCACCACAACATTTTTTCACAACTTCCATGCTTCAGTCCTGTGTATGTTGAAAATTTCTTCCTTTTTCTTGTGTGAAATTTTCTGCTAATAGTGCCTTATATTCTCATGACACTCTATTATAAATTATAGTGAATAATTATCCTTTATTCACCTCTTCTAACCATCTGACATCACCCCCAGTCATCTCTTCTTGGTGTTGAAAGTTTAGCCTATTCAGTGTTTTCTGCTATAGAAACAGTTTCATATTTCTGATTAACTTCCTCTGCAACTTTTCATGTTCGTCTATCTTTGCACACTTTATTTCTCACATAAAAATATAATATATTTCTTAAATATAAGAAATATTTCTTCTTTCTTTTATGCAGATAGGTGCTGCATAAATTCTGATTACATTGACCTAAATCTGCTTGCTCTTTGCTTTTGGGCACTATTCACCAGCTAGCTGCAGACACAAGTTTAGATTCATCTTTTTGCTCCTACTCTTCAGCTCTGCCAGCTCCCAAATAGCATCAATACTGCTTGTCCTGATACAGCACGTCAAAGTTTTGGGATGTTGGCTTTTTTTAATCCAGATTATTCTTTTTAAATTATATTTGGAGAAGAGGGAGTATCTCATTTGTTAAAGTCAAATTAATCTAGGACCCACACCCCAGCTGTCAGTGTCCTTTTGGGGAAAAAAATAGACTAAATCAACAAAACCTTTTCATTTAGATGCCATTTATTAAAGTGCAACATTCACATTGTCTGCAAATAACAGCCAGATGAAACCTGTTGGAAGATTAAGTTTCAATTACAGCTGACATTTCCAAAACACCATGATAGAAAAGCCATTCATAGCCAGACAGTCATCTCATATCTCCTGTTTCTGGTCATCAGCTTTTTAAAGGGTCATCACTGGCAAAATCCACCGAAGAGATACAGTGGCTGACATTTTTGTGCTCCAGTAATCATGGGAGTCATCAGCACCAGAGCCAAATAAGGAAAGCAATCACAGAGCACTCCCAGCAGCCTGTGGGATGCTCTAGTGATCAGCACACGTTGACACTGTGATTTCAAGGGAGATATTTGATTGTACAGGCAAATGAAATATCTTTATATGTGGAGGGAATAAAGAGAAAATGTTCATCAATCAACAGTAGTGGTTTGGGGAAGAATGACTTGCCTGGGTGTTTGAGCGTTGTTTTTTCATCTCTCACAGAATTCCTATGAGTCTCAGGCAAGCTGTTTATGCCAAGTTTAACAGAGGACTACAGGAAGTCTTAGACAGGGATGGGTGCCTTTGGTTCTTGTCTTTCTGGGCTCCTTCTGGGCTTCCCAGGCTCACGTGAGCAGGATCCACCCTGCGTGTGTATTAAGGGCATCCTTCCAGAGTAACTTTTTAGGTGTCTTTGAATCTACTTTCCAGTGAAATACCTGCAAGTTTCAGCTACTCTACTAAATAAAAAAGGAGTTGGGCTGTGCATTCTAAAATGGAGAGATCAGGCTGGTAAACTAAGAGGCCAGCAAATCTCCAGTCATGTCCTGAACTCAGGCCATCTGAGCATCTCCATCCCTGAATTCCCTCACTGTCTTCCCTGGAGAGTGTGGGGAGGAATACCTGGCTCAGTTTCACAGCTCATGCCTGTGAGCTGGGTAGGGAACAGCATGTTTGGAAATGTCCATACCAGCTGCAGTGTAGACAGACCCTGAATTGCACACTTCTGTCTGGGATTGTCTATTGATTACAGCCAATATAATCAATAGCCTCTTGCAAAAGAGGGTCTGTCACTAGGGTTGTTGGATACTACCAGAATGTCCATATGTCTGGTTATAAAAACAAGCTTTCCCTGAAGGTGTATTCTTGAGTATTTCTTCAACCTCTGCAAGCCCTTTGGGAAAGGGGATCCTTCCAAGGAACAGAGTCCTTCAAATACAGTCACATGAGTCACCAAAACACCAGCTAGAAGTGCCTATATGTGAGCAGATTTGTGCTATCCAGAGTATAACTAAAAATAAAGGAATAATCTAATAAAGAATGCTACAGGAGAAAGACTAAATGACAGACATTTTCTTGTAATGTGCCCCCAGCTGGACTAAGCAGCTTCTAATTCCACTGATTTAGATGGTTTTGAGGGACAAGCTATAGGGTTAGATAAAGGGCTGCTCTTAATCTGACTTACTTGAAGATACACAGCACACATCTGTCTCACAGCTGCAACAAAATATTTTGGGACAGGAAATCTTCATCTTTGGGACAGGAAAATTACAAGATCAATTGAAATAAAAAATGTATGATGCCCATCTCCCCTTTGCCTTGAAAAATTACAAATATTATAAAACTCCAAAGCAAAATTCATAGTTTTAGCTAAAGTACCTCCTGTCAAGCAGAAATTTACAAAACTACTTGATACAAGAACAGCAGCTGATCTCCCTTGCTTTGGGAAGAGATCTTATTTAGGAAGAGGTTTTTTCACAGATCTAGTCTCTCTTGCTTAAGGCTATTTCGTACCAATAGCACTATTTGAACCATCATTAAAATGGACTGACCTCTGCACCCAACACAGCTACTTAGATTTCTCATCTTTCAAACACCTGATAGAGCTTGGCATTATTGAGATGCATTTCCCATCTACATGAAGTACCTGAAACCATCTTAAGATTTATGCATTGCATTAATCTTTTCATCGATGAGCATTTCCTACTGGGGTTTGGTTGTTTTGTTTTTTTTTGTCTCCCTGATTTCCTTGCTGAGAGCATTTAGCACTAGCCAGATTACTTTGTCCATAAATGTTGAGTGCTGTTATGTACACTGCAGGGCCATTACCACCAGCTCCTTTTTCCAAAAGAGAGACTGATCTACACCCACAGCTGACAGCTCTCCCTCTGACACCACTTTTCTGATCACAGTATATCTTCTTTCATCCCAGCAAGCCTTTAAAATAAGGCTTCTGACCCAAACACTGACAGAGTCATTGGGCACCTCTGCTCACTGTGAACAGCAAGACCCAGGAGCCCCTCTAATCTGCATCTGATGTTGGGATGAAATACAGATGGGCTGTGAATCAGCCTCCCATGAGCAGACTTCAGTCGGGGGGAAATCCGATTGCACGGATGCGTTTCAGCCAACCCACTGATGGAGACAATTGGGAGATCGACACCCGAGGGCTTGCCCTCACCTGGACTGTAACACAGGTGCTGCTTCCCCTGAGCACTGGCTGCAGGGCAGCCTGCCAGGAGCATCCCTGGAGCTTCAGTGCACCCACTCCTGAGGGAGAAGCAAACCCGGCGGGTAAATAATGGAGATGAGCTGAAAGCCCAACTGGATATTTTAGGCATGTGTATGACAGATAAAAATCAAAAGACAAAATCCACTCTCATTTACATTTTATGCTCATGGAGGGCCTTGAAAAGCTAAAGCAGTGCTGCTGGGATCTAGTCTGGGTTTTGATGAGCTTCAGTTAGATAAGATGTGAGGTTTATGGTCACTAAATTACCATGTTTACTTCTGCTGTTTCTTCTGTAAAATCTCTAGAGTGCTTTCTTTAAAATGTGTTTAAGAATACAATTCCAAAACAAATATAAACAAAAAATATCTCATTATGGGCAAGGAAGATGATTTATTGGAATAACTAAGATTACTAGTATCTTAGGCCTTTTCCTCTGATAATTTGAGTGTGAATACACATAGCATTCATTTGTTTTGCTTTAAAATAAATCACTTGCAAGTATTTGGAAACAAAATGGTACAGTCATTTCCTTACTTAGGCTGACTCTATTTCTGATAGCCCAGTGCTTTCCTCTAATACAATAATTCCTTTTATTGTAGAGCCATATGCAGCTCGTTGTGATACCATTAAGGAGCTCACTGAAGGACAAAATGCAGTGATTGCCAAGGGATGAGAGACGTGTGACCTCAAACAAAGAGCTCAGCTTTTCTCCAGTTGGGAGTCCAAGGAGTGCATTTACAATACACAACAAAAGAAATACGTTTCAAATACATCCCATGGCTAACTGAATAAATATTGAAAAAGCTACTGCTAAACACTGTATTCATATGGTACAAATAGCAGGAATCCATTTCAGCAGCTGAATGCCAAGCAGTACATCATTCTTACAGTCATATTTTTAACTCCTTTTTAAAAATATTTACCCCTTCTCTGCTAACAAAAAGGCAATTTTTAGCATGATCTTTATTTTTGTCCTAAACCACTTACATGCCTTTTTGACCCTTGAAAACAAAATTTTTCCAAACTTTTCAAAATGAAGTCATCATTAATTTATACAGCACTTTAATTTATACATTGATGCATTTTTCTAACCAATATCTCACATCTCTCTTTTTCCCCACTCTGTCCTAAATCATGAAAAATAGACAATTTATTTCAGAATCCAGTGCATTACCAGGAAAATAAATCTACATTATTTCACTACATCCTTTCATTAAAGACTGCAACCCTTTCTCCGGAGATGTCAGCATACATACCAAAGAAATCATATCAGCTAAAACTGCCTCATCAATGTGCTCAGATTTACTAGTCTAGCCTCTGAACTGCAGCAAACACAGTAATAAATCTCGTCAGGAAGAAGTTCATCCTGATTGTTTTCTCCTTCGGATCACAAAACCAAGCATGGCATTATAAATTTTTCCTTAGCCGTAGTTAAAGGAGCCGTGTGCGCTCCCTGCCTGGCACCACCCACCTGCCCTGATGGGAAAGGAGCAGGAGAGGCCGGTGCTGGCACAGGGCTTGCAAGTGGCATGTCTTTAACGAGGCTGTGTCGGACACACACAGAGTTACACAAACACAGGAGCCTCGGATACCTCACGCTTCTGCTTCCTGCAGCCAGCAGAAGCTGTGAGGTCCTATAGTTTATTGTCTGTCCATCTGTGGCTCCAGGGATCTCTGTTTATCACCCAGCAGGGTATTACCCTCCTCACCCCACAGTCCTCCCCCTTGTGCTTCACTACAACATCTCTGAGTTAAATTCATTCCTGTTTCTCTGCCTACAGAGCGTAAGACTCTGAGCACCATCCTCCTCCACAAGATGCAGTGCCCCAGGACTGAACCTCAGCAATTGAGCGAGACCATCAGCTCTCAAACAAGGCAACATCTTTTAGGAGCAGAATGCATAGCCTTACTCTCCACCATACTCTCTCCCAAACCAGGAGATGCCTGCCTCATCAGGTGAAAAGGGGTTCAAAAGCCCAGACAGACCAAGGCCATGACCTTGGCGTGCCTGTCTCTAGGCAGGGTGCAGCACCAGAAGAGGGGCCATGATGGGTAGGACAAGAGATCTTAATAGGAATTGCTGTTTTGGGAGAGCCTGCAATCTCACCACTTTCTCTGATCCATTCTGAATGTCTGCTATTTGCTGATGGATCGGGTGAATGGTAGTTCTGTCTTCACTTTATCCACTGCCTTCATCGCTCCCATGCTAACTCTTCTCCATCCTGCAAAGTGACCACGAGCCCCTATCCTCTCCATTTGTTAAACAGCCTTCCCATTTGTTACCTTGCCATTTGCTAACCTTCCCAATAGTTAACCAGCTTTCACCCAGGGCCAGGACTTTCCTCCTGTAAGCAGTGAAGCTGCTTATTTCCTTGAGCAACATCTGGTGTTCATCCAAGTATCCAACCAACCAACCACATGATGTATACTGGATCCCCTCTGTCTACAAGCTTCCTGAAACCTTTCCAAAACTGCAGCAGGATGGTGGGGCAGGATTCCCTTCCCATGACAACTCCTTCTCAGGAGTTATGGGAACATGACAACTGCTCAACTCAAGAATACTCAGAAAACTTATTCTTTATTATGAAGTCCACCATTTTACAGGGCATGGAAGTCAGGTTCACTGGTTCATCATCCCCATGAGCCCCTCTACGGTCTCTTGGGTTGGGACTTACACTGTCAGTTCCCCAGTTATCGGGCACAAAGGCACTTTGTAAAGAGAGGTTACAAACCTTGGCCCACACTAATTCAGCTATTTGAGCTATTTCCCACATATTTTCTTCACACTGATTTCACTCCTTTGAACCACGGGCCCTGATGAATGTATCCAGTTTGGGAATGTCTTCAATGCTTTCAGCAACGCGTTCATCAAAGTTCCAACGGGCTGTTCTGCTGTGTCTTGCTGTCTCTGAAGTCCCATTTATCAGTAAGGTCCCTTTTATATTTTTCTACCAATTCCTTACCTTTCTCTAGATATACCCAAGAAACTTTTTACTCTTGGCTTGAGTGCCTTTTGTGAGGTGTTTTCCAAATGCTTTTTTTAGCCCTCTTGCTCTCCTGTTTACATTTCAGCTCACATATTTTATTGGCCTTGCCATTATTTTTATTTAGAAAAATAATTCTGCTTTTCTTAGACACTCATCTTTTTCTTTTTAAAGCTACCCTGACTTCTTGTTGACCATGTTGTGCTTTATCACACTTCTTATTTTTTGATTTGTGACACACATTTCACCTGGGCTTGTAGCATTTCAGACTGTTTGGGGCAGGAGGGGGGATTGAGCTTCTTCTGTGTGGCATTTTTTTGACTAATTACTGCCTTTAATTTCACTAACTGTTTGTGAATTTAACATCTGCATGCTGAATTAATTTCTTCTGCTCTCTCACCACAATGTTAAAACTATTTACAGTGTGGTTGCTGCTGTAACAACCTCTCCCATTAACGACACCCAGGTAAGACCCTGTACACCACTGAAGACCAAATCCAGGCTGAAAGCTTTCCTTGGACATCTTTTGTTGTGCATCCTAGGACTGGTTGTGATGTGAACCTATCACTCATCACCATTGCCTCATGTAGGCTCTCTACAGGTGTCCCACATTAGCAGAAACAACAGAATTCATTAACAAAAAAGGAAAAAGAGGAAACACACATTATTCCCTTCTTTGGTTTTACTGCTGCACCACATCTTCCTTGTTCACTGTTATATTACAGAACTATACATCACAAATCCAGTTCATAAAAAAAAATTAAAAATTAAGAAATAGCAAGTATTCCCCCCCAAAACCTAATACCCTCACCTGAGCATGCACCAGCAAGTATTCCCCCCCAAAATGTAAATACTCTCACCTGAGCATGCACCAGACTTGTACATCAGGCTCCCATGTTGTTCAGCTGAATATATTGTTTACATCCAGAGCTGCCTTTTTCATGAGTGTCTTTGAAAATTTTGTCATAATATTTTCCAGTGAAAAATAATTACTTGACTACATGTAAATTTCTGCTAAACAAGACTCTTAGCCAGAAATTTCATGATAGGGAAGAAACTTTTCCCCACCAGCTCCAATGTTTACTTCATCACAGGCAGAGCCATAATTTAAAATTTCTCCCCAAGGCATCGTAAATAATGTCACAACACACTGCTCCATTTTTTAGCTCCAAAAATTCAAGACACACAAATGACAGAGGCAGTGGTCTTTGTGAAGGCTAAGATTTGCTCCCCTGTAAAACTTAGTTATTACCAGGTATTCCCAGAAAGATGTTTTCACTGTATCATGTAATTACATGACTTTTTGGTGATGGCAGACTGGTTTACAAGAAGAGCATATGGAAAATACAAGAGCAGATCAATTAGTTTGAAGATGCTTTTGATTAAAGCACTGAAGCTGGCATGACACTTCTCGAGCCTTTGAGACTATCTATGTTTCATAAATATCACAACACAAACATTTTCTGACAGATTCTGTTTCAGCTTGGTTATATCCTCCACAAATCTGTGCCCAGAATCCAGTGTGCACCAAGATCTTTAAATCTGACGCCAAGGACTGGGAAACCACAAGAGTTTAGAAAGAAGAGAAGAACTGTCAATTTACACTAAGATCTCCAAACATGGGGTATCTCGTGCTCCAAATGATACCGTTTATTTCTGCAGCATCTTTGGCCCTCATGTTCCTTATAGATGGTGTGGCAACAGTTTTAGTTCTTACAGCTCGTTTCTGTGGTCTTGGATCTCTGCTCTAGAAGAAAATACATAAAATAACATGGTTGAGAAAGTCTGTTAATATTACTATTAAGTAAGTGAAAATGCATTATTTAGTTTCAAATAATATCACTTAACATCTTAAATAGCTATTTGGCAGAGACAAAGCTACACTGTGCAAAGAATGAATGCATTTTTTGTCTCCTGTTGTATCTCTAATATGTGAAGGACAAATTCAAATTCTGGAAGTAAATGACATTTAAGCAAAAGGAAGGTTAGGCTTAAAGAGACTGTAATTGACTAATACAAGAAATTCTAAAATACCTATTAGCAAGAGGAAATAAATTAAATCCTTTCTCTTTTAATTCATAAGAAAAAAAAAATCACATAAACATTTCTGCCAGAATTTCAAAATTTTCCATACCAAGGAAAAGCAAAGACAAAAAAGGCTGTTTTCTTTCTAAAGTTCCTATTTTCTCTCTACCACCTGAATTCAGTCCAGTGCCAGCTGGGGTAAAGGAGGCGGATGGCAGGAGCCAGAACACTTCACAGGTTTTTGGAAAATGTAGCACCCTTTTTGCCTTTTTTTTTTTGTTGTTTTTCTTCAGCATTTGCAATAATTGTGAGGACTTCTAGTCTTAAAGCAGTCTAAACCCTTTGCCTGCATAATTTTTCTCCCAACTCCGTGGCCCTGGGAGCTACCTTTGGAATAGAAGCTGAGCTGCCTCCAGCCAGAGCCAGCTTTGCAGCTCTGGGCACATGGAGACATCCTCTCTCCTGGAGCTGGTGAGGAAGAGGATAGAGATCTGGGAGGAAGAAGTCTTGTCCATCTTATGTTTAGCTGCGGGAGCCCAGCAGATGCAAGGAGCTGGCTTGAGCTCCGGGCTGCTCCAGTTCCCATTCTACCACTCCCTGCACAGGACCTCTAATTAGTTAAATCCGTGTGTTTCAAGGTTAGTGTTGGCTCTAAACCAGGAAAAATAAATAAGAAATTTGATCGTATGTGTTAAGCTTCAGTTCACGGTTGTTGTATGTCAGACAAAGAAAAAGGTACTGTCACTTTCAAGAGGAAACACGAGCAATGAATTAATCAAGCTTCTGTCTCACTATCTGCCTGTCACCTGGCATTTATTAATAAAGGACAAATTTGTTGTCTTATATGATTTTTCCATGGGGGCTGGCCAACTGGTTGGTAGCAGTTCCAGTTGCAGAAGTGCCTTTCACTCGCCAGATCAGCTCCTTCCCAGCATTCCTGGGCAACCACACAAGATTATCTGACTGAGACCTCGACTGCGTCAATGCAGATATGAGCAATAGTCAGTGACGTGGTCAGACAGCCCCACCAAGCACCTAAGCTCTGGGCAGCTGGCAGGACCTTGCTGGGGCCAGCAAAGGTCCTCACCGGCCTGCTACAGGGTAAGAGGATGCTTTGTAACAATTCTTCTCCAGGAGATGCCACTCAAAGCGGAGCACCAGTGTGTCCACGCAGCTTGCTGGAAAGAGTCAGGCAGCACCACCACATGAAACCCTGTCACGTTTTGTCGTGTCTACAGTCCACAGTTTTGAGCTTTGGGACACTCTGCATGGTTGCTAAGGTGCCAGTTTTCCAGACTAACAAATTGCAGGCCTTTCTGGGTTGAGAAACAGAAGCTACTTCATCACAAGGATCAGTGCCCTGGAAACTGCCCTGTCCCAACCTGGCCATGAAAAATTTACTAGTGAGATTCTGCCCTTGTGACGGACATGTTGACAGTAACATGGGCTAGAGTTGGACTAGATGATCATTCTAGGTCCCTTCCAACTGAAATAGTTATCCTATTCTGTTCTGTTCTATTCTAATCTGCTCTATTTCCATTATATTCTTTCTGCTTCATCAAGTGATGAAAGGCCTGAAACGCACAACAATACAACCCGGCTATTTCTGATTCATTTGACATCCCTAAGAAGTAAAATTGAAGATCTCTATGGAAACACTGGGATTCATCATAGGAAATTCATTGGATGGGTCAGTCTTTTCAGGTGACTCGGTGTTAGACACCAGCAATTTGCTTGTCCACTTTTGGCTGGAGCAGATGGACAAGCTGCCCCAGGAAGAGCAACCACGTCATTGTACAACCTGATGCTCCCTGGTGTCCCACAAGTCCACAAAGAGCAGGTAAAACCAGTCATAAAACCAGTCATTATCATCAGCTACTCCAGGTCTGAGCCCTCTCCATCTCACTTTCACCTCCTGTTCTGCACTACAAGGGAAAATCATCAGGGTCTGCCCCAACAGACCAAGGGCTTCTCCTCTCATGGCCATCAGCAGGCCATTCCTGGAGTGAGATGACACACAACATGGAGCAGGGGGACAGACTCAAACTGTGTCTATTTGCATGGAGGCTCAAGTGGTTTTACCTGCGAGACATTTACCGATGCAGCCTGTTTGCTGGCAGGGAGGCAAACAGAGGTGATGCCCACATGGGGTAACTGAACTGCCCAGAGAGCAACACCTGAATAGCCAGGGATGCTGGTCTCACACATCTCACCAAACAGGATATTCTGAGGATATTCACATGAGCAAGGTCCAACAGAGCCTGGACAAGTTTTGACACAGAGAGCCATGACTGGAGGGTGGGTGGGCAGAGAAAGTCAGCCCTCAACTCTCACTGGCTTTTAACCTGACTCAGACACATGAATGTCCTTGACACACTGCCTGAAAGCCTCCCTTTTCCAGTGCACTTAAAAATAACAGTTACTCAGTTTTGCTGAACTGTTCAGAGCTGATTATGCCTTCTTATCAAAAACAGAGAAACAAACGGTGAACATTTTTATGTACACGCAGTGCAAAATACCATCAAACAGATGTAGGTGTAGAGATGCTATTTGCGAGATGCACCAGCTGGCTCTGCTGCCCCTCAAATGCAAGGTATCTTGCAGTCTTCATAAAGGTTATGTATGTAACAGGTTGAAAGCAGAAATGTGATGTCTGAAGGCGAAAGCAGGCATGAATTAGTGGGGTGGATTTTGATACAGCATCTGAGTTAGGATTTTTAGAGACATGAGAAGGAAGATTAATGGGCTTAAAATATAGTTTTGGTTTTTTAAAAGAGAAATGTATTGACAGACTTCTCATACTATGATGAGTTTGGACAAATTTTCAAAACCGGAGATGCTGGAGTTTCAGAACATATCTATGCATACAACTAGGAAAACTCATTGGCACTGGAGCAGTAATCACAGAAGTACTGCATCCACTGCCCTGTAAAGGCACTTGTGTGCACACTGGCTTGGCTAACTTGCACATTTGGCAGGTAAATATAGAGGGCCTATTATTTAAACACCAAAGGCAATATTTCAACAACACATCTCTTCTTTCAGAGGCTAAGGCTCATTTTCAAAGGTGAGCGAACATCTCCAAGGCTAACTAAGGCTGAGTTATAGTGAGAGTCAAAAGTTGAACAGTCTGTTTTACCTTTCAAAACAGGACTTGAGCACTTTCAAATATCCTCTTCTTAATCTCCATTGACATGCATTGTTTCTGCTACTCCATTCTGGGCAGAGTGAGGCTTTTGTAAATACATGAGTCAGTCCCATAGTACTGGAAATCTGAGACTTTTCTTCTGCAAAGTAGTAAACCCAAGGGCTGTCTTATGCCCACACATCACACCCTGTATTTCAATGGAAACAACAGAAGGATGCCAAAGTTCCTCCAGTAACTACTCTAGTAAAAGTAGGCCTTAAGAATTAGTGCCGTGGTCATCACTATAGTTGGTGCATCCTGATACCTTTTGTGTGGCTGTGTAAATAACTGCAGGGGAAAAAAACATCCAAACAAAGAACAATTGCTTCAGTGACTCCCTGCCTGGGTGATGGAACAACCAATACTGAGAAATAAAAAGATGTGACGGATGATGATCCAAGGCATATTATGAATGTAGATTGCAATGGTGGGGGGCAGAGAGGGGAGAATTAAAAGACCAGCTCTTGAATAGATGGAAATGGTAAAGTCAATCTGTAAAATAAATACTCTGTACAGCCATACATCTGTCACATGCAAGCTGGAGTGAGAGGAAAATGTGGCATCCAGCTCTGAACTTAATGCTGCAGCCACAGTGGAGCTGGCCAGGAGGGGCCTCAGCACCACACACTGCAGAAGAACAAGAAAACATTAGCAAGGGCAGGTCAGAGCTGTGAAACAAGAGATGCCAGTAATAAGTTCCCAGGAACTTCAAGTAATTTATCTCAGCTTAATGACAGGTTTATTCATTTATGTGTTAGAAAAAAGTAGTGCTTGACAAACAATCAAAAAAATTCCTTTGTCTCTTAGGCTTGGCATATACATAACTGCCCTGTGCTGCTTTCAGAAAATAACCAGGACAGACATTTTATCTGAGGAACACACATTTTCTTGTGCTTGGAGATATGTCAGGCTTCCATTTATCATAGTGTAAGCAACAATGAAAAGCCACTGCTTTCAGATGAGGATCTCTCATCTCTGCCAGGTGGAAATTTAAAAAACATTAAAACCAGGCAGGTCTCATCACCAGTGAATATTGGACCAATATATTGTCCAATATGTTGGCTCCTTTAAGGGTTTCTTTCTTATTTGTATTTCAAGTTTTAAAGTAATCATTTCAATCAAAGCACTTTTTATTTATCAGACACAAGCAGATGTTCACAACTAATATATCACAGAATCACTAAACAGTTGAGGTTGGCAAACACGTCTTGAAATCATTTTGTCAAACTCTCCAGCTCAAGCAGGGCTAGCTAGAGCAGGTTTCCCAGGACTGTCCACTTGGGGTTTGGATAGCTCCAAGGATGAAGGCTCCATAACCTCTTTAGGCAGCCATGCACCAATTTGACCACCCTCAAAGGAAAGAAGTGTTTTCATCCATTCAGATTAAATTTTCCTTTTTATTCCTAATTTGCGCCCAGTGCATCTTGTCAAGAAGAGCCTGAGAAGAGAGAAGTGTCTGGCTCACTCTTGCTCACTTCCTCCCATCAGGTATTTATGCCCTTCTTGAGCCTTCTCCTCTCTAGGCTGAACAGTCCAGCTCTCCCAGGCTTTCATTTCATTTTCAGAAGAAATTCTCCTGTCTCTTCATCACCCTCATGGCCCTGTTCCGGACTCAGTCCAGTATATTCACATCTCCTTTGTACTGAGGATCCCAGAAACGGACTCGGCACTCCTGATGTGTACTCATCCATGCTGAGCAGAAGGGAGAGGTCCCTTCCCTTTACCTGGGGGCAAGACTGCTCCCAGTGCAGCCCAGGAGGCTGCTGGCCTTTGCCACAACGGTGCACAGCTGGGCCATGGTCAGCCTGCTGATTACCAGCCCCTTCTCAGCAGAGCTGCTTTCCAGCTGGCCAGCCCCCAGTCTGCACTGGGGCATGGGATTGCTCCTCCCCAGCTGCAAGACTTGGCACTTCCCCTTGTTGAGCTCCACAAGGTTCCTCTCTACTCAATTCTTCAGCCTGCTGAAGTCCCTCTGGATAGCACCACAACAATCTGGTGTACATTTGCTCTTGTAAAATCTTTGAAAACCTCTTTCAATTACCATGGTGGCACTACTTTGCCATATGGAAATTTAAATCTGGACCTGTTGCAATCCTGCTGCCTGGGGATACACCACACATCTCCCTCAGAAAGGAAGACAGAGAGCTGCCTTTTCAGGAAGTGGTGTCTGTCCCACTCCTCAGACAGGGACAAAAATTTATTGTCCTGGCTTGTTAGTTGTGGAAATGTATGATTTTGATTTGAAATATTTCAGGGTTTAATATTTCTCCCAAAAGGTGCAATTTTTTCTAGCAACAAAATCTTTTTTTCCCACACCAACAGTATCACAATAGCTAATCTGATATCAGAGATTCTACACGGCAGGAATGCTCTGAGATCAGAAGGAAAATACATCAATACCAGTGGGGCCACCAGCACTGACTAAACTGCATTTATTGTTTTATTCACTCCCTCAATGCCAAGAGCCAGAAAGCAGGCTATGCTGACTCCATACAATGTTTTCTTCTGTGCTGTGCTCAGTTAAACTACTGAAATCCCATTCACTCCCTCTGATACTCCCACTCATCCCACACAAGGGTTGACAAGGCTTTGCCACTGGTGGCAGCCAAGGAGACACCTGTTCTCCCCCCACCCCCCTGGCTCTGGGGGTAGGGAGAGACATGGAAAATTCTCTGCCACGGGACAAAAAGCAAAGATCTACAAGAGCAGGCATAAATTATGCTTGTCACCACTTTCCTGTTCTATGGAAAAGGCATGCAGACCTTCAAAAAAGCACTTTTAATAAATGCATTATTAATAGAAAGCTAGCACACAGTAATAGCACTTTCTGCTACAACTGCTGTCTGCAGAGGGATGAAAGAAGGCCACCAGAGAACCACTAGCTCTGGATGAGAGGCATGAGTGATTATTGTAAACTCATGAATAATTCTGGTTTACATTTGAAAATTGCACTTGTACACACTCCTCTCCCAACACAGGCCTTTTCAAAATGCACAGACTCCCTGAGAATCCATGTTCAGATTATTTTGCCATTGCTTTTATTTAAAAGATGTGTGGACAGGTACTTGTACATGGTTTATTGGTGGAGTTAGCAGTGTTAAGTTTATGATAGGATTGAGTCTTTTCCAACCTAAATAATTCTAAAACCACAGTGAAAAAGGTAACCTTTCCATATAGCAGCACACCTAAACCTTCTGCCTATACAAACCTGCAACAACAAAATCACAAAAAGTTTCTTTCCTGAATCTGAGTGCTTCCAGACAAACCCAAGAAGAGCAGGGCACATATGTACTGAAAGGATAAGGGAATTTCCTTTACAATATTTCTACATTATTTCAATGATGGTTTAATCCACAGGAGTTTAAAGAATAGCTTTTATCCTACCTCAGAAAATCCCCAGATCCCAAAGCAAGCACTCTGAAATAGCAGTTTTATTTAAGTGCTGTGCTTCACCGAGGAAAAACTGACCAAAAGCAGGTGTGACAGGAGCAAGGGAAGAGCTGCAGGAGCTGATCAACCATCTCAGCAAGCCCTGTCCATGCTGGGAAGCTGAGGCTCAGGGAGGGCCTGACACCTGCCCCATGCAAAACTGGAAATAGCTCCTGCTTTTGGCTCACACGTACCCATGACCATCATTTCTTCCAGACCAGGCTTTTTCTGTACAGACTCACCTGGCACTACAACTTTCAGCTCTTTCCTTTACTCTGCATCACCTGTTCTTTCTGTCTGTGGATAGAGAACCACAAAGGCTGTTGTAACATGCAATCATGTTCCTTGTTTTGAGTTCATTTACCAGAAACCATGATGTTCCCTCTCCCTCCTGCACCACCTAATTCATGCTTCCACCATCTAGCTGCAAGGGCAGGGTGCTGCAAGATGAAAGTTGAATTTAAGCTGTGATTGACACTTCTTGGGAGTATCCAAGAAGTATTATCAGTATCAGAAGTATTAGAAGGAGTATCAGAGAAACTGTCTGAATCTGACTGTAGAAGAGCAAAGGTTATTGACTCACCAAGATCAAGGCTGTCCTAGGGAGCTCATGGCTTGTGTCATTTGACTCAAATAGTCATTTGACTATTTTTGGGTTTGGGTCATTAACTGAAAGAGATGAAAAATCACCCAGTTCCCAAACCAACAGCTGTGCATCAGCCTTTCAGTCAAAGTGAATTGGCAAAAAACTATTCTGATTTGAATTTTTAGGTCAGGCTGTACCAGAACTTCATAAACTGCTCACACGTGCTGAATTTTTTATAGTGGTATTTTCAAGAGAATGGTCATTAGGTTGAACAGTGTTTATTCTGGCAGATACTACTGTTTCCATGGCATGCAAGAGAGGAGAATTTTTTTTTTTAAAGTATAAGGAAGATAAGGTCATGGTAACAATCCCCCATCTGCTCATCACATGGCCCCTTCCTCCCGTCATCGCTCACATTCAGAGCATCCCCCCCTGTATTAGCAATTCTTGATTTCTGGGAAGCATTTTATTGTAGAGGAATATTTATTTATTTATTTGTTGACCCTTTCAAAGTCTTAGGCATGTACAAAGCTTAGTCTCTTAACATTTTGTCAACTGCAAGTAGAGGGAAAAATTCCAGGAGTCACTTGTTAGTTATAATGATGCCAAACTGCTCTCGTAGGATGTGCTTTGCCACTCATGACGGCAACGGGAGGCACTCCCGTTTATCTGACAGCAGAGTGAGCCTCTCCCAGGCTTTGCTGTTTTGTCAACAGGGAAAGCAGCTGGCAACCTTGCTTTCCTGAGGAAAGGAAGAGCAAACATCCCTCCTCAAACCTGTCTTGTGGAGAGGCACGTAGTGCAACAATGTGCGGCATTTTGTTTGTTTTCTAGTTTTCATTTGCACATTGAGTCCTAATTTGTGTAACAACTGTTCAGGCTCAGATCTGTTTTGCAAATCATTGTGAATTGAGCAGCAGTGGCAGATTTGTCTCAGCTGTTTTTGTTGAGCATAGTTGAATGCAAAACAGTGGGGTTTGGAAAGAAAAGGCAAAATCAGAGGACCATTTCAAGCTGCAAGTCCCTTGGCAGCACTGCCAATCCCTGTGCAAAGAGTAACTCTCCCAAAGTGCCTGGTTTCTGGCTGCACCTACCTAAAAAGGTGTCATAGTGGTATCAAATATTCCCTGCACACATGGTCCTAACACACCAAACCCACTGACAGCCCAGTATTAGCATCCAGAGCAGGACCCAAGCACCCAAAGCCAGGCCCCCTGTGGGACCTGAGCATCACTGAGGGCCAGGTAACATCATGCAGCCTGCAAATGAGCAGCCCTCACCCCAGCACCAGGGTCAGGCCAGCTCTCCCACCATGCCCAGATACCATATCATGAACTGCAGGGAGCATAGGACAAAAAATGTTCCTCCTTGTCTTTACTTTTCTCACACCTTTCCTGAGGCTTCCTGCTTCAGAAAATCATGACCAAGTCTGATGCCATCTTGAGCTATAACAATGATGCTTTCATGATACCACAGCTGCAGGACACCGGGACCAGCAGACACAGCTGCTCTGGAAAAATGATCTCAGGACAAATAACATAGACTTGCTCTTCAAAGTCTTTTGGTTGTAGCTAGGATTTCCTTGGGTTCAATTCCCAGAACAGTAAGAATCAATCTGTGTCCCAAAATACAGCCAACAGAAACTGGGGGAGGCCATGTTTCCAATGAAAACACCTTAGAGGTCTCACAATCAGTAAGCAGATAGCTGTTTAAATGCATCCACACCAATCTGGGCACTGAATTGTGGTGCCTTGATGTTCTCTTATTCCTCCAAAGTTAGTAGATGAGGGCTGCTATGGAAAAATCAGGAAATAAAGGGCCTTTCCAAGGACAGCAAGCATACAGTGTCATTTTAGCCCTCATAATATCAGAGGTCCTGCATCCTTTCCCTTGCCTCCTTTCCTTGCTTGCAAGCAGCTGTAGATGCCATCAAAATAAAATGATGAGCACAGCCTCACATCCTCCAGCTTGTGCAGGGAGGGCACCCTCTTCGAAGCCACAGCTTCTGTGGTCAGTGCCTGGTTTGCATTATTGATCATCCCCACGGTGTCTGCCAGCCAAGGCACTGCCCTGCTGCAGTGTCAAACTGCTTCATCCGCACCGAGCATCTCCATATTTACATAATAAATGAGACATACCAAAGCATAATATATTTATGATACATCTCCAGCCACCTGCGCATTATCATTCCAGTAACCTCTCCAGCAGGAAATGAATTCCACATCTTCACAGAGCAGAAATATGAAAATTAATTGTTAAGCTACAAATGGATCATTGGGAACCAAAACGTGTGGAGGATTGCTCAGCCAAAATTAAACCTCTTATCTCCAGAGAAAAGAGATTTATCATTTTAGGATCTTTAAGCCAGGTTTAGGGCTTTAGTAGTGATTGGTCCTTGATCAAGTATCTGCAAAAAAAGCATATTCCAATGTGTGTGAGTGTAGAACTGCAAGCCAACCAAGATAATTTCTTGAGCTATAGTGGGGTTTATGCATATATATGCATATATGTGTGTATATGTATGTGTATAAGTACATAAAGCAGTGCCTACAAGTCACCTGCAGTGATGAAAAATTAAGTCAGAAGTATGGTCATGGGAATGGCGAACTCACAGAAGAAGAGAGCTATTCTGTCTTCACTTCCTCTTCCCTTTGAAATGTCAGGAGCAGCCTACCTTAACCTCTGTATATTATACATTCACTTTTTGAATGTCACACAAGAGAAATAACTGCCACACCAATATTAATATTAATATTGTCCTTCTCAAGCCAGCCCAGGCAGCAAAGGAGCACAGTGTTAGTGTAGGGAGCATATTAACTCACCAGCTTATTAATCCCAGAGCTTGGTTTCAAAGCCAAAGTCAAAGGCTGTGCTGCACTGGGCACTGCTCTCTGGCTGACTCCCTGCAGACATGACCCTGCTCCAGCAGAGCTCCGAGCCAATCCCCAGGGTGGGCACATATCCAGCAACTGCCTGTGACCCATCCAAGCCCATCTGTGTCCAGGTCAGCAGCTGGGCAGCCTCGTGGCAGCACCACCAGCACATCTCCATCCCTGCTCCATGATCCTGCTGCCTCACTCAATTGGAGGGTTGTCAAAAGCCAGAGAAGGCAAGAGGATTTTCTGTGCTCTTGATCAGAGTTTATAAATCATCTGTCAATGGAGTCCATCCCCTGCCAAGCAAACAGTGCTTGAAAGAATAAAAAATGGATCTTCACCGTAGTGCAGAAAAATTATCCCTGCTATTGCTTCTGAATTTGAGATTAAAATATAACAATAGCATGACAGCCAAGCAAGCCACTGCTGCTGCAGTCTCTCTTTTCTTGTCAGGCCTTCCTTTTTTTTCTTTTTTTAAATGATCACACTTTCTCATTTAATCCCATGTATTGCCAAAAGGTTTTTCCCCTCACAATCACCAGCATCTGGACTTACATGAAAGTGGATAACAGTGGTTTTGTGCAGTCAAATTAATGAAACACTATCTTTTCCTCCAATGCCTGTCATTAATAGAGGTCCAGCTCTGCTGCACCCCTATGAACCCCTCATGGAGAGGAAAGCTGAACTGGAGTAAACATGAGCAAGGATTGCCATCCAATTCCCATCCACTAATAAATGGAAATGTGCTTTCCATTTATTACATCACCACCAACCACCAAAGCACAAAATGGAGACTTGAGACATGCAGAGCCTGCATGTGATGCCATGATGATTTTTCACCTTTTCTTTTATACCCCTGTTATACCTTTTTACAACTTCTGTATTCTTAGTGCTTTTTGCCTGCATTCTTGGACTTGTTTGTCAAGCTAGGAGACTAAATATTTTAGAGGTTTCGTAGTTAGGGATCAGTATGCCCCAGACCCCAAGGTCCTCTCCAGAACACATTTTGTAAACTAAGATAGAACCACCCAGGGGAAGGTTCCTTGTGAAGGGGGGGTCATTCAAGCCTCTCATTGGGGAATTTTTGATAGATATGCTAATTAGTAAGACCTACAATGTTATACCAGAGCTTTTGGGGGTGTGCATTGCGGTGTGCATAGAGGTGCATTCGACCTGGATGTGGTGCACCTAAGGATCCTCAAAATAAATACCAAGGTAAAATCCCTTTTTTCCTTCTAACTGTGTTTGACTCTTGATTTTAAGACCAGGAAAAGGCACCACATGGGACTCAAATACTTGATACATATACCACAGTATGAGTGAAAACAGGATGATTTCTGTTCCTGCCCCCAAAACAACCATATTAGAAATCCCACGTGCCCTACTACCAGACTAAGAGGATCCCTACCTGAGATACATTTAAATGTCCAGCTAACTAGAATTTACAAAGTCTGCCATCACTTTGTCCTTGTCTTGTCTATGGAGTGAAGCTTCAATTCTCCTCTTCAGTCTCCATCCCCAGCTTGGTTTTGGGTGGCCACTGCTCCCAGTGTGGCCTTTGCCTCAGTGTATCTACTACCCATGCCCAGTCTGCAAGCTCTGCACCACACAGCACCAGGCATGCTCTTGGTGCATAATGAATACTAATTAATGGAACGTGTGGAATGGCACGGAGAGTAAAATGAAGCATTTTCTCTCACTGAAGAATGATTAATTTCTTTTACAGATGTGAGTGTTGTGCTTTGTTAGCAGGACATTGTGTGGCAGATAGGCACACACACAAACAGCACCACATCAGAATATTAATTAGTGCTTCTGTATGCAATTTATTAAAAAGACAGTGTTCCAAATTCCACAAGACTAATGTTACAATTAAAACACTTGACTAACTCTCACTGTAATTTCCATAGCCAAGTGCTCATCCATGCCTACACACTCAGAGAAAACAGAGCTGGAGATAAATTTGCTTAAGAACATTTAGATCTTTAGCTGAGAAGAGCCAAAGTAGGAGAATAAACGGAGGATCCATCTCCAAAGACAGGAATACGCTATGCCCAGTAGGAGTCGGTGTCAATCAATCAACTGTGTGCTCACATTTCTCATATTTGGCTCCTGAAGGTGCAGGGTGGCAGCTGGTAGGATTTTCTAGTATCACACTGAGGTTAACTCCCAGTAACGTCCAAGTCAGGCTCTGAAGCACACACAGGAATCCCACCATGCCCTGTTTGCTCTCTGATTATAATCTAGTTCTCAGTAAAACTCTGACTGCCTTTCCTCCTGTGGCTGTGTTGACTGACAAGACTGCCACAGGGAGATGCTGGTCACTGCTAATACTGGAGTTTTTTCATTAACTAGACCTACTGCTCAAGACCTACATATCTTATTTTGCTGGCCATGGGCTGCAGGGCAACCACACTGCTGCTCTGGCAGCCTGTCCAAAGCAGCAGAAGAGATGTGACACCTCCAGGCTGCCCAGCCACACTCCAAAGAGGATACATTCTTAGCTACCACCTCCATGTGAAAGAGAGAGAGAGAGAGACATCCCTCCCAAAGCAGCCCACACTCAAAGCAGGCAACGGCAGAAAGCAACAACCCCAGGCCACACAGCCCTCCATTTTCAAAGGTGTATCATCCAGATGTATTTAACCAGGCTGTGAACACCTTGGGTATAAAAATTCCACTTTTATTTAAAGGAGGATCTGCCTGCCTGGCACAGCAGTACCGTGTCCTGATCGGACCATCCCAGCAGAGACCCACCACAGCTCCAGCAACCAAGCTCAGGAGCAGCCGTGGCCTCAGCTGCAGAAGGAGGGATGATGGGGTGAGAGAAGTGCTGGCAGGGATGAGCAATCAGGGAAGACGTGTGTATTTTATCTCTCATTGTTAAACTACATGGTAAATGGCATTGTATAAAGAAGTATTCTGATGTTTCTCTGAATGAGTTCTATCTTGATATGTTCCATGGTGCAAAGTTTCTGAATAATTTAAAACCAAAATTTGTTGTCTTCCTTCATGTCCAACTGTCCTTTCGTCTTCCCATTGCACTGACAGTAGAACTGAGCACAACAGGGCAGGGTGGAATATATTTTTCACCTTATTAGATGAAGCTGCCTGACACCCATGGCACAGTTTGACACTCCACTGAAATGATGCATTTCAAGAAATTTGTCTGATGTTTCCACCAGAAGCATTTTTAGCTTTTCTCTTCTTCAAAACATTTCAAATTTCCAGCTTTTCACCCCAGTTAAGGACAGAGACAAACTTCATGACGCTGGAATGTCTCACAGTACTTACCATTTCAGTGGGCTGCAGTTCAGCTGATGGGTTTGTGTAACACCAACCTCTACTCCATCCTTTCTATAATCGGAGAATTTCAAAGATAGGTTCAAGTACAAAAATCAAACCCAGCTGCTGGCAAAACTGAGCATGATTTTCTCTGGGGCTGTGAATCACATGTGATGCTACTAGAAAAAAAGGACATAATGTATCTCAAAACTAAAAATCCAAACTTAGGGGGGAAAAAAGGCTATGTATTCAATATGCACCTTGCTCTAGACATCACAAATTATTTCCAAGCACATTGATCATATGCCTCTCTCTAACCCATTTCAAGGCATACTACTGTGTCAATGCTAGCTCTGCATTAATAGATATTAATGGCTTTTTTCTCATTTTCAAACTGACCCAGGATCTTCAATATCTTGACGGTTGACTTGAAATGACTGTTCAAGTCAGCTCACATTTGTCACATATTTAAGTCACAGGTATTGAGCTTGTCAGCTGAATTGCCAGTATTGGACTTGTCAGCTGAATTTTTCAATTTGGTATGAGAGAAAACCAAATTGTTATTGACACACCACAGGAAATATCCTGCTCTCTGGATACAAAAAGCCAAAGGTTACCACAAGGAGCACCTGGGGAACTGAGAGTATAAAAGAGGGAAGAATGGGTTGTCATGAAGTCAGCAGGCAGGTCCTGAGAAAAAAGAAAACAATTGGTTTCTGCTTTTTGATGTTCTACTAAAAATTTCCTTGGCTGAACCTTTGTTAGTCAAGCACAGTAGGGCTGCCACCTTTCTTTGGTCCCACCAGATTTTCTATTCTTCTTGGAAGACTTTTAATTCTGGACCTCAAGTCTGTGTTCCTTAGACATACTTGGTTTTACATCTGTTCAGCCTATTTGTTGGAGATGAAAGATAGTTGACAGTAGGCATTTAACTATAGTCAAAGTCTGTAAAAAAAGAGTATAAATATTTAACAGTCTAATAAATAAAGCACATATTATAGTGGCTAATGTACATTTGAAATACAAAACCAACAGAGTATCCAGATGAAAAAAATGGCAAGAAGGGAGCTGAGCTTCACTCACAACTTTTCATACAAAATTATTGTGTGTTAGACTTGTATATACTTTTGTGCTCAGCTGGGCATTCATTTTTCAAGCTGCCTCTTTGATGGATGGATGGCCACACAGAAGATGTGCAAAGCAATGTCAGAGTCTGTGCAATAATTTTTAAAAGACATGGTGTCACAGGGAACCATCTCTAATAACAAAGGCTCCGTGCAGGGTGATGACAGTCCTGAAGAGGATACTGTGATACTGAGTCTGTCAAGAGCAACACAGCTTCAGGTTTCTTCCTAGCCTTTTTTCCTGACAGCCACTTAACTGAAAGCACCACCTGATGAAAACTGGCAGCAGCGTCCTAGGGAGAGAGCAGTATGATGACATAAATTCAATAACCAGGGATCTTCTCCCAGAGATCAAATGAAAGCCTGAAAGCGTTTTGCACACACTGTTGTTTGGGTCAAGATTAGTCATTACACTTTTTTTTTTACTTGGACTTTGAAGAGCATATCCTTGCTGTTCCTACAGCACAGGCAGTCAAAAGAAAAGAACTACCACAGTATGGTAAATCTTTCAGCTGTGCCAGCTATGGCTCCACTCTCTGTAACCTTCACCAAGACCCTTTTGGAGCTCTGTTCCACCCCCATCGGTGATGACCAGGAGTAGCAACTCCATACAAGTCAGTAAATTAATCCTGGAACACAATGGCTGAATCAGATGTGTACATTTTGTTGTTGATATTTACTGCAGAAAACCTAAAGGTATTGAGTAATAATTTCCAGGATCCCTTGGCAGCAATCCCTTGAGCAGCTGCCAGCCTCTGGTCTCCACAGGGCCATCTCCATGCCAAGGTGGCACTGAACTCCTTCTGCTCAGCCTGAGCACCTCAGGACCAAAGGGAAGCTTCAACATGTACCCAGCTCTCTCCTACTGCTCCCCAGGCTTCAGAGGTGGCTTGGGCATGAGAGGTAATGGTCCCTAGGAAAAGGCAGAGAGTGAGGGGCGAGTGCCTCAGCCACCAGCACAAAGCCAGCCCTCACTCCTCCACTTCTGAGCTAAAGCCTCACCAGCTTATTATTGTAAATGCCTTTCCAGAAGACTTAGCACCATGGCAGAGCAATGCTGGCAGTGTGGCAGGATGCCACAGATGGAGCCCATGGGTGTGTGGCTGCACTGAATTCCCCAGGGACGGATTACGGCTGACGTCTTTGATGAGGAGATTTATTCATGCACGGGATGCAGTCAGTGTCCTCATCTTCCATCTATTTTCTTGTAATTACAGGGACATATGGTTGTGTTTCATAATTAATTTCCACAAATTAGGAGCATTCAGAGGAGGCTGCTTAGAATGAAACAGTCAGGGTCTTATGCGAGTTTGTCTTTATATTAATTTAAAATATTGGTAAGTAAGTTGGTTGTTCCAGCTGCAACAAAAAGATTTGATACCTTCAAAACCCATTGTCACTGGGGACCTCAATGCCTTTGGTGAATCTAAACAAAATTGAATTCCCAACACCGTTCCACGGCCAGAAAATAATTTTTCTACAACTGGGGAGACCGAGACACAAAAAGTGAGTGTTTCAATTCAGGCTTGTAATAGGAGCTGCAGCAGGGAAAATTTAGGTCAAAATTTTTTTCTCAAAAGAGGAGAAGAATCCACAGGAATGATAATAAGATCAATGCTTCAATTCATATTTTTAGAATTCCCCTTTTTAAATGGCAAATATGCTTTTCCTGCTAACATATTACCAAATCATAATAGCATCAGACTTTTTACTACAAAGAAGTACTGTATGCACAGTTGTAACTGCTTGGATTTAAAGAGGATCAGTGCTTAGACCTTCCCAAGTAACAGAAATCCTGGCAAAGCTTACAGATGTCTTAGGCCATGAAGATTTGCTTTGGCTTTGGTTTGCTTTTCCTTCAAGTATATGCCATTAAGAGATACTAATGGTTCAGTATTTGACACACAGAAATAAATCTGAAAATAACAAGAAGGAATTAAGAGGTCTTGAAATTTCCCTGAATACCCAGAAGAATTCCTGGAAAATGAAGCAGTGGAATAATTCCCCAGGTAAGCAGTCTTCCATTATCTTCCAAATTTAATTACAGCCTTGGATGTACAACTGGAAAAACAAACAGCAGCAAAAAAATTTTGCCCTGTCAGTAAAGTTTTTCTATTTCTGACTTGCACCAGTGTTAGGTAAGTTTTTCCCTTTTTTGATACAGAGACTGATTAAAAGAGCTCTAGATACATTGCTACTTTTCAGTGGCTCCCCACAAATTTCTTCAAACAGAATATTCTGCTTTCATGGCTCAGCATCCAAATATACACTGAATTGACAATAAATTAAATTAAATTGTCCTGCAGAAAAATAATAATAAAAAAAGATCTGCTCCAGGTAACTATCAAAACCTTGTTTTAATGACTGTAGAATACAAACGAAATTCCAGATATTTGAAGATGTGGGGTTTTCCCCTCCCCACACAGCCATTTGTCCAGTACTGTTAGAAGTCAAAGGAATTATTCAGGAGAAACACAAACAATCTAGGAAGGTGTTTAAATAAATATGTAAAGCAGATTGCCTTATTCTATTCATTTATTTAGGTGAAAAACACAGTGAATTTTGTTCGACATTTCCTGATGATTGCCCTTGTTAGAAATTGCACTTAATATTCTCTCTCTGTGGAATCATGGAAAAATTCTAGCTAGAAGGGACTGCTAGAGGTCCAACCTCCCCCTTAAAACAGGACTAGCTTCAAAGCCCTTCAAATTTCAGGTTTTATTGTCCTGTATATCAGCTCTGGACCAGTAACAGAAAACTGTGTGGTGCTGTAACATTTCAAGCAGAACCACAGTGGCCAAAGATGCCAATCTGGGGCAGTCTCCTCCGTTAAAATCTGAAGGAAACCTGAATAAACCCAGCCTATGTATGAGTTTTGCTCTGCTAACATATTACCAAATCATAATAGCATCAGACTTTTTACTACAAAGAAGTACTGTATGCACAGTTGTAACTGCTTGGATTTAAAGAGGATCAGTGCTTAGACCTTCCCAAGTAACAGAAATCCTGGCAAAGCTTACAGATGTCTTAGGCCATGAAGATTTGCTTTGGTTTGCTTTTGCTTCAAGTATATGAGTTTTGCTCTTCCCCAGGCCCAAGGCTTTCTCCAGTGGGACCCCCAAGTGATGCTCCACATGGGAGCAGTCTGAGCCTGCCCACAGGCTCTGCAGACCCCCCCTGGCACTGCTGGGCACCCATGGAGGACACAGAGGGCACAGAGGGTGCGTGGCAGCCCGGGCCACCTCCAGCTGCCCTGAACCCAGCTCACCCAAGTCTGTGCTGAGCCCAACTCACCCAAGTCTGTGCTGAGCCCAGCACACAGCCAAGATAAGGCAGCAGCAAGGTGGGGGATCTGACGTGTGTGTGCCTGCTCCCAGACCTGTTTTCTACCCCTCCACAGGATCACAGCAATGGAACAAGCACTGAGGCTCCTCAAGGCAGAACTTCATCCTCTCTGACTGCATGAATTAGACGCAAACCTATGAAATCCAAATTATCATTCTTAATACTGTGGCCGAGTGAAACGATGCAGGCAATACCACACAGAGGCGAGACTAACAGAGTTAGATCTCCCAGTCTCCAGTGGGGTTTATTATGGCCATTTTTTACAGTCTTTTTGAGCCCAGCAGCTGAACCAACTGCACTCCCCCGGCACACACAGAAACACGTTTTCACAAGCAGTGAATACCTTGTGAGACAAGCACTGCCTGCACTTGCAGCAGAAAGGGATTATGTGGCTATTCAGAAAACAGCGTAATAGAAATTGAATTCTGCTGTTTTAAGGATTTGCAAAGATCATTTGCCCAAGGAGAAAAATAACATCAGAGAGTAAAAGCATGAGCAGCTGGGTGTGATGGCTACACTCGTCCCTGCCGTTGCTCCAATAGATGTGACTCGGAAATGTCCCACACCTCTCCCCCTGCAGCAGCTCTCTCCTGACTCCCAACAGCGCCGTGCAGGTAAGCAAACACGCAGGAAATAATGACAAGATGGAAAAGTAAATGAGGGAGAGAGGATCCCACGTTATGTAACACCACATTTAAAGGATTAATTGGGACAGCCTGATAAGGATGAATTGAATGTGTGAGAGCTACAGTTTTTTTAATTGAGCAGCTTTTCTCCAGGGAAGAGAGCTAAGTTTAAACCATCTGTCCAATTTCAGTGTCATTTGCCAAGGAAATTATTAAATATTTTAAGATTAAATCAAAATATGGGAATCAAGGCAGGAGCCTAGAAATAAATGGTTTTGGGGTTTGTTTTACATGCAGTAATATGAAGTTCAAAGCTGATGAATTTTAAATACCATTTCTCCCTCCCTCATGCACATACAAACACACACGTATGTTCACCCACAGCCAAGTGAAACACTGAGACACAACTTTACAGGCACTTTACAGCATCTGAGTGAGCCAAAGGCCAGTGTGCAGCAGGGGACCAGAGAAACAAAACTGTGAGAAAGGGTGGGACAGCATCTGCCACACAGGGAGAACCCAAAAAGGCTCCTGGGGTGAAGGATCCTCTAATGGGTGCCTCAGGGAAAGAGTGAACATGGCAGCCCTGACCCCACAAAGTCATTTTCCAGGAAGCTAAGAGCATTTCTAAAGTCTGAGAAAGGATCTGAGCTACAGATGATAATCACAAGGCAACTGAGGAAATAAGGGACTTCAGATGGTGGCTCATACACAAAGCAACTCCTTCACTACCCCGACATGTTCTGTATGTCCCATGGTGTCCATCCCCACCTCGTGTCCAGCTGTGAGGTGTTGATCAAGGCAAGAGAGAGGGGAGGGCACAAAACAGAGATACTGTGCCAGCAAGTTCCTGAGCATCTGCTGGGATATGCCAGGTGGCCAGAGTTCATGTTTCCTTTCCTGTTTGGGGCATACTAGAAAGATTTTCACTTTCCCATCTCACAGCTGAAAAGTATCCAGCCGTCAGGACTGGAAATAGGCCTGCTGAAAGGATTACCTGCTTGGAGTGGAGAAAGGTTTGTCTGGAAAGTCACTTAGCTCTCCTGACAAACACAGCACTTTTCACTTAACCACAGTAGTCATGCTGTGCCCATCACTGAATGAAGCTGGTGAGAGCTTGGCCATGATTCAATTTCAGATTAAGAAGCCTAAATTTCAGATGCTTACATTTACAGTGAGTGTATAAACTCCCATCATAGTTCATGGTGTTTTAGGGATCATTTTAGTTCTCTAACCAGGGTCGTTGAGTGCCATTTGAGGGTTCTCAGGGTGTCTGCAGAGGACTCATGGGCATGTCACGATGTCTGCACAGACCTGTGTTCTGCTAGAGACACCCTGGGACCTCCCAGGACCACTGAAGTGATGAAAGGCACTTGTGTTTAGGACACTGCACCTTCTTCATGACAGCACAGACTTCCCTGCTACACCTCTGAGCCCCGGAGCAGGGGCTGCCCACAGTGTCCCAGCGGTGCCCACGGTGTCACCTCTTCCATAGGGGACTTCCTCCTGCTCCTGCACTTCTCCACCTTTAATCTGTAAAGCCCTGTGCTCTCCCAGGTAGACACAACAGCCGACAGAGGCAGACTTTACCCCCAGCCTGGGCTCCCTCAGACCACGCTCACTGTGGGTGAACAGAGAGGTGTTATGGTTGCACTGGAATTTAATCAGGGGCCAGTGGCAGCCCAGGTATTTCCATAAAGTCTTAAGTTGCAGCTCCAAGTGTTAAAGGGAAAACCTTTGCTTTTATTTCTCATTATAAAGGAAGTTTCTATCCTTTCTGCCTAGGAAGAAACCTGGAGAATAAGAGGAAAGCAGACTGAACCAATGAAAGCAAAGTGAGCATCATTAGTATTTTCCTCTAAAATCTGATGGTTTTTAACCCATAACCAAACTCATAATGGGCCAAGAATTCTTGCTCCTGGCAGTGCTGTAGGAGAGGGATTATTCTCAGCTTTATCCAGCATTTGTCTGGTCTGTCACTGAGAGCTCGTTTTAATGGCAGTGAAGCGAAACAGGCACTTTTGTCTCAGCAGGTGTCTCAGACACCATGTTAGATGTTGGACATAAAACTTCACTAACTCTGCGCCTAGAAAAATTCATATCCTAGCTGATCAAATTCATATCCTAGCTGAAAAATGATAATTGATTTTTTTTGATGCGTCATTTAATCAGTTTTTAAGACATAAATGTTATTTTTGTAGGGCAGCCAGCTCCTTAACCTCATTTACAAATTTTTTTAATTTCTTGTTTTATCTTCCTTCAACAACTGGTGCATTTCCTAATGTTCAGCTAATTACATCCATCAGCTTCCCTTTCACCCTTATTAAATATTGACTTGTTTGCAGAATATTTCACACCACCTCTTAACCAGAACCACTTTGTAACCAAAGGCATTTTTATCAATGAGCAAAACACCATCTTTCTTCAAGTATTCAAATAATCTTTTCAAATTTTTAATTTTTCTTCTTTGAAAAATAACCACTTACCAAGGACCCAGATTATGCAACCACTTGTGGAACTCACCTCCTGTTTGCACCCCCAGGGGAAAAAAAACAAACCTCACTATCTGTCCAGTGGTTTCTATACCCTTGAAACAACTCTGCTATTGACCTTCTCCATAGAACAAATAAAAGGCTGACCTTCCACTATGGAAAGAGTAATTTTAACTTATAAAACTGTTATAAAACTGTACTACAAAATTTTATAAAGCATTGTAATTTTTGGGACTGCCAGGGCTATTTTATTACTAGCAGTACAAGTTCTTGAGCATCTTGACTGGAAAGGTGAGGCATTAGAGAGTAGAGTAACCAAATTCTTAGCATAGCCATTAGCATTTTCTTCTTGGTGAAGAAAATATATTTGCAAATATAGGAATTTTAAATGTGAGAGTATCTAATATTTTTTTCTTCCTTATGAAAAAAGTAGGTATTATTTTGTATGCAGGAAAACATTCTTTCTGATAGAGAAGTTCTTTAACCACTGAATTTTTTTCCCTTTTGACAATACTATTTATTTCCAACCTGACTTTCAATTTAATGAAGGAAACTAAAGCTGCATTTCTTCCTGGTAAACTTAAAATAAATGAGAAATGTTCAGATGAAAACAATTTTCATATAATTATAAATCATATTTTCTTCTGCCATTGCAAAATGTGTTGAAAAATACAGTCTAAAATAACCCAGGTACAACCAGTCTGTGTGTCTATTTTAAAACAAGATTATTGGATATTTTTTCCTCTTTGTTGAATTATACTTTCTACACAAAATCATAGCTTGTGCAGGCTAAGATTAAATTTCTTGCTAGAGCTATTTCAGGGGAAAACTATAGAAAAAGGAAGAAAGATATGACTGAACCCGATTCTGCAGTCCTTTTTTTTTCCCCCCTCCCAGTAATTTTTATCCTATCTTTGTTGTTAAAAGACAACAAAATGAGATAAACTCTCTGGCTGTGGGCTGACCCCTCTGAAGTGCTGACCAAAGTGAATACACCTGTCCTGGTGCAAGCAGTGAGCACCAAGAAGATGTCTGCAAGATTTTCGTCAGAGCAAGGGACTGGGGCGTGTCCTTGGTGGTTGGTCTGGGTGGAACAGGAACCCCTTCCCACAGCTTCCCCAGGAGCCACAACCTTCACTTTTTGTACCAGCTGTGCTTATATAATTACATCCTGTGCCAGGCTGGACCACTTCTGAGGTGGAACTGGGGGAAGACAGTGGAGGAAGGCTGGAGGAAGGCTGGAGGAAGGCTGGAGCACAGGTCTTACCAGGAGCAGCTGAGGGAGCAGGGAGTGTTTAGCCCAGAGAAAAGGAGGCTCAGGGCAGACCTTATCTACAACCATCTGAAAGGAGGTTGTAGCAAGGATGGGGTCAGCCTCTTCTCACAAGTAGCAAGTGATAGTACCAGAGGAAATGGCCTCAAGCTGCACCAGAGGAGGCTTAGATTGGATACTAGGAAACATTTCTTAACTGGAAAAGTTGTCAAGCATTGGAACAGGCTGCCCAGGGATATGGTGGAGTCACCATACCTGGAGGTATTTAAAGATGTAGTTCTTAGGGACATGGTTTAGTGGTGGAATTGACATTGCTGGGCTAATGTTTGGACTTAAAGATCTTAGATTTCTTTTCAGCCTAAATGATTCTGTGATTCTCTGATTCCACATTTTTATGAAAATAAAAGGGAACTGAGAGCCCAAGACTCACATCACAAAACCACCTTGCCAACCACTAAAAAGCTGTTTTACATATTGGCTTGATTCATTGTTTTAATTTAATTTTCCAACTCCAGCTGCAAATAGCTTCAGGACATGGCTGGTGGAAAACTTCTCAACCTCGCCAGACCACCCTGGGACATTGTGCTGGGCAGCCACACAAAGAAAAAGGGGCTGTGGTTAGGGTTTGATAATACACCCTGCATTGGCTGCTACATGAGATGTTGCCAAGAAAAACCCAAGGCCCCTTTGTGTCTCCATAGTAGAAGAGATACTGCTGGTCAGCAGAAATGAGACTGGGAAGCACTGGCTCAGGGCCCCAGCACAAGAACAGCCCTGCTCCATAAGCTGAGTCCCGTGACACAGGGATTTTACTGAAACAGCCTTCTTGGATGGTAACAGCACTAAAAGGGGGAGGAGTAACATCTCCAATGGCAGAACCAGTGAGCAGTTTCCCTGGGTTCTGCTGCAGCAGCTGCAGACCACATGCTGGAGGGACCCTCAGTGCAGGCACAGGCTGTGGGCCCTGAGCAAGGCTGCACCAGCATCTCCAACAAGGGATTGTCTCTGGGTGCAGCTTCCTGCTAAACTCTGTCTCATCTGTCAATCAAAAGTCCGTGTGTGTCCTACAACATCCTGTCATTGCTTGCAAGTTATACCATACAAGACCACAGATGAATCAGTTCTGGCATGGAAGAATCACAGCACAGACAGCACAGACCCCCTAAATAAAGCTGGTGCACTGTCTGCTGTGACTTGCTAAAGTAGGTTAAGCATCTCTTCTCCTAAGGCAAGAAGGGATTCATGACTAGGACATCTGTGGTGCTGCTGATATTACTGTCCATTGTCATACACATCTGTATCAAATAGCCAGAACTCCTCAGCTCTTATTCTGCAAAGGTGTGGGTTTGTAGTTTGTGCACATCATTGAACTGCAAGCTAAACAACTGAAGGGACCTTAAACTGAGGAGCTCAGAAGTGGTGCTGCACAAGAGTCTGCACCAGACACAACCCCTCACTGCACTCTACAAGCTCACCCCTCCCTGACACGAGTGTCCAGGAATCACATTGCAGCTCATCAAACCAGATACCTCCCCCCAGAGGCCTCTGCATCGCTGAACTAGATCAGTTTTGTCCTGAGTATATCGTGCTCTATCCAGTTCTATAAACCCCCCATTCACTTCAGCAGCTTTAAGGCAGAACACGTTTTCTTCCAGCTTTTTAAGTCCTGACTGATATTCATGAAAAGTTTTGCTAACCCAAGAAGCGGCAAGGGAAGGGATATGGAGGAGGAAAATTAATGTTAGTACAGAGATGTTCTGCACAACTTCAAGACAAAAAATAGCCAGGGAGACTTTAAAGAGACAGCTAATGCAATCGTCTTGAAATAAAAGCAGAAGTGAAGGCAAAAAATTAGCATGAATTGGGGAAGTTGTATAGTCTGGGAATTAGCAACTTTGGCTGAATCTCTACACTGAGAGAAATTTTTCTGGAGAAACTGAGACTGAAATAAGTGCTGTAACTTAATTTCAGTGCTCCAGAAAGCCAGTGGCAGTCAGGACTTAATCTGCCCAGGCCCAGTACACTGCGTTTCACATACTACCTGCTGTGTTTGAAAGGTGACCCCTACATCCTCATACTCTACCCAAAACAGAGAGTGATAACATTGTCTTCACCGAGATCAGGAAATATTTTATCATTAACTTGTACCCAACTCCAACACTAACACCTGCCTTGATGGCAATAGAGCCCCATTTGAGCAGCTCATCATATCAATTTTTTGTGCCTGAGTTGAACATCTCATCAGAGGAGGACCTGACCTGGTATCTGCTGCCTCCCTCAAGCAATTAACACATCTGCTATGGGGAATGTTTGACAGGAAGGATGTCTTCCCTCTCCAGGAGAGAAGTGGTGTGACTGAGGTGCTTTGCTAAAGGCACAAAATGCACCCAAGGTTGTACCACAATGACAATCTGATGTCTTCCAAAGACCTCCAAAAAATGGCTTTCGAAGGGATCTGAAAATGATCCCTACTTCACATAGTATTTGGGAGGAACATTGCTGTTGAGAGCAGCCTTTAGCAATACTACTTTAAATGAAAGAGCAAATGAAAATCAAATGAAAAAATAATCAGCATTTAATGCTCTCTTTTACGTACTTTTCTTTTTTGAGTAAAGTTTTGTGTGATGGGTTTAAAACTAGATCTAGATTGTGCCTCTCATGCATCAGACAGGCTAACTATAAGATACTGAGACACTTGAAAGTCAGAAATGTAGGTGATGCTGATAACATCTTCAAATAGTGCAATAATAGCGTTCAGTCGCTCAAGGTCTTTCATTTTTGGAACTGCCCCATATGAGCGTGACATTCATTAGTTCAAACCTGTATCGTGCTACAGCAGTTTGAAAAAAAAGTCACTAAGAAGAGTATTAAAAATTTCATGAAGGAGTCTTTCCCTCAGGCATTTCTTTCAAGGTCAGAAAGCCTCGCTCTTGTTTTTTATGCTGACATGAAAACATTCAGAGAGATGCTGTGACGTGAAGACCCACACCTAATCCTGATCTTTAATTTTGAAAATCCTTCATCTTCACACAGTCTTTTCAAATGTGGCTTTCTTTGATCTCCATGCAATTAAGAAAATTATGTGCCCTGTTCCCAGGCATGCCTGCTGTAGGATGCCCACATAGAAAACTTCTCAGGGACCAGCAGAGCCTCATGAATAAAAACTGCTCCAAACCTTCCTTCAGCCAAACCAGAAGGAAACATTTATGACAGTTAAAAGGTATGATAAGGGTTGCATCTCTCAGCTTTTCTCTTTGCTTGCAGCAAAGCAAAGTTCACTTGGTTCGTGGTGAGGGACCTTGTCCCCCCAGAGGCTCCCATGCAGGACCAGATCCCAGGGAATATGCATTGCCTGGAGCAGATGCTCCACTCTCCATCCCAAACCCCAAGCCCCTGCTCTCCCCATCATCCAGCCCTTAGAATCCTCAAACCAACGTTTACAGCATTCAATCTCAAGGATCACTGGAAACATCAAGAGGAGAAACATACCCATTTGGATTCCTCTGTTGGATAAAGCACGGGTATTCCCAATGTCACTTTCAAATATCAAGCCTTTCAAAATTCCGTGAAAATACGATTTATGGAGTTGTGCACGAGGGAATTCTATCTATTAATTCTATCTAAAAACAGAGCTTGTCAGAGCTTTATGACTTTTCCTTCCTCTCATCTCCAGCCTTTTTTTTTCCAAAAAAAAAGGGCATTTCTTTTAGTTCAGATGTGTTCTCCAAAAAAGTTCAGTTTTCTGATGACTAAGTTTACCAAAGCCACACAGTAATGAGGAAAAAGATTTTGAAAGCATCAGTGTGATTTAGGTACCTAAATCCTCTTCTGCAATAATGAAGACCCTGCTCTGCCAATTCATCAAATTTGACTTCAGGGTTCCTACAGGAACACAGGAGTTTCAGGAGCAAAATCACCTCATCAGTTTGACACAAATTCACCTTTTAAAGTTTTATGTTCCTTAAAAATTTTTTGAGAACTTTATACCTATATTTGTTAGACTGCTGTTGAGTACCACCTGCCCAAACCACCCTAAATTCAGACAGGAGTCACGTCTCTTAAAGCCAGCACAAAAACTTGAAGTTGATGCAGCCCATGCCGTGTGCTCTGGCCAGTTTGGGAGCACAACTGCATTCCCAGTAGGCTCTGACAGACAGCTGGCAATGCCCAGTGCCCTCTCCCCTCTGCCATCGCCAGCTTCTCATGTTTGCAGTTTGATGTGCCCTCTGGTTGTGCAGACACAAGTTTTCACAGGACTATGATGGAGTCAGGACTATGGAAATGGTCTGGGCTTTCCAAAAGAGAAAGGCAAAGGATCTCCAAGAAGAAAAATAAATACCCTTTTTTTTCAGGCTCAATAGAGTTCATAGCATAGCCCTACAAATAAGAAGAGCAGCAAGAAGAGAGAAAGAAGTGACAGGACTCTTCTCCAGGGAAAAAAAAATTAGAAATTGTAGATGGCAATCCCACCTGCCCTTACTGAAAATCAGGAGGACGCAGGATCTTTTCCTTCTAAGACTTTTCCCCCCTCCCTCAGGTGCACACCCTTGACGTCAGCTGCTGCTGCTTGTGCCCAGGGCTCCAGCCCCAGCTCCACAGCAGGGCCAGCTCTCCCTGCAGGCTGCCCCCAGCACAGGCAGCCCGAGCTCAGCCAGCGTTCAGCACACACTGTCACTGCATTTTGACTTATCTCATACAGGGAAGTAAAACACCCTAAAACAAAGCCCCAAACCAGTGGAGTTTTGTTGCTACACTGTGGCAGAATTCCCTCATGGCTTGACAACATGTAAGATGTGCAAGGAAGCGATTGAGTCATCATCCCTGGAGGTATTCAAATGGTACATAGATGTGGCACTTGGGGACATGGTTTAGTGGTGGACTTGGCAATGTTGGGTTAATGGTTGGAGTCAGTGATCCTGGAGGTCTTTTCCAATTTAAATGACTCTGTGATTTTAAATTCAAATCTTCCTGCAAGGTTGGGAATTTCATAACCTCACCCTTGTGGCAGGAGTATCCAGTAGGGCTGAGCTCTCAGTGCAGTCTTTCCCTTACGGGAGCACATTGGAGCAGCTCTTCCATGCCTACCCCTGGTAGGCCATTACAGCTTTGAGACCACTGAGCACTGCCCCTCTGTAAAATGGAACTGAAACTAGCTTTTTTGTGTATGTGCAGGGCTTCTTCTTTCCAAGAAAAAATGACAGATGCTCTGGCACAGACTGCAACCCTCAGCTTCATTTTCATAGGAGGTCAGCCTAAAATATTGTGTAGAACAGTCCAGCCAAGTACAGAAAAGTGATAGACAGCCACAGTTACTGCAGTGGACAGCTGGGCAGCCAGAATCAGCCCAAGCAGCTCCTCCCCATCTTCCCATAAAGTACATCCAGGAGGGCCCTGAGGCTTCTGACTTCTGGGCCAAATCACAGAGCTACATCCAGGTGCAGCAGTCCCCAAGGATCATGATCAAGGCCAAAAGAAGCCCCCTGAAGTGAGATCAATGGCCACGACTGAGTCAGCTGATGGATGTGGACACATGCCCCAAGCTGCTGCACACAAGCTGTGGGGACCTGGGGAAGCTCAGAGCCCATGGGGACCCAGGCAGGTCCCCAGCCATGCTGCACATGAGGAAGAAGGACTGGAATGGGTGGCAGATGAAGAGCAGCCTGACAGAACATAATGCCATGCCCTAGGATAGCTTGGCACTGCTCAGACACAAGCTTCAGCTTTGCTGTTTTACTGGCCACAATCCAGCAAATCCATTTACTCTTCTGCTAATGCCCATTTTATCACCCTCTAATTTTATGAGGACTTCCTAACACAGAGAGCCCCTGCACTGTGTATACAAAAGGCTTCAGTGCTGACCTTTGAGGCTAATGGCTTTGTCTGCATTTGAGATATTTGGACTTGTACTCTTAAAGCCAGATCTTAGGCTGACAAGCACCGTGAGCAATACTGGTGGCACTCCCAGCAGGCCAAGCAGAGTTCCAGTCAGAGGTGTGCAGGGGGTCTGTGTGGGGATGGAGCCAAGGGAGCTGTCCTGCCCTGGGATCAGGATGCTTCTAACAGTTCAGCAAAGGAAGATGCTGCTGCTAGCTTTTGGGCAGCAGTAGCATATTTTCAGCTACATTGGCAAAATCTGAAAAGAAGAAGGACCAAAGGATCTATACTGGCTCAGTGCTCACCACCAGCTTTATTTCCTTCCTCGTAACACCCAGGCAAGATGCTGAAGTAAACTGTCCAAGCAGTGCTTTCTGTCAAGGTCAGAGTTCAGTGTTACAAAATCCTCTGGGGATGAAGTACCTCAGCACTGAGGCTGCTGCCACCAACACCATCAGCCTCCTGTCCAGTGGCAGTCCACCACTTGCCCTGACCCCTTGTGTTTTCATACCCCAGCAGAGCCCACAAGCCCTGTGTGCACTCACTGCCAAACACAAGAAATTCTGCTCCAGGGAGCTTTCAAAACAGAAAAACACATAAGACAAGAGAATAACATTAAATGACTGTCTTGTCCACAGCCAGCCTGGCTTCTGAGCATGGTGCTTCATAGTCATGAAGTTATGATTAGGAGTTATCTGTTCACGCACCTTGCAGTGCACAGTCTTACAAAAGCCAACGTAATTGATTCATCATCTTACTAGTAAGATATATGAGCACTCATATGCTCTGCTGGACCAGCAAAACCTTGGGCATTAGGTGACTACATAGCTGAAGGCAAATGGGAATTTTCATTACCTGAAAGGAGACTAATGTTTACTTTAAGGTCCCAAAATGAAAGTAGAATTTTGGCATTACAATTGAGTTTTTCATCAAACCTTCATGCAGATGGAAATCTTCATATAGTATAGAGCTGTTTTAGAGACCCACACAGAACAGAAAGCACTTTAAATCTGCACAGGAAGACTTAGAAGCAACAAAGACCTGGTTAAAGGAAAAGAAAACAAAAAGAATAGGCAGTTTCCCTCACATCTGACTACAACACCCAGATCCCAAAAGCAATTTTCAAGTAATTTCATGGAAACATTTATTGTCTCCAGTAAAGTATTTGCAGACAGTGAAACCTGGAATGGCTAATAGGCACTTGTCCATGATGTGCATCTAAGGAGTTGCCTATTATTAGTTAATGAGCAGACAGCAATTCAGAGTTCTAATTTTAGCACCAACACATGCCAGGAACTGGAAACAAAAAGAAGCGAAGAGAAGCAGGCCAGGACTGAATAAAAAAAAGGATGTTCTGCTGCCTTTCCATCAGTTGTAGAAACCATCCCACCTGCCACATCTCGGACTCCAGTTTAGTCTCCTGACAGCAGCAGTCACTCCATGGTGTGGAACAGAAACACAGACATGGCACTGACCCCAGAGATTAGCCAGTCTGCATCTCTCTCCCTCCTCAAGGCAGGCTCAGGTCTCCTCTAGCAGGTCCTGATCCACCTCTAAAGCTGTGCAAAAGCAATGCTGCTACTAGAGGTTCCCAAGGGCTGGGGCCATGTCTTTGAATAGCTCTTCTTCTTCTAAACTAGGACATCCTTCAAGAGCAAAAGACTTCACTGTCAGGCTGGAAAGACCCAACAACACAGTTCAATGAGATGTACATGACCACTGTGAAGAAACAGTGGATTCGTGCTTGGTGCTGCAAGGACTCCACACCCAGCAGGGAACAAGTATCCAGCAGTGTCAGTCATGGTCAAGCCCCTAAAAATACACAAGAGAGGTCTTAAACACTGAATCATAACAGCACAGCTTTGGCTCTTCAGAGAGTTTGGCAGATTTACCCATCTCTGGCTTCACAGCTCCTCATCAAACATGGGCAGGCCCTTAACTGGGTGTCCAGAGCAAACAAAAGCTGAACATGGCACTGTGACATTGCCACTTTTCACTTAGCAGGCAGGCAATTATTCTCATGTTTAATTGTATCTGATGAATGACACTCACAGGCCCCATGCTGTTTAAAATGTGACATATTTTATTTATCATAGCAGCTTCTACAGTTCTACAAATGGATGACACACAATCCATTATCATTTTGGAAGCATTATTATTCACACAAACATGTCCCAGAACCTTAGAAAAATTTTTAATTCCTCTTTTTTTTCTACATTCCTTTCAAATTCAGAATGCAAATTCCCTATCTTGCCAATGAGATTTCCTCCTCCTCACCAACCCAAAATAAATTAGAGAACAAGCTGCTATCTCTAAAAGCTTTATAAATAAAACATACAGCACACACACACATAAAGGCTACAATTTTAGAGTACTTTTGTATCGTGGATGGATTTAGAGATGTCATTGCAAATGCACAGATGCTGCCAGTCACGGCAGCTTAACAAGCGCTATGAGGTTTGACATCCCATCAGACTGCAGCCCTTTGTGGCAGCTGAGGCCTCCCAGGGCAGAAAGTAACATGACAATTGCTTCTATCAAAGAGAGAAAATAACGGCAACCACACCGGCAGATACATCAAGAGACAGAACTAAAATTACTCTTTCCTGGCTCAACTAAATAAAAAATTATGACAGTTCAAAAGAATGTTAAAAGTTTTCTGGAAGTGGCTGAATCACACTATTCAAATCTGTCAGTGGAAACACTTGTTTTTTTCTTTACCTCAAAAAGGAAATATTTTTCAAAAAAAAAAAAAAAAAAAAGGAAAAAAAATTACTCAATTTGAGTTTTGATTTTTCTCCTTTTTTCCAACCAAAACATAGAACATATGAGGAGAGAACAAGAAAACAAAGTAGTTCCAGAGCTAAGAAATCCTGTTTGCCCTACAAGATGGTGCTGATTTTTAACTCAATTAACACAAAGCTGCTGTTTAGGCACCGCCCATCTGTCGGTGATGCCCGCAGGATCTCTCTGCCGGAGGTGGCCTGGCAGAGACAGAGGCTGCACTTCAGTTTCCTTCCCACAGCATCTAACGCAGCCTCAACACCGACTCAAAGCTCTCCGTGGCTTCCAACCCTCCAGCTTGGAGACTAAACAGGCAGGAAAGGTGAAAAAAGAGAAAAACGAGCAGGAGAAAAATACTACATTCCAAACTGAATAGCTTGAAACTTTTTAACTCATGTTTGGAAAAATTAGAATACATTAATCAAAGCAGCCCTCTTACAGCACCAGCAACCACTGTGGGCGAGGAGGCAGCGCACTCACTGCCTGCCCAGGGATCACAGGGTCTGGCACAGGATCTCTGTATGATGCCAGCACAGAGCAGGCAGAGAAGTACATGAGCAGCCCTGAGCAGCCCTGTGAAGGGAGGTGGCCCTGCATGAAGCCTGAGGTGAGAGGTCTGGGACAGAAGACTGCAAAAACCTCTGTCTGTCCATCAAGTCACTATGTAAGTCTCCAAATAATCATCTTCCTTTCTTTAGGGCTTAAAACGCTCCCAAGGGATCAGACAGGTGGATTCAACAGCCAAAATGGGTTCTGCAGACAAGTAGCTGCCACAAAAGCTGTTTTTTTAAGCCAGATCACAAGTGTGGTTAGCTTCAAGTGCTACGGTGGCCACTAAAAAGCTGAGACAAAAAGAGTTATGCTAGAAGCTTTAAAAGGTCGGATGCGTTTTAAACATTTCTGAGGTCTGGTTCATTGGCTCTCCTCCTACAGAAAGCTCTCTGTTAGACTTCCACCTGAGCAGGTAACACAGCTTAATGCATTAGCTCCACTCTCTGTATGAGGCACACATAGAAGCCTTGCACATCTCTGCCTGCCTGAGGTGGTGTCTGACTCCCACAGAAGCTTGATGGGCTGGGAGACTGCTTGGGAAGCCCCAGCCCTGACTAATCCCCTGCAAAGGGAAGCATCTGCCCTCACTGGCATTTCCCATGACATAGGATACACACAAACTTCATACCATTTTTTTCTGCCCTGAAATGGGAAATTTCATTACCCATGTGGGTGTCTGAGTTTTTGAAAATGCTAAGCTCCTGGCCTCAGTAAAAGCCCACAGTAAACAGAACTATAAAAGAGCTTATTCACTCTCATTAGGCTCACTAACCTCCATTTTCACTGCATTTCCCCTGTTCTTGGATGAGGAAGAAGAGTGAAGGACACCAAGCTGACCTTCAGCACCCCCATGCAGTATCTCCAAACTGTTCTCCCAGCTTGTTTTGCTCAGCTCCTTTGCAAACCAGACAGCCCCAGCCTCCTTCCACAAACACCCCTGTGGTGTGAGCCACAGGGGTTCATCACACCCTGTGTCTGCTCTGCTTTTTGGCAGTGGGGGCCACTTTTTCCTACCTGCCATTAATTGTTCAGTAACCAGGACACAGCTGGGTCTCGGGTCACCAGGCAAGGCTGTCACGACATGCAGACAACTGCAGCACCACAGCTCAAAGCCAGAGTCCAAGAGAAGGTGGCAGCAGGCAAGGCACAAAGGAGAAAATCAAGCTGCCATCTTAACTGTGATTTCAGTGATTCATAGGAGTCATTTTAGTCAATTCACTGGTTAATGACTTAGCAGCACTGGCACAAGGTCAAATCACAAATGGGTGAGAGCATTTCTCCAAAGCAATCATTTATTTCACTATTTCCAGCTCTCCATTTCAACTTGAAGAGCAGCACTAAAAAGGAGAGAGAAATCAGCTTTCCATCTAAAAAAGACTTGTGAGAAACCACAAGTGCCAAGCATGTTTCCTCTCCACCCTTGTCTCTTTTCATACCAGCCCAGTTCCTTAATCTGCCACAGCTGCCACTTCTTCAGTGGTGAAAAATATTTGTAATACACATTGCTGAATGTTGCAGAAACACTGACGAGCAACTGGAGATCAATTAAACAGCCTTATCCCTAAGCAGCAACACGTTGAAATGCAGGAAAGGCAAATGATAACCAGCAATGGGTCGATGCAATGCACTATCTTCATTAAAATCTACCTGTAAAAATTAATCCTGCTGAAGTACAGCTGATGTTTCATCCTATTTGCATGTGATCTTCATGTAATTGGTGGTAACAAGATGATGGATAAAGGCAATAGAAAAACATGGTATTAATTATGCAAACTCCTTGGTTCTAAGTCCTAAGCACATCAAAATTTTCACACCATAAGAGATCAGGAGAATTCAAAGAACACAAAAGCTTGTCAGCTCCTGTCCTTCCCTCCCAGAGGGCAGGAGACAGCTTGAAGCAGCACTCTGGGATCGGTCCCTCTGGTCCTCTGACCATGCTGCCCCAGAGGGGTCATCTTTCACTTCAAAATCATCTTTCGCCATTCCTCTCCCTTCAGACATGGTTTATTAAAAGACTTACTAAAGGAAGACTGACATGGACATAGGACAGGAAGAAAGCATGGAGGAGCCCAGATATTCTTAGCTCTGACAGGTCTGTGGGGACATCTCTAGGTGGGAGTCTGAAATAGACAAAACAGCAGATGGCAATGGCAGCAGGTAAGAGACTTCCCCTTGTCACTGCCCTCTCCACATTTGACTGAGGCACTTAGTGAGCATCCATCCCAGCCATCCTGGATGCTATTTCTATACATCCTCCCAGCTGCTTCCACCAAACCTGAATCCCTCAAGTATTTTGTATATGTTGTGGCTTAACCCCAGCCAGCAGCTCAGCCCCACACAGCTCACTCACCCTCACCAGTGGCATGGGGGAGAGAACCGAAAGCATGAACGTGAGAAAACTTGAGGGTTGAGATACAGGCAGTTTAATAGCAAAAGCTACATGCACAAGCAAAGGAGAACAAGGAATTCATTCACCTCTTCCCATGGGCAGGCAGGAGTTCAGCCATCTCCAGAAAAGGAGAACTCCATCACATGTAACACCAACGTCGAAGAACGAACACCATCACTCTGAACATCTCCCCTTTCCTCCTTCTGCCCCACCTGTATATGCTGAGCATGAGGCCATAAGGTCTTGGATATCCCAGGGTCAGTCAGGGTCAGCTGTCCCAGCTGTGTCCCCTCCCATTCCTTGTCCCTCCACTCACTGATGGGGTGGGGTGAGGAGCAGAAAAGGCCTTGGCTCTGGGTGAGCCCTGGTCAGCACTACCAAAAACATCCTGGTGTTATTAATCTTGTTTCCATACAAACACAAAACACAGCCCAATACGAGTTAGTGTGCAGAAAATTGTGTTTTGCTGAGATGAGGGCACTTGCTTTCAGAAACAAACAGGGTTGAAACAGTTTCCTTTTTCAAAACCATCTCAGCTGTTTAAAACCATCCTAATTTACTGATGTTCACTCTATTAGAGGAATCCTAGGACAGGCTGGGACCTGAAATAGGACTACATCCGTAATGAGGTGAGATAACATACTACACCTGAGAGTTTTTGACCAGGGGGAGGGGGTTAATTTCAATCCAGGACAGAATTTCACAGACTTACGTTCCTACACGACCTTTTCCAGTTTCCAAGTAAACGGTTCTCTTTCATGCTGCCTTTTATTATTATTAACTGAACAAACTTGAGTGATTGGGACATACAACATGACAAGAAAATAAAGACAGTTTGAGATGAGCATTTTTCATTTGCACTGCTCTATTGGATTACACTAAGACTGCTGACCTTATTAAGATTCAGGTTAACAGCTGACTTCAGAAATATCTACATGTGCACCTGAGTGTTAAACTAAATGCTTGGAAGACATATTAAATCAAATAAAGATTGATAGCTTGTTGTTTCTATCCTACCAGTCATTCAAGCACTGTTTGCTTCTGCATATACATGAAATAGAGAAAACTGACAAGGGTGTTTCTCATGGCCGCTCTCCCTTCCCCTTCAAAGCACACCTATTTTTACACAGGTACCTTTCTTGCAAGGCCACCTTTTTACTCTTTGCTTACACAAATCCAGCACAATGCACTGTGGCAATGTGTGTTGTACATCATCTACTGCAAACCAAAAGCAAACCTGGGCTTGAATTCAGTCCTTCCTACTTGCAGAGGTTATAACCCTCAGGTCAGCCTCACCACTTTCCCTAGGAATCAAGTTTGAAAGAAAAGACAGGACCTGAGAGGCAGAAGCTCTGAACTACATACCTTTCAAGGACAATCTGGATTTATTTTTGGCATGCCCAGTCACAGGCCACTTAGGCAGTGCACATATGAGATCCCCCAGAAATCCCTTCCCACCATGCCACCCAGGATGTAGCTTCATGAAAGGAGCCCAAAGAACTACCCCTGCACCTCTGTTTGCCCCTGGTGAACCAGGAGCAATGATGTGGAGTAGGATTTACCAAGATAGACATGCATTTTACTACATCTGTAGTAAAAATTTTGCCTAAACCCCAGCTCAGAGCTTCCTCCTTAACCCAGACATATCCTGTGGGTAGGGAGCACCACCATTTCTGGCTCTCCTTCTCAACATCCTCAGCAGCAGAAATTGACTCAGGACAATAAAAGTGTTGCCTTAATTCAGGTTGTCCTCCCAAATCTCCCATGACTAATGATTTCATTTCCTGATTACAGAAGGAAAGAAGATGTTCATTCCAGCTGAATCAGACACTGCAAAGGTCCTCAAAAAATCATCTAAGTGATCCCAGAAAGACACAGAAGCACAGGGTCCTAGCCTGTCCCTGGCACATGTTCATGTAACTTGTTCTTGAAAACTCTGCTGATGACTGTTTATAACCTTCCCAGATGATTTATCAGTGCATTCCTCCCTTTCCAGTTAAAATGCTCTTTCTTCTCCCACTGTAAAAATTAACCCCACCCAAGCTGAGGTGCTCATGGACAACACCATGGCCTGATGACTGCTGGTTTCCAATATACCACTTTGCCCTCATTCACTCTGTAATTTTTTTAAATGCCATACTATGGCAGCCTCATTCTCCATCTAGCTCCTACCTCACAGACCCTTTCTTCCATCATTTTATATCAAAAGCATATCATATTTTGCGTCCATTTTTAAAGCTCTTCTTTGCCTGTTCTGCTTCTCTCACACTGTCTCTTAGACACAGCGGTCACAGTAAAACCTTTTAAATCCTACATTAACCTCTCCTTCCGAGTCTCCTGTGCCCCAAAGCAGAGGCGTTGTTCTGGCAGGGAGCTGGTGGCTGGTGTTGATTCAATAGCATCACTCTTGCTCTGCACCCTCCTTTTGCTGCATCAACATGCCCTACCTCATCTTAAAGCAGGCATTAGGGCCACAATACAATCGCCGTGCTTAGCAAGCCTCCTCCAGGCCCCAGTAATGGTCTGAACTACACTCACTTCAAGCCTCTGGGACACAGGTGGCAATTAGATTTCACGTGTGCCTCTAAATTAAGCTAAATTATTCCATGTTTGCCATGGCTAAAAGCAAATGCATGAACAAGACCAGAAGGTAAGGAGCAGGAACTTGTTATGCAGCAGTTACTTGAGTCTGAGCCATTGTTCTTGGCCAAAAAAGGTTTCAAGCTCTTTCTCCCCTGCAGCACCTCATAAATGGGGTCCAGCTGCCTTGAGGCAACTGCAATTAAAAGCACTCTCCAGAGAAGCAGATTTCCTCTGACAAAGTATTTCTGCATTTCTCTATATTACATTCTTATCCACAAATAAATGCAGCAGGCTTATCTCTGTTACTCTGTGTTTGCTTTAATAACTAGCATGAAGCCTGTATTTATTACCCAAATCCTGTTTCTAAATCTCACTCCTAGATAAAGACATGGCTGCTCTCCTCAGATTGCCCCATAGCATTTCTTTCTTCCATAAGGAAATAAACCTACCTCTACCCTGCCCCAATGGACCTGCTGCCGTTCTGCCATCTGACATTGCTGCCAGGAACATCCTGGGCTGTCCCAAGTTGCCACACTTCCTGGGAAATCAACACAAAGATCACAGTGACTTCCCAAAGCAGATGCACACAGTGCATGGCTCCATTTGCTCAAAGACTATGGTTATCTCCCCAAAAGTGGGAAAGCATTTGGAGTCTCACTGAGAGACACTCTGAAGTAGCAGACAGCAGTCTCTCAGTGTGTATGGGAGGGTCTCATTAAGGGAGCTGCTCAGGTTTTCATATGTCCTGAGTGTCTTAAATAGAGTCTAATAATCACAACAGAATAAGCTCAAGACTTTCCTTTTCTGGGAAACTACTTGGCTCAGGGAGCGACGCTCTCCCAGTGATGCTCCTGCACTTCCTTCCAAAGCCCAGAAGAGCAGTGCTGTGTACAAGCAGGAGAGATGTTTTGCTCAAGGGAAGATGTAGGAAAGTTGTTGAGATGAGGAAAAGAAGCTCAGAAAGCCAAAAATACATTAGAAAGGAGAGCAGCCAAGAGGTTTCCAACAGGTATAAGCTCAAATGGCTTTTAAAGCAATTAAAAATTGTCCTCTCCTGGCTCTAGTGAGATCAGCAGAGACCAGTTCCCAGTTGCTCATCAGATTACTTCTTCTTCCTCAGCAAGCAGAGCAGTCTGAGGGAAGGTTAAAATCTGCTTCAGACAACACCTGGGTTTTATGTCAGACCAGGGGACCTGGTCAAGCCTGGCAGGAGCACATAGAGAACCTTGGCAGGAGCACACAGCCAATGTAGTAGCAGAGCTGTCCCCAGCACCCACCCACCCTCAGCCACGGGCTGCTGCAGCAGCTGATGGGTGAACACCTCACAGGGAGCTGTGCCAGGAGATCCAGCCCACTCTCCTGACTGGCCCAGGGTAGCTTCTTACCAGGTTCCCAGCACCACACTCAGCTGGTCAGTCACCTCCTGTGAACACCACCCTCCACTCAACCCCACCTCTTACCCCCTTTGAAATGGTCTGCTCCCTCCAGCCCTCCAGAGTAAGAGCTCATGTAATCAGTTCCTAAACCTGGCTTAGTCAAGTGATCTGGATTAGCTTTAAAAAAAAAAAAAAAAAATGTTCTGTCTTGGTTCAGGGGGTTTTTACCCCCCTAACCCACTCATTTTGACCATCCAAAGCTTCTGGACAATCATACACGACATGAGACAGGACAGCTGGCAACCTCTGGAAGGAGATCAGGGATGCAAAAGGAGCCTAATAACAACTGGAAGCATGTCAGGCTCCCACAGAGCAGAAGTCTCAGAGCCACAGGGGTCTCAGATGCAACACTCCAAAGCGGTTGTGTTGTGTCATGTTGGAAGCTGTTAATTAAACACAGTTTATTTTGGCTTTCAGTGATTTACACAGATTTAAAGCCAGACTGGTTAAAGCAGTCATTTTGCAAGAGCTGTGCCATCCATGTAGCTGCCTTTAATTACAAGCAACACCAAAGAAGCTCTTTTCCACTATCAGTTTTCTCATCAGTGTTACTTTGGGCAACACTCTTTAATGAAATACAACTGCATTTTGAGAAAGAGCTTTTGTGGGGATTTTTAGACCAAATACCTGGATGCTTCTAGAAGCCCAGCTTGGTACCAATTAAAAAACGGGGCAGTGTGACCTAGAGAATTCAAGGAAATGTCATCGCCTACTGTGAGCTCCTGGGCAGCAGCTCCATTTGCTAAAATTAGAGGAACAAGAATCTTTGTTTTTAAACATGCCAGATTATCATCTTTTAAGTAAATGCTCAAATGTTTCAACCTAGTCCATACTACATCAGAAAAACCTAACAATTTTTGCATAGGTTGTTCTGACAGCATGTGCTGAATTTTCTGGATAAGATGTTTTGTTGAATAAGTGATGGAAACAATTTTTAAGAGGTTAAACCCTAGGACCTGCAAGTTGAGAACTTTACTGAAATTGGGTCACACTCTATATGGACAGAAATTTGTAGTCTGCATTCTCACAGTAGCTGCTACCTGTTTTGTGCCAAGAACAAAACAGGCATTGTCTGAGACAAGAAAAAAATACAATTTCTGCCCTAATAACACCTAAAACCAGACAATGTGAACTGGAGGCATTGGCGGTGTTCATCTTTGTGCATTAGTATAGTCACTGCAGTCCATAAAAAAATTAACTGAAGTCTTTGAAAGGGAGAGGAAATCAAAGTTTTGATGACTTGATGGTGAACATGGTGATGCATGCTGGGTTGATAGTTGGACTTGATGACCTTAAAGATCTTTTTCAACCTTAAGGATTCTGTGATTTTGTGATCTCTTGGATAGTTTTGCATCAGCCCAGATAAGGCTTCAAACCAGAAGCAAATCCCCACAGGCTGTGAAGGCATCCAGCTTCTCCTCCAAGCTCCTGTGATCCTGCAGGAGAGCCAGCAGCTGCCTTCAGCAGTGTGCCCATGGACATTACACAACACATCTCACGTGCAGTATTCTTTAGATTTTCATGGAGAACTAGTTCTTCTCTAGGATGACCTAGAAACCACATGCAAAGAACAGAACTGCCTCAGAATCTAGATGATGTAATTTATTTTCACCATTACTTTTATCCCTGTTGAATCCAGACAGACTTTTTGGTGAAGGATATAAAACCCTGGAGTTCATTTATTCAGGCAGCATCCCCTACTTGTGCATCTTTCTCTCATACTGCAAAGTCTTCTGCAAAGGGCATCACTCCCTGGCACAGCTTTCAGATCCATGGACAATCCATGCACAGCTACACAAAGAGACACGGGGACCATTTATAGGTCTCATCCAACCAAATGACTGATTGTTGTGTTGTAAGCAAAATTCAATTAGGAGAGCCTGCAAGATCAGCCTCTGTGCTTGTTAGCATCGAGCACAGGGCAGCTGGTTTGGCTGCCTATTGACTGAGCAATCGACAGACAATCGCTGCATCCAGCCACAGAAACATCTGAGGAGTACAGTTCAGGAATGGGGGAGGTATCCAGATAAAATCAGCCTGAAGGGGCTTGATCTACAAGACAATTATAAGTTTCCAAGTTTGCCAACAAAACTTCAGCATTACCCGTATAAGAAATCTTTCATACATGACATTTTGCTTGCCTGCCTCTAACAATAAACAACTTTAACATTAATTTTGCTGCTTCCACAGCTGTAAACTCTGCAGATCAGGATCTGGCTTCTATGATTGTATCTAAGTAAAGAGCTCCTGAATCAAACCATCTACCCTGAAATGCCCAGGGGAGGCCTCAGAAGGAGCCCACACAAGTTACCACAAAACCTTATGCATATCCCTGCTCCTCTCCTCCCCAAATCATCAGGTGTCTCCCCAGAAGTTTCTCACTTTGCAAGGGAGGCTCCCAATAATCAAAGGCTCTTCCAGAAGACTTACTGGAGGTGTCTAAGAAAGGTGAATGACCTGAAGGTATGTCCCTTGTTGTCTTCCCACTGTTTGTACACATTTAAACTAAACTGGATTTTTAGATAGGCTGGAGTTGGGTAATTTCCTTCCAAGTACTTAGGACCTGCCACAACTCCAAAATGACTTATCATCATATAAGTCTCAGGAGAGCCTGGGAACAGACATAACCCAGAGAGGAACTCTGTGGTCAGTGAAACAGCAGAGTTCAGCACAAGACTTTTAAATATTTCCTCCCTAAGCTCCAACAAACTTTCCCGTGGCTGGACACACACCCAGGTCAGTGACCTGGCATGTCCAGGCCTGATAAAGGCAAGATTATTCAGCATGGAGGCTTAATACACACAGTCCTTACACCAGCATCCCACCTATTCCACAGAGGCTTTTATCAAAGTCACCAAGATCTGACACAGCTCAGATACACAAGTGTGCTGTAAATCTTGGTGCCACATTGCCAGATAATTTCAAAACAAATAATTATTTGTTTGAATAATAACCATTTGTTTGAAATGGTCCCAAACCAGTTTGTGACTACTGTGAAAGGACTAATGGGTTACAGTGAGAGGGGTAGAAACTTCCTGGAATCTTCTTCAGGATCAGGGTTTGCTGCTCCCAGCCCTTAGTTTCATTGCACACAGGAGCCAGCAAATTAAGACTTGTGCCATCATAAAGATGTGCATCATGTCAGAAGCATTTGGTACCCTGAGGATGATGTACTCAGCACCATCTGACAGTCAGCACTAAATGATGGCAGTGATTTCCAGTGGGACCAGAGTCTGGACACAGCATGAGATACAGAGGCACCACCAAGAAGACACCTTGATGCTGGCTGCTTTGGAGACCTGCATTTTGGCCAGCAAATGCAAAGTTTCCTTGGCATTTGCAAAAGATGATCAGAGCAGGAAAATTAATCAGACTAAACAGGCACTGTCCAACCACTGCAACTAAATACATTATAGCTTCACTTTGCACTGACACTGCACGACTACTTTATTTAGAAAACAAAATGTTTACCTGTTTACAGAGTCTTGCAGCTTCAAAATAGTTTAGCAATTGTCATTGTTTTCATCTTCTGCAAGGGCAAACTGAGAAATGCTTCCCAGTCACAGAGGGGCTGGATAAGCAATGACATATACACAAATCACAAATCCATGTCCACAGGAATAAGTTTATCCTCCTCTAGCTTCTGAGTTGCCTAACAAAACCAAATAAAAATCATCTGCTCACACTTGTCTACAGATAAGGGAGTTATTTACTGACTAAACTCCTCCATGAACAATATTTCAAACACTTGTTCCTCTCCATCTGCTTTGCTCTCTTATCGAGTGTGATGAACATGGGAGATTGTTTCCTCAATTTTTTAGTTCCTTTCCTTCTTATAATTAACCACATTAGCTTTTTACAGCAGCATGAGAAACACTTCGCTCCCTGTTAAACTGCCAATAGATTCAACAACAACAATTCATTATATCCTGCTGGACTTACACCATCTCTAAGAAAGATGATCTGGATAAACAGCTTTCTTTGATATCCTCTCTTTCAGCTTAACTTTTGGGGAGGGGTCAAAGATATAAGATGAAAATATACAGCATCTTTTTCACCATCCATCTATTAAAAAAAAAAAAAAAAGAACAGAAAGAATACAATCAGCAAACACAAAGTACTTCTCTGCAGGTCGATAGTTGGTAAAACAATCTGCAAAGAGTTCCTGATCTTAACTGAGCAACTTCTGAAATGATGCATGATCCCAAGATCTGCCATTTGACCAGAGCACAACCACTAACTCCAAAAAAGTCATCACTAGACACCACAACCAGAACTGGATTTGAACTCAGAGACAAGGAACTGGACTTTATTGATCTTCTTACCTGGAGCTCAATAACACAGTGAGGAGGCCAGAAACATGAATTCATGGGCTGAGTTTAAACTTCTCCTGTCTGGTGATTTCCAGGCAGTGTCTCTTACTGAAAGCCATCCTACTACTTTCAATTTGGTGCCTGGCTTTGCAGCTTCCTTTAGAAGGCTTCACATGAGTGGTAAACTTGTAAATATAAAATGAAATCTGAATCATTACTGTTCCAATTACTGAAATAACCTGCATTTGTTAGAATATTTTTTTCTTTGCTTGTGCTCATTAATAGTATCTAAATGTCAAGCAAAAAGCATCTTTGTGTCTGTGCATTCATCCTACTGTCCAAATTTATTCACCCAGCAAAGGTCAGGAATCTGCTGAATTACAAATGCAATTGTTTAGAGCAACTTAGTACAACTTAGTGAAAGCTGCACTCAATTTGTTCAACCCAGCATCCTGAAGTTCCCATGGAAAAATTATTGTGCCAGATGTATTAAGTGCAAATTGCATTAGAAATTCATTTATAATTAAAACTGCCATTTCTGTGCCTCCTGCCAGACCCCACTTACTGTTGAACAGACACATCACTCCAGCCCTTGCTGTTTTTGTATCTGTTTTAATCTTTATAACAGTTAAATCTCCCCACACTCCTGGGAAATGCATGTGCTCGAGAAACTGAGGCAGGAGTAAAGCAGTGTTTCATAGAATGGTCAGGTTTGAAGGGACATTAAAGGTCTTGTAGTCCCAATCCCCCTGCTGTGGGCAGGAAGACCTTCCCCTAGACCAGGTTGCTCAGAACCCCATCCAGCCTGGCCTAGAACACTTGCAGGAATGAGGCCTCCACTGCTTCTTTGGGCAACCTGTTCCAGTGCCTCACCATCTGCACAATAAAGAATTTCTTCCTTCCTGATATCTAATCTAACTCTGAAATTATGGGAGTGGGAGCAGAGAAGCTGCCATCTCTCCACTGGCTTTTTCTTTCCCCCTCCCTAAGACTGAGCTAAGCATCCTGGCCTCAAAAGCAAATGTGGCCAGCCTGGACTCGCTCCATAGGCTCTGCTTGACTTGTTCCAGTGATGAGATAGGAGACACCAGTGATTTGGTCTTCTCCACTAAATGCCTGGAGACACTGAAGAAGGAGCCACCAAGGACACCCAGCTCCTCGCACTGATCAGTGCCCATCTCTTCATGTGCTTCTACCGCTGCCCACTCCTGCAGGAGACATCCACCCCTGCCCTAGTGCCTGCCCCAGGACAGAGAGGCACCAGCCAGCACAATTCCATCCCAGGACCCCTCCCAGCATCTTGTCTGCATCCCCCACCCTGCTGGCACTGGAACCGCAGCCCCTGGGCAAGCCCGTGCCCTGCGCAGGGGACACCGGGCATGCAGCCTGTACCCTTCCCTGCCCCCGCAGGCTTCTGTGGCAAACAGCTCCTTGTGGGCTGTGGCAACCCGAATCATGGCATCAGCACACCTCACACATTCCATAGAACCTGGACAGCATCTGCCAAGGGAGAAGAACAGGAAAGTATGGCATGTGCTTTAAAGGATTGCATCACTGGGAAGACGCGTCTGACGCTGAGCTCAGCTCCACAGTGGTACAGGCATTTCTTACCACAGAAAATCAAGCACAGACACAGGAGTCCACAAAGCCAGTGCTTCTCCCTCTGATGTGATACACAGTACAAGGTTAACCCATCTATGTGGAGCATCCCTTCACTTATCTCCCCCACCAGAGCAGTCCCATGGGACAGCGCTGGTCCCAGCATCACTACCTCACAGTAGCACCTCACCTGGGATCTTGCTGGGCCAGGACTCAGGTACAAGCTTTCCTTGTGAATTTCCAGTTTAAAGCAAGCTTATGGTACCCTTGGTTAAAAGGGCAATAGAAGTACAACTTAATTACCCAGCATTAAAACACAGCTCTTCTGAGAGGCTGCAGAAGGAAATTGGCACTGTTCTGATGGAATATTCCATGTGGCTAAGAACAATTTTATGCAGCCTCAGAGAAGACAGGCAGTTATCTAGATCTGTTGAAAGGTAAGAGTGACATGCAAAGTGTTATTCTTTCCTTACATGAAGAAAAACCATATATTTTTCATGCTATGTACCTTATATTTTTAGATGAGAAGAAAGCAAAACAAGAAGAAAAACATCAAGCTGAAAATAAATTGGATGCAATTCAAAAGAACAGTGGAAAAATACAGGATGACAAAGAGATAGTAAAGCAGCAACTTAATAGAAAAGGATCAGGGCATCACCACTAATCACAAGCAAGCAGTGCCCTGCTAGCACTGTGTGCCTCCACACCATGCAGAATGAACAAACATCCTGCAGCACCTGGCAGGGCTGGAGGCAAGTATCACCCAGGAATCAACAGCTCTAAGATCTCAACAGCAAACCTAAATGTAGCCTTGGACATGTGTTTCAGAAAAGACACCCAGGAGACCAACAGGCAGCATCAGTGACCAGGAATGTATGGCCTTAAAGGAAAGGTTGGACTAACTGGTGGTGAGGCAGGTAAGGAGGCAAAAGGCCGAGGAGAGACTTGATACTTCCTTTTAAAGACATGAGAAGTAGCTACCAAGAAGAGAAGATTAATTGTCCTCTCTGTCAGGATAACCAAAAGGTTTAAATCAGAAGGAGACTTAGAGTAGACAAGAGAAAGGATTTTTAACCGTGAGGATAGTGAAGATCTAGAGCAGGTTACCTGGGGTAAGGTGTAAGGCCTCTGTTCAGTGCACATAAGTAAAGATAAAGTAAATTCAGGCAGAATCCACCCTGTCTTGGGACAAGGGATTGCCTCTGACTTCTGCAGGTAAATAAACCCCTGCCTTTTGAATCACCCTCTCCTACAGGACATCTGAAGACAGAGCAGCTCTCATTGTGCTCCAAAATGTACTAAGGATCATGTGAGGATGGGATTTGCCCTGCTGACAGGAACTGAGAGGCAGACAGTTGGGAGGCACATCACGGGACCTGGAAGAGATGCTCCTTTTGTCTGTTGGGCTGCAGGCTGGTAACAAGAGCCACTGGCTGGCTCCTCACCACCAGCAGTGACCAAACCAACCTGACCTCACAAGCACACTCACTCACTTATTAATTGGGAGGATAAACCACCTGAAGAAGGAACATGAGCAGAAAGAAGCCTGCTGCACCGCAGGGGAAGCTCAGCTTGGCTAAGTGCCTTCACAGCAGCATGTGAGGCTTTGAGCTGTGGAGGTCACAGAGGGTGGGCAGCAGGCAGATTCCATGGGAGGTCACAGATACTTGTGTTATGCTTGGGCCACAAACTTTTTTGCCTCATTGGACACACACAAAAAAATCATAAATATCTAACAGCTCCTGTCAATATTAATTCTCCCCCAAGTGGCTTGCTATTCACAGCAGGATAACTAAAGCAACACTCACTACTTTAATTAGTGAAGGAGACAAAAAAATACAACCAGAGCTTACAAAACAGACGCTTTTCCTTTATTCGAAATGCCTACCATGAGCCCATAGCAAAAATGCTTAACTCCTGCCCATAAAATTTTTAAGTACTCTTCTGCATATGCTATCTACAGAGCACAATTTCTTTTCTGCTGAGGAGAGTTGCACCACAGCAGAAAATGCACTTCTAAATTTTCTCAGGACAGATATATCCAGAAAGACATTTTATTACTGGTACTATGAATCCCAATGCTACGCTAAAGCAAGTGATACAGATGCAGTGTCTCCAAAGAGACCAAGAACCAGAAAGCCAACACGTGTCTTTAGCACCCTACTGTAGTGGTAGTTTATGCCTGGACTATAAATCAAAATTATGTCTTAGCACACAGAAAATAGGTTTTCATGGGCTTTTTCTTTGCAGTCATTAAACATCCCATTGCCAGCAATGAAAATTGGTCACCTGCTTAACCCCTTTCTGTGATGAGTCTAGCTCCAAAGAGGAAAGCAGGAGGCAGGCGTGGTGGATTACACAGTGAGACCCTGAGAGCACAACTGTCTGAGCAAGGTTCTGCCACAGCCGTGAAAGACACAATTACGCTCATCATTTTTTAATTAGGAAATGACGTGTGATTTACAAGCCTTAGTGCAATGTGGTATTTGAACAGCGAGGAGTGACATTTCCAAACAGCATTACAGGAACTTTCTCTTCCCCTGCCCCACCCCCCTCCAGTCGTTTAAGCAAGTCATTCAGACAAAGAGCAAAAGTCCTTTGTCTGGGTTTTAATCCAAACTAGTGGAGTCCTGTATGTGTTCTTTTCGTTCTTTTTTCCATCTTTTTCCAGCTTCTTTTTCTTTAATAAGACACAGTTTCTCCCCTGCAGTCAGCAGTGACAACTGTGAGTGTACCTGTCTGAAGTCCAGCATACATAACCACAATCTGAGTTTCCCTTGAAAGAAAGTTCACCAAGTCTGGAAGAGGAGAATTAAGCACCCAACAGCCCAGCCATGTCAGAGACTTCACCTGCTGAAGGACTGTGGCTAGCATGGACCCACCATCACCACTGGCAGCATGATCCTGCAGCCTGTTCCACAGCCACATCCAGCACACACTGCAGGTCAGATCCACATCCAACATGTGAGGCGAAGATATACAGCGTGTGAGTAAAAAAGCTCAGAGAAGTTGTGTGGAAAGAGCTCACTCTCAGCACACAAGGCTTGGTGAGTCTGAGAAGGAGGATGCTTTGCTCATGTCTCCTGCTGCTTCAGAACCCACAGCATTTCAGTGACAAACCTTACAGGCAAGTATCTGACCACCTGGTGTGCTCCCCAACCACAGCTGCCACAAGGAGATACACCTGCTCTCCTCAAATCTGATAAAACTTTTTATTTAAGTCTTCATCAACCATGGAAAGCCAGGAAGAAAGTCATGGCATCTTTGGAAACTCACGGTCCCAATACCCAACCAGGCTTTGGGGGATCACAGCTCTGCAGTGCACTCATCCCAGCTCAGAGGTCTCTGCAGTGCACGTTCAGCACTGGCGGTGGGAATTCTGAGGGCAGCCCAGAGCACACAAAACTAAAGCTATGGAATGATACCTGTCTGTTACGGACGTAGCTGTGACCTGCCACTTCATACAGAGCTGTTTCTACAAAAGAAAATTCCCCACATGCAGGCAAGACCTAAGCATAATGCAGCATCTCCAGAGGAAACATCTGCTCACTGGTACACAAGAGCAGAAGGGTTTTAAGAAAGACAGGGAGAAAGAGTAATAGAAGCCACCAAAACCACAGGTGAAAACTTCACTAGCAAGAACAGCATGGTCTCAAAAATAAGAGGGCTGAAATATTAATACTGCCTGTGCCTGCTGGGAGGAATACAGCAGGAGAAAGGTGGCAGACAGTACTTTAGACTCAGAGTCATCAAAGAGTGAGTTTGGATTGATAGTAGAGATGGTGCTCCATCAGCAGTCACGAGTGGATACTGCCAGCCTAGGAATCAACAGAGACATTCTACATGCACCACACCATTATATATAAAAAAACCTCAGGGGCCTGAACAGACTAGCAAGAGCTTGGCCACCAGTTTCAGGTGGAAGGCAATCATTCCCTTTGGCACACTACCTCCATGTGAAAAGGTGAGAGTGATGTGTGGACACAAACCATGCTATCCTTGATTGCAACCTGAGCAATGCCCCAGGTCATCACAAAGCCTCAATGAATTTAACAAGCCCTAGAGCATTATGTAGGGAAGTGAGCACCCGAAGGGAAAATACCCGACAATCTACCTACTAGAAGAAAAAACAATCTTTAAGAGGCAGCTGCTAATATGGGAATTGTATTTCTAGAAATCGTACTCTCAACACAGTTATCTGTTGTGTTTTAAAAAAAGACATTTCTTTCTCTTAAGGCTTTATCAGACCACTTGCACATGAAATAACTGCTAAACTTTACACATTTAAAACCAAGCTTTTTTTCTATCTACATATTTCCATAATGACCAAAATATCCCACCTTGGGATTTGACCTTATCATGAAGATTACTTGGATAATCTGAATTAAATTATGCCTGCAAGACAATTAAAAAATACTGCCTGTGGACTGCAAGTGCTTAAATATCATTAAATGATGATACAGCAGTAAATTATGCCATCCTTGGAACTTGCAGCTCCTAGGTTCAGACACAGAATTCAAGCCTGTATAATTTAAATCTTGCCTCTCCCTAAACTGAATAAAACATTACCTGTGTTTGTTTATATTCTCCATATTTCATTCACTGTAGCTCTCTTCCATGCAAGTCCCAAAGACAAGCTCTAAAATATAGAGGAGGATGATGAGATATTTGTGTTCCATTGTGACTTATCTTCACTGCTTTTAATTAATTTCACTGTTAATTTCATTACTAAAGAACTCCAGAATAGCTCAGTATTTTCAGTAATTCTTCAGTTTTGTTTGGGTTTATCCATTACTCCACCTAATTCCAGGCGCTTTTGTTCATTTCAATAACAACAACAGATTTGGCACAGTCCTATAATTCACCTTTTCACACAACCATTAAGGTTGAAGGAGATCTTCAAGATCATCCAGTCTAACCATCAATGCAGCACCACCACACTGATGCCTAAACCATATTCCCAAGTGCCAGATGCAGGTGCCTCTTGAACACTTCCAGAGATGGCCAATCCACCACCCCCCTAAGCAACTTACTTCAATGCCTGACCACTCTTTCGGTGAAGAAAGAATTTCTAATATCTAACCTGAACCTTCTCTGGTGCAACTTGAGGTCATTTCTTCTTGTCCAGTCTCTTGAGACATGGCAGAAGAGACCAATCCCCACCTCACTACAACCTCCTTTCAGAGCTGGAGGGAGCAAATGAGGTCCTCACTAAGCCTACTCTCCCCCAGGCTAAACAGCCTCAGTTCCCTTAGCTGCTCCTTGTAAGAGATGTTTTCTAGACCCTTCACCAACTTCATTTCCCTTCTCTGGACCAGCTCCAGATCTCAATATCCTTTTTGAAGTGAGGGGCTCAGAACTGGACACAGCACTCAACACGTGGCCTCACCAGTGCAGAACAATCTCTTCCCTAGTCCTGCTAGCCATCATTTTCTTGATACGGGCTTTTGTTTCCTCTCCCACTGTGATATCAGGTGAGTTTTGCAAGGGGTCATCTGCTGGGGTGAGGAAGAAGCAGGACAAGCAGTGAGCCTCAGCAGCAAGAGAGCCAGGAAGAGTTCATGTCATGTAAATGTTTCCTATTTGAGCATGGCATTGCAAAGGTAACATCACTAGTGATATAATGAAGCACTAACTGAACATGGGAGGCTCCAAATAACACAGGCACTGGGCAAGAGAACACATACCTTAAATACTGCCCCATTCCCCAGCCAGAGGTGAGGGAGGAGGTCTCTTGCACAGCACTAGGTGGAAGCTTTATTAGAAACACGGGTAAGTGTGGTTCAATTCCTTCAGCCTCAGAGACTCAGGCTGGCATCTGAGTTTGGTTGTTTAAATTAACCCGAGGCTCCAGAGTCCCTCAGGGCTGGGCTCATTCTGTCATTTCCCAGGTGAGAATGGATGATCCCCACCAGGCTCATAATTCACAAGGAGAACAGGCTTCCCTCCCCATAAAAGACTTCTGCTTCCAGGTAGCCAAGCCACAAAATACACATTGCATGTCTTAGGAAGCCAAAGAGCAGGGAAGAGTGGGGCACCTGCTCCCGAAGGCCACAGCACTCAGTTGATGGAAGCAATTGAGCAAAGCCAGGCTGCCTTCAAGGATTCTGCAGCTTCAGCATCAGAAGCCTCAACTCTCCCCACCCATTCAAATCACTCACCAGCTGGCCACCCTCCCCCTGAAGTATGGATGCACATCCAGAGGCTCTCCCCTGCCCAGCAAACACCTGGCTATGGAACATAAGAGGGAAAAAGTTTGACAGGCAAAGGACAGTTCCTTTGGAGCACATCACTTGAACCCCACCATGAGAGCCGGCAGGGGGACCAAGAGGGGGACAACTCATGTGGGGACCAGCTGCTTGCTGCTGTTGCAACCAGCACTGCAATCTTAGAGGAAATCTGGCTGCTAAGAGCACTGGATACCCTGGGATTTTAGTCTCAAGTTGAGGAGCAGCTCCAGCTGGGGTTAGCCAGTGGCTGCTTTATAGTAGGTGGATAAAACATGGGTGGTGGGGAATCAGTTCTAGCCTCTTTTGTTGATTGCAAACAGCATTTTCAGCAGGCTGAACTAAACACAAGGGGTTTTCTCCTACAACAGGGCACTCAAGAGTTGCCAAGCAGCCATAGCAGAGCACATCCAGGTGCAGATTGTTCCTTCAATCTATGAGGGAAGCGTGTTTGTTTTGCAAGACAGGAGAGATGTGCTTGGCTGGTTTTCACTCCCACCCTAGGGAAGGCTGTGCATCACCATTCTGTTTCTTCACAGATCTAATCATCTGCTTCATCTCTTCACCTTGCAAAAAGCTGCTGCAAGGAGTAACCTGGTAATAAATTTGCTGCATCTTACATTTTAGATCCTCAACACAATCAGCAAACTGCTTTCCCTCCACACATTAAGCTGCTCAGAACAATGTTTCCCAAACAGGCCAGGCTTGACCTCCAATACTCTTTCGAAGATGCTATCCCACAGCACCAGACAAGCCTGAGCATCTCTGCAAACATGGAACTTGCTAATGAACTGTCCCCAGTAGCCCTGGATCTAACTCTGGAGTGAGGTGCCACAGAAAATAAGCCCAGTTTTGGAAGAGGGTGCATCTCTGAGCAGCAGATGGGATCGGACAGGCAGTCTTTGTCCTCATCACTGGTCTTTTCAGCATATGGAAAAAAATATTACAAGCTTCAGAGTTTTCCCTCAAAGAACCTGTGAAATTCATTAGCAGCCAATAAACAGAGGGAGTTCTCCATTTGAGGTCTTCTCAGAGAATGAGACAGTACAACATTGTAAGTGCAGGAAAGCACAGAAGACATTTTCTAGGGTGGCAGGCCACTGCTAGACTGCAGGAATGTTTATATGAAGGTCCTTTTTAAAGTCTTCACATAAAGGGTCAATAAAAATCACAATACATAAATGTGTACGTGCATTAGTAAACACATAAGTTAACATATAAATTGCTTATGCCCATCCATAATACATAACTTCATCTCATTTATATTACATACTCCTCTCATCCATGACATGCTTATGAGGATCCATTCAACAAGTTAATCTTTGATACGGATTAAGCATGACCTAAATTTTAGTCTGCATCTCTCATGTGCTCTCTCAGGATAAAGGTTTTATTCAGAGAGCTCTGGTTCCTATAGGTGGCCTCTGTGCCCATAGGGGCTGCTGCACAGCTCAGGTACCTGCCTGCATGGATGCAGACACAGCTTGAGCATCCACTCCATGCGAGCTCAGGACTGCCTGCACCCACCTGAGCAGAGATGCTTCCACATCCCTTTCTTCTGCTTTCAGCCGCATTTTGCAGACACAAGCACCAAACAAAAGAAAAAGGAAGAACCAAACAAATAAGTAAAAAAAGTCCCAATATGAACATCACACTGCTTGAATTCTTCATCTTGGCTGCCTTGATGCCACGGCAAGCAGAGCATCAGGGCAAAGTGGGAGGGAGCATGTGCAAAGAGAGACAGAGTGAAAACAGAAAGAGGAAATAAAAACACAAACTGAAACGTGTAACAGACAAGATCAGCAGCAAAAGAGGCAAATTCAGGAGACAGGCACTCATGAGCTTGACAGGTGAAGCGATGCGAGCAGCAGGTACATGACTGGGGGTTTCAGCAGATACTGTGATACTCTCACTCCCGTTCAAACAGCTGCCCCCTGAATGCCTTCTCTGTGCCTATCTGCCTTTGCTGAAACCAGGATGCAGCAGCTCCCACCCCAACAGGCAGCCTTCAAAAACTCAATAACCTGTGAGCCCATGGAGGGCAGCTCTGACAGATGGGCAGGGCTGGATTTGGCTGCAGGGGCTGTGGGCTCCTGCCTGCTGCTCGTGGCCCAGCGCATTAGTGTAAGCTGCCCTCCTCGGGTTCACCACTTCAGCAATCACATAATCCCAGGGATTAAGCAGCAAACTGAGTGCCTGCTCAGCAAAGGTCTGAAAAAGGTTGTGTGAGGTACAAAAGAGGGAACCAGAGGAGGACTGGCTTGACCCCAGTGTGATACAGGAGACCAGCAGCTGGGCAGCACTGAGAATCCCATTTACAAAACCCACAAGCTTCAGATGCATCAGTGAGATGATGTGATTCCAGCTGTATAAAGCTGGAATTCATGTCACCAGATGTAAATGCCAAAACAAGAGTTAATCCCCAAGATTGCCTGTGCCATTCAAGAAAAGAAATGAGGCACCTTCCATCCCTTTGGAAGCTGTTGTCTGACACTGGCCAAATAAGCTGCCCTTTCCCCTTCACCAGCTCTAAGGGGGTACTGGCTTTACCAGCCCAGATACAAATTTCTTTGTCATAAGCGTGGAAACTTAAATGAAACTAATCCCAGGATATCTCACATGTGGCACTTGCTTTTCATGCTACCACAGGCCTGCTCCATCCCAGCAGCTCATCGCCCAAGATGAATAAATATCCCTTTGACAGTGATATTTAAAAATATGCACCTTCTGTAGCATGTCCATGAAGTTTGAGGGCAGTGGCTTTATGTAATAATTAACAACTGTTTGGGGAAATTATTCATTAAGTCTTAAGGGCAACATTATTTGTCATACTTGTCCTAATTAAGATCAACACCAAGGAAATGTGGCTGCCTTGTGGGAAATTGCCCTTCTTGCAGACAGTACAGGAAGCCTCTTGAAAAGTGAAGACTTAGCACCAAGTGCCTGATTTTGATAAAAGGTCTAGCAGATACCAGGGTGGCTTGGGGGAGTTCTCTTATGGACTTCCAAGAAAAACCAATCCAGCCATTCAGGAATCTGTACCCAAAGTATCATGCAGAGGCTGCACACACACTGAAACCCCAGCTAACAACACATACCATCAGCACTGTGCTTCAGCACTGACCTGATGCTTCCACACCTCAAATCCCATTCCAAGGCATCAGCACCACAACCAGAGCTAACAAAAGCAAGCTTTAGCAGCCTTCAGCTCTGTGAATGGAGCCACAGCCCTGTAATACAAGACAAGGCTGATAATATTTTTTGGACACATGGGCCTGGGTAACACAAATGACATGGTGATTCAGCTTAATTATAAACTTCCTGTTAGAAATATCAAGGTTGCTCTGATGGCACTGTCAATTGTTCTTCTGACTCATCCAGCTGTTTTGTAACCTGGCAAAACAAAACCTTCTTTGACCCTTAAGGTATAAATAATTAAAGAAACCATTATTTTGAAAGAGTACCTGGCAATTCATAGTTGCTGGAACACCATAGTAACACACAGAGAGAATTAGAACATTCTGCTTAGGGACAGTGACTTTTATTACAATCTCCACTCCCTGAAAGACAGCCATAAAACACCCATTCATCCCTCATTTGAAAGAGGTACATTAACTCCCCACCCCTTCATGCTTCCAGCAAGGTCAGATAGATCATCACTAGTCAAAGGTGAATCAGAAATCCACACATTCCAGGCCAATCTTACAAGATCAGTAGTTCAGAAAGTCTTGCTCATTTGACACGTAGGCTTGAACCTTCCTGCAAGTTAGTTCTACCTTAAAGCACAGAGCTAGAGACCCAGCAAGAAAAATTCAAGGGCACTACACCCCTTTCTATCTCAAAGCCTGACCCTTCCGCATGAAAACAGGACCCTCATCCCCAGGTCCAGGGGGAAAAGACATTCATGTAAACAGAGAGACAGAAAGACAAGTCAGCCCACAGCAAAACAATTCTGTGCCTCTCTGCCTCAGCAGAACCTCCAGCACAAAGCAAGAAGCAGCCTCCTTACCAGAAAACTCTACAGGCTCCCAAAGCAAGAATGGCTTTTTTTAAAAAAGCCATGTTTTTAACTTACCTCTCAGGAGGTCTTGAACATGATTTGCAAAGCCTCAGGACCTAGTGGGCTCCCACAGCACACAACACAGCATCACTCCAGGCTCCTGGGAGGCATTAAGGCAGCAGGCAGTTAATTAGGGTAGGGTTTGCAAGAGCCTCCCAACCTTCTCTCACAGACAATACAGAGTGGCAGCATTCACTTCATCAAGGGCAGGATCAAGTTATTTGTGGTTCACAGTAGCCCACTTGTTCCTCTTGAGGTTTTTCTCTTTCTTTGGCATAAACAACTTGAAAAGCCTGTGCAGCTAAGTTCCCAAGTCCTACACAACTGTGAAACTTCCTTTCCAATCTCCCTTTGGTGAACTCTAAAATGCCACATGGGGCATTAACAACCTCCATAATAAACCCTCACTAGTATGACTTCAAGATACATTTTTTTTCCATTACTCCATCTTCTCTTTTACTTAAGAACTTGATTTTAGGAGGCACAAAAGGCCTGATTGGCAAAGATGCTGTGACTGAACAGGGAGGGGGGAACACAGATGTACAGCTCTTCTGAAAATCACATCTCACACTGTGAAACCAAACACCGAAAAATTACCAGTGAGAACTCTATTTTTAGCTATCCTGTGTCATAATATTCACCGTTCCCAAGCAAACTTTCTGGCAAATATTTAGAGTGAGTCTCACAACCCCATGCTTTGTCAACAAAGCTCGGTGATTACCTAGAGCAGCTGCAGGCACAGCACCTGCAGCACTGCAGACAGCAGAGCTTCAGCCCGTTACCATGGCACTTCTAGGTGGATTTTGCCTGTTTGCATGTAGAGGAGGGAAGATAAACCTACTATGTTTTTAATGTGTGATAAGCAGGGCACAACTAATCCCCAAATAAAATGGCTTACAGGGCACATCTAAGCCAGGGGAAAGTGAATTTTCACACCAGGCATTTGTGGCAGCTCTGAACTGCACTTACTGTTGGAGAGCTTTTCCTGGATGGGTGTTGGTACAAGTCACAGTCAGAAGCAGATGCTGCTGTGCCCAGGGGTGGTGAGGCTGCAGCAGGAAGAGCTGAGGTTGGGCACCCCACTGCAGCCAGCCCCATGCCCTGCCAGCAGCCACGTCCCAAGCACCTTTGTGCTGGCAGCAGTATGAACACAGGTTCAGTCCTCAAAACCACCCAGGAAAACACACCACAGGGAACCCCTGCACTTGTGCAGTTCAGGAGATGTAACACCTCAGTTTACAGCACAGCCCATTTAAAATGAATTTTAGATGAACTACCAGCACAGCAATACATGGTTTGTTGCCACAAGCCAGATGCAACCCCCTTCTACCTGGTTTAAGTATCACCTGGTGCTTTTGTTCAGCAGCAGAGGGTCAGGCCTAATAAACCCACCTTTAACCCCTCATCCTCAATTCACTGTGTGATTGCACCCAAATAATTATTCCTGAAATGACACTACCCCGAGAACCAACCCCAATTAGAGGATCTGTAGTACAGAATGAAAAGCCCCTCTCTGCTCTCTTCTCACCCCATTAAATCCACCTTTCTGCTTGGACTGCTTTTATCTGCTGAAGGCATCAAGGAGAGCCATGACCTTGATTCCTGAGGGAAGAAGTTAAGATTAACAGACATTAGGATCTCTTCCTACTTAGGGCACTTGGGGTGGTACCCTAAGAAGTCCTTCTCTACAGGAGCTATACTGCTTGTTGCCATGGCCCCAGCACCCTAAAAAGAGCACAGCACAGTCCAGAAGGGGCTCCCAGAGAGGCAGGTGAACGAGAGCATCAGCAGAGGTCTGGCATTCACTGAAACACATGACACATCTACTAGACAACCACTCCCACCCTCAGCTGCCGTGTTGCACGGTGAATTAGCACTAACGAGGCACTTCCATTTAGTCCCGTATCTGTGAGGTTTTAAGAAAAGCATCCGTGCTGTAGAACAGGCAGCTCCCCAATAAACACAGCAGCCTGTACCCCATTGAAGGAACAAGTCTGCTACGAAACGCTGTGCAGAGCAGGATTTGCACACATAATCTCTTGCCCTGCACTCAGGAAACAAGCCAGTGTGGCCATACTCATATTCACACAGGGAGGGAGAGCTCCTGCAGCCCAGCTCTCCCCCCAGGTGTGACAGCCACCTGGCACTTCATAAACAGCCAGTGCCTGGCAGTGTCACCTCAACTTCTGCAGCAGCTGCTGCTTTCTTTACCAAGGAGCCCCCCTGGTGACAGCCACATGTACTGCTTGCAGCAGGGAACGTGATACGGCACAAATTACTCCAAAATAAGATTTTTGATTAACTGCTGCGGCAGGGCCCAAATCAAAGAGAACATCTGAGGGAGCAGAGCAATGGTGTGTGTGCAGGCACGAGGTGGGGTGGCAGGTCATGGCAATACCCGCTTGCTGAGATCCCCAGAACCACATGTGCCAGCTCAAGGGGCAACCACATGGGCACAGCACCCCATCAACCAGCCCCTGCCTGCTCCCCTCAACACAGCCACTGGGACCAGTTGTGTGATGATTGGTTTTGGAAAGCCCTTTCCTAAAAGGCTTCTTAAAACAAAACTACTCCATCGCAGTGATCAACTTCCCTTAAGCCACAAAATATCCCCTCCCCTGGGGAACCTGCAAAGCTACACTTGAGTGTATAGGCATATTTAAATGTTTCTCAATCTGCTTTTGCATGTGTTATTTGGCAATATAAGTGGTGAAATCACATCTGCTTCTTGAATAACTACACAGCAATATTTAACATTTCATTTTAAACATTTGTGCTTTAATTAATTTAAATGCAACCCAGTCATCCAGCTATTTCATATACAATCCCAGGGATTTAGTAGCACCAAATGAAGCATCACAGCTAAATAATGGAAAGGTGGCAAAATTAAAAACGTACCATAAAATTAGCCTTTTTAGCACAGTAAATAGCTTTTCAATTTGACAAGGGATAACCATTTTATGAAAATGTGTATTAAAAATAATCCTGTTAGGTTGCCCAACATTTGCCAGCCTTAATCCACACACTGTAATAAACCCAGATCAGAATAATTTTTCCAAAGTCTGTGTATCTGTATATATTTATAGTGTTATCAAGAGTAACTGCAATAGTTATATCAATAGAATGAGATGCAATTTTCACAAGCAGTAATTGAAACAGTAAAGCTATTGCTAAACCTCTGATAAACCTAGTGTGTTCTGCCTACAGTTATTACCAAATCCAATATACACTTAATATTTCAATTTCTTTTATGAGTGAATTACATTTAGTCCTCCTTATAGCTGGCACTGCATTTAAGTGACATTGCAGAAATTTACAGCCAGAACAGACACCAAACACTTGGCCCAGCCAAAGTTTCCCTATCCTGAAATGTTGCTTTCTAATACACTCCCTACCTCCAACCCTGTTTCTTACCTTCACCCAACACCACCTCACTGCTCCACAGCTTCCCTGCCAAGCCACTGCTGCCTGCTGAATATTAACTTTAAAGCAAGGACATGCAGGGATTTTGTTATTTCTTTTTTGAGGTTCACCTTGAAAATAAGAGATAAATCATTCAATTAAATACCAAGAAGAGAGAGAGATGTGGAAATTCAACTGTCAGCGTAATCTTCGCTACTTATAGAACCAGGATTAAACTAAAGCAGGTGGCAACTCACAACTGCTGTTTGTGTCCTGAATCAGAAGAATACATTTCAATGTCTCCTAGAGCAGAGGTCCAGGGCTAGGAAGATGGAGATCCATTCTGAAGCACTTAAACATACTTACTGCAAGCTCTTGGATCACATCAAACCAAAATCATTACAGGAAGTGCTACAGCCACCACAAAAAACACCGCTGAAGCCAAATGCTTCATCTTGATTTTGAATCATATCAGGACTTTGCTGGTTGAGTATTTAGGAGATAAATACTGACAAAATATTTTCATTTTAATGAGGCAACATCTTCCAGAGAGAAGCAGGGAAGCTTTGGCCAGCACCAGTCAGAAAGCAGACTCACTGCAGTCCCTGGCAGCAGAGCAGCCCATAAGGCTGCAGAAGGATGCTGGAAAAGAGGCAACACAAGGTTGGTGTTTGCTGTTGCCTGCCCTGGATCTGCATGAGCTTATGCCTCTGAGTTAGAACACCAAGGTAACACCTCGGGGAGCACCTAGGAGCTGGATTCTGAAAGGACTGAAAGGACAAGCAAGGTAGGCAGCTCCCTACCTAAGAGAAGGATAGGAAAAACACCTGGTAATGTGGCCAAACATATCAGAAACCACCATCAAATTATGAAATAAAATGCTGTGTAAGTGCTGTGTAAATGTTCACCTGGCAAAGATGCAGATAAGCATGAAGCAGGAATGTGGAATGAACAGAAATGCACTGTCCTTCCCTGGTGCTGCACCTTTGGAGCCAGGGATCCAGAGGTACCCTTTCTCCAGGATCATATGCAGGATATGCTTAGATTGCAAGAACTAATTTGCCTAAATATTAGTCCATCTGCAAATAAATACCTGTAGGCATCTTCCTCTAGGGCCAAATACCTCAGTCTTCATATGACTGCCTTTGTTACCCCACAATTTGTTTGGATGGCATTAAGTTTTAGCTACCTGACAATCCATTTACTGGATCCTTGTTAAAATGAAAATCTAGCAAAAAATTAAACTCGGCTCTCTGCCAGGCCCAATCCAGAGGGCCCGAGAATAGCCCAAGCCATCCCTGATTATATCAGCAGCACTTCGTAACAGAAGTAGCAGCACGCCCTGACCCCAAATGGAACAGAAACACAGCTCAACATTTTGGGGTTTTTTTGCAAGCTCAGCACTCAAGATTTGGACACGTAAGAACTGCAAACTCTCCCCTACTTTCAGCTAAATCCTGCAATACTTAGAAAACACAAATTACGTACCAGTGGCAGGTAGCAGAAACTGGCCTGGGATATATTTTTTCCCAGCCTGCATTTCAGAAGCACTTGAGTCTATCCAACACTGGAGTCTTCACCCATAGGCCAAGAGGAAAACCTCAACACATGTTCAGCATCAGGCAAAGGCTCCAAAGTGCTGTATGGACCAAGTGGTATCAGCTGGGGCACAAACTACATACTGTACAATAACCAGGAGAAAAGCAGGAGTAATTTGGTTATTTGAGAGAATTCCAAGAACATTCCACTAAGGTATTGCTCTCTAGATATTTGAAGTTTAAAAAAAAAATACTAACAGATGGTATTCCTTCTTCACCCAACCCAGGGTCCCACAGCTATCTCTAAGAGCAGATGACCAAACACACCATTAACCTGCTGATTAATGATTAATGCCATCAGTTAAATCTCATCACTGGGGGCTGAGATATTCTCTAAAGGGATAAAAAGCTTTCCCCTCATTTCTCTGCAGGCCCAGGAAGCAGCAATATTATCATTATTTCAAAGATCCATTGGGCATAATTTGAAATGTAAAACCAGTGTCTGACACATATTAGACATTTTTCCTATTAGCTTAATCTTTCAGAATTCTTCATATAAGGATTGTTTTACCACAGAAACCAAGACTCTCTGTGTGGATCATAGGATCTCAGAAACAGTCCCAAGGGATGAATTCCTAACAAAAAACTAGCTGTCCATCAGCCAACAGGACACAAGTTTTAACTCTCTGTATCTCTCAAATCCTTCCTGATGAAAGCATTTACTTCTCATAGTGCATTACTCACAAAAAGAGAGGCCAAAGCTCCAAGAGGTAATCAACAGCTTAAAATAAAGCAGGCTGTGGCAGACTGTGAAAAGTAGGCTTGGAATAATACAACTCCATTCACTCCCTGCTTCTGCCAGGCAAAATTTCTGATTGACCGGTGTGCAGGAAGTGGTTACCCCTTCAGGGATCACACCAGACTGTTAATGTGCCTTCAGATTCACAGGCTGACTGTGCCCTGTTGCAGGCAGGAGCAGCTGCAATTGTTCTCTGACCTCTTCTGGACACAAATTGCTGTAATCACCCCAGGAAATCTGAGAAATCGGGATTTTCTACTTGTTACTCTCTGATGTCGCAGTTACTTCCTGAGGACAAGGCTGACATTAGGTTGTTTTTTACTCCTCCACATTGTCAAGATTTCAATGTTTGACATATAATGTGAAGTGAAAATGTGTCAATTAAGGAGTTATGGAAGCTTTCTTACCTGAACCCATGTGTTTGGCTTTTTTAACAAATTACAATAACAAATGTAACAAGAGAAACTACGCTTGAGGTTACTCTTCACCCATTTTATCTGCTGCTATTAAAAGCCATTAATTTTAACAGCAATAAAGAAACACAGGGGATAGCTAGGGATCAGTTATGCATAAATTTACCACCAAAATTAGAGTGTGGCATCATCAAATATATCCAGTTTTACTTACCCCCCCAGTATTTTTTCCTCTACTAGCCTAATCACTTTCCACTTTTCTGTGGCAAGTGCAGACAGCCTACCAGACAGCCATTCTGATTCACACATGAATAAAAACATCTGCACTTGCATCACTTCAAATCTCTCCTGTTTCTCCAAACTCCATTTCAAAAAATATTCCAAAGGGCCGTTTAAATTTTCATTGAAATTTATTTTGGGGAGTATTAGTTTATTTTTTTGAAAGAAATAAAAGACTTATCTCCTCAATTCTTAAGATGATCAAGTGTCCAAACAACTGGTATCACAGGCAAATTGGAAAGTAATCCGTTTTCAGTAAACAAGTGTTTCATCAAGGCTTGGACATAATCTGTTCAAACTAAGCAACAGCAGGACATTTCAATCCTTGTGAGAAGAGAGAATTAAAATAGGTGGGATCAGATGCACAGCTTTTGCCCAGACTGTACAGGAAAAATCAACTGGCATTACAGCAGGTACATACACCAAAACCAAGGCACTTAGACATCAGCAGCACGAGTAAGATTAATAGCAGCCACAGCAAGCCTTGTTCTCTTGTGGAATGACTTCTAATTCCTATCTAATCTATCTCTAATGCATGCACAACTGCAGTATCTATTACCCCATAAGAGCAATGCTTGGCTAAAAGGGACATTCTTCCTACCTCCCATTTTAACTGATTACTTGGCCATCATATCCATTCCTAGCAGTCCTAGTTCCAGTTCCTATTTCCCAGGATTGCAGACAGCAGATTTAATCTTTCTGCCCTAATTGTTTGCATATCGATCCTTGGTACATACCAAGAATCAAATGAGAAGAGAGAGCTGTAATACAGGCAGACCATACTCATTGATCAGAAGTTTTACCTTTTTTCTACATCACCCAAGTATATAAATTAACAGATTTGAATATAAATTGAATGCTGCTAAATCATACTTGGGTTCAAACTAATCTCAGTATTTTATTACTGTCTCCTTTGGGCTCTAAACAATACAGCCTTAACACTGAGTTCTGATGCTTTTATCACTTCATTTGATCAAAGCTTTGATGGTTAAGAGAAGCCAAGAAAAAGCACAAAGCCCAATTTGCTGAGAAGGAAATGCTGGTATTGAGGCAGAAACAAGCATTAAATTTCAGTGCTTCAAAATAATGTCTGGCTGTCCAATTTAGCACATCCCTATTCCAGTTCCTAATACATTATTCTCAGGCCACTGCAATCACTGACCTGTTACCAGCATCAGTGCTGCAAGGCCTTTATTAGAGATGTCAGTTAACAGTCCTCCACCACCTTGAATTCCAGACTTTGGAGTTAGGATTTTTTAATTATTTATCAGGGTTTTCTCCCTAGGATAGCCTTGTGCATCCTGCTAGCTTCAGACTCAGGGAAAGAGCAGTCACACACCATCTCCTGTGCAATCAAGAGCAAAGGAGCAAAGACCAGCAAGTCAGGTAATTGTATACCAAGGCAGCATCTCTCAAAGAAGCACCACAAATACTGTGCTCTAAAAGAGGGAGCACTTGGGCAGCAGGAAGCAAACTTCAGTGTTCTTTCCTATGAAGGAAAAGGTTTTGAGTTCTGTAAAGCTTAACTATGCTTGAAGAAAGGCTTGCAGAACAGTCCTTGTTGGATGTTAGACTGTATCATGGATAAACTCCTTTCGTACAGCAAGGCAGTAGCCATTTTCAGTCTATCCCACTGTCATTTCACCTCACTGCAGATCATTTCCAGGAACTCTGGAACCATAGGGGCTCCTTCACAGGCCACACACCTTACACCAATTATATAAAGCAGTCATTTTTACTGCTCTGCTTCATGTGGAATAACCATCTTGGAGTGTATGCATTGTTTTCACTGCTGTTATGTATTAAAACCAAGACTTAACTGCATGATGCAGAAGCTCAGAATACTGCCCCACTCTGAATTAGCTGAATTTACCCTGAAACATCATCTGTTTAATGCAGTCCATCTGAAAGTCAGAGCTAAGCACAATTTCACTTGACATCTACCAACCACATGACTAAGCAGCTACTTCCTGAAGAACTTGCATTTCCTCAGAAAAACTGTGATTCAAAAGGAAATCAGCACACAGCTTTGCCATCGGAGCACTGAAACCAGCACAACACTGAGTCCAACCAGCTCTTTATTACATGAAATACTGTTCCCAGGTATTAAAGAAAAAGCAATCAAGTCCAGAAGCCAGCTGCATCTTATTTTTCGGTACCCAGAATACCCAATTTAGTTCTTTACCTTCCATACCAAGTTTCTTCCTGTTCTTTAATATATTTTACGATGAATAGTTTAATCAACAGCACCATTTTAAAATTACATACCCAGAAAGTACAAGGCATAAAAGGTTAGGCTGCTAAAGATTTTGACGCGCAATTTACTGTTGTTGAATATTTAAGACAAGTTGTTTGTTTTAAACATTAAAGTGCCAGGTTTATGTACAAACTTAAAATAGTAAAAATGGTAAACTTAAAAACCTGCTAAGAAAGCAGTGAGGTCATCATGTAGTTGCCTCCAGAGTTTTTCCACAGGCTATTCAACAAATTTACAACCAGAATTTCTCAGCTGTTCCTGTTTATGGTGAGAACAGCAGAATCCAGGGGTCAGTGCCCACAACCTCCCATCTTACAGAAGGAAGTACCTGTATCTTTCATGGAGTGGAATAGCATGTACTGTAAGATACACCTAAGCATTCTATGCATTAACACCATTGGCAAAGTCTAATTAAAAAGGATTTTACTGCTGGAGCTACACCAGCCCTCTAAAGAATACCAGTATCACCACACTTTATAAGAGTGGGATTTCAGTACAGGAACCAAGTCACACTGTGACTCAGCACACTGAGTGTTTCCCTGTAAACAGGGCAGGATGCCCAGAAATGCACATGGTCCCAGGTCACTTAAAATTCCGCATCCAGGGTGAAAGAGTTGTCTGTGGGCTTCGACATGACTCCCATCCTCTGATATTCACCTACTCGCTTCTCAAAGAAATTTGTCTTGCCTTCCAGAGAGATGTTTTCCATGAAGTCAAAAGGATTCTCTGCTTTGTATATCTGAAATACACAGGCAATTCTACAGTCACCGCAGGTGCTCACATTTTGAGTATGCAAGAGCATGAGAGATCAGCTGGAAGGAGTCTAATGGCAGCATCAGCAGGCTTACTATGTAGTCAACAAAAATCTCTGCCCCAAGCCTTTTCTCTATTTGTTCCTATCTTCTTTTAGCTGCAGTAAACACAAGCACAACTACTAATACAGCTTTTTCCATAGCATCCTTTTGGTTTTCCTTCTGTGGGTCTCCAAACAGGATGTAGCAGCAGAACTGCTAAATCATTTTACAAGTTAAAACAATATTGCTGCAGCCAATTTAGGATTTGGATTTCTGAAGGAAATTAAACTTAACATTATCTTTCCCCTATGAAATATTCAGTCTATTAGAGCCTTACCTTGTTCAATCCCAGTTCCAACATAAGCCGGTCTGCCACAAACTCGATGTACTGCTTCATTAAAGTGCAGTTCATGCCAATCAGCTTTACAGGCAGTGCCTCTGTCAAGAATTCCTGCAGATAACAAGCATTTTATGTACAGAAACTGGCATTCACTCTCTGTCATCTAGGTTAATTTTATGCCCAACAGCTCCCCAGCTCTGTTTGATTGCAATGAAGTCCCTAAACAAGGGGCAGACAGTTACCTGTTCTATGAGAACAGCATTCATGATGATTTCCTTTACTCTCTCTTCTGATGGTTTGTGTATCAAGTGCTTGAACATGAGGCAGGCAAAATCACAGTGCAAACCCTGGAAAGAAGTTTCAGAAAATTATTTCAGGAACACTGATTTAAAAGAGCACAGAATAAGTGGCATCACCTTTGCCACGTTACTGTTCCCTACAGACAACTTTCTGCCTCACCAGAAGGCATCACAAGCAAGTTCTGCCAGTGCGAGGCACAGCAACTGCAAGCATTGGTGAGAGCCCTCCAACTACTTGAGAGAAGTAAAATGCTAAGTTCATTCATACACTTCTGCAAGATCCACAATGACACATGTTTACACACTTTGGTGAGCTTTATAGTCTGTCTGTTTCTAAATATACTCCTGTTTTAAAATATAGGCTCCAACTGAGTATCATTACTTTGAGCTACTGTGGCACATTACCATCTTAACTGCTAGAACTTGACTCATACCTCATCTCTACTGATGAGTTCATTAGAAAAAGTGAGTCCAGGCATTAATCCTCTTTTCTTCAGCCAAAATATTGATGCAAAAGAGCCAGAAAAGAAGATTCCTTCCACGGCTGCAAAGGCTACAACACGTTCTCCTGTTAAGAGAAGATTGAAAGTAACATTACACAGAAGGCTTAGCAGGATGGACACACAGAAGTTGCAAACAGACCTGTGAACTGCATCCTGCAAAGCAAATGAAGTTGTTTCTGCCTAAGTGTATTGTGGCTCGTCTTTAAAACTTATTAAAGATTTCTGATCATTAAACAAAACAAACATTGAGAGGATGTAGGAACTGATCAGACCAGCTACTAAGTAGCTGCAGCCAGGGCTCCTTCCCCCTGGGCCAGCCCCCAACACTATCCTTTTTCAGATAGCTCACTAAAAAGAGCAGTCATTTTGGCAGCTGATTTAAGTCAGTGTCTGCTCCTCTTTGGCCGTGAAAAATGCTTCAATACTAGTGAAATAATGATCTGTACCATCTCATCTCACCTTTGAAGCAAGACATGAGGAATCACCAGGGCAGAGGAGCTGCAGCCTCCAACCAGACATGTCTGATGGCTATAGATGGACATGATGTGTTCTGACAGGTGGCAGCAATTTACAGTTTGATCATATAGTCAGGCATGTGATGATTGCCACATGACCTTATTATTCACAATGTCAGCAATCTTACAAAGATTTCCTGTCACTAGCTCATTTGAAGATGAAAATTATTTTCTTCATGTTCAGAATTATAGCAGTGTCTTATACTGGAGAGCATGTACTCTGTCTGTGACAGCAATAATCCCCGTTAACTGTGAAGTCTGGAGAAATGGTGGTTCCTCCATCTTTAGGGAAGGAATTTCACTTTGCTTCCAATAGATGTACTCACCATATGTTGCTTTCTTGTCCCCAATCCAGCACATGGCCCAATCTGCCTTCTTTTTAACACATGGTAACGTTTCAATAGCATTGAAAAGAAACTCCCTGAGAAAAATAAAACTCATTATGATCAGACATCAGCACAACAAGGATTCACTGCCATAAACAGTCTTGATCACTTAAACATGCTCTGCACCTTCATGCTGCTAATTCTCCTTCCCCCTCTTGCCTGGCACCAACCTAGCTCTATTTGTTCCAACCAACTACTTTTGCTTCGCCTACCCATCCCATTAACACCAGTTCACATGAATTCCCATGACAATATCAACGGGAGAACTGTTTCACCAAGTGTTGTACTTAAACAAGGCTTTCAAAACTAGAGTTTAACCAGGCTCCATTTTACAGTATGAAGGCACCAGACCTCTCATGTAAGCAGCTCTTGCTGGAATTTAGCACCTCAGAGTCAAAATGACACAGCAAGCTTTCTAAGTAGCAGTAAAACTCACTGTAAAACTTAATATACTCCTCTTATTTGACTGCTCCATCTTTTACATTGTGTAATTCTTTTATTTCAGTACTGAGTGATTTCAGTTTCACTTTTAATGTAAGCAAGGTCTTACACCTCAGAGGAAAAAAGACATTTTGAAGTTAAACTGCTCTTAAGCAGCAGTGGCATTTTATGTAAGTCTAATTTACATCCTAAAATTAGCCTGAAAGTCAGAGAACAAGAGACATGCATTAGTTAAGTTCTGAATATTTAGTGAGTTCTGAACTTTTCATCATCAAGCAGTACGAACCTCTCTTTAGAATCCTTAATGTAGGTGTCAATAAGAAGACTGTACATTTCTGAATGTATATTTTCCATGGCAATCTGGAAGCCATAGAAACAACGAGCTTCTGTGATTTGTACTTCTTGACTGAACCGCTCCACCTAGAGGAAATAAATAAGCATTTGCAAAAGTATTTTTGTAGGTTAGAGGGATTAATGCTGTATAGATCAGTTATTGATCAGCCCACAAAATCTTCTTCAGATTAATTCCAGACATGTGGATTACTAACGGCAATATGCAGAGTGGTAGGCCCTCAGAGTTTCAAGTCATGAGGTATTCTTTGGTCCCGCACGAAATGGGAAAACCTTTTAGTTTTACTTATCCCCCTTTAGGCAGAAGAGCATAGAGGACAGAAGCAGAACATGTGCTCTGAAACATTTAAGTGTTACTGTACAGCAGCACTCAGTGCCCCACGGCGACTGGGCAAATTTGGGGATTACAAAACCGACCCAAATTAACACAGGACAGCACTACATGTTGTAACACTCCATCATCCAGCAAACCAGCTGGACCAGCCACAGCAAGCATGTCAAAAGTGAGTTATCTGGTTATCTGCCCAAAGTGATATTTGTCGGGACTTCCTACACACTCACCAAGTTCTCATTGACAATGCCATCGCTGGCAGCAAAGAAGGCGAGGACATGAGAAATGAAGTACTTCTCCTCAGGCTTCAGGGACTCCCAGTGCTGGAGGTCTTTGGAAAGGTCCACCTAAAACATTGCAGGACAAATCAGGAACGGGTGCTCCGGTGGGAGGCCCGTCCCTGAGCACCGGGGCCGACGCGGGGCCCGCCCCAGAGCCGCGGGCAGGAGCGGCCGTGGCCGCCACCCCTCACCTCCTCCGCCGTCCAGAAGGAGGCCTCGGCCTTCTTGTACATCTGCCAGATGTCGTGGTACTGGATGGGGAAGATGACGAACCGGCGGGGGTTCTCCCGCAGCAGCGGCTCCTCCTCCTCCACGCCCCGCGGCACCTGGAATGGCGGGAGAGCGGCTCGGGCTGGGCTCGGGGCGGCTGAGGCGGTGCCGGCTTCGGAGGGAAACTGAGGGGCGGCAGCTCGGAGAGACCCCCGAGACGGAGGGGGGCCGGGAGGACGGAAACATCTCCCCGAGAGAGAGGAACTGGGCAGGGCGGAGAGACCCCCCTGAGGGACAAGGGCCCGGGAGGGCGGAGAGACCCCTACTGAGGGAGACAAGCCCGGGAGAATAGCAAGACCACCCCCTCCAAGGGAGAGAAAGTGGGCAGGGCGGAGAGACCCCCACTGAGGGAGAAAAGCCCGGGAGAATGGACAGATCACCCCCTCCAAGGGAGAAGGGCCCGGGAGGGCGGAGAGACCCCGCTGAGAGAGAAAAGCCCGAGAGAATAGAAAGACCACCCCCCGCGAGGGAGAGGAACTGGGCAGGGCGGAGAGACCCCCCCACTGAGGGAGAAGGGCCCGGGAGGATGGAAAGACCACCCACCCGATGAGAAGGGCCCGGGAGGATAGGGAGATCCCCCCCCGAAGGAGAAGGGCCCGGGAGAATGGAAAGGCCATCCCCCAAGGGAGAAGGGCCCGGGAGAATGGAAAGGCCACCCCCCGAGGGAGAAGGGCCCGGGAGGATGGAGAAACCCCCTCTGAGGGAGAGGGGCTCGGGTGGGGGGTGGTGGTGCAGTGGCCGGCGGGGACCAGCGGGCTCGGTCGGGGGCCGAGAGACCACCGATGGGGAGAGAAGAGCGGAGCGGGTTTGCAGGAGCCTCCGGGGAACAGGACAAGGGCGGGCGCAGTGCCCAGGAGTTCTGCACTCACCGGATTCTCGCCGCCCTCCTGGAAGATCCTGCGGGCCGTCTTACTGGCCAGGACACGGGCGCTGCTGAGCGCGGGGGGCTGCGGGGAGAGAGGGGCAGGGTGAGCGCGCTGCAGCGCTGCCGGGCGGAGGGGGGGGTGGGACGGCGGGCGGGCGCTCACCGTGTTCTCCTTGTCGCTCAGCGCCAGGCCCTTCATGGGCGACAGGCTCTTCATAGGAGACTGGCTCTTCTTGGGCGAAACCCGGGGCTGGTCGTGGCGGGCAGCGAGCGGGGCGCGGGCGGACAGCATGGCTGAAACAGCAGCGGCGGCAGCAGCGGCACGAGCAGCAGCAGCGGGATGCGCGGCAGGAAATGAGAATTCCCGCGCCGGCCCTTTATATCCGCTTCGAAGTTGGCGCCAGAACGGCCGGCTGGCCACTCACAGCGCTCGGTGCCGCGGGCGGGGCCCCGCCCCCGCGCTGCCATTGGCCGTGCCGCCGGCCGGGCCCCGCCCCCGCGCTGCCATTGGCCGTGCCGGGCCGGGCCCCGCCCATGGTGGCGGCGCGCGGAGCGGACATGGCGGGAGAGCACCGAGGGCCCCAGGGCGGGACCTGCCTCTGCCGCCCGGCTGGGAGAGATTCGGCTGCGATGGAACAGTCCCCAACTCCCTTCTGGATACCAGAACGTAGCCTGGGCTTGGGGTGCACACCTGGAAATGCCACTTTGTCTTGGTTTCCCCTTTTCTGGTCCCTCCTGCTTACCCATTCATTTTCACTTTCAACACTGATCCCTGAATTTGGGTAGAGATTCCACATTCCTACCAAATACTCCTGTATTTGGAGGCGGAAATTGGCTTTCTGGAGAAACTGACTCTGTGTGCCACCCAGTTCAAGTGTTTTAAATAAATAGCACAAGAAAAGAAGAACACAAGTATGAAGAAGAGCTGAATATTCATAATTTTTAAAAGTCAGCATTTATTTTTTATTAATTAAATTGGAATATCGTTCTCCTCATCCAGCTCCACAAGGGAACTGCTTCTGCCAGCAAAAATATCCTCTGTTAAGCAGTTTTAATGAAACCAGGAGCTCCACGAGACTTGGATGCTCTTCAGTCACACGGGATGCAGAATGGCCTGGACTGGTCCCTTCACCTGAGCGTGTTCTCAGGCACAATGAGTTACATGGCCCAGCACTGCATTGTGCTTGCCTGGAGAAGAGGCAGGTAGAGCAGGAGAGCAGCACAACTATATAATGGCACTGTGTTAAATTTACTGCTGTGGATTTGGAAGAAAAACAGAAGTACTCTTCTCCAGCCCCACCTCTGACACTGTAAACTCAAATCAATTATTCATTTTAGCAGGTCAATGTCAAAGTCACAAATTTGGCTCTGAGCTCTCCTCAGCTGGGATGTTATCAGAAATGGCCAACAGAGACATTGGCTTATGGTTTTCCTTGCTCCTGTTTAGGACATCAGACTGGTGCAGACACCCACCCAGATGTTCTGTGCGACTCTCTGTGCTAAATATGCATCCCAATATACAAACTTAAATATACATCTCCATCCCAGGAGAGGAAGCACCACAAAACCCCACCCTAGTAGGCAGCCTGGACAAGCACAAACACACTCCTACTCTGTCCCAGGAAGCTGGTCCCCGGGGCAGGAGTACCAGCCATCTCTCAAAAGGCTTACAAGTGTCCATGTAACACCCTGTTATCTCCTGCCACCTTTACAGCTACCGGGAGAGTTGGCAGGGAGCTAGAGCAGCACCCTCCCCACCCCACCCGAACTCATTTACCCTCCCACCCCAATAAGGAACCCCAAAGCCCTGGGCCAAGGTCTGTCACAATGCAACAGCTGTGCTATCTCTGCAGTCCAGCTCCTGTTCTCAGAAGCCCATGGCAGGGCATTAAAGCCCTGTCCTGGGGACGATGGTTCTGCAAGGAGAGAAAAGCACCAGGGAGAGCACAGAGAGGGTCTGTGAGGAAGTGTGTTGCAACTCTGTGCTGCTGGAACTGCCACGACATGGTATTTAGAAATGAGTGTCCATGCTGAATCTTCCAATTACAGCAGTTTAACTCAACTGCATTTGTTCCTCCTTCATGTACATCCCTCTCCATGATGCAACTGCATTTTGGGATGGGCATTTTCATGGCAGCTTCTTTGGCAGAGCTGGGTTGGAGGCAGTAGGCTGCTGCCTTGCTCTGAAGGGCTCAGCATCACACCAGGGATGTCAGCTAGCTCCTGCCCTCTCTTTGGGAGTGTGAAAGAATGCTCTGCCCTTGTGGCTTCTGGCCACTCGTTCTGAGTACTGTGTGTTTTAAAAAAAAAACAGCCCCAGACTTGTATTGGTTTCTCGCCTTCTTTGTTTGCAGGAATTCAGACATTCAGAAAGGTGGAAGTAAGAGCAGCCTGGGGCATCTGGGTGAGGCGGGTGTGGGGTGTTGTGTAACCACTCTGTTCACACAGGTGCCCCCCAGGCCCCCACACCGGGTCCGAGCACCCAGCTCCACCCAGGCCCTGACATTCTCATTGGCTGCATGTGGAGCTCAGCAACAGCCCCTGTCGCAGCCACTGCTGCTGTGGTACCCTCAGTGCCAGCATGGCAAAGCCCTGTCCCACCAGGCACAGCTTGCAGCCCCCAGGCCCCACACCCCCATCACGTCTGCCTCCTCAGGATGGCTACTGCCATGGCTCTCAGCTCACCGACCTGCTGGTAACGCTCAGGACAGGGTTCCCCTTACTCAGAGGATTGGTTTTCTTACATTCTAATGCAGATTGCCTACAGAACAGATAGACACGTTACTGACTGCCTCCCACCACTTCGGCAACTGGTCTGATGAAAGTCAGTGAGAACTGACTCATCACTAGCTGAGGACTCAGTGTTTGCTGATGGTTTTCTCCTGATTTGTTTGCATGGTCTCAACCAGCCACATTCATCCATGCCAGATCCTGAAATCCTAACCCACTGCTCAGTCTGGAAGGGTTGATATTTGTATAGAGCAACATGCTTGAGGGCCTCTGCTTTGGTCTGAGTTCCACACGCAGCACAAAGGAATCTAAGAACTCTAAATACAAGCTGAGGCAGGGTAGGTGAGCAGGTGAGGCCATCAGCCAACACCTCCAAGATGATAAGTGGTGGTCTCAATGGCCTCCACTTTCTTCAGCAGGTTTGGAGGTAGGCCTCAGCATTTCCTCACCCTGCTGTGCTGAGGAGAAGAATGCTCCACATTCCTCCAGAACCGATCTGAACCATAAGGACTCAGACCAAAACTTCAAAAATTTGAGTGATTTCCCCCAATAGCTGTCTACCTGTTTAGAGGTGCTCACCCTCCATTTACTCCAGGATTTACAACTGCAAAAACTTAACTGCAGGGCCAAGGCACTTCAACAGGCTGTTTTGCTGAGAAATCTAGAGCAGAACAAAACAGGTCTTCATGAGCATGGTTCTGGCTGGGTATCACATTTGCCAATGCAGCCCATTCATTTGTAGCACCATCATTAGCCACCTGCTTACCTGACAATCAGCCTCTTTGAAGATAACAAGCTGTTGGAAAGCAAAGCCCTCACAGGGTTAACATCCCCAGTGTCTTGACTTTTTTTAAAACTGTAGTTCTTGCCGATTCAAGGTCCTTACTCAACATTTACAACTCTCAGGACAAAGTCTGCAGATAATATATGACCACATACGGTGTTTTAATGGTATAATCGGACATGTTTCTTTGCTGTTCATGGGCACAGTGCTGCAGACATAGTCCCACAAGTGCCAGGTACATGATGCAGCATTAAAAGGCTTTCAAGAGCTGGAAAAATTTAAGCTTTCCAAGTAGCTGCACTTGCTGGCCATTAGCAGTCTAATACCCAAGAGCAGCATGGATTCTGGTGCCTTCCTCAGATCTCTGAGCACACTGTGGAGCTGGAATAGCAAGGCCCAACACTGCATTCATACCTGTGTTCAAGAAGGTTGTCACTTTTCCTGGCTGGTAGCACCACCTCCTTGTTTCCTGCAGCAGCAGAAGGCAGTGGCTCCAGCCTTTTGGCCCACCACTGACTTGCCTCAAGCAGGTTTTGGTCTCAGTTCCTGTGCTCTGGTCATGGAAACAGTGGCTGATCTCTTGCCACACATGGACAACTACAAGTCCGGCTCTATCAGCCTGTCAGTTACCACAGAGCAGTGAACTTTCCTGAGGGTTACATTCCTCAGCACTTACTCATCTGAAACTGCCTGTTGGAGGATGCAGCCCCAGGCCCTTCACTTCTGGGCAGGCCCTGTTGTTTATGTTGAGCAGGGCTGTTGCACTGCAGCATTTGTGGGACATCTCCTCATTGCTACCATACACACACAGTGGTCTGAGCCACCCTTTCCCTCTTGGTCCAGAAGACAACCTTGCCATCTTAGCAAGGCAGACAGGAGCCCCCCTCTACTTCCAAATGGTTCCAAAGAAAACCAACCTCAAACCATGAAAGTCAATAACTGAGGAGACAAAGGCAGGACTTCAAACCATTTTTCTTCACTGGGTCAGCAGTGGGCAGTTTGGTTATCACCCAAACCTTACTCACCTGTGGGGAACTCCTATGTATTCCCCATCCCTGTTCTATCTTCTTCCAATGACCTTTTCTTCCCCAGCAGAGACTTTTTTTTCCCCCCTGGAAAATGCAGATTATCTTCAACAAAGTGGGTACCTCCTACTACCAGACTTCCTGGTGTATGTTGGTATTTCTATCCTAAGAAACCACCTAGTCAAGGTTGTCATGAAAAGACGGAGAAAGGATGCTGCCTCCCACCTTTGGGACAGCACAACATTTTAGCCCTTTTCTGCTCCGGATGCCCATGACATTTGCACTCATCCAGCAGTGCAGAGAAAACAGGGAGACTTAACATTGCACATTTTTCTGGTGGCATGTGCCAGACGCTTCCCTGCAGAGCATGAAAAGGTTCAGTATTTGTCAGGATTCAATTGCAATTTTGCCGAAGAAGGGACTGGGAAAAGCCAGCTCCTTCCTTACTCTGTCCTATTATTCTGCAGTGGCAATTTCATGGTGGGGTCATCCCATGGTGATAGGAGAAGGTGCAAGGGACTGTTTACCTGGTCAGTCCCTGTGCACAAACAGGCAGCAGTAGAAAAGATCCCAAATACATCCAAGTAAGTGAAAGATGAGATAGGAACATGCCTATATATTAATGCAGTAATTAACCCTGGGAATTGTAACCAGGGGAAAAAAAGAGAGAAGATGGAAATTAGAAAACTAGAGAGACGCAGGTGCCCACAGCACTTAGGGGACCATGAAAACACAGAAAATTTGGTTTATGTTGCACTTTCATTCAAAGGGATAACCACAGGTAGATAAATAGATGCATGTCTGATATTAAATGAGACAGAGGCCTGCATGGGAATGTAATGGGGTGTAAGGGGTGACAAAAACAAAGATTGTCATCCATTATCCTTTTGGCAGTACAGTCAGGCTGATAAAAAGAAATCGCTTGCTTTTTAAGGGTGCATTTGATTCACTGCTTTGTGACACTGAGAGGATTAAAACTGGCTAACTGATAAGAGTTTAGAAAGTCGCTGTAGGGGCATGTCATAACCAGCTCATGTCCTGAGGTGCCTGCAAAGTTTTATGTGGTAGATGTGGTGGGTAGTGAATGTGTGTAAAAGTAACCTGTCCTTGGCATTAATGAACTCAAATGCAGGATCATGCACTGGGGAAGAAAACTGAAGATCACCTTTATGAAATGCTGGACTGGCCCTGCAGAGAGGGGCTCCTGGGTGATGATTCATAGCAGCTCCATCAGCAGCTTCCCAGGCTAACCCACGGTCAAGGGAGCAAACAAGATCCTCTGCTCCACTGGCACCGGAGGGATGACTGCTTCCCTCCTGCACTGTGTGGGACAGGATCCATGGGGCAGCACCAGCGGGGCTCAGCTTGAGATTCAGCCACCCAAAGGCAGGTGTCTGCTCATGGCTGGGGTGTGCAGGCACTGAGCGTACCCGAGACATTCTGAAGCATCCTGCCTGACCTCACTGAGCCCTTGAGGCCTTTCAGATCTCCTGTGCCACTCCTGCCAGCCACTCATCTAGGCCCCCCAGAGCCTCTCAAATGGCACGAATATCCATATTTAGGCAATCGAGTCAAGCCATCCAGTATGAGTTGTCTGGATGTCTAAATGCGTTGTCATTATCTCAAACCAAACCCACTCCCTGTGCCCAGTCCCATCAGCAAAGGGTGGAAAGGGTGTTGACAATGTGGGAGCGTTCAGAAGACGGCTCCAGGGCACACCAGAGGATTACAAAGCTGCCCTGGAGCAAGATGCTGGAGGAAGCTGCCCTGTTCACTGCTGTGAGAGCAAGCTGGGGAGCAGCCAGGTAACCACCCCAAACAAGCATGGCTGTAATCAGCCAGTGGGGAAGAAAGGCATAAGATCTTACAGCTTTGAACAGTCACCAGAACATGAGGTTCAGAGACAAGGTATTTCCCACCAGGGGTAATTATGCATTGAACAGCTTTCCTGGGCACATGGCAGATTCCTCAATTCCCAGTCATGATTTCAAGATTTCACATGACAGTTTTATTCAGGCACATTATGTTTTAGTCAGCAGTTACTGTCAAGCTTTGCTGAGCATAAAAGAATTAGGATACATTGTTTTATTAGTCCTTTTGCCTGGCATCCATCAAGATGCTCTTTCATTGCACAGCAAGCTCAAGGGCACGCCAGGAGCTTCTCCCCAGCTATGCCTGTTGGCACACACAGATGAAGAAAAGGGGAAAAAAAGAATCTTCAAGATAAAGTTTTAACACTGAATACATCAATAAATAAATCAATCACTGATATTTTGTTGCAGCAAAACACTCTGGTCTCACGTAACTCCAGCAGGGAAAACACCCCACTATAAAACAGGAGGCAACAGGTCTCTTACCAACAGAGCCCCACCTTACCTGCTCCACCCCATATTGCCACATCTCCCTCTTGGGGCTTCAGTGACCTCTAGCATTTTCAGTGGAGCTGAGACACAAATAATTCCTTTAAAGGATATAGCATTTTCCATTCTCCCTTCCTTTTAAAACCCTTAAACAGATCCACTCCCTCCTCCTTTTCCACACCAGCCCTTGGGAAAAAAGAGGTATTATTTTATTTTTTAACAGATACATTTCTGCAGCTGAATTCCTACTGGTGTTTCCTTCCTAGCGGGAATTGGGAAAGCTTCCATTTTGTAACCATCCTAGATCAATCACAGATGGAGACAGCAAGGCGTTATATGACCATTCTTTGCCTTCACTGCATTGCAGAACTGCATATCCAGACACAGTTTTCTACAGTTGTTGCCTTCCCTGTGATTGTCCCCACCTCCTCTTTATTTTTCATGTTAGCTTTAAGTTCCCATCTATCCCCTTTTCTCCAGTGCTGCCACATGAATTGCTCAGGACAAGGAAGTTTGCACCCTCTTTCCACTGGGATTCTGCTCCCTCCCCACCTTGGCCCTGAAGCAAATGTCTGAGCTTTCAGTACCAGCTTTCCTCAGCCACTTCCACTCTCATTTTCCACAACTGCCCCAGATTCAGAGCCCAGTTGTCCCAGCTCAGCACAGATCCCAGCTCAAAGCAGCTTTGGAAAGCAACAAGTACCCCATGTGTGACACATCCCTTCCCTGGCCGTAGCCCTGACACCCCAGCTACACATCCCTTACGATGAGACCTGATGTCGCCAGCTCCATGCAGGGAGAACACAGGCACATGATAACCTGGGCATGAAGTGTTTCCTAAGGTCACCATCCAGAAAAGGGATGAGACTGCTACGCAGCTGCTGTCCTATCATCTCTCTGCAGAGCTCAGGGATCCTCAGCTGCAAAGTTAATGACCACAGGCACAGAGCTCAGAACAGCAAGGCTGCACAGGGGAGAGGAGAGAGGATGCAGAGGATCTGCACTGTTTGGACTTTGTAAGCCAGTCCAACAAAGGCACAAACCTTTTTGGCATTCTCTGGGCACTGCCTGAAGGGGAATGAGACTTCACACAGATTAGCAGACCAGACACACACAAGGTGGGGAGCAGGAGTAAAAGAGACCAGAGCTCCTTTCCTTTTTCCTTCTGGTCTTCCTGAAATTCATGCACTCTGGTGCCTTTTTTATTTTGGAATAGCATTAAAATGGCCCAAGCGCCTGCCAGCAGCTGCCCTGCCCTGAGCAGAATACACTCTCCCCATCTTGTGCTGGCAGTTATCAAAACACTTTGCAAAGGAAATACCAGAGGTGGAGATAAGCACTGGGTTAAATTCACCCCCCAATACGTTCAGGTTTCCATTCTCCATACCACCTCCTCCTCTTTCCCCAGCTGATAGGCCAATAATCTTAAAACTCAGAGAAAGTTGTGCCATTGGAAGAAAGCAGCTTGCTAGCCAAGCTGAGCAGATTTCAGCCACACTGCCTGGAACAGGGCACTACAGGGCTGCTTCCATCACTCTGCTCCTACAAAACACCACTCAATACCCTGTAAATAATCTATAGCAATAACCTTAAAATCAGAGAAAGTTGTGCCATGGGAAGAAAGCAGAAGGAATAAAGGTCATCACTGTTTTCATAGGTGCGTGTCATCACCAGGAATTACTTAACCACCAAAAAAAAAATTATTCACACGGACATTTAAATGCTGAGAGGAATGATCATCAGATGAGAGCTATGAGCAGGCCCTTGTTGTCTCCCACAGTAGATTAGGGAAAATACACTTTAACTTCTGGCCAAGCATTTCCTGCTCCCACCATTTCCAGGAGGAAGACGTGCCTTTTCCCAATGCCTTTTCCTAATGTGCACACACTGGTTTCATATGGAACCACTAATAAAAGGGGAAGATATCAGGGATTGTGAGGAACATAGACCCACAACTGCTTCATTTTTCAAATCAGTCCAACTGAGTGCAGCCACAAATCATGCAAAGTTTTGTTAAATAGAGAAGAAAGCTGTATTGAGCTTGCCTGGCAAGCACAGGAGGAGCAACCACGGCTCAGAAGTTTATTACCTCTCAGTGGGCTAAGCTGGCTCTGCTCCCATTGACTGTGGAGAGAGGTGAGCAGCTATCATCTGCTCTGATGAGGCTGAACAGAAATAGAGCAAAACCAGACATATTTAGCAACAGGGCATTTATCCAAGTACCTGATGATGTAAAGAGTAACCACCACCCTGCTGTCAAACCAAAAAAAGCATTTGGCTGCCTGCCTTGACCAAGGTCCAGGCCCCAAGGGGCACAGCACAGACATCAACACCTCCCTCCACAGCTCTTACTCAGCCTCCAAAGTCAGCTGGGGCTTTTGATTCTAATTTCATGGTGTGAGCCTAGACTTCGGTGGGTGAAGTGCAGTACCCCTGCAATCGACAGCTTGGCAAGTGGAGGTGAGAGCTGAGAACAAAGCATTCCTGACTTCCAGAGGTGGTGAGGTGAGATGTCAGAAAATGCTGCAGCACCACCCCTCTAGCTATTAACTCCTCTGAGCCAGCTAAATTTAGGGCAGGGCCTAAAAGCAGCCCTGCCTGTTGCTGCTGAGGCAGGAGGAGGCGCATCCCCGCTGCACCAGGCACACAGTGATGCTCTGCTTGCACACAGACTGTGCGTGCAACACACCAAAACCCATGCTGGGAGCAGCAGGCTCTGCAAACCTCTGAGCTCCTTCTGAAGTGCCAGGCAATGGTATGTCCCGTGGGCTGGCAATCTGTACCTGGCACAGAAGCAGCAGCTGGCCCCTCAGGGGCTCTGGCACAGCTCTCCAGTTGGCAAGGCTGAGGAGCAACCTTGCAAACTGAGTCTCATCCTCGATCTCCTGCCACTCCCCAGGCTGCAACCACAGCATCCTCAGGGGTTACAAGTAGCACCGAGAGGGACAGCCTTCAAAACTAGGTGGCCAAATCACCCAACAAAAGCAGTCAGCAGTGGTGTTAACTCCCAGGGGACCAGGACCTGGCAGGGAGGATAGAGTCATGCAAAAGGAAATGCTGCTGGTCAACCCTCTCCATCCCCTCTTTTGAGCTCCTGGATGTAATCCAGGCTATGTGTCAGGGACAGTGCTGGGCAAGAGACATCCTGGGTGCCATCAGTCCTGGTGGTAAACAGTGGCTTTTCCCAGACAAGCACCACAGTCACTGTCAGGTTTTCATCCTCCCCCAGTGCCTGATACTGTCTGAAGCAGTAGCACATTCCCATGTCTACCTGTGTTTTGAACTGTGTAGTGTCAGAGATGAAAGCACTGCTGGCTGCACCCCTGGGGTCTGCTCGTAACTCCAAAAGGTGACACATTAGATGATCATGTTTGAGAGGTGCTCATAAAAATCACCATCTACTGAGGTAACAGAAACAGTGACTTCTGTCACCAAATTGTACAAACATTTCCCTGCTCCCTGTTATCTCCTTTTCACAGGCTCTCCTCAGTGACATTTCATGGGCATATTTTCAGACAGCATCTCACTGTTAGCTAGAGCCAGTTCAATTTCTTATAATATGGTACAACCAGTTAGGGTTGTTTTACATTTAGCATTGTAAGACAAAAAAAGACTCCTGACAGTTTGGGTTTAGCAAAAGAAAAACCATGGTGAAGTTGGGGGGTTTTGTTGGGTTTCTTGGACATAAAGCCAAATTAGCCTCTAGACACTGAGCTAGAAAAAATCCCCATGTTTCTAAACCAGAAAATCTTCCTAGTCTCTCTTAAGCATTAAATGGCTGATTTAGTCACCAGGGGGATGGTGGAGGGTTTTTCACTCACAATCCTTTCAAGATGATTATTATTCTACTTAAAATGCCTTCCAATGTCTGCTTTTGAGTCTAATCCATGTTAAACAAGAGCTGGGAGAAATCTTTCTCTGGTGAGCTAACAGGAGCTTCATTTCAAACTCAAATAACCTCTTTATGGGAAGATCTTCTGGAAACAGTATAAAACAAACATCGGTGGAAAAAAAAGGAAAGAGAAGAAGAAATCATATCTTCTTTCTTCTCAAATCAGACGTCTACTGCTACAGTTACCTTCATGTTGTGAAGAGTCCTTCTTTGTAACCCCCCTTAGCTCAGACCATGTGCAAATCCCACTCGTACATGCATTTATTAGCAGGCTTGGGTATTTAAAGGTTAAAAGGCTCACTTATGATAAGATGAAAATTAAGTACATTGAGATTGCAAGAGAGCAACAGCTTTCTTAGAAATGCCTGTAATCAGTAGTCAAAACTAACAGGAATAAGCCATCATACAACTATTTTAAAAGACCAGACTTTTCCTTTTTCCCATTTTTTAAATGAAACTAGATGAAAAGCGATCAAAATATTCATACAATGCCAGCTTGTGTTTGTAATATAATGTCGATTCCTAAGATGTTGATTCTGTGGGATTACTAATATTTAAAATAAAGTCTATTAAATAGCCACATCAGAAATTCATATAGGAATCTGAATATTACCAAAAAAGCTTAAGAAAGCTAAATAAAAAAATCAAAGTACTGTAAATTTCTCATCTCACCAGGTGATATAAATTTAGCTCTCCTTTATAAAAAGCTATTGAATCCAGCTTTAAAAAGGTCTTTGTTCCTCTTATGTCTTAAATGACAATTTAAGGATACATCTGTAAAAGCAGCACACTCTAAAAGTCATTGCATGACTCTTCTAGCTAATAAAACCAAGGTAACTTTGGTACAATATTAGAGCAGTCAGTGTTAATGAATTACAGGGTTTTAAGCAATCGTGCTGCAGAGGCATCCAAAGCACTGCAGGAATGTGGTGGTGATCCCCTGCACAGACCTGCGGGTTTCAGTCCAGCACTTCTCCATATCAGTAGGTGGCAGATCATTCAGATTATTGCCTGTTTGGTCTGCTCTTGCCATGGACAGCTAGAAACACCGCCAAAAGGCAAAGACAGTGACTGAGGCTGCTTCTCTTAGCCCCAGGGTCCAGTTGCGATGCTGGGGGAGAGCACTCCATGCCAGTCACACCAGAGAGTGACCCAGGGGGGAGAAAGTTCCTCTCAGATGGGTGCAGGAGGCATCACCACTCAGGCACAGAGGGATGGGCACAAGTGCACGGGAGGGCCTGGTGTTTGGCGTGTTCTGCCTGTATTTTGTGTGTGGTCTAGCATGTGGGTGCATCCCTCAAACACCAGTGTTGGGCCATGGCCATTTCTCAGACCACTGAGTGGCCGGGAGCTGCACAACTTACACCCGGTCTTCAGCGGGGACAGCAGGACTCCCTCTGCTGGGTGCCGAGTTTAGGTACAAGGAGCACATAACTGAAAAAAAGAAAGATAAATTCAGTCACAGAGCACATTAACAGCAGAATGAAGAACAAAATCTGATCTTCCCGCTCCAAGGCAGAGACCCACTGCCAATGGTTCCCACTGCATGTTTTCCACAGACCCCAAGAGCCTTCATACTATTTCAATAGATCTTCAGAAATCAACTAAACCCATTGTCACAACAGGCTGAGGCTCAGACCTCTAAGACAAGCATCCTTTGGGGACACCTCACTTCAAAAGGGAAGGTGGAGATCTGCTGCATCCAACCCAACAGCTTGTGAATCGCTGCCAGCTGTTGAGCAAAGGCTCTTTACGATGCTGTGGACTGACTCAGCTGAAGGCAGCATGGCATTACACTACCTTATGGGAAATGAGCCACCGTCAGCACAAAGGGAGTCCAGCACAAGGTTTTATAGCACACAATTTATTATTTCCACCCTTATTACACCAAGGTGTCAAACAAGATCCTGAAGATGCAACGGCAGCAGTTAGGATGCTAATAGCTACACTCATTTTCAGCACCCTACAAACCACTTAGGCTGGGAAAAAAATTGTGGCCTGCCTTGGCATTAGCACTTTGCAATTAAACCCTCACCTTTCCATCTCTTGCTTGGAGCACTGTCTTGCTAGAAATAGTGCAGCTATGTCTGGCATTCCACTTTTCTCACATCTTTATTATTCCAGCAGGCTGGGACCACTTGGTTTGTGAGGGCCAGCGATTCATAAACCCTTGCCTTGCTCTGTGGAAAGGCATTTCATGATAGCACAAAACCTACACTGACACTGCTCTGTTATACACAGGCTTTGGAAGCTTTGCAGTTAAATCCACTAACCATGTGCATTTAGAGGAGACACAATTAACTCTGCCTGTAACTGCACCTCAGTGAGTGATCCTGCAGCAACACCGTGGACATTCACTAACAATCACCACTCTGGGCCTCTGTAAGACACAATGTGGTGTCTCTTCAGTCAGTTGTGCAGCACATTGCCACAAAGGAAAGTGAAGGCAGCCTCTTCCACAGCCTTTGTAACTGCAGATGTAATAGAAAAAAAAAAATAAAAACCCAGACAAACCTTTTAATTAAATAAGTTACTTCAAAACCAAGACCTACCCACATTAGCAGGAGGTTTAGCATTAAGTTCTCCTGGGGATGATGGAAGTGTTTATACCAGCCAACAAAGCATCTCTGCGCTCTCTGCTTTGCCCTAACAGAGGCGAGATAACCACATCCACCCCAAGAGGGGCAGGAAAGCTTCATTAACTGATGGTTACACAGGTTACACAACACTTTCACAGGGAAGCCACATGTTTACAGTTTCATTTTGTCATAATTGTTGTCACAACAGTGTTTCCAAGATTTTAATACCCAGTTTGTGTAAGGGGCATTTCACAAAACTCAGCAAAAAAATTCCTTGCTATTAAGCAAACTATTATTCCCACATAAGTACACTCGTGTCTTACAGATGCCCTGACATGTCTCAGAAGAAACAGGTAGTACGCAAAAGTTTTACTTGCTCATGACTCAATGACGTTAAACCTAGTTGCTTTAACTAACTATCTCTGATGCAGGGAGCACTATTTACCCCTCTGCTAAAAAAAAATTAGAAAAAAAATGTTTTGAAACAAGCCTGGTTCAGGTGGCTATCTGAACACAAGAGTGGAGGAAAGGCAGATGAATTGGTGTCCTCTGGGCAAAAACAAATATATTTCTCAGGACAGGTCAACAGAGCTGCCAAAGCTGTGCTGTTCATTGTGAGACCTGAGCTGTGACTTCGCTGCAAAGTGTCACTGACCCCAGGGCGAGGCACCTGAGCAGATGTGACAATGAGCTTCCATATGGTCTGTTAATGAAGGGCACTACAGGCCATCAGCAGATACATGTTTTGATACCTCCTGGACAAAACCATGTTTCCATTTGATCGGTGTCAGATGGTATTTGAGTGCTAATACCTAGAAATACCTGAGGCACTTGACCTCCTTCTACTGGGAATTTCACCCTGTGTTTTCAAAACATGCCCTGCTGAAGTGTTGCTGACATTTCATGACATCCTGGAGCTGGCTAAACAGGGACAAGAGCCCTAGAGGAAGAAAAGGAAAGATTTTTGCAGAGATGATGTCCAGGTGGTATTGTACACGGATATTTAAAATGAAGGGCATAAAGGGTTATTTAAGGTCATTACTGGGGCCATGGTAATAAATAATTCAGGCCTACAGAAAATCAGAGTAATGGCAGTAGAAACTCACATGTGAGATGAAAGCTAATGACTACATCATGTGACAAATCCCATCACTTTGTTTTAAATTATTTTTCTATGCAGAGCATCTCTGCTCCCTGGGGTCTGCCCCCATAAAATATCCCCATCTCCCCAGTTCTGCTTGGGTTTTCAATATTCAGCCACACATAGGTGACAAATCTGCTAAGTCTGTGATTTACACACATATATATCTACCTCTAACTTTCCATCAGCTCCAGAGCAGATTCAGAGGGTCCATCTGTGTGTGTAAATAAGGCTGGGCAGGGCTTCTCTACAACCAGGGGCCACCTGACACAGCCTGGTCATTTCTCTACAGCTCCAGTCTCTTCATACCAGTCTCCAGTCAGACCTGAGGGGGTACAGCTGACCTCCCCAGCACCTGTGGAGGCCAAGGAAAGGACGGACATTTCCAGAGAATAATAACTGATGAATTTGGTCACACAAATGAGTATTGGGAGTAATCCTGAGCAAAGAACCTGAGCATTTCAGTAGCCTCTGTGGGAAAGGTGAACAAGGCAGCATCACCATTGAGCTCAGTTGTTTCTACTGATCAGGAGCAGGCCCGTGTGCTGTTTTCCTCCTGTGCAGACAGGCTGCATGCGCATTAGCAAAAATACACCCTCCTCTCCAATTGGAATTTGATTGCCCAAACAATCCCAGAGTAGGATTCAGTGATCTTCATTGGTCCCTTCCAACTTGGGAGGATTTTATTATTTATTCTATGATTCTTATTCCATTCAGGGTCTGGCATCAGTGCTCTACTCAATCACAACATTCATGACTTTTCTCAGAGGAGCTCGGCAACAGCCACACAGTGGAACAAGGGAAAAGATTTTTTACTGTGAACGTGGTCAGGCACTGGAGCAAGCTTCCCAGAGAGGCTGTGGAGTCTCCATCTTTGGAGATACTTAAAAGTGAACAGGAACCTGAGAAGCCCTATCTGGCTGGCCCTGCACTGAGCAGAGGGTTGGACTAGAGACCTTCCAGGGGTGACATCTCTAGGACATCTCAAATGGTTCTGTTTTCCCATGTGGAGATTCAGTTTACTGGAGTCTCTGCTCCTCCATGAGCTGGAAAAGAAAAAATCTTTGTCAGCAAAAGCAATTTGCCCATCTCCATTCCTAGTGAAGCTACTCTGTGTTTGCAGATTTGCCTCTCAAAAGAGATGCAGTCACTGAGTTTACAATACCCAAACCCTTGGGTCTCTGACCCATATTTCTGGGGAGTTCAAGGGAACAATCCTGTGTCTCCTCCTTCCTCTTTGTAATTCCCAGGAGCACAAAGGTGACAGCAGTGCCAATTCCTGGGCTCCCATACCTCAGGCCTGCCCTCTGGAAAAGCACAGCTTGGCATTTTTAACTACACACTGAAAGGTACATTGTACATTAGCTACATGCTGTACAGGTGAACTTTGTTATAAAGGAAATGCTTTTAAAAACTTCCTTGCCATTAATCCCTTCAGATGTGAAATACCAAAATTGTACAAGTTCTTTCAACTAGAAGAACACAACGTTTCCTCTAAGGTAAAAGCACACATTTTTGCACATTAAAGAGAGGGTAGATGAAAGGAAAGTCTCTTCACAAGTGATCTGATTCTGCTGACTCTACCTTTTGCAGATATATCCCTGGGAAGTCCTGCCCTGCCTCTCCCTCAGGCCACCCAGCTCTGGTCCCACCTCCACTCTGTCCAGCGGATGGATATGCTCTATCACAGGCCAGCTCCAGAGATCTTTGTAACAAACCCACCTTGTCCCTGGGGCTGGTTAGGAGGCACAGGTTTGCTAGCACCAGGAGAGGTCATGCATACCGTGGAGGCACTGGGGAGGTTCCCAGTACAGCCATCAGCAAGTTATTCCATGGCCTGTGCCATAAAACCCAACATTACCCAAATGCGCCTCTTTATTCCAGGTCATCTGTGAGGCATGGATGTAGCTCAAGCCTGAAGTGGGCTAGGGGCAGAGGGACTGCCAGCACAGCCCAGCTGTCAGGGGACAACCCTGCCAGCTCCCATAACTCAGGTATGTGTCTGAATACCAGGTCAGTTTTATTACCTGCTGGTAAGGCATTAACCTCAGCTATTTTCTTCCTCTGTGCAAGCTAAACCAGTTTGATTGCACCTATATTTGGTGGTCCCTCTCTGTCAGGCCTCCCAGCACAACCAGGGCTTGGTCCTGGCTCCACAGAGCAGAGTATTCATTTAATAACAGGAGTCCCAGTTTGGTGGTGATGAAGGGTGCAGAGCTGGAGGTCAACCAACCTAAGTGTCTCAAGTCACAATAGTTTACATTTGCCTTTGACCCCCCGTCGCCTCCCTTGCAGGGCTCCTGGCTCTCAGGCTGGAACAGAAACCAAAGGTGCAGGTGTCAGAGAAGAGGTGGCCCTGGTCAGGGACATCTGCAATAGCTCAACTTGGCAAAGGGGACCAACAGCAATGCCAGATGTCACGGCTGCCTTTTGCTCTCTGGACAAAGCATCACCAGGCTGCAGCACGTCTGTGCTGGGCAGGCAGCCAGGGAAGTGCTGCTGTAGCCCCTTGCCTTCTTCCAGGCTGGGACAGCACAAAAGCCACAGGAGAACTGGGTGCTGTCCAGGCAGCAAAGCAGTTTCTGCCATGCAAAGCCAGGCCTGCCACCTGCCTGCTTCCCTACACCCTGCCTGGTGTCACCCCAGGCTTGTGCAGGTCTGCTGAGGTCCAAGCCCAGCAGCACCTGTAACTCTGCTGAAGTCTGGGATTTAGTGCCACAGCTAAAATCCTCTAGCCCGCCAAACATTGGGAATGTCAGCCTGTCCGAGGTCAGCCAGTCTTCAGAAACTTCAACCCTGTCCTCACTGAGGATGGGAAACAATCTTCACAAAACTGGAACAAGAACAAAGTTTCTGCAGGAAGGGGAGGCTCATCTCTTGTTGATTAGCTCACACACCCACGGGATCTCTGCAGAGCTCTCCTGCTTCCTTATGCTCTTGTGTTTACCCAGCAGAGTTAGAGGCAGCCATCTCTAAGGGCCACCCACAAAGTCCCACCGTAAAGGACAAAAAGAGGAGAAGGACATGGCCCAGGGAGCCTCAGCAGGACACCCAGCAGGGCTCTCTGCAGGAGAGGAGCCCCCTGGGGATGGAGCAGGGGTGTGGAGTCCACACATATCCCTGTTTGGAGACATGCTGGGGTTGGGAGTCACAGTGGGAAAGGCCGGGGGGAAGTCAGAATTCAAACAAGCAAGCTGGGACAAACTCAAAGGGGCGGAGGGGAGCCAGGGGTGGCATTTATGCTACTGATGATGTGAGAACACTATGCAGACTGCTTGAGTCGTCCCCATTTTGGTAACTGCATCCTTACTGTGGTCACTGACTGGAATTTGCAGCTTGAGTTGTAAGTGGCTGGTGGGAGCACAGCACTACCAGGTGGACACCAGCTCATCTGCATTGCTGCTGGTCTCATCTGCTGTGGAGCATCCCCCACCTCCGCTGCAGGTGACAGTGACTTTGGCCTTTTTCCTCATCCAGCCACAGTCTGAGACTCACAGAGGGACTGAGAAGAAAGGGCTGTCCTGTGAGCACACAAACTGCTCACACAGGATGTACCGTCATACTCCAGCTGTGGCACAGCTGCCTCTGACACTCGGCCAGGAGCCGGCTGCGGCTGCCGCTGGTGGAAGCGCTCCCATGGCCTGAGCCCTCCGTGCTCCCAAAGGAAAGACTGCAGGAAGACAGCGTGGGGAGAGACACGAAAGGCAACTCTTTGCTGGGCTGGGTCTTCGTTCCTGTGTTTTTGAACAAAGCAGAGCCCTTCCCTTGAAATGTGGGAAGCAGGGAGAAAATAAGTGTTTACTGGCAGTGCTTAGGTTGCAGTAAAATCCAAGATGTGTTGAAAGAACACTCCTAAAAAATATGCTTTTATATTTAAACATCTGTTCTCAGCAGGTTTTTTGTGAATTAGATGAGTCAAACTCCAGTCTTGGGCCAAAGCCTAGCTCCATTAATTACACAGGGGCAACCTCCCTCCCTCCTCCAGCTGTGGTTTCCCCACGGCATCCTGGCCCCAAGCTGCTAAAGGATGGTTCTTCAGTCAGGGAATTTGTCTCCCCCGCTGTGAAGCACCCACGTTTCCAGCTCATCTCAGCCAGGAAAGGTATGTTCATCGTGAGGCAGCACCTTGAGGAGCAGCAGAAATGAAGCAGGTTTAGGAACATTAACTCCTAACCATCACCTTCCAACTCAGCCTCTTGGACCTTTCTTGTCTGCATCTCAATGGCCTCTCTCTTGCAGTTATTTTTCTCTGGAGAACTTGTGGAGGCAAAGTCAATTTCCTCCTCCCACGCCCCCTTTGGGTCCCCAGGCAGACAACGCTGGCCCTGTGCTCTTTCATAAGCCCAGCTTTTTCCACCCACTTAAGTTCACAGCACATCAGGTCAGGACATGGCTCAGATCCACCAGACATAAGGTCTCTGCATCAAAGCAAATACCTGAAGAACTGTTAAGATTAGAAATAAATTTTGCAGAAGGTTTAAAGTCAGAACTTTAGAAAACCCAAGTGGAGATGATACCTAGGAAAATGCTTGGAAAGCCAAGTGATAGATGCTGGCTAAGCTTTGAGCAAGGTACACATTGCCTTTGCTACACACAGGTTAATGTTAGAAAGGCAGATTAATATATAAACTTGTTCACTGAAGGGTAACACCAGTCCAGCAATTTGCAGTGGGGAAGATGAAGGTTTTCCTACTTGTTCCAGAGAGACAAAATCTTACTATTTTCTTCTTAGAGCCTGGCAAAAGCGGTCTAAGCTAGTTTGAAATCTAAACAACCTTCTGATGGACATTCACTGGGCTGCTTCTAACAAACCCAGAGTAAAAATCTGTACCAAGATCTGCAGGCTCTCTCTAAACGTGCCATGGTGTCCTCATGGTGCAAGGCAGGAGTGTCCAGGTCCTGGTAGTGGTCAGCCAGCATCCGTGCTATTGTGGAGGACAGCCAGGAAGAGGCAGCATCTCCTCATGCTACATTTCAGGGAAGTGGATACCCTGTGAGGGATGCCTGGGAAGCATGGGAGAAATCACCCTTTCAGTCAGCAAGCAAGAGGGAGAGATACATTCGGATGTATTTTAACTTTGAATTTTAATCCTTTTTGTGGTTAACACAGGTGACCACAAAAAAACCCTTGTAGTTTTCCAGAACTGTTATGACAAGGGGCTGTATCTATCTCTGTTGAAAACTTGCTGAAAACATGCCAAGTATTGGGAAATAAAACAAAATCTAAAAACATGTGCTGTGATATTTATCACAGAGAGATCAGCTCCTTCAGTGAACAAACTGCAAATAGCCTAATATTTCTGGTAGGAACAAAAGCCTGGAAAAATACAGCTCCCCAGGTTTTGTTTTGATTATTGTATCAGAGGGAGCCTGTTATTTTACCCAGCAAGGAAACTCCTCATGTGTTGGGCTCTCTGGTGCTCCCATCATGACTCCTCGTAGTGCTGCAGCTGCCTATCACACTTCTCCAGGGTGAACAGCAACACAGCCCAGCACAACGCCCCTCCCAAATGCTGGTGCTGGGACCTTCCCAGGGTGTTTCCCCTGCCAGGGGAACGTGTCTGTGGGACACAGGGTATGTTCTTCCATCCTCCCCATCCCTGCCTTGCACCAACGCTGCCCAGTGCAAGGGCCAGGTTGGGCTGGGCTGGGCTGGTCCCTGCACTGGCTACAGCCATGGAGATCTGTCCTGTGGCCAGACGGTCACTCCAGGGGTTGAAGACAGAGAGCAAAGACCTGAGGAAACAAAAAGCTCAGGCTCTGCATCACAGAACAACAATTCCTTGGCTTTAGCAGAGAACAAGTCTGAACTACGGGGTCTCACTTTGAGGTTAAGATGAGGTGGACGATAGGGTCTGTGAGATCGCCCTGCAGCAACCATGGACTGGGGAGAAGGCAGGGAACAAAAGATGTTGCTGGAGCTGGGTGCAATTTTTCACATGCCCTTTCTCTTTACAGATGAAAGATTGTCAGGAGAGAGAACAGTGACAGTCCTGCCTGTAGTCTGTGTATAGAATGAGACAGTCAGGTATGAGGTAACAGTATGGTTTAGTCTCATACTTGGGGAGTGAGCAATCTGAAGGTAAGTTCTGAAAGTCACATTTGTCCTGGCAACTGCATGCCTCAACTCCACTTTGGCCTTTGTTCACAAAAGTCCAGTCAAATTCTACAGCAGGGTAAATCAGTGCTAGTGGCTTCAATAGATAATGGTAATGTCAAAATAATCCCACATACCTCAAATAAATGTGATGCTTTAGAAAGACTTGGATGTTAATACGTACAAGTATAAATGTGTCTGTATATGCATGCATGCATTTATCTCTCTATAATTAAATCTTTTATTACAAGGCATGATTGAAGAGTGCTGTCTAACAGAGGGCATCCACAGCACACATCCTTTTCTTTCCCAAAGCAGAGGCTGAGGGTGCCAGCACAGCAGGAGTCAGAAGAGGCCATCTACCATGTATCTACAGCATCATTGTCCAGAAGAGCTCCTGGGCTCCCACAGGATTTGGGAGAAGCCAGGAGCCAGCACCACTGGCTCCCTAACACTGTGCTTTTGATGTGAAGGCTTCTGGCTCCCTGCTGGTCTGGCTGGGTGCCATGCAAAATTGATCCACATGCCATATCTGGCACTTGCACTACACACTTCCACCCTTGCTCTTGAAGATCAGCCAAGATATTATCCACTGACCCTGCTGGGAAATGGTCTTAACAGCCATCAGGCCATCATAAAGAGGAATTTGCCAATTTTCACTGATTTTTCTGAGGAGTCATGTACTTATCAGGTCTTTAGCTTTTGGGAAATTTTCTCTTTAATTCTCAGCAGTCCTTTAGGAGCAGGGAAATACCACTGAATGGCCTCAGAGTCCTTCAGTGTCACTGCTGAACCACAGCAGCATTTGAGGTCACTGCTGCTCAAACACTTTCCTGGCTCCAGCAGTGATCTGTTTCAAAACACACAGCATTTGGCTCATTTTGACAGCTGGTTTATGGAGCCAGCATTGCTTCCAAGTGAATCTGAGGAACTGTCCTGGAATGAACTGTTTCCAGAGGGGTAGCCAGGAAACTTTCCAGGAGGCTCCACTCCTTCAGAGACAGCCTGCAGGGATGGAGAAGGAGGAAGAATTTGCTCATTTCTTGTTGAGAACAATTTTTGTCTCTGATGCTTGCAGAGCCTGTTCCCTTGGGACATTTTGTTTGGGCTATTTAATCCTATATTCAGCTCCACCATCTCCTCCTCAGCAACCAGGCCTCATCGCTTCTCATTTCTCCAAAACCTGACTCAGATCCAAAACAACTTCTTTGTGACTTCCCTGGCTCTGGACCCAGGGCTCTGCATGTGACACCACACCCCCATGCTCCCAGATGATCTCCTCTTCCAACAGAACATCCTTCCCAGTCACAGTTTGTGTGGGAAGGGATCTTTATAGGGCATTTAGTTCCACCCCCTGCCATTCCACTAGACCCAGTCCCTCAGAGCCCCATCCATCTGACCTTGAATGTTTCCAGGGATGGGCCACCTCTCTGGGCAACCTGTGCCAGTGCTTCACCACCCTCATTGTAAAAAATCTCTTTACATCTCGTCTAAATCTGCCTTCTTTTAGTTTAAAATCTTACTCCTTGTCCTATCAATACATGCTCCAGTAAAAAGCCTGTCCCTGTTTTTCTTATATGCCCCCATTGCTATAAGCTCATCTTTCTGGCAATGATCTGACCACTCATTGCTTTCTCTCCTCTAGCCCCTCCATTACAAACTCTTGGGGTTTAGCTCAGTGCTTTAGGAAGAACCAGCAGAATGAACGTCTGGTAGATGCAATCATTGCAGCCAGCGCTGAGGAACAGCAAGAGGAATTACACCTCTGCACCTTCTGCCTCTATCAGCCTCTGGTTTGGAAGGGAGGGAGGCAGAACGGGCTGGACACCAGGCAGCCACTGTACTCCCCTGCTCTCCCTCCCTGGAGGGAATGACAGCATTGCCTTTAATATCTATAACCTTCCACTGTCCAACAACTGCGCAAACATCGTACCGCTGGAAGCAAAGAGCAGTCGAGGAGGGCTGGGGGATCAGCTCCACAGGCTCCACAGGCTGTCGGGAAGCAGTGACTCCGTCTGTGGCCATGGGCCAAGGGGGTGCCCGGCTGGCTCATGCTCTGCACGGGGGCTTCCCTGAACCTCCAGGAACATGGCCAGAACCGCCACCAGTGTCACGAACCTGCCCCACAGGGCATCCCCCGGGCTGGGGTGTTCTCCACAGGTCTGCAAGACCCGTCTGCGAGAAGTGTGCTTGAGTTCAGTAGCCCAGGACCTGCTGCACGGTCCCCGAGGATGCCAGTGTCCTCCCCCAGCTCCGGGAGATGTGTGTAATGATGTGCTGCTGGGGAGGCCCGAGCTAACGGGCTGGGCTGGAAAGTTTCGGGAGGCACAGGGGAGCGCGGCAGCCTGCCCAAACCCGCGATCAGAGCGGGCCGCGCAGCCCTGCCCCGCGCCGCCGACTCCCTCCCCCGGCCCTCGGGCGCTCCGGGCTGGGATTCTCCCCCCGAAAGGCTCCCGCAGCGCCGAGCGCCCGCCCCGGCCGGCAGAGGCGGCGGCCCGGAGCGCTGCCCGCCGGCTCCGGCCATGGGCAGCGGCAGCAGCCGGCGGCGGGGCGCGGCGGGGCCCGCGGGCAGAGCGGGGCCGGGCCGGGAGCCGGCGGGCACGGCTCCGGCCGGCAGCGAGGGGGCGGCGGCCCCGCCCGGCCTCACGGCCCCGGCCGCCGGCGGCAGCAGCGCGGAGGCGGCGGGGGACGGCGGCGGGGCCCCGCTCCTGCAGGCGGTAAGTGCCCGAACGGGACCCCCGAGCCCCCGGCGGCGGCCCCGGGACAGCCCAGCCCAGCCCAGCCCCGGTGTCCCGCAGCCCGGCAGCCCTGGCGCAGCCGGCACCACCCGCCGCGGCCGTGGCTCCTCCGCACATCAGCGGAGTCGAACGCTTTGATCTTCGCTGCCAGACGGGCTCGATGCTCTCCGTGCGTGTTGTCTTTGCTGCGCTCTTTGCGCTTTCAGTCTCCCGTGCAAGGGAAACGCTTGCGGTCCCGAGCGGGGCCGTCCCGTTCTCCCTTCTCCCGGTGCTGCTGGAAGTTTCTTTTCCTGACTTGTGGAAATAGCTCGACTTTTATAAAGCTCGGCTGCTGCCTGGGTCAGGCTTGTAAACAGACGTTTAAAAATGCGAACATAAAGCTGCCCTTTAATGTTCGCTAGTCCACTGCAACTGCAGCCTGGCTCTTCCTAAAGGCACATTTCAGTCTCTTTCAGTTTAACACATAATGGATTTTTCTCTGAGGGAGTTGAGATTTATCTTTTGAGCTTTTTTTCCAATCCAAGAGTAACAGCAGCATATATATCAGCTGGTGATGAGGCCAAAAATCACCGACATCTTTCATCTTAGCTTGGCTTTGGAAGTTGTGTGTTGTTTGTTAGATAAACACTGCTCTCCACAGATACACAAGAGTTGTCAGAATAAAGCAATAAATTTAAAAATCGAAAGAAATATTTAGGACCCAGGAACATTCTGCCTTGCATGCCTCAGTTTTGCTCCTTAATAGTGTATAATTTCCATCACTGAACTGCACATCCATGGGTTAAGGACTACTTTAATACAAAATAAATTTTCCATTAGGAAACTTGGCAGGATTCCATATGAGAACCCTTTATTTAGACAAGTTTTAAAGAAAAATCTCAAAGGAAGTAAGGTTTGGAAATGGAAGAAAAAAAAAATAAGAGATCTTGTATTGACATATTTTTTCCTTGCTCTTTAAACTCCAAACCCTTCTGCAGAATGAACGGAGCTCATTCCAGCACTGCTTTCTCCTCTGAGGGACTCATATATTAGGAATCCTCCTGACTTCTCCCATTTATCTTTACTTACAGAAATAGAGGCTGCTGGTATTCATTTTCCCTCTCTTTCCACATTGTGAAAAAGATCATGGCTGGATCTTTAAAAGTAGTAATTATATAAGCTGTGAGTTTCCTTATGCATAAAGCAATAATTCAGCTCTTTCTGAAGTGATGTATATTCTGGGCAATAACATGTCAGAAAGGCAGTGGAGCTCCCCTCATCTTTCTTTTCTAGTATCAGTAGAGACAGTCTGCTACAGCAGTAGATACCAGTGAACTAATGACAAGGAGCAAACTATGGAGGCTGAGGAATTCAAGATGTGGCCCTTGGGGTAGTGTGGTGGGGGTCACCATGCCCCACTCCCTGCTTCGGACTTCCCTCTCTGACAGAAATTACGGTGAGGAAGCTGTAGCATCACCTCAGCCACCCCAGGTTGTGGTGCACACCCAGGGTGGGAATGTTGTCAAGTTTTGCAGCACAGAGATGTCCATGAAGGTCCTCAAAACTCAGCCTGGAGCAGGCATGTGGGGCCTTGGGCATCCAGTGAGGCCAAGTGGGTGCAGCCCACAGCTGTGCTACCAGTGAGGCAGCAGTGATGCTGAGCATCCTGTGTGTCTCCTCAGGCAGCTGCTACTGCTGCCTCTTGTTTGGGAGGAAATTCACAGCTCTGGTTGCACCCACACAAAAACAGCAAAGAACTACAAGTATTTTTCAAAGATTTAAAATATATACAAGAGAAGTCTCAGGTAGTTTCAGGGCAAACTTGAAGCTTTTCTTGGTAGCACTTTATTTACCTGAACCTGAGATGGCAGAGACAACAGTCATGGGCTTACTGCTCTGATTCCTTGAGGCCTAAAATGTCACTAGCCTGTGAAAAGGAGGGAGGAAACTGTTTGCAGCACCAAGTTTTGGTTGTTTACTGGGTGCAGTTTAGTCTTTCAGGTTGTTGTGCGAACTGCAGTCCCACCCTTCCCAAGAGGCTGGCGGAGGAGGTTTCTGGAAAGGGATATCAGCTTCATTGCGTCACTGGTTCCTCACTAGAAGTCTTGAGGGCAATTTCTTTGAGTCTTGCCAGCTTCTGAAGTCATTTTTAGTTTCTGTCTTGTGGAAGGAACTTGCTTGCTTTGCCCTGTTCAGCTGTGCAAATTGGAGGATAAGCAAATTTCAGAGAAGAAAGGATGAGTTAATTCGACAATTAATGGGGGAAAGGTGAGGCCAGAGGAGGAAGGGCAACAAGGAGGTATTACAGTAGGAAAGTCTGATGAGAAATAGCCCCTGGAGGAGCAGATTCTGGCCAGTGGGAGTAGAAGAGATCTTTGACACAAGTCAGAAGAGAGCAGACTTGCAAGCAGGACTCATCTTTCTGCTGTCACGTCTGGGTTTCTCCTGGGCATGGTGTGCATCAATGTTGTGTTTCACACCTGAAGCCTGGCACAATTTGCCATCCAGCAGCAAGCTGGCAGTGCCAGTGGGCAGTCAGGCCAGGTGACAAGGGCTGGTGGAGGGGAATGCACCTGCATTTAAAGGCCTGAACCACCTCTGTTATATTCAAACAGCCCTTGGGAGCCCTTGGGAGCCCTTGTTATATTCAAACAACCCTTGGGAGGGTGAAAGCATATCACAGCAGCAGGCTGGAACCAAATCCTGATGGGAAACCTGGATATGGCTCAGAGCAGACCCCAACACCTCTTGTCAACATCAAACATCCATTTTCAGCTTTGCTCTCAATTCCAGATGGTTGTACCTGCTTTTCCTTGTTTCTTTGCTCAAGACCGAAAAATGTAGTTGAGGTTTTGCAGGTGCTGCTGCAGCACAGAGCAGGGGTGGCAGCTCTTGGTGGAAGCCAGGGCAGAGGTGGGGCCTCAGGCATTTCCCCACTGGTTTCCTGAAACGGAGGAATAATGCAGACGTGTTAGGGTCTTGGTTTTAACAGCTTTTTCCATGGCACCATTGCTCCTCCTGATTGGAGACGGGATGTGATTTCAATAACCAATGTGATTTCGGCTGCAGCACAGGAGTAACAGGTAGAGAGTGTGTTCACCAACTTCTAGTGGGACTATCATATACTTTTAAAACACCCGAGTTCTGAAAGCTTTGCCTCATTTTTTCAGCCAGATGTTTTTTCTGCAGAGTGGTGTGGCACAGCGTCACCTCGTGGCTGGCTGGTCCCGGCTGCAAACACATTAGGGTCCTGAAGGGACATTAAATGCCATGCCCCATTAGTTTCTTACAGGAACTCAGGTTTATTTTTCTACTCTTGTTAAAATGTGCTTCCTCGAACAGAAATTTGATCTTTCTAATTCCACGTTGTTAGCAGTTTATTTCAGCATTTTCTTCCTGGTTGTGTTAATAGGCTGAAATGCCCTCGAGTCAAGACATTGTGCTATACTTTCATAGGGAGCCTGGGGCCTTCAGAAAATGTCATTTCCAGCTGTACATCTGGGACTCCTTGAACTTGCCAAAATCAGATTATTTCAGATTCTGCAGTTAATGTCTAGTTGTAGATCTGGCAGTTGCTGAGTTAGAGCTCTCTCTCTCTCCCTTTACATTCATTGTCTTGTTAAAAGCACCTGAAACTTCACCAGAGTCCAGAGATGTGGTGTCTCCTCAGCCAGCACCACCCTCCCAGCACAGCTGTGTTGCAGCTGGACTGGGAAAACTGCTGACTAGGTATTTTCCAGAAGTCCCCCCGTTCACTTGGCAGAGCATGGGTTGCATTTGCCCTGGAAACTATTCATGACCTAAAAAGTAAGCCCAGGGCGTGTGCAGAATAGCCGGGAGCTGGTGTTTTAGTTGGCAGGAGAGGAGAAGCGTGGGAACTCCTTGCATCCCTGCCCACTTCCTGTCCACTGCCTGCTCTTAATTCCTTGGCTGGCCAGAGGATGTTGCTGCAGACCAGAGCAAAGCTGGGAGTGCTTTGCCTGGGAGTGAGTGCTTTGCCTGGGGTGCAGCTGGGGCCATGAGTCACGTTTGGTACCTACTGGCACCTTGGGTAAGCTACCTTTTTTGCCAGCAATAAGTGGCTGCAGTTTGGAGAGGCTGATTCCAGCAGTGCTGAGTGGCTCAGCCCCCAGTCCTGTGCTGGTGTCGCTGCAGGCTGCTGCCCTGCTGTGGTACCAGCTCAGCCCTCCGTGCTCTGCTGCAGGGCACCTGCAGGGCTCTCCCTCCCTGCCACAGCAGCAGGTTGGCATTTCAGCTCAGTCTGGTCCCCTGGTCCCATTCACGGGGTGTTTGTGCAGAGGGATTTGGGAGGAGCAAAGGCTGGGAAGGAGGTGCTGGTTTACATTTTTCAGAAACGCTGCACTATTAAACCACACCCAGAGGACCAGCTCTGGCAGAGACCACACTGCTCCATGCAGATATTTTACATGGCTCAGTTACTCACCAGCTGCCTTGGACATGAATTGCACCTGAGCTGCACTCAGGGCCTGTATCTCTACTGCGTCCAGGGCTGTATCTGTACTGATAAACTGTACCGTAGCATCTGCCTGGCACTGGACCGGGATGGTCTGCCCCACTGAGCTAGCATGATTTTTGGTCAGGACCAGCTTGTAGTCTCCCAAATAATGCTTGGGCATGGTTCAGGGGCCAGCACAGGGACTGTCTCAAAGAGAGCTTGAATTTGGCCTCTCAGTTTTGGAGACAATGGTAATAGTTGAGACTGTAGCTGGGTGGTTTCAATGCAGCTTGGGAGCAGCTCTAGAGCCTCCAAAGGTACACGGCTCCAGATCACCCTGTGGAAGGGCCCAGGGAAGGGTGTACTCACCCAGCTTACTCACAGCTGCTGGAGCTGACAGAGAGAAGGTGGGTAAGGGCTGGCAGGGCCGTGAGGAACTTGCACTGGACTGGGGGGAGTGGGAAGCTGCACCCCAGGAGTTCTGGTTCATGCATGCGGCAGAGAGAAATAGCTCTTGCTTCCAGCTCTCTGCTCTGTCTTGCTCCCAGGAGCTGCTGCCCTAAAGGATGGCTGAACTGTGTGTGCAATGACTGTCAAACCATTCCACCTCACATGTCATGACATTAAATTCAATGTGGATACATGCTGTGTGAGCTTAATAGCCAAGCCTTTAAACTTGGAGGAGGGGATGATGTGGGGCTTTGTGGCACAGCAGACCTCAGCACAAGATGCCTGTGCTGAGAAGAAGGTGGAAAACGAGGAGACACGCCATGGTCTAGATGAGTAATAAAAAGATGACTGCAAGCTGCATAAAGGAGAAGCTGACTTCATTTATCTCTTAACAGGGCACAGGCCAACCAGGCCAGCAATTACTTATTTAGCTGTAGGATAGGAACCCATAATATTAAAGTGTCCTGACATGCACATCATCCTAACCCACATAAAGGGCTAATACTAATTATCTGCTGAACTTGCAACACACACATTACAGCAATGCCGAGCCGGCTGGGTGGGGTCAGTTTTTGTTGTGTCTCACAGCCCAGGGCAGCTGGTGCTGCGCAGCCTGCCTCCTGCCCGGCACACGGTGTCACCCGGGCACCGCCGAGCCGGCTGTCCTTTGCCTGCTCCTCAAAGCACGGAGACTGATGGCCAGGAAAAGGCAGAGGCTGGAAGTGCCTTTTGTTTTTACTTGCCACCATTTTTGACTCATGCGGTGGATGAAATGTCGGTAGAGATGTACCTGTGCCAGTTCCAAATTCTCTTGGGAAATAAGCATTGTTGCTGACAGATCCCTTGGAAAAGGTGGGAGCAGGTTTTGCACAGAGAAGCAGATTTTTGCTAACCAGGGCTGCTCTGTCCTGATGACTAATTAATTCTGTCTTCCACCCACACAACACGTACAGCTCGTAATATGGAGGAGTCAGCCACAAGGGAAGAAAAAACAGACAACCTACTGTACACACCCCTCCCTAACATGATCCAAACCCATCCTTTGCACAAAAGTGTTGGAAACTGGGTTCTCATTGTGGGAAGAACATCATCAAAGCAGTCCTCAAGAAGTGTATTTCCCTTGGTGCTGAGGATGAATAATGTTCTTCGCCTGGTGGAAGGAAACTCGGGCGGCAACAGTAGTCCAGTGGATGATGGATGAGGAGCTGCATTGTGGGATGCAATCCCAGGAGAAGTCAGCTGTCAGAGCCTAGCATGCTGTTCTGCTGGCACTGCTTCTTGCTCTTGTTGCTTGTGGGAGATTGCCAAGAATCAATCCTAAATAACCAGGAGAGAACTGTCTTACCTCACTGTCAGCTTTCTCACATCCCTTTGTCTCCGCTTGGACCCAGAAGCTGTTTCTAGAGTAGTTCAGCCTCTTCCAGAGAAAACAAAGTGTTGCCAAAGAGCAGGGACTCTTCTGAAAGGATGTGGAATGCCTTTTGACAGGTATTACGCTAAAACTCTGCGAAAGACTGGCAACATCTATTGTCATTTTAAGCAGGCATCTAAGATGTGAAATACTGTGGATGCCAGATACCTTTCCCGGCTCCTGAAATGGAAACTGCTAAAGGCTCACCTGGAAGAGATGTTGACCCAGTGCCATGAGAGACGTGTCCTTGCTGCAACTCTCCTCACCTGCTGAAGCTTGGGATCCAAAGGTGACCACAGCAGCACAAAGCCCTTGCAAGAGGCAGGGAAGAACTGAGCAGTTTGCTGCCAAGCACCTCTCTATCTGCCTAGCAGTGTCTGAGACCACGGCATTTAAACCTCAGGTCCTGTCCATCCCCATGTGAAGCAGCTGAGGAAGGACTGCAAGTGAAAAAATCTCCTTGCAGATTAGAATCGGGTGCCATGCAATAACTGCAGCCACCCAGGTGGACATTTCTACCCAGCAGATGGCACATACAAGCCTGCCCAATACCAACAGATTTAAATTGGTACAAAACTGTGTGTGAAGCCATCACTGTTGTACCAGCAGTGCCTGTAGTGGGGCATTGCCCCTCCATAGCTCCCACACTTGCCAGTGCCAGTACCAGTCCCGTCCATGACCTTGAGGCAGCAAAAGTTTGACCTGTTCCAAGAGCATATACATGATCTTACTGAGGAATCACTTGATCCCATCCAGCCCTGCAGAAACACAGCAGAGGAACGGGTGATAGCTTTGCATTGTAAGCTTTTCCACACCTCTCCCTGGTTCCTTTGCTTTCCTTTTCTCTTGTACAGAAAAATCTTTTCCTCTTCTCCACACTGATGGAACAGCTTTTCATTTCTGTTTTCTGGAGGGCCCTGTTTTGGTGCTACCTGTTTAACTTGTTAGTGTTGTTGTGAGATTCAGGAAAGCTTGTATGAAGGAGGCCCACCAGCTTTAGGACTGCACCTCAGAAAAAATAATGACAAACCAAGATGGGCCTAGTTTTATGCAAAGCTGTATCCCTGTCCCACTCCCTTTCCCTGTTAAGAGTACAGTGAAAAGGTAGAAAAAGATGAGAGTCATATTTTTCTCAGTAGCACCTGCCTACAGAGGGTTTATTTTATTACTGGCCCAGCCGGGGACGAAGGGTCCCATCACTGCCCTCATTTTAAATACCATTAGGTTTGACTTTGGTTTAACTCAGGTATCCCATTGAAAGCCTGTGGATTCCAGCATAGGGAAGGTGGATGTTTCACTCCAGATGGATAATTCTTCAGGGAAACATCTTTTGTCAGGTGGAAATTGGGTTGATGTTGCAGTAACTTCCTCCCTTAGCAGGTGTTTTCATACTGCTGCCTGCAGCTGGTGGCACAGTGGGCATTCATGGAAAACTGGGAGGTTTAACAAGTCAGCATTCAGGGGTTTCTGTTTGGTATCCTGCAGCCACCCAGCTGCCCTGAATGCTGAAACAGAACTGGCAGAACAGGGCTAGTAGAGGAGAGTCCCTTGTTCCTGTGTTGTCTCCACAGAAGTTGGTTGGGGGTTTAAACCAGGGCATGTAGCCCACTATAGACAGAGCTAGATTTCATAGAAGGAAAGAATGGTTTGGGTTGAATGGGAGCTTTGAAGATCAGCTAGTTCCAGGCCCCCATCATCGGCAAGGACATCTGCAACTAGACCAGATTGCTTAAAGCTCCATCCAGCCTGGCCTTGCACACTGCCAGGAATGGGGCAGCCACATCTTTTCTGGGCAACCTGTTGTAGTGTCTCACCACCCTCACAGTAGGAATCTCTTCCCAAGTTCTAATCTAAACCTGCCCTCTCTCAGTTTAAAACCATTGCCCCTTGTCCTATCACTACTGGTTTTGTAAACAGCCTCTCTCCATCTTTCTCGTAGGCCTCCTTTAAGTACTGAAAGGTTGCAGTAAGGTTTCCCCAGAACCTTCTCTTCTCCAGGCTGACCAACCCCAACTATCTCAGCCTGTCCTCACAGGAGAGGTGCTCCATGCCTCTGATCTTTTTCATGGCCCCCCTCTGGATTCATTCCAACAGGTCCATGTCCTTCCTGTGCTGGGGACCCCAGAGCTGGGTGCAGCACTGCAGGTGGGGTCTCACCAGAGCAGAGCAGAGGGGGAGAATCACCCTCCTTGACTTTAAAGTGTTGTAACTGCGTCTTGTCTTTTATCCTAGGCTTTGTCAACCAGAAGCCCGCCAGGCCCAGAGAACAACAACGTCGACCATCAGTGAGTATCCCCTGCTTCCACAGTATCTTCAGGGGGGAAAAGCACGTGGAATAAAGGGACCTTCCCTTTCAGGGGAAGGCTTCTTCTGCATTCCTAACACTATGCAAAAGAGATGGGAATGGTGTGAAATAGTTTATAACCCTAAATATTCTGTCCTTTTACTTGTTTGCAAATTTAGAAAAAATCAGGCGCTGCTTGAAAAGATCCAGGCTCCAGCTCAGGTGTAGTATAGAGGTTGTGAGCAATCAGAATTTGGGATGTCCACGTGTAAGAGAGGTACCTTGGAGTAGCTGGTGCAAAGCTGTGGAGAACTGCTCCAACAAGGAGCTCAGGCCATGATTAACCTGTGGCCTCTGCAGTGTGTGGAAAAGGAGAGTAACATCACTTTGCTCCCTAGGAGTCATAAGAGAAAGCCCATGAGATGCTCCAATGCTGCACCAGTTAGAGACATGAGTGTCCCTCAGGGACAGGGGAGTGGTGGGGACCTGCTGCTCTGGATGCCAAACAAAAGAAATCTGAAATTTTCCATAAGAAATTTTCCGTAAGCAATAGCTGCCCAGCAGAGTGAGCCTGCGAGTCTGCCTGCACCAAGAGCAATGGGGACAGTTTAACATGTGTTAAAAAAGCCTAGGTGAAATGAACAGTCTTGAAAAACCATCTTAAAACATCACCTCCTTACACTAAAGTGATTCTCTTCAGGATTAAGCTCTGGCTGTCATCCAGTGCCTTTGCTCCTGCAGCACTCGAGAGCAGACTAATCTGCAGGTGCTGGCCATGGGCTGTGACCTCCCAACACCAGCAGTGCTGGTGGATGTGTCAGCAGAGCCCAGGCACCCGCTGCTGTCTGCCCTCCCCTCCTGCTCTCCCTCCTGGCTGGCAGGGAGCTCACCTGGCAAGGCTGCTGTTCCCAGAGCGCTCAGGAAACACAGCTGCCCTTGGCTTTTCTGATGGCAAGGCTTGTACAGGTGCTCTCACAGGGACTTTAACCTCTCCTGTGCTTTTCAGTGTCCTCAGTGGGCTTTGGGCTACAATGGCAACTGAGCAGTCTCCTCTTGGGGTACACAGCCAGCCCTGCCAGTCCCCTACGCAGCTCCCCAGCCCCAAGCACCTGCTGGCCCCTCACACCCTGCCAAGGCTTTCCTTCTCCCACCCTTTTTGACATGCAGAGGGAAGATTTGAGAGAGCTGAAAATGTTTTCTGCTCTGGGATGACAGAGCACGAGCTTATTTTCATTTAGATAACATTTATTTTATACCCACTGCAGAGCCCCATAGCACAGCTCATGTGTGTAGTGCCTGTACTGCCTGAGATAAGCAGAGTTGCAATTTCTATTGGCAAGAACTGTGCAAACATTTTTTTTGGAAATGGCCCAGCACCAAGCAAAATTTTGAAGACATCAAATCAAATAAAATCAAATCAAGCCACGGAAACAGAGGTCAATGTGCGTGCATCGGTGTCTCATCCTTCACGTTTCTGTGGCTGGAATCATTTTAGGTAAACACTCACTTTACAAACTGCAAAAGTCAGCCTTGTCTTGATAGAGTTGCTGACTGAAGAAATTCCCATAAAGCCAGTTAAAGGAGAAGTAAACTCCAAGGAAGGAGAAGAAAAGCTAGATAGAAAAAAGATAGAGACTTAATACTGTCTGTCAAGAGAGCAGTCACGCGAGACAGAGGTGGGTGTGCACCTCCTGTCCTGGAGCATGCTCCTGTGACACCACACAAGCATCCAAACCAGCCCCTGGTAAATACTTCGGATGTGCATGGGAACACAGTTGGATGTGCTGCTGCTTGGGCTATGTTACCTCTCCTCTTCCCTCCCCCAGAATCTTTTGGGAACTGCTCTCTAGCATCTGGTAGTTCACGGGTGGATGACACAGCCCAGGCACACGGCAATGATTTTATAATTGCTGCCAAGGCTCGTGTCACTGGCAGTGTTACCAGGGCGTTGTTTTGACCCATTTTTCAGCTGCTAGGTCTTGCAGAAGGCATTTTAATGATTAACCCTGGACTTCCCCATCCTCAGCAAAATGGTAAAAACCACTGGCCTAGATTCACCCCAACCTAGTTTTCAGCCACTTAACTCAGGTTTGTGCCTCGGAGCTTGTCACCCCAGTGACCCATCAGGGCCATTGTCACGGGAGCCCTCAGGCTGCTCTCCCCCAGGCACCTGCCCAACACCAGGGATATGGCACTGACAGCCCTCCCCACTGCTGGGATCTTGCTCAAAGGTGGTTTTGCTCACTTTTGGTCTAATTTTGCCCTTTGCATTTCCTTCTCCACATTGCATAGTTCACTGTCTTTACAGTTAACAAAAAATGCCACCCATAATTCCTGCTTCCCTTAAGAAACTTTAGACACTGAGGGGCCTGTAGCTGAAACGGAGCACATTTCTTGCATTCCTCTTTCCTAAATTGCATTGCTCTAGCCTCTTAAATCACTTTTATTGCAGCTTTCTAAAGTCCCTCCAAGCTGTTAATAACACTTTAGCAATGACGCATCCACCAGCCTGCCCAGTAATCCTGATGGAGCTGCACTAGCCTTCTTTTTCCTTGCTCTCCTACCACACTGCAAATTCCCTCTTGTGTGCTTTCCATCTACTCCTTCTCTTTCAGCTTTGCTCCTTCACAGGTTTCTCTCCTCCTCCAGAACATCTGGGGTTTAAAAGTGTTTCCTCTCAAGGTACTGACCTGTTATTTTCCAGACTGGAAGGTCTAACAGCCCTCAGCTGGACTCAGTGTGTTTGAAGCCAGGCTCTGCAGCCCTAGCACGTAGTGAGGAGAGCATCAAGGTGCCTCCTCTGCTGCTGGAGCAGCTGGAGGAGCACAGGAGCAGGCTTGTGGTCCACCAGCTTTTGTCTTGTGCACATCCTGAGCTTGGGATTTGCTGCCACAGCCTCTCACTGAATTCTAGGATCAGCAGAAATAGCTGCACCAACGTGCCTTTGAGATGGAGGTTTAGGTTGGGATGGCCTCAGGAGGTCTCCAGTCCCATCTGCTAGCTCTAGCTCCAAGCTGGATCAGCTGTGAAGTCAAAGCAGAATGCTCCAGGCTTTGTCCCATCAGGTCTTGAAAGCCTCCAAGGGTAGAGCCTGTGCAGCCACACACTGCCTGTTCCTCTGCTTGCTGTCCTCGGGGTGCAGAAGTTTCTCCTTTTATCCAGATTAAAGCTCTCATTTTTTTATTTTATTTCCGTTTTCCTGTATTAAATGATAGAGAACTTTGCCACAAATACAGCAATAGTATGAACAGCAGCTTGCTTTTCCTTTGCTCTTGAAAGAAACACAGCCCTCTCTTTTCCTCTCATTTCTGGGGTGTGCATGGTAAGTGGAGCCTGCTTTTGTTTTTTCAGAAGCACATCTGTGTCTCAACGAGTTTTACCTGGAGATTTTCTCCATGCAAACCAAGGCATTGAGAATAATTAACAGTGGGAAATTATGTAAGTGCTAAGGGAAACAATGGCTCTTCTGTGGGCCTGCAAGCAAGCTGCCAGGAGCTCTGCCTCTTATTCACCACGTAACATAAAATTAGTTTGAGGATTGTCACAATGCAGAGCTTAAATCAGTAAGTGGTGTGTTTTAACTCAGATTTCTGCACTTCCTTTTCCCAGTATTGCTTTGTAAATACTGCTGTATGGTTTGAGCTCTTGGACTTGCAGCTTTCTTCTCAGGTCTTATTTATTGCAGTGAGAATCAGATACCCTGCAGCCCTTGAGCAGGAAAAATAATAAAAGGAGTAAGAGTCCAGTTGCTAAACCCTAGTTGCTGCTAGTAGAACTTGCCATCAAGGGCACAGTGCAGTGTGAGTGAGTGTAGAACACCCACACTGGTGACCCAGTGTCACCAGCTGTCCATCAGGTGACTGCAGGAAAAACACCAGACTATTTCTGACACGTGGGGGGCACAGCATAAACACAGCTTGCTCAGAGCAGCTGCGCTGGGCAGGAGCCCCTGTGGCCAGGGCAGGGCAGAGCAGAGGGAGGGTGGCACTGCACTGTGGCCACTCGCTCTGCAGCCGCTGCCTGTGGGAGGAGCACTGAGGGTGCTCCCTGGCCCCAGGAGAGCAGAATGAAGGCACCTCCTCTATAGGACAAAGGGTCCTTAGAAAAGCATTTCAGGGTTCTCTTCTTCAATTCTGATTCTACATTTACATACCTGCTTTGGGGCAGTTCCTGTGGTTTCACCTAGTAAACGGGTGCTCAGTTTTTTTCATTAAAGGATGGTAATGGATGAATTTTATTCATCCCAGCTGCAAGACCAATGGTTGGGATAGATCTCATCTTTAGATGAATAGTAATTTAATAGATAATACATGGTGAGCCTAGAGCAGATCTGGAGCCATGCTAGTGCATATGAAAATCTCTCCTTTGGCAGTGAACTAACTGACATACAAAACTTATTTCTTGTTTATTCGTTCTTCACTAGTGAATGATCACAAAGCCTTGGTTGACATGGCATGGCAGAGCACTGTGCAGTCTGGATTTACCAGCTCAATTCTCCACTTACCTCTGCACCTCACCATGACCTCCTTTCCAAGGAGCCATGCCTTCCAAGCCTGACAGCCCGGCTTGCTCACCCCCCAGATCTCTACAAGGCCAAGGAGGAGCACCCGCTTGTCAGCTGCTGGCTCCTCTATTGGGTCCAGGAGGGCAGGATGGAGTAGATTTAATTGGTAGCATGAGGTACAGTGGTCAAAGCTTGCAGAAGACTTTTCAGTATGCACTGTGTACTCCCTTATGTAGGTAGGGACAGATTTCTCTTGTACCCAGCATAAACCACCTCTGATAACACCAGTAAACCCCATACCAGTTCCCTTTGAGTCATACATCAGTTCCCACACATGGGAGGGCTGTGCTGATGTGGAAACTAACAAAAGCCATAAGAGCAGTTTGAGGGAGCTGCATTCATATTTTGGTTGAAACTCAGATCACTTACAAACAAAATAATCTCTTTCTCCATAAAACTGTAAAAGTAGCATAAAGATTACACAGTCCTTTAGCTGGGCCTGGAACCTTAACTCACGGAAAGGTTCTGGGAGGTTGATCTGGAGCATTGCAAGGGTTGTGCTGTAATGAGCTCACAGACTAAACTGGTGCCAAGTGATAGCAGAAGTCAGCAGGCAGTGTGCCAGTGGGGTATGGGAACTAGACATGACACAGTATCTGTGTCTCTGTGAGCCACAGGCAGCTCGATCTTTCCATTCACAAAAAAAAAATGAAGTGAGGATCTTCTTGTGTCTTCAGAGCCTGATTCTCTCTCATAACACCAGTAATTCATTCCCTTCCATGACAGGTACCCAGAAAGCAGCAAGAAGCCATTGGGACAGCCCACAACATTGTATGATTGCTCAGAGGAGGAGCTGATGGCAAGCATCGAGCGGGAGTACTGCCGCTGAACCCAGTTCCACACCACGAGAGTGTGAGGCACGATCCTGGGAGCCCGGCTGGAGCCGAGCTGCCGCTGCCAAAACAACGCCTCGCACAGCGAGACTGCAGGGGAGAGCTGGGGGGTGGAGGAGCATGAGAGGCAGCGTGGCTGCTCGGGAAGCACGGAGGGGAGAGTTCACCCCATCAACTCTGAGTGAGAGCACAGAGATCCTCACCAACTGCTGATTTCTGATCAGTGCCACTGGAAGAAGGACCAGCTCATCTTAAGAGCCAATATTTAGGAGCTCATTTCTAAATGCTGTTTATAAATGAACATGTACTAGAATTGAAGTGTCATCCTAGAGGTGTTGAAATATGGTGCTTTGAAGGAAGATCTTGCTTTGACTTAGAAAAATGCAGCAATATCATTGGATCCAGAACTTGCGGGGATGTTGAATGAAATTCATGTTCTTGCCACTTAAAATGTGCCAAATGTACTCCTTGTGCTGTGCAAGCCTCAGGTCCAGGTCTGAACTTGGTACTATCTCTTTCAGTCTGGTTCCCAGTATGGGAGATAAGAGAAAAAGGGGACTGAGCCCACCATCCAGTACACAGGTAGTGTAATCCCAGAGTTCAAATCCCACCACACAGGCAAATTAGGCTCCTGGAAGCCATCAGGGAACACAGGATTTGTATGATCCCTTTGGGGCAGGATCCTAGCATAGGTGTCCTGCCTGGGGCTCCTTGGTGTGGATCCTCCAGTGAAAGCAGGAGGCACATCCCCATTTCAATCCCCCACCTCGAGAGGGACTTGCATGCTCTTGTAGAGCAGCTGTTTGTGAATTACCAGTCGTGGCCTTCCCCTGCATTTTTTGCCCTAGAAGAAAAATCACTACATGTTACCATTAGCTGACTACAAAGTAAAGTGGAAAGTTATCTCTCCTAAGGAAATAGTACCTTTTCAGTGCTCACAGACAGGGAAGCCTGATATATTTGGTTTCTGCTTTTATTTTACTTGCATCTTAACATATTATAAGCGTCTGCTTATTATCAGAAGTAGAAGAATACTTTATTTCTATCTTCAGCTGAAGCATAAAAGGCATCAGATGGAATCTTCACTGTGTGTAAATGCAAGAAGAATCTGCAGGACACCTCTTAAGATGCTGTATTTTAAGTACTTTGTGATTCCTGGGACCTGTGCAACAGAAATAAATGCATCTTACTCTATGTAGCCCTCAGTGAAGGTATCAAATGTTCTGAAAAAGGCTCTCTGGCTTACCTGGGAAATCATCCTCTGGTACCTGCAGAGATTAAGCAGGATGCATCCCTGGAGCATGGCAGGTGGGATGCCTTGAGGGGGCACTAGATCCCACCCCTGGCACACAGACTCACACCCCAGCAGCCTTCAGCCAGGCTGGACACTGTGCTCTGCCTGGGAGCTGGGGAACCACAGGCAGCCCAGGGGTGGACAGTGGGAAGGGAACCAACCTCCCACAAAGCTGTGCATGCTTGGAGGCAGGAGCTCCCAGCATACCAGCTGGGGCACATCAGCAGGACCCGGGATAATGGTTTTAAACTGAAAGAGGGTAGATATGGGTTGAGCATAAGGAAGAAATTGTTCACTGTAGGGGTGCTGAGGCACTGGAACAGGTTGTGAATGCCGTGTTCCTGGAAGTGTTCAAAGCTAGGTTGGATGGGGCTCTGAGCAGGCTGGTCTAGTGGAAGGTGTCCCTGCCCATGGCAGGGGGTGGGACTAGATGACCCTAAAGGTCTCTTCCCTCCCAGGCCATTCCATGATCCTGTAATACCTTGGTGGCCCAGAAATAGCTGGAGTAGAGAGCAGATGTCCTTGCATTGCTGGGAGAAGTTGGGTGGGCCCTCTGCAGCAATGGCTCTCTAACCTTCCTGGAAAAAATCCAGTTTTGAACAATAGCACTTCGTTCACAGGAACAGTCATTTTTAGACCTATTAATGTCACTGAGCTGTGGCAGGAACACAGTTTCTTTACAGTGTGTCAAGAGTCCACTCAGCAGATCTCCCAGAGCTTGTGCTAGTTTTCAGCAGCTCTCAAAGACTACTGGGATGAGCAGAGTCTGCCTGTGGAGAGCAGAAGAAACATGATGACCCCAGCACCACAGGGGACCGCAGTACTCCATATTCTTTTCTAATCACTGTAGTGGTTTCGATTTTCTTTCAATTTGGATTTCATTCTTTCAACTAAGACCTTCCTTCTGCCAAGGTCCCCAGAGTCTCTGGCACATGTGGGGAGATATTTCGAGGAGCTCAGTCACAGCTGCCCCCTCGTGAGGGCAGGCCCAGTGGATTGCTGCCTTTTTTGGTGGCCTCCAATGACACAGCAAACCAGAGAAAGCCACGCTGCTGTCAGACCAGGCTGTGACAGGAGCAGGCAGGGACCAGGGCTCTGCCTGCCCCCAGGGATGTGCCCTGCCTGCCCTCACAGGGCTTCTCTCTCTGGGGCTGCACTTGCTGACTGGCCCAGGTAACAGCTCTACAACCCACGTCAGGCTCTCCTACAGGAAAGCCTAAGTATTAACAATTACAGACGTTGACTAATTAAAAAGAACACCTAAACTGAACGTACTGTTACGCTGCAAAAAAATCTCTCTCAACTGAACACAGCGAAGCTGCTTTATAAAATGAGCTGCTAAAATAACCAAGATATAAGCGTATTTCTGTACCTGGAGCAAAGGCACAGTGGGTTTCACAGATAACATTTTCAGCATCACCAACAGAAAAGGAGGAGCTGCAGGAACATAGGAAGGTCCAGAAAGGAGTGATGCTGCTGGGACAGTCACTGCGCCAGGGAAGAGGTGCAAGAAATAAGTTTGGGGATGCAAGGAGGGACCTCAGACTGTGGCATGACCTTGCAGGCTTTCTCTGTGCCATGAGATGATGTGTGCTCAGCACTGAGCTCAGAGCAGAGCCAGCAGCACACACAGCTCACAGCCATCTGCCTCATACCATGCAGAACAGGGTGGTGGTACCCAGCCAGGCTCCCAGCCTGCCCAAGAGCTGATGGGGACTCAGCTCCTCCCTCTGTGTCATACCTGCACCCAGCAGCACATCAGAAAGGGACAGTGGCAGTGGGGCTGGTGCCTAGGAAGGCACAATTACAGTTTAATTACCTGGTGTCAGTGTAACTCTGCTTTTGGTGCGCCCTTTGCTGAGGGAAAATAGTACAGTAGATCATTCGTAGGTAAATAATAGTATGGAAGCAGCGGCTGTGCCCACAACAGATTTCAAGAGAAACTTCTTGAATTAATGGCTTTTCAGAAAAAGGACACTTGCACTATAGAGATCACTTTGCCACATCTCAGGGAGTGCATGCTAACATCCTACCAGCTGAATTATGGGAAAGTTCCTTTTCATGGTACTTACCTATAACCACCATCGAATCACAACTGCTTGAAGGATAAAAAATTATTCAGCTTGCCAGTACTTCCTGCCCATAAAATAGTTTGCTGTAATTAAGCAGGGTTCTGGAGAGTCTCTTATTCATCATTTTGGAAACTACCCTCCTATTCAATACCTGCAGCATAAGACAGGATAGCTGACACTATTAATCTCCATTAATAAACCAGGAAAAGGCCACTGTTTTTAAGCAAATCACTACATTATTCATCTAACAAAGAGAAATGCTACATGCTGCATTTTGCACTAGTCCAAAAGGAGCAAGAGAGCCTTGCTGAAACAGAGCCCCTGCCCCAGCAAGGGGGGCACAGGGGCCCACAGACCTGGAGCTGTGCCACAGGAACCTCATGGAGCTCCCCACCACATCTGCCAGGGAGGTGTAGCACCAGCTGCCTGGCACAAAGCACATCCACAGCAGGGCTCCCCCTTGCCCCACTCTGGGGCAAGGCAATTATTTGCACAGAGTGAAGTGGGTTAATCTGGGCAGTGATAACCAACAGAAAAAAAGTCACTCTGAACTGAAGAGATGCTACAAGAAAGGCAATTAAACCTAAGGTATTCTTCCCATCTGGGACAAATTCTCCCAAGAAAGGGTATGCTCCAGCTTCCTCAAGTTTTCTGCATGTTTAAGATGTGCCCATTGCCTTCTGCACACATCAGGACATAAAAGCCATCGATTTCCTTCTCCTGCACTCGAGGGCTGAAGCAGAAAATGAAGGCTGCATTTGACAGATGAAAGCAGTCTGGAAAGAAAATGGCTCAGTGCTAACATGCTGCCAGAAAGGGAATCCCAGGACAGCCTGGACTGAGACGTGGCTGAGGCTTTGCAGCTTCCTCCTGGACTGTCTCACCATTTCCTCAGCCTGCAGGTTGCTGGGTTTTGAGTCATGATTTACTCTTGCTGCATGCATGGAAGTTTGCCTTCTCACAGCCAGAGCCTGCCTGCCTGCCTCAAGCTGCCTTGCCAGACATGAACAGAAGGTAAACAGGCAGATGGGCTGAGATTGAACTTCAAAACCAGTCAGAAGATTTATCCCTGCATATGAACTCAAGCCAGAGGCAGTCTTTGGGCAGGACTCAGCTCCTGAGATGACAGATGAAGGATGTTGAGTACAGCTTTCCTAGCTGGAGAGTTAGCCAGAGCTGTGGCCTCAGCAGGAGGAGCACACCAAGGGTGCAGCACGGGCCACCTCTGCAGCATCAGACTGGATCCACTCTTCCAGTGTCCAGGCTTCAAGAGGATCAGTGCTCATTGGTTTGCAAGGCAACTCAAGCTGCTGCTCAGCCCAAGGTTTGGCTGTACAACTACACAGGGTGGTTGGTGTGTGTAACAAGCAATGCTACTGCAAAATGAAGCATTGAGCCAACAGACATGTCTGAGCAAAAATGCATTTTCCTTTAGAAAATGATTCCTTTTCATGAATTTAGAATGGCTTCAAGACAGAAGGACTTGCTCTCAACAATGCTTGTGTCAGCAAAGGGGTAGGTAGTTAGGAAGACTTCCTTGCAGCCTGTTTTCTCTCACCAGATGAAGCTGTTCCAGACCGCAGCCCCATTAGGATGTGTTCTGAGTGCACCTCCTGGCTGCATGGAACAGCTCAGATCACCTCTTGGTTCTAAGGAAAAGCAGAAAGGTGAGCACAGATGTGAAATCCATTGCCATGTTTCATACAAACAAAGCCTGGGAAACAAAATAAAAATCGGCAAAAAAAACCCCAAGTATTCTTAGGGATGTAACTGGATGCTCAGAAAAATCTTCCTTGAAAAATAGCAGTAGGGACAGGTAGGACATCTTCCCCTGGGAGACAAAAGCGTTGTGGCAACCTGCAGAGCCCGGGGGCTGAAGAGTTTGTGCTATTCTGCCAGAGCATTGAACCTGCACCTTCCAGTTGTTCTGACAGGGAAGCAGAACCATCCACGAGATCTTCTCTTTCCACCTTCCTCACACTTGCAAGAACAAGGTGATCTTCTGTGGACAAAACCTTGAGTCACTGCTCCCAGGTAGCTCTGAGGGCTCTGCCTGCAAAGACTGAGCCACCTTGCAGTGAAAGGCTGTGACAAAAAGCTGGAATCATTACACCTTCTCCCTTCCTGCTGGAAATAAACATTTCTGCAGCTCAGGAACTGGTCAGAGGGAAACAGCAGAAAAATACAAGTATTTGCTGCTGCTGTCACCATCTCTGGACACCTCCTTCGCAGCTGAGACTGGGAGACAACACCCAGCCTGCCAGAGCCACTTCTCCACCAGAGCAGGAAGAGCTGGGGCTAGCACAGTCATCTTTTGAGTTAAATTCTCATCTCTGCCTTATTTCCAGCATTCACTCCATGCACAGCTTGTGACACTACCAGAGCAGGACCCAGCACATCCCTTCTGCTGACAGCTGCTGGAGGCTGAGCTGGAAGCTGTGTGGAGCTGGGAACTCTTGTTCCCAGAGAGCACAGAGAAGCCCCAAGCCCTGGTGGGGGTGTGCACCCAGCGGTGTAAAATCATAAACGAGCAAGCACTGGTCAATTTACAACAGGATCCAAAAAATCCTGCCTTTACAGGTAAGTGAACTAGCAAGCCCCAAAGTCTTCCACTGGCCTAGACATACAACCTACTCCTGAAGATTCACATACTTCTGGAGTGAATGCCTATGAAACCTGAAAACTCATGATTTTTTCATGACTTAAAACCAGTCACGTTACATACATTTTATTTAATAAAAGTTAAAAACACGTACAAAAATGCAGTTCCATTTCCTTAAAATATAGGCTCAAAATAAAAAGACTGAACAATAGAGTTCAGGCAGTAAAGTGCAAAGACAGCAGCTATGCCAGTCATGCTTAATCCATAAATAACCCTTACACAGCAGGAAGGAACAGACAGAGCAGACACAGCCACACCGCAGCACAGCTATTCATGCACATCCACAAGAGAACAATCCACACATCCCAGAACGGGCTGCCAGGAATTGCAGGCCAGGTACACCCAAACAAGGAGGGAGCAGTTGCTTTTCCACATCATGACACACATACATGACACACTTTTAAAAAGTCTGTATTCTCCAGTCCACCGTTTTCCCCCCTGTGATGCAACAAACATGACAATTCATATAATTATGACACGAGTTTCCAAACTGTTTTCTCAAGTGAGCACCATAAATGGTTAGTCTGTAAAAAAATGAAGTACTACACTGGCTACTGAACTGAGACAGGACATGCTTCCCCTGGTTAAAAGCATGCAAAAACAGCATCCAAAAGCCAGACTTCTTGTTCTAAGGTATTTCTGAGAAAAAAAAAACCAAACAAAAAAGTAAGAGCAGCAACATCTCTTTGTTCACCACAGAAACTTGGAAAACTGGGTAGCAACAGAGAACAGCAACAGCACAAGGATCCACTTCACCAGGAAAAGAGGTTCCAACTGAGCCCTTTGGAGAGTCCAAAGCAAGGTCCCCACACACACTCGCTGGCACGTACGCTGGGGTCAGTGGGATTACAGCACGTGTCAGTGACCAGGGTGTGGGCTTTTGAAAGGTCAGGCACAAAAACTTCAGTACACTTAGCACAATACTCCAATTTAGTGCAGTTTGAGAACTCACTACTGTTAACTATAGACTTCAGTGTAAAAAATAATGACACAGTCTGCTTTAACTGAAACAGGTCTCTGCCGATTTCAGGGGAGTGCCAGCTGAGTTCAGCAAGTCAGCACTTACACAGATGAGATCCACGCTTTGCCCACACTGGGAAGCAAGACCAGGATTTCAGAACAAAGCAGTAAAAGAGACAGTGCATTCCTAGTTATACACATTTGACGCATACAGGAAAAACAATCCTCCTCAGTGCTCAATTAAGCCTCAGTGCAGGAGTGGCTGAAGGCAGAAGAGTCCAGAAAGAATAAGCACTCCAGAAATATTTAATTCAGTGGGGGAGCTGCCTCTCAGCAAAACACCTGGTGCTCTGCTCTGCTGTCAGTTCTGCTGCAGTACATGCACACTCCTTCCGCAGCAGGGGAACGGAGCAATGCTGCGGGCACTTTGTTACTCACACCATGCCAGTCCAACACAGCACTCCTGCAGCCACTGCTTCCATTTCTTAGCTAGCATTACACTTTGTGTAAAAGAAAATCCATTCAACAGGGAGAGCGTATTGTTTAATAGAAAAGGGTCATTTCATACAAAGTACTGTGGAGAAGTATAAGGCCACATGAAGAGCATCATCAAGTTGACATGGTGGCTATTTCTTAACTCAGGACACAATTAATACTTCCTCTGGTGCATTGATACAGGTAAAAGAAAGCCTTGAACAATTTCCTATAAGGTGCACAAGCATCCACAATACAAAAAACCCCTTTAATTTTCTATTTCTCCTCTGCTCAAAAAAATATAAAGAGAGACCCACTAATTTTTCATGGGCTATCTTGCCATTTTTGCATTTTTCAGTTTATTTTGATATGTTGGTTTAGTAGGACCAGAAATAAAGCATAACTTTTAGTGTCAAAATTTCTAAACGGCATTTGTGCTTCTACCTCCATCAGAGCAGTCTGGCTCCTCCAAACTTTGCTCCAGTGGAGTGTGGACTCAGGAATGCTTCTACCAACAGCCACATCGGCTTCTACTTGCAAAGGGTATGGATTCATAAAATGTTGAGGATTTCAACACTTGTATTCTCAAATTAAGTCGTTCTGGTTTGGTTTGTTTTAAAAATGACTGACTCACTTTGATCTCCAATGTCACCTGCATAAGGAGGGTCTAACGGCCCTAGCCCACTGCAGGATCGGGAGCTGCAAGTGTGAAAACACCAACCAGTATGAGTTATCAGATACTAAGTGTTTACAAAACAGTCTGAATGCAATTGTTTAGGTTTACTGAAAAGGAGTTTCCAAAACTCTGGGTCTCATCCAGCACAGCCCTACTAATGCAAGTAATTTGCCTGCATAACAAGACCAAAATGAACAAATAGAAAATATATTTGGTATAGAAAATAGTAGTATAAAAATTAAAAACCACCCTGTTTTACTGTCCATCAAAATATTAACAGCAAGCATTACAAGTAACTTTTTTTAACCTATTGCCAAAATCATTTCCAAAGAGTTCTACTTTCCTGAAGTGCTGGTGATTGCAATTGCCCAAGTACTGAAAAAAACAAACAGGGAAGGGACGAGGAAATACGACAGATTTCTCACATAGCACTATCAACAGAGGACCTAAACTGCAGGAAACTAAAGTATGCACAAACACGGGGAAAACAGAAACCATTGCCCATTCTGTTGTTGCCATTGGAGCTCTTCCTGATCTTCAGAAAATTTGCAGAGAAGGTGCTTCTCCACTCTAGCCCTGGCAGACAGGTGACGGCACGGGGATGAGCATACTCAGAGCACTGCTGCTCTTGGGTTTCTCTGCTGTGGCAATTCTGCTGAGTTTGCCAACCTCTGTCTGCCAGCTGGGGGTCTTCTTGGTGCTCGTGTGGCGGCGGGTGTGCTTCGTCAGGTGGTCGCTGCGCATGAAGCGGCGCTCGCACACGGGACAGGCGAACTTCTTCTCGCCCGTGTGCGTCCTGCGGTGCCGCGACAGCTCATCCGAGCGGGCAAACTTCTTGTCACAGCCCTCCCAGCTGCAGCTGAAGGGTTTTTCTCCTGCAGGACATAAGGGAAGGGTATGTTACTTCTGAGAAGCTGTGTCGCAGTTTCATCAAAGAACTAACTTAAAACCTGCCTTGCAAAAACCAACAAGTTCCACAGAATTGCTCATGTGTGCAGTCAACACAAGCTTAAGCTCAAGTTCTGTTCCAGAGAAGAATAACAGGTATTGTTTCTACTTATTCCCTTGTATCTCTTTAAGTGTTCTTTAATCAAGTCTGGTTTTTCAGTTGTCCAATATCCCAGTTTAAAGATACAGATCCTTCATAAAGCTGCCTTATCCACTGACTGAACTAGAGCAAGCCCCTGCCCCCATCCCTGTGTCTCCACATCTCTATGGCTGCAGCACGTCATCCACAAATACTGTGGGCAAACAGGAAGCTTCGGGGTCCTGCTGCTCCAGTGATCCAGTCCCACACACAAACACACCCCAGCAAGCACTCCCGAGGCACAGCCTGTCCCGCCAGCTCCCCACAGACCAGGAATGGCAGCAGTCAGCAAGGCTGCCCACATCAGCTGCTGCTCATCCTGGGCCACTGCTGAACATCCCACCTTGTCCTGAACAACCACAACTGCAACTACTGCCTGCAACTCCCACACAGCTCCAGATAAGCATCTTACCACATGGCCCAAATTTATGGGGGCACTTTGGAGTGGAAGAGAAGGGGCCTGCAGAAAGGAAGTCCCACAGGAATGTTCATATTTCAGGTGTTGAGAGATAAGTCTGTGTCTGCTGGATGTGCTCTCATCTAGCTAGTCGGCATGCAGGGCAAAGGTGGAAAAAGCTGAACTATTCTTCCTCCTGATGCTGTAAAGTGAACTGGCTAGTGAGGGGTCAGTGTGTTTCACCTCCCATTGATGCCTTAATCATGATACAGGGACACACACAGGCTCCCTAGGGATCAGCACCCACGTGTGCACAAAGTGAGGCACATGCTGATAGCCTGTTTATCCTGGAGCACCAGGTTTAATTCAGCAGCCTCCCAAGCCAGAAGTATCATTCTACCTCTGAACTATGGTTTACAAGAATTATCAGCTTCACGTAGAGGTTAAGCTCCTTCCCCAAAGGAACTGTAAAGACAAGCTGGCAAACTAATGCAAATCCCATCACACAAGCTGACATCCAATAAACCAGTGACTTATCACAGCAGGTAGGGGAAAAAAGTCAAGGAAAACCAAAAACAGAACTATTCTGTACCAATCTCCTACTATGCCTATCCTTTAACACTAAAAATAATCCCTGAGAAGTCAAAGTTTGTTTTAATTTAACAAGATCATGGAACCAGAAAAAGTGTAAGTTAAACACATGTATACTGTTTCCACATTGACCAAATTCTATGAAGCAAATCAGTTCATAACAATTAATTTCCATTTACCTCTAAAATTCCCATTCTGTAACTGAATGAACTGTTACATCCCTGTAGCAGCTATACTTCCTAACACAGCATGCTGCCCAAAATCTCAATGCATTCCCATTTAGCCTAAACAAAACCCTGAAGGAATAAAAAAAAACCAAAAACCAAAACAAAACAAAAAAAACCCCAACAACAGTATAAAAACAACCCAAAAAAAGGCAGCTTGAGTTTCCCTTTTCTTTAACAATTAAGACCAACTACCTGTACTATGCTTTGCTTACACCAGACCTCTCCGTGCCCCCAAACAAGGGACTTGCACAATTCATTTCAACCTAGTCCAGATGGCAGGATTCCACTTAGATCTAAACACACACATACAGACAGCAAAGCTTCACTCCAACTAAAGCCTGTGAAATTCAGCTAACACTACAGGGTCAGCTGAGGTCTGAGAACAAAGTATGTCTTGTTTTGCTTGTCCATGGAGAATGAACATTCCTTCCATCCCTGATATGAGCAGAAGCTTCCCTGCCACCTGCTTCTTCCCTTTCCCACCCGCCTCCCACAAAAAACGTGCATTTCAGCAGCCCAACACAAGCAGTGCCAGAGCCCTCTCGTACACACCAGTGTGGGTGCGAAGGTGTGCTTTGAGGTGGGAACTTTTGAAATAGGTTTTCTTGCACCCGGGGAAGTCACAAACGTAATTCCTCCGCCTGGAGAAGTCCATCTGGGGGGCGCAGGTCTGGCCAGACGCAATGAACACGGGAGCAGGGGCGAGGGGCAGTAACTTGGTGCTGCCAACAGTCACCACGGTCTGCGGGCACTGCGGTGTCTGCGTGACAGCGGGCTGCGGGAGAACCAGCATGACAGTCCCCTGAGGCACTGAAGGTCCCATCAGCACAGGCTGGGAGAGCGGGGCTGTCTGCGGTAAAATAGGTTTCATGGGAGCTGAGAGTGCTGGAGTTGAAGGCTTGACATAGGCATTGATCATGCTGCTTTGTCCATTTAAAGGGATCATCTGACAGAGAACTTGGGGGCTTGAGACAGGGGCAGGCGTCACTGGAGTAGCTCTTTTTTGCAAGTCATTCTCACAATTCTTTGGTAAGTGGGTCTGCGGCGAAACAGGCCGGACTGGTAGTTGCCCTTTGTTGGTCACAATATCACTGGAGTCATGTGCATAAGGCTGATGTACTGGAGAGGTTTTGTTGATGAAATCATCCGCAGCACACGTGTCCTGTGGCAGTCTGGAATGTTTTCGGTCATCCACCCCACACCAGTCTCTGGAAGTGCTGCAGCCTGAAGTCACCTTTGTTTTCTCCTGCGCAGCAGCAGTGTGAGGGTAAGCAGAACTATCACCTGTGTGACGTATGACGCTTGTTGCCATGGCCCTGCAAGGCTGAGGTGCGCAGGAGTCGGAGATCGCTGGCTTCTGACTGCACTGCTGCCCCACGCTGAGAACAGATGGCTTGGTTATGGGAGAGGCACCGGTCGCTGGTGTGACTGAGCAGGCAGCTGTGTTTGCCATGACAGTCCTTGGTTTGGAGTAAGTGACTTGTGAGGACAGGAGCGTAGCTGCCGACATCTCAGCAAAGTCAGGGCTGTGCGGAGGGGTCATGCACTGCAAAAAAACCACACCGGTGTGGATCAGTGTAATTCCATAGCACAGTTTTCCCTTATCTTTTCTCTGAAAAATAAAATTACAACCCCTCCCCCAGCATCTCAGAACATGCCTCTTAGGACAAACTGATTAAAGTATACTGCAGTGGTTTAATCCCAGATGGCAACCAAGACCCATGAAACCACTCACTCATCCTCCACTCCCAGATGGATGGGAAGGAGAATCAGAAAAAGGTAAAACCTATGGGTTGAGATAAGAACAAGTTAGTAATTCAAATACAGGAAAATACAGTAATAAAAATACTAACTGCAATAAAAAGGGAGATAACAAAAAGAGAGAGAGAGAAATAAAGCCCAAGAGAAACAAATGATGTGCAGCACAACTGCTCACCACCCACCTGGCCTGGCCCCAAGTGGTGATCAGCCCCTTCTGGCCAACTCCCTCCAGTTTATACACTGAGTATGATGTTCTATGGTATGCAATATCCCTTTAGCCAGTTTGGTCAGCAGTGTCCTACCCATGCTCTCTCACAGCTTCTCCTCCTCACTGGCAGAGCTGGAGACACTGAGAAGTCCTTGACTTAATTGTTGCCGAGCAGTGCTTACCCTAAAAGATCAGTGTGTTATCAACATGTGGCATTATTCTCAAGTCCCAAACACAGCACTGTTCTAGCTACCAGGATGAAAATTAACTCTATCCCAGCTGAAAACAGGACAATATCCACCCCATATTCTATGCCATTTATACCATGCCCACGCTTCCCAATTTACCACCACCACTTTTTCTGTCTTTTGATCTAGGTATCATTCCCTTAGTCTGTGGGCCATCCCTCTAAAACATCGGTTGAGTTCATTTATGCATCCCTTTGGGTTCCATCTCATAGCAGTCCTTTAGGGCAGGAAAGATGGTGTGTTATGCTGGATTGCTGCCTGCTGAAGTCAGCTCTCATTCCATTACTGCTGTGTTTGCCCAGTTTCATCCAAGTTTGTTCTTCATTCATCTGGGTGATTCCTACCGTAATACCCTCGATGTTGCACGTAGCCACCTCAGCAGTGGTGACGTGAGCATTACATGGCAACTAACATCATACAATCCACACCACTGGCTATTCTCACACAGAACCACATCCCTTGGAAGCAAACTCTGGACTTCCCTATCCTCCCACACTACCCACTAAGTGCACCCAGATCCTTGAGCAAAAGCAATCCATGGATGGGTTTGTCATTGCCTGACACAGGAACAACCCAGATTGTTTTCCCCAGAATCTCTCTTCTGTGCACTACAGGGACTCTATCCTCTTCTGCACTATGTAAAAGTTTTGCTTGGGCACAGCTGGCCCAGCTGGCAGATCCTCCAGATGCTGACTGCCCAGGTGGCCTTTGCTAAATGTGTATCCCACTGTTTGAAGGTCCCACCAGCCATGGCTCTCAGTAACAGTCTATTCTATCACTCAATTTTCCTGGAGACTGGGGCATGATAGGGATGTGAACAGCCCACTCAATGCCGTGGTCTTCAATCCAGGTGTCTGTGAGGTTGTTCTGGAAATGAGTCTCCTTGTCTGGCTCAATTCTTTCTGGGGTGCCACGTTGCCATAAGACTTACTTTCCAAGGCCCAGGACAGTGTTCCAGGCGGTGGCCTGGGGCGTGGGATAGGTTTGCAGTTATCCAGTGGTTGCTTCCACCATCATAAGCACATGGTGCTTGCCTTGGTGGGCTTGTGGGAGTGTGAGAGTCCATCTGCCAGGTCTCCCCAAATATTATTTCAGCCATTGTCCTCCACACCAAAGAGGCTTTAACTGCTCAGCCTGAATAACTGAAATGTATGTTTGACAATTATGGATAGCATTACAATAGTGTCCATGGTCAAGTGCACCCCTCGATCACCACCCCATCTACATGTTGCATTTCTTCCTTGATGGCCTCGGATGCCATGGGCTCACCAGGCAATAAATAATTCACTCTTGTGTTGCCAATCCAGATCCACCTGAGCCATTCCAATCTTAGCAGCCTGATCCACCTGTTGGTTGTTCTGATGCTCCTCAGTGGCCCAGCTCTTGGCTACGTGAGCATCTACGTGACATACCTTCACAGCCAGGGTCCCCACCCAGGCAGCAGTATCTTGCCACAAGGCAGCAGCCCAGATGGGTTTACCTCTGCTCTGCTTCCATCACTGCAACCACCATCACAGGGCATTTGCCACCACCTGTGAATCAGTACAGAGATAAAGCACTGGCTGTTTTTCTTGTTCAGCAGTGTCTAAAGCCAGTTTTCACCTCTGCAAACTGACTCAATTCACCTTCTCCTTCAGCAGTTTCTGTAATTTTTTGTAGGATACTCCACACAGACACTTTGCATCCTCAGTGCTTTCCTACAATACAGCAGTAATCATCAAACAAGGCATATTGTTTCTGACTTTTTGATATCTTATTATACAATAGAGTCTCTTCAGTTCAGCACATCACCTCCTCCTCAGGTAGCATCGTAGAATCTCTGCCCTCTGGCCAGTCCCAGGAGCCTTGGAAGCAATCACGATGACTGGGGTTTCCTATTTGAGCTCCTAGTGTGACCAGCAAGACCCACTGACTCCACACAGCATCAGCTACATGAAGTGCAGGAGACCCATCCTTTGCACACCCAGCCCAGCAGCGGCAGTCAGGATGCCGGGGGGAGCTGTGCTCCAGTACCAATCACTCCCAAAGCAGCTGGAACCTCTTTGTAAGCTGCCAGTATCTCTTTTACAGTTGGAGTACAGCAGGCTTCAGATCCTCTGTACCCCTGACTCCAAAATCCTAGAGGTTGACCCAATTCTCCCATGGTGCTTTCTGCCAGAGGTTCCAGGTAGGACCATTCTCCTTGGCTGCAGTGTAGAGCACATTTTTTGTATCTTGTCCTGCCTGGACTGGCCAAAGGGCTGGGACAGAGTTAATTTTCTGCATGAATTGTCTCCTGTTTAATTTGTTCAAAGGCTTGTTGTTGTTCAGGGCCCCATTTGAAATCATTCTTCTTCTGGGTCACTTGACAGAGAGGGCTGACAATCAGACTGTAATTTGGAATGTGCATTCTCCAAAAACCCACTATGCCTAAGAAAGCTTGTGTTTTTCTTACTAGTTGGTAGAAACATAGCTGTTATTTTGCTAATCAAATCCATTGGGATCTGATGACATCCACCTTGCTATTTTATTCTTAAAAACTGGATCTCCTGTGCAGGTTCCTGGACCTTACTTTGTTTTATGGCAGCTTTTAGAGAGATTTGGACTACTGTCTTCCCTTTCTCAAAAACTTCTGGCACTGTATTGCCCACAATGGTATCACCAATATATTGCAGGTGTTTCGGGACTGGATCAGTCCATGGCAAATGGCTCAAATGATCTGACTTTCATGTCCATTTCTTCTTGTGTACAAGGACAACTGATAAGGGCATAAGCTCATCCTCTGGCTCAGCTGCATCATCCCTTGCTGGAGTCTGAGTGGTCACAGTGCATGATGCCAGGGTCTGAGCAGCCACAGTTGTTTAACCCTAAGCAAGACCTGAACCACATTCATAGTTCCTTGTCATTCACAGACCATGCTGGTTTCAACATCCCAAGGATATTCAGAATTTTCAAAATTCCCATGCCTGGAGGAGAAGGGGAAGACTGTGTGTGTCTTCTACGCAGGTTGCTCTCCGAGGCAAAAAGGTAGAAGATGTCACTATTAGCAGTTTCTAATAGATGGTTCCCCAAGCACAGAGGTGATGAGAGAGGTGCTGAGAGTATGAAAACCAGATTAGCTTCAAGGCCAGCAGTTCTGTGCTATCATAATCCAGTGTTACGAAGTACAATAAAATGATAACCTTAGCCCAGCCCCCAGAGATGACACCACAACACAAGAGGGAACATACACAGTGAGTAAATTGTTACATAACACAACAACTGACAGCAAATAATTCAACACTGCGATCAACAACTATTAAACTAATAAAACAAATCCTGGTAACAAATTTGTTTCAACACGTTCTGGTCAGATCCGTCATGGAGGAGAATCAGAAAGAAAAAACTCATGCGTTGACATAAGAACAAGTTAATAACTGAAAGAAAGTAAAATAAAATAACAACAATTGTAATTATTATTACACGGCATAAAAAGAGGGAGAGGAATAAAACCCAAGAGAAACAAGTGGTGCACAGCACAATTGCTCACCACCCACTAACCAATGTCCAGGTCCTTCCCAACAGCACTGGTCATCCCAGTTTTTATGCTGGGCATGACACTCTATGGTTTGGAATATCCCTCTGGGCAGTTCAGATCACCTGCCCTGGCCATGCTACCTCCCAGCTTCTTGTGCACCTCCTCACTGGCAGAGCATGGGAATCTGAAAAGTCCTTGACCTGGGGTAAGCACTGCTCAGCAACAACTAGAACATCACTGTGTTACCAGCATTATTCTCATCCTAAATCACAAACATGGCATTGTGCCAGCTACTAGGAAGAGAATTAACTCTATCCCAGCCAAAACCAGGACACTACATTGCCTCATCTCATGGCCATTCTGATTATGCTCAAAAGCATATTAATAAAAGGATGGCAATGAGGCAGTTGTAAACCTGCATAAAACACTGCAAGTATACTCACTGCATGACAAAAAAGTCTTTCATTCCTTTCTTCTCAGCAATGGGCACAGCTGTAAGAGGCTATGAGCAGAATAAACAGACCAACAATAGATAGCAATACTGTACCTTTCCATTTCAAGCTCCCAGCAAACCCTAGATCTTTTCCCTCATCATCTCATGGCTACTTCCAAGATAAAGACAAATGAAACTGCTCTCTCCCTCCTTATTCATTCATTTCTCTCTATGCTGTCTTCCTGCATCACCTCTCCTTCCTCCTTTACCACTGAAAGGTATCTCCTGTGCTGCTCAAGAGACAGTGTCAACACTGAGCAGCAGGAGATACTATGGCAGCTGCTTGTCAGGCTGCTGTTATCTCAGCCTCTTTCCTCTATTATTCCCCTTTTTCCTGGCAACTGCATACTAGAAGCCTACTGGTTGAAATGGGCCTTAACCATCTAAAACCTTAATGGCACCAAGCCGTTTTTTAATATCTACTTTTGTTGCAACATACATTGAAACAAAAGAAAAAAAAATTGGATTCAACCAACATTAGTCAGCTGGAATAGACCAATGTCTGGAAAAATAACAGACTACATGTAGAAACACATAGTACAGAAACTAATTAAATTGCCTGTTTCATAATGGTAACGTGTACTTTCTCTTATAATGACCAGTGAAGCATAACGTCGCCAAGGGCCTTTTTATACAGTGCTTCCAGATATGTTGATGCCAAATCACCAAGGCTCACTCTGCCATTCTTACTCAAAGTGCTCCAAGGAACCTACAACAGCCATCTCGACATCCCTGTCAAATCAAATAACCTGTCAGCAAAGGCTTTCACACCTAAATTTAACAAAAGCCCCTACATTTGCTAAACCAGAGACAGAAAAAAACCTAAACTCAACACGTTCACCTCACTACTCTGTGCACACACACAGCACAGGCTGTGACAAAGGGACACCTGAGCAAGCCTATCTTTTCCAGCCAAGTCAAAGCACTGCACGGATGTAACACTCAGGTGTTGGGCATATTTATTTTGTGTTCACGTTTTTCTTACCAGTGTCGATAGACAGTCCTTTGGTAATTCAGCCGTAGCCTCGGCGTGCATTGTGAAATCCCCAGAATCCGAGAAGGGCGTGAGGGGCCTTATCTTTAATATGTCACCTTTCTGTGACCTTTGGCCCCAGGAGCTCATACAAACAAGGGCTTCAACAGCTTCAATGTCGTTCTGCTCCAGGGTGCTGCAGGTAGACCTTTCACTGTCATGGCGCTGCCGCTCACGGATGGACTCATAGATGTCCACGATGTCAACCTGAGTGCAATCCCATTACTGGCTATTAGCACAAGTCAGAATACAAAGGTGACACCACCCACGCGCTGTCTGCTCACAATGAAGGTCATCTGAAACAGATCCCATGCCCGTGGCAAGACTTTTACCAACTGGCTCAACTCTCCCCCCTGCAGCTCGTCTCCACAACCCCTTCTCTTAAAAAAAATTTAAAAAAAAATTAAAAAAGGAAGATGTGTGATTTTCCAGGAAATGGACAGGTATCTGTGTGTGGCTCACATTTCCAAGCTTACTTTCCTGGATTACGCTGCTCTGAATAAGCACATCCCATGCTTGCATACAAGCAAAAAGGAGGAAAATCCTGACTTCCAACCTCGTTTCAACAAGGCTGTTTCCTGAATCCAAAAGACAACTGCTATTTGGCACTAATCTCATTCTGGAAACATTTATAAAATAAATTTCAGCTGTCAGTAAGACGCTTTAAGGTATGATCATTGACTTGGAGTACTGCCCATCACAAAAGAACTTTAATCTTATTTTTAAGATGGGGAAAGGATGGAAGGAAAATAGACTTCAAAATGCAGTGGCAACTGTTTGTCTTGTACTCTAGAAAGGTCTGATACTACATAGGTGCTAGGTATCTAAAATGCACTCTAAGTAACACGAAGACAAATGTAATCACACTGATTTGTTTCCAATTGCAAGCACCACAGAGTATTTGTGCGTGCATGTGTATGCATGCAAAACACTTGACTTCTCTGCAAAAGGATATCCAGACTTCATAAAGCTCTCACAGTGCTTGGCAGTGGCTCCAGTAGCTATGCTGCACTGGGGGTTTATTACCCACACGCCAGCTCAGTCTCCACTAGGCATCCAAACCCTTCCAGTCTTTAGACACACCAACTAACTTGAAGGCTGGGATTCAGAAGCATGGACCAAGCCTCTTGAGCCTATTGCTGTTACACACAGTGTTCATATACTGCAGCAAAAAGGTTTTAACTCAAAAGGCAACACCACACCATTAGCATAGCCTCAAGCCCTAGAAGGAATTCTTCTCAATGGGTGACAGCACTTAAACTAAGTCAATGAGTTTTGTGACTGAGTTAAGTAATGTAGGATGATCCTTATTCAGTGTCACAACAATATAAAGCTGTGAGACTGTCTACACTCTAGGGATGTGGAAGCAAACATGCTAAATGTAATGGATCAAAAATGTTGGTACTGTACTCACAGAGGACTTTCACCTAAAACACGAGGTACCAGGCATGGAGATAGCAAGATTCAGGGGCTTGGAAGTGGTAAAAGTGATTAACAGCTTGGAGAGAAACTTCTAAGAATTCCAATTGAAAAACGGAACATTTTCCACTGAAAAATGAGAGGAAAACACGATGTGTGCCGGCAAATCTGGACCCCAAATGCCTGTCACACCGGGGCCACGCCAGGCGAGGCTCTGCACTGAGCAAACAGAGTCTCCCAGTGTTCCTCTAAGTGCGCCTGCAAACAGCAGGTTTATTTTTTCCAACCTTATGTTTCAGACGAGCAGCTTTCCCTAAAGAAACGTGAAAAAAAAAAAAAAAGTGCCTCGCTTCCTCAAAAAACCCGAAGCCCAAAAAAAAACCCTCACAAAAAAAGCTCTTTCTGCAGACGAGCTCTGCAGCTCGGGCTCCCCGGCTGCTGCCAGGGAAATGGCCAACAGCGCCGGGAGCCTGTCCTCACATCACCCCGCCGGGAACTACGTGCGCGGGCTGCGGCCGGGATGGGGACGGGCAGGGAGCTGCGGGCGGGATGGGGACAGGCAGGATGGGGACGGGCAGGGAGCTGCGGGCGGGATGAGGACGGGCAGGATGGGGACGGGCAGGGAGCTGCGGGCGGGATGAGGACGGGCAGGACGGGGACGGGCAGGGAGCTGCGGGCAGCACGGGCTATGGGCAGGATGGGGACGGGCAGGGAGGCGCGGGCAGGGCGGGTCGCTGGCGGGAAGGATGGGGCACGGGCAGGGAGCATGGCGGGCGGGCAGGGAGATGCGGGCAGCGCGGGTGGCTCCGGGCAGGACGGGAGCAGCGGGCAGGGAAGGTGCAAGGGGAACGGGCGGGCAGCGCCGTGCGGGCAGCGCGGGTCCCCCCGCAGGGCAGCGCCTCCGCCCGCTCCCCGCCCCACAGCGGCTGCCCCCGGCCGGGCGGTGCCGCCGAGGGGAGGATGGCGCGAAGGGAAGGAGGAGGAGGAGGCGGAGGGCAGCTCCCACCCTGCCGCCGCCCCCACACGGCGGCTGCGGGAGGCGGCCCCCGTTCCCGGCAGGTGACCGGAGCAGCACCCGCTCCTGAGGGTTCTGCCCGGGCACAGCCGCCCCGTGCCCGCTGCCCGACCAAGCCGCTCCCCGCAGGGTGAGTAGCGGACCCTGCTGAGGCGGCGACGGATCCCGCACTCTGCCCGTCACCGAGCACGTGCCCGGGCTGTACGGGTACAGGACTACCCCCGCCACCCGCTCTCCCCTTCCCTTCCATTCCATTCCCTCCCTCCGTCCGTCCGCCCGGCGGGTGCTCACCGCGGGCGCATCTCCCATGTCCGAGCAGGGCGAGCCGTGCATGGCGCGGCTGGGGCGGGCGGCGCTGGCAGCGGGGCGCCCGGGGAGCGGCGGCGGCGGCGGGAGCGGCGCGCACACAGCGGCGGGAGCGGCTCCCGGCGGCCCCGCCCCTCTCGCCCTGCCCCGCCCCGCCCCGCCCGCCGGGAGCGCCGCGGCCGCGCGCTGGGGGAGCGCTCGGAGCGCAGCGCGGGGGACACGGCCCCGGCCAATCAGCGCCCGCCGCGGCCCGCGCTCGGCCAATGAGCGGCGGCGGGCGGCGTGATCGCGGCGTGCCGGCGGGAAGGGCGGCGCGTGGGCACGGCCGGCGGGAGGGCGGGGAGGGGGCGGGGCCGGCAGGGGCGGGGGAGCGCGCGCTGGAAACTGGGGGAAAGGTCGGGGGCGGGGCGGCGGCCGGGAATGCCCGCGCGCGGGGGGGCGGGGCCGCCGCCTGACCCCGCCCCCCGCGGCGCGTGCGGCGCGGCACGAGCGCTCCCGCCAACCGCCCCCGCGCGCCCGGGGCCCGGCACCGCCAGAATTCCCGGTGCGGACAGCATCCCTGTGCCCGCACTGCTCCCGCACCGCCAGAATTCCCGGTCCGGACAGCATCCCTGTGCCCGCACTGCTCCCGCACCGCCAGAATTCCCGGTCCGGACAGCATCCCTGTGCCCGCACTGCTCCCGCACGCCAGATTCCCGTGCGGACAGCATCCCTGTGCCCGCACTGCTCCCGCACCGCCAGAATTCCCGGTGCGGACAGCATCCCTGTGCCCGCACTGCTCCCGCACCGCCAGAATTCCCGGTGCGGACAGCATCCCTGTGCCCGCACTGCTCCCGCACCGCCAGAATTCCCGGTGCGGACAGCATCCCTGTGCCCGCACTGCTCCCGCACCGCCAGAATTCCCGGTGCGGACAGCATCCCTGTGCCCGCACTGCTCCCGCACCGCCAGAATTCCCGGTGCGGACAGCATCCCTGTGCCCGCACTGCTCCCGCACCGCCAGAATTCCCGGTCCGGACAGCATCCCTGTGCCCGCACTGCTCCCGCACCGCCAGAATTCCCGGTCCGGACAGCATCCCTGTGCCCGCACTGCTCCCGCACCGCCAGAATTCCCGGTGCGGACAGCATCCCTGTGCCCGCACTGCTCCCGCACCGCCAGAATTCCCGGTGCGGACAGCATCCCTGTGCCCGCACTGCTCCCGCACCGCCAGAATTCCCGGTCCGGACAGCATCCCTGTGCCCGCACTGCTCCCGCACCGCCAGAATTCCCGGTGCGGACAGCATCCCTGTGCCCGCACTGCTCCCGCACCGCCAGAATTCCCGGTGCGGACAGCATCCCTGTGCCCGCACTGCTCCCGCACCGCCAGAATTCCCGGTGCGGACAGCATCCCTGTGCCCGCACTGCTCCCGCACGCCAGAATTCCCGGTGCGGACAGCATCCCTGTGCCCGCATGCTCCCGCACCGCCAGAATTCCCGGTGCGGACAGCATCCTGTCCCGCACGCTCCCGCACCGCCAGAATTCCCGGTGCGGACAGCATCCCTGTGCCCGCACTGCTCCCGCAACGCCAGAATTCCCGGTGCGGACAGCATCCCTGTGCCCGCACTGCTCCCGCACCGCCAGAATTCCCGGTGCGGACAGCATCCTGTGCCCGCACTGCTCCCGCACCGCCAGAATTCCCGGTGCGGACAGCATCCCTGTGCCCGCACTGCTCCCGCACCGCCAGAATTCGGTGCGGACAGCATCCCTGTGCCCGCACCGCTCCCGCACCGCCAGAATTCCCGGTGCGGACAGCATCCCTGTGCCCGCACTGCTCCCGCACCGCCAGAATTCCCGGTCCGGACAGCATCCCTGTGCCCGCACTGCTCCCGCACCGCCAGAATTCCCGGTGCGGACAGCATCCCTGTGCCCGCACTGCTCCCGCACCGCCAGAATTCCCGGTGCGGACAGCATCCCTGTGCCCGCACTGCTCCCGCACCGCCAGAATTCCCGGTGCGGACAGCATCCCTGTGCCCGCACTGCTCCCGCACCGCCAGAATTCCCGGTCCGGACAGCATCCCTGTGCCCGCAGATTCCCCACATCCGACGCCAGTTTTCCCGTAGAGGTCCTGCCTGCCACATGCGGTAGGGAAGGGGTCAGGTGCCTGCCTGTCCACGGCACTGCTTTGCCGGATGGAGGATTTGGGATTAAAAACAACCCTAAACCCCCTCCCAAAACCCATGAAGGGTCAGTGTTATGGATCATTGGATCCATTGGCATTGGAAGGCCTCCCCTGGGCCAGCCCAGCATGTGCCTCTTAAAAGCCTTCAAGACACAACATATATTCTGTTTTAAAATGTGTGGGTTTCGGTTTTTCCTTTCCCCGGCTCTTGTTTCCATTTTCCAATGGCAGCTGAAGCATATTGGCCACAGCAGGATCCCAGCAGGATTTGTGGTTGTACTGGGCAGCACCAAGTGCTGGCAGTGGCAGCACCGACCACAGCTAGGGCAGCTCTGCATCCCAAAGCCTGGGATGGGACAGGAAAGGCCGGGGTCCCCAGCGAGGGTCAGACCTGTGTCCCCCGGGACAGGACAGACGTGGGTCCTGCAGGCCTCTGACGGCTGCTGGCCTTGCCAGCACTATCCCAACCCGCCCCTGTCCCCTCCCTTGTGCCACCCTGACACAGAATATGGACAGCAAAAAGCATTGTATCCTGCTGAATTGTCTCTATTTGTTCCTTCCCCGGTTTTTCAAGATGTGACATCCTCAAGTGTCCATGCAGAGAATCGTCTTGAATCTCTCAGCTCCTTCTGCTGTCAGCTTCATTTGGCCACTGGGGTTTATTTTTTCCATTACAGCTCTTCCGAATCCCCATCCTTCCCTGCTGCCCACATAGTTTCTAAAGCTTCACCACACTGTGCTCATCCCTGGTCTCCATTACTGCACATTTCACATCCTTCAGCTTTCCCAGCACTACCACTTCCCAGCCCATCAAACAACAAATTAAAAGGATCTCCCTGGCCAGCGCTTTGTGCTGTGTGTAGGTTACCAGCAGCTTTCCCTCTGTGTTTGCATGGGACCTGCCGTGCTGGAGCCCTGGCCTCTGCTGTATGATGGTGAGGAAAATGCTGATCATTCAAACTGCAAATTGAGTTCTAACGTTAAAGAGTTCTGTTCACAAAAGGGAATCAGTTGTGTGACAGAGAATGAAAAACAATTTGTGAAAATGCTGCCGGTGACCAAAAAGCACATTTGAGGTGACAGTGGGGACACGGTTTGTGCCTCTCCTGTAAATCACTAACTGTTCTTTGTAAAGAGACAATTGCATGGATCCATTTCAAGAAAAACCTTTAGGGAATTGTAAAACTAGGAGAATACTGTTCTATTTTGCATGTGTTCCAATTCTGCTGTAGTTGGGAAGCGACTTGTGTTTGTCTCCTTGCTGCTTGTTGTAACACATGCTCAGAGCACTTACCCGCACTGCCTCAGTCATTGACAGCACAGACTTTTAATTGAGCAACAGCATCTGAAGGCAGCACAGCAGCCTCGCCAGGGAAGAAGCAGTCACAGAGAAGTAGAATGGAATCATTTCTCCTGACTCCCAGCGGGTTGTTTTCCCACGTCACACACCACAGACTCTGCCTACATGTTCCAAGTCCCCCAGGGGTCCTCGCTACTGCTCATGGATGTGAGACCAGTTAAAAGAAGTGACGTTACAGGTCTGTACTCTGACTTGTGCTATAGGGAAAATGTGTTTGATTATGTTCCCCTTGCTGAGCTAAAAATGGCAACTGAAGTTTTTAAAATAAATCCTCGGTTTTATTTTGAAGTCACCTGGTTTGCCCTTTTTGTGCTGCTGCCAGCTGAGGCAGTGTTAGATGAGGAAGGAGCACCGTCATCCTCACATTGAATGTCAGGGGTCTGAACCCCATGGAGCCTGAGCCCCTAGCCCTAGCAGCCTTAGAGCTTCTCCCTCTCTCCTGGCTCCTACTGCTCCCCCCTTTCTCTTTCCCTTCCCAAGGCTGCACCAAGGTGAATAATAAAACAGTTAACATTATCCTGCTTCTTTGTACTTGTGCCTACACCCACTGATTTCCCCATGGGTTTCACCCAGCAGCACAGCTTCCTGAGCACGGCACGAGCAAGATCCTCGGGATGATCCACGCTGGCTGCAGTTTCCCTCCTTGGAAGTAGTAACCTGGAACAAAGCCCAGCTATCCTCAGTACTCCATTCCAAAGAGCTGGGAGCAGCCTACCCATGTCGGTGTCACTGCCCTGCCTGGCTGTGGCAATGGGGTGTCCATCCCAGCAGAGCCATCCTGCACCAGCCTCTCCCTCCAGCGCTGCCGCTCCGGTGTTCTCTGGATCAGGCTCTCCGATGACCGTGTGGTTTTATAAAGGCCTGTTTAACTCAGACCTCTGGCAAACACTTCAGAGAAAAGCTTTCTTTGTTGAGATAGACAATGCCTTTGTTCTGAGGTAGGAAGGAGCAAATGTAAGTGGCTGCAGTGGAGGCTTGAGAAGGCTCTGCTCTAGTTATCTTATCCTTTTGGCTGCGATGACAAGAAAGAATCAAACATCCTGTGTGAGTAGGAGGGAAAATAATTAATATTGGAGACTGAAAACAACAAAAGGTCATGCAGGCAGCTCTCCCCCATTCCCTTTTTGCAGCTAATTATGCCATAAACAATTCAAAAGAGACCGAAGGGAGAATATTATGGGCTCAGACGGTTTTCCTAATATTTACCAGCAGTTAAAAATAGACCAAAGCAGTTGTCTGGGGTGCAGCTATACAGCTAGTGCATTTTGGCAGCGGCATCTGGTCTGGCTGAAGCAGCAGGCTACTGTAGCAAACACACAGAGCCTAGCAAATGGGGCAGCACGGAGTAAATATAGATACTTACAGTCAGAGCTCCCGTGCAGGGGGCGTGAGAAGATGCATGGGAAGAAGTGAAGGAGTGTGATAGGATGAATATGGTAAGACATGTGTGAGGATGCATCTCTGTCCCCCTCCCTCCTCTGCTGTGAATGAAGGACAGAGCAGTCAGAGCTGCCACAACCCCCGGCTGTCCCAAACCACGCTTGCTGGGCCGACAGCAGCAGGCAGAGGAGAAACGCCCCACCACGGAGGCAGCTGAGGAGCTCTGCCAGGGTGTCTGTCACCAGCTGATGGAAACGGCCAAGGGCAGGAGCAGGACCAGAGGGATTCACCCGAGGAGTGAATCCACTGTCCTCAGTGGGAATAGCAGAGATACGGAAGGAATTTATAGGCAGAGTTGTATGCAGGGTATGTCTGAGAAATAGTGGGAGAGAAAGGGATATAAGAGATAACCACGGAGAATAGAGGTGGGAAGAAAAAGAGAATAAAAGAAAAGCAGGCAGAACAGACCAACAAGGAATATTTCCTGGTGGAATAATTTCTGGATGCAAAAGTGATGATAAATCCGCGGGCTTTTACAGAGACTGTGCCCAGCTGGCACCGAGTGTGAGGGGCCTTTTTGGGGCTGCCTCTTCGCCGTGGGGCGGGCGGGTGCGGGCCGGGGGCCGAGGGCAGGGCCGGCAGCGTGTCCGAGCCCAGGGCAGCGTGTCCGAGCCCAGGGCAGCGCAGACGTGCCGTCCCCGCACGGCCAGGCTGCCCGAGGGCCGGCTGCCCCGGGGACACGGCGTTCGTGCCGCGGGTACCGGGAGGCGCACGGACGCCCGGCGGAGCGCCTACGTGTCCGCCCGCAGGGACAGCCCTTCCCACGGGCGGGACAGAACCACGCTCCGCACGTGCTGCCCGCGACTGCTTTGAGCCAAAAGCCTCATTCTTCCTCGCCTGCTTCTTTCCTATTCCCTTTCAGAAGCAGGTTAGTGCGTGGATAAGCATCCAAGGAGCGGAGAAGCAGCCAGCACAGCATGGGAAACATAGCCGGGTTACAACAAAAGGAAAGGCTTTAAGAGAAGAGGCACAAAAACTGTTTCCCGCTCTGTTTTGGACCCAGTGTGCTGACAGAAGAAACACAAGCTGCCAATTTTTTTTTTTTCTTCACTCCCAAAGATATGTTTCTACACGAAAAAATAGTAACTGCATCAAAGACTTCGTGAACCCTGGCAGTACTACTGGGAGAAATCACCACTCAAACAGATTTGTTATGAGTGTGTGAAATACAGTGTTTATTGAACTGAAAGAATCCAGTCCACAAATATTGATTACAGGTGTGGACTATCCACAGGTCCACTGTAATAGAAATAAAAAAGTAAGCGACAGTGGTAAGTGTGACATGCTAGTGCACCTTCTGCTTGCTCGAGTGCACCATTTGTTTTTTCTACTGCTGCTATTCGTGCCCTGATCCTATTTTAGTGGCACCAGGAGATGAATTCAAATAATAGCAAAAATTAAAATTACATGCTATTTATTTATTGTTCTGCTTAAGAGGATGTCTTCATTGTTTTCACTGTTCCCTTGACCTCAGCATTACTGTTAGCTAAGCCTGTACATATTTTCTGACACAGTGTGTTAAAGCATTAGCAATGCTGATGGACGTTCCCCTCTTTTGGTCATCTCAGGACTTGCTGGGGCAGGTATCAAGCCTATGTGCAAACGTGTTTCACCCTGAGTTGTCTTCCACATGTTAACAACCTTGCAGTGTTTTTATGCAGCACTCAGGTGCTGGAAGACATCCTGTGTGACCAGAGACCAACTTCTGGACCACTGCACATCGTTCCTCGTGGGGTGATTGGTACCACAGAGTCCCACGGGGCAGCAGGGGCCTGGCATCGGCAATGGCTCCCCTAGTACCAACACTGGCATCTCCCCTGGGACATTGTCCACGGGCACCCGAGTGTTGAGCAGCACTGAGCACAGAATGGTGCCAAGCCCCAGGGAGGGCTCTGGGTGGTGGTGGGGGCTGTGGCTGATCACAGGTGTCCTGCTGTCTTGTCATGTGTCATCTTTCTTGACACCAGATGGGGCTTGTTTAAGACCCTGCTTTTTCCCGTTCTTCCCACTGGCTCTGGATTACCCAGCTGATATCAGAGGGGCTCTCTGTATGGCTCAGATGTACAGCCTCTGTCCCCCCTCTTGTTTGATAATGTGAGACATTACTGAGCACCTTCAAAAGCTTCCCCCAACACCCCTTTCTGGGAATGGCCCCTTCTTATGTGCCTGGGAATGGCCAAGACATCCTAGACCTGCTTTTCTGGTGAAAGGTTGCTGCTGCTCGAGGCCATGTCTCTAAGCAGACCCTAAAGTAAGAGTCTGTGTTACTTCTGGTCTAGTGCCTTATCTGTATCTCTGCCACCCTCCCCCACGCACTTCCAGGGTGACTCCTGACCTTGCACTTCCTCGGGAATTAATCACTCACATATCCCTGCTCCACATCATCCATTCTGCAGCTTTTCCATCTCCTCCTCCCTGTAACTGCATGTCCTACGCTTTCCTCCCCCAGCCCTGCAGAATGAGCCTCTCCCTCTCCCTTCTTGGCCCTCTCCTGGTAAAATATTAAGAATAAGGAACATCCCTGTAAAAATGTCACTATCAGGGGTTGCGGTTATTGACCATCGCTGAAAGTCAGACAAATGAGGGGACTGAGCAGGGGCAGGAGACCAGGCAGGACAACCCTGGACAGAAGTAAACACAAGGCTTGTGTGGAAGAGAATGGGACAGATGAGAAGGCCACTGCCCTTGGCACCAAACATGCCTCTGTTGCTGCTCTCCTGCACATGGATGTCCCCGTGGACACCAAGGCTCAGCCCTGCTTGCCCCTGGCTGTGTTCTGGCCAGGGGTGAACAACCTGGCTGTGGGGCCACCAGCACAGTGGGAGTATGGGCTGCCCCCCTTGTGCTCACAGATGCACAGGGTCTGCAGTAGATGAGCAAGAGACAAAAGCTGAGGTAGCCCTGCTCTGCGTGCTCAGCTTTGCTTGCTGCTTCCTACAACAACACATGCATATGAAACTGTGTCAGAGCGAGTGCCCTGTGAATTTTGCTGCACAAGGTCCTCCCCCTGGCAGCCAGCTGTCACACCACACACATCCAAACAGGAGTGTGACTGCTAACCCATCATGTTTATAAATAAACTCCTCACCAACCACTCTGGCTACACCATCACCTAATTCTAGTTTCCTTGGGCTGTGCTTTGCCCACTCCCATCTCTTCTCCTGGTTGCAGGACCTGCATCCTGCTCACCTGACACCTTCCTTTGCTTCCCCAAACACTCCCGGAGGGCAGGAGAGCTGTGCTCTCACAGACACGTTGTCTCCAGCTGAGCAGCCCGTGCTCCCTCACGGGTGACAGGGTTTGTGTCCCTCTCCAATGCCACATTTGTCTCACTGGGTGTCACAATGCCAACTGCTGGGGGGCCAGAGAAGAGCTGCAGCTGGCAGCACAGACACCAAATCCAGGGACAAGGACACGTCCCTGGTAAATGACACCAAAGCAAAGGAGGGTATGGGCTGAGGAGACTGCTTGTAAGGATAATTTCCCCCACCCCAGTGCTTGCACTCAGACTATGCCACCAATGATTTTATACCTCCTACACAAAATGCTGAATTAACTATCTATTGAAGGACACAGTCAAGTATAGGATTTTACTGCTGAAAAATACATTCTCCATTAATAGTTAAAGAAATAAAAAAGCCACCTTCTGAGCTTTGTGTGGGGAAAAGTTAGTAGCAATTGAGTTGTTTAACAGTTTAAATCCCTGTTCTAGTGTCTAAAGAGAGGTGTCTCACTCCAGCAATGGCCACATCCCATCCCTGCCCCAGCTGAGGAGCTGGAAAACTGCAATTCCTGCTGTTGTGATACTTCCTTAGCAGCATTGCTGGTCATGCAGGACTCAGTCGGCTCCATTCACTCGCTCAGCTGCAGAACAGACCCTGCCTGTTGTTTGGATCAAGTATCCAGCCTGCTTGATGATTTTTCTCGTAACCAGGGCTTGCCTGGACTTACTCGCTGCAGCTCCCCTTGCACAGTGGAGATCCTAATACCTCCCTTCAAAAGCACTTTCCAAGTTAGGGTTACACAGTTTACATAAAAAGGACAAGGAGTCCCTATTTTTTTCCCCAGCATGGGTAAATCCTTACATCAGCCTTGGGTGTGCACTTCCCCTTCATTACTGCAGTGCTTCAGGATGTTAAGAGAAGCAAGAAGATGACTAATGTGAAATAAACTCAGGTTCCAGTTCTGGGCTGCAGCTCTTCTGGGTGCGTAGCTGAGCTCCTTTCCCTTCCTGAGCACAGGTAACACTGTTTACACTCAATTTCTTTCCCCTTGGGCATCCTTCCACGGTGCCAGCAGAGCAGAGAACTGAGCTAGCACCACACCCTGCAGTGCTTTTCCAAGGGGTGGATACTGTCCGGGGATGCCCCCAGCTGCACGCTCCACTCTGGGCTGCTGCACCTCTCTTCCCCATGGCTGCAGCTCACCTGAAGCAGCCCCAAACCACCACTTCATCTCTCATCTCTTGGTATTATTTCCCCCAGGAGACCCAGCACACACCTTCACAAGACAAAAGGCACAAACAAGGAGGAGTTTCAGAACATCAGGAAATACTTCACTGTGAGGATGATCCAGAACTGGGATGTCCAGAAAGGCTGTGGATTCTCTGTTTATAGGGATATCCAGAAGCCCTCTGGACAGGGTGCTGGGCAGCTGGTTGGGGGTGGCTGCTTGAGCAAAGGAGGAGGACCACGTGCCAGACAGCCCTTCCAGCCCCAACCATGCAGGGACTTGTGAAGAGCAGTCTGAGGCTGAACATTCACAGCTTGCAGTTCTGCTGGATGGGAAAGGCTCTGGACTGGGGAGAAATGCTGCTTTTACCCCAAAACCTTCCCCACACACCCAGTAATTTCCAGCCTTGTGGTCAAACTGAGCCCTGGCCACAGCTCCTGCTCCTCAAGCACCACCCCTCCTTTTCTCCTGAGTGACTGACCGAAGTAAGCTGAGCTGTGAATAACCTGCCTGGATATCTTAACCTGATGGTTTGGGCTTCCATTCAGTGCCAAACACAGACTTGCCCAGCTGGCAGCTTATTTTGTCCCCCAGCTCAGGTCAAGTCCTTCTCCCTTCATCAGGGCATGAAATCCCAGTGCTGCTGCAGCAGGCCAGGTCCCTGCTGGCCAGACTTCCACCTGCTATCCCTGCACTTTATGGCACTCACACGCTCTGTCACGCTGGATTACATCCACCCGAGCGCTGTCGTCAGGGAGCTCAAATATGGTTCATAAAAGCTTCAAGATGTACCTTTGGAGCAAAGTAACAGCAGGGTAATGGGTAGATGTAATGCAGCGTGAAAAAAACCTCGAGGATCAGAGAGAGAGGGTTTTCAAAGCAGGGTGATGGGGTGAAATTCCACCAAGAAATTAAATATGGCACGATTTGATGGTGTTGAAGAGTATCATTAATCCCCAGCACTTAGGAACTGAAAGAAGGACCTGAAGGAAAATAAAAGCAAAGGAGAGTGATTTAGGGTCAAAATCATCCTCTTCATTTTTCTTCCTCTTGCGGTATCTTTCAAATTTTCTTTTCATTCCTGGAGGAGGGCTCAAAATTTTCTTTTGAAAAAAAACAATGGAAAGTAGAATGGGGTCTTGGGGGTGCTGCTGGCTATGAATGGGGCAGCACTGTGGTCCCTTGCCCTGCAGCATGTACAGAGGAGCAGGGACAAGCTGTGCCTCTACAGAGATGAGGTGGATTTGTGCCCTTCCCTCATCAAAACCCTCACCCCTGTTGGGGCCAGGCAGCCCAAGGCTTTGCAGCATCCCCACGGGCAGAGCTCAGCTGGCCCCCAAGGCTGGGCTGGTGGTCACCCGCAGGCAAAGCTCTGGACAGGACTGCCATGAGGTGCCAGCTCACTTGGGAATGGCCACATAGCACAGCAGGGGTGATTCAGGCAGCAATGGATGTTCTTTTAGATTGCCATCGCTGATTTTATAACTCCTTTTGTCGCAGGCATTACCCTGACCTGGGGCTCTGCAGGCAGCAAGTCTCGACCAGCCTCTTGCCTGCAGCCTGGGCTCTTTTACAAGCACGCAGAGCAGAGGCAAGTGGGAGAACAAGGGGTGGTTTAGGGCCCTTTAGGATATCCACAAGGTGGGAGACCCAGCACTGCTGCTCCCCAAAAGCCCTTGGTCAGCACTGGCTGAAAGGCTCAAAGCATTTCAAGCGAGTAGAGGCAAAGACTGTGGGCACATGACCTGCAATGCTGACCACTGTGTGATCCCTTTTCCTTTATTTACTTATTAATAGCTCACATAATTATTTAAGAAAAAAAAAACCAAACAAACAAACAAGCAAACCTTATCACAACAAGATTAGAAGCATCATCAAACCAAGCACTGGCAACAACCCCTGCGCCACTGGCACAGCTGCTCAGCAGAGCCAGCGCCAATCCCTGCACTCCTGTGCCCTCATCCCAGACACCCCCTGAGCAGGGCCGAGCACTGCCCCCAGAGTGCTCCCTGCAGACAGCAGCTGCTCCAGCCAAGTCTCTCCAGGCCAGGGACTGGGCTTTGCGGGGCATGTTCTGATGGCTGGAGCAGGCAGGTTGCTTCAATCTGAACTCTTGGGCAGTGGCCACAGGACAGTGCCCCGCTCACCCCAAACCACCAAGCTCAGAAGTGGGAAGAGCAAATTCAACAGGCTGTCAGGGCCAGCGCTGCCAGCTGGGGCTCCACCCAGCTCTCCTCGACTGCTGGGCACTGAGGAATCAAGGGACTTGATTTCCCTGGTGCTGGGGAAACCACAGGACCCCACACACCTTTCCCCATGTCACTTGACCCTCTCCGATTTCCCTCCCGTTTACACTGTTGTTTTCAGCCTGGTGGCAGCAGCCATGTGCACAGCAAGCTCCATCATCCCTCACTGCTATCAATCCCTGAGCCCAGGGCTGTCTCTCCTCTGGCTAGCAAATCCCCAAGAGATCCAAACACTTTTCCACCATGTTCCCACTTGTCAGAGCTGCTGCCAGGCTCAGCCACACACCTTTCCTCTGCCTGGTGCGTGGTTCCCAAACTGCAGTGGTGGTGACTGACCTGCAGGCCAGCTCTAGGCTCAGGATGCTGCCCGAGGTGACCAGCACTGCAGCAGGGACACAAATTCAGTGCTGCTGACACTGGTTACCAGCTGGAATTGGCACGGGCACGTGCAGCCTGCAGGGTGGCCACACTGGAGACGTGACAAAATAAATCCTGCTTGAGCCAGAGGGCACAGCAGCCATCCACGGGCTGCATGCACAGGCACACAGATGGATGGGGCAGGGGAGCACTGCCCTGCGGGATGTGCCAAAAACCCCGCTACCACCCCGCAGCTACTGACACTAGCCAAGGGGGGAAAAAAGCCAAATATCTCTTCTGCAGTACTGTGAACTATGCAAAGGTACCCAGTGGAATGGCAGGATAGTCCAAGGACAAGCAGCTAAACAAGTTCTGAGAGCTCATATATTAGATCAGTTCATCTAGTTGAGGCATCATCTAAATATTGTCTAATATTTAATAATTGTAATAATAGATCCAGTGATCTAAAATACAAACCAACCAAATAGAGGAGCATGTAATAAGCTCCGTGCTCGTGCAAACCCTTGTCAGACAAAAGCTCCATCAAGAAGGTGGAGACTGATGCAGAATTCAGCTTTCCCATACAAAAAGAGGTCAGATCTTAAAAGCTTAACTAAATGTTCTCACTATTAGAGCCCCAAGTCATGCCCCAGGAAGAAGCACGGAGCTCCACATTAGGCTGCCTGCCTTGGGAGCTCAGAGTTGCACCTTTGGGGCTTCACCTCCACTTCCTTTAAACTCACTTGAATAGAAAAGGGCTGAGGGGTGCCAGGAGGAAGAGGGAGTGCTGGAGCAGACATACAGACACAGCACATGAAGGCTGAGGAAAATGGTGATATCACACAGCCAGGAAAGAGGGGGTAGCAGCTGTTTCTCAGCCAGCCAAGCACAAACTCAGGTGGAGATGGCACAGGGCATCCCCCAGTACTGGTGCATCACCCAGTCACGACACACTGCAGCATCTTCCTGCAGCCAGGACAGATGCTGCGAGCCTGCACAAGAACTACAAATAAATAAGGAAATAAACTGAAGTTTTCCTGGCCTTTTCCTAGCCCACAAATCTTCTGCCACCCACGCTGCTCCCCACCCAGCCCCAGCATGTTGATGCAAGCCGGGAGGTTGGGAAAATGCCAGCACAGGAGATACTCCAGGACAGCAACTGCTGCAGGGGCTGGGAGCCAGCTACAGAAAAAGCTTGTTGAGACATTTTCTGACGGTGAAAAAGAGGAGGTGAACACCACTCCAGACACCATGGCATTAGGATTATCCTGGAGATGTTAGCATGAATTTTGTTTTCAGCTTAGGAAAGTCCATGCTTGCAGCTTCAGTGGTGGTCCCGCTACGCACCTGATCTTACCCATGGATGTTCTGCTCTCCTGCCAAAGGAAAGGGAAGCAAATACTGCACAGCTTCCCCACGCACTGAACTGAACGAGGTCAGCTGGAATAAAGCAGGGAATGACAATGGGGCTGGCCATTTCTTATGTGGAAATAACAACAGCAAGGCTGGCACTAGGATTATTTTCTTTTGCAAGGAGAAACTAGGAAAAAACCACCAGGGTTTTATAGATACCTTGTCAAAGGAAAATTGAAGGGGTAAGAGCAGATGCATTTGTTATAGAAAAGACTCATCATTAGAAATGAACATATAAAATTTAATAGCTTGGTTTAAAATACATTTTCAATTAAAAAACAGCAGGCAAAACAAAAAAAATCAGTTTCATAAAACATACATGACATTGCTGCTACTGTTATAAGACCCGTGTCCCAGAATATCTTATAGTGGAAAACAATCGTCAGATTTAGTTCACATACTTCATTAAGCAGTAAAAAGAAATAACATTCATGTCAATCTTACCTCTATGGAGACTCTAAATCTACTTCCCTGACCCTAGACCAAGTTTCTGCGATAAAACTTTAATTTTCAATAAAAATGTGTAAATATATAGATATGTATTCAATATATCAGTTTTGTTTTTTTAAAAAATTCCCTTGCCATAGTAAAATGATTCCCGTGACTGCCGAAGGGAAGCCCAGGCAGGAGGCTGGTGCTGGCTCGGTACGAGTGCCAAGGCTGCTGTGCCAGCAGTGGATTCCTGTACTGGGTGGCAGGTGTGGACCACATCTCTCCAGCACAGTGCTGCACATCAGCCTCTCCCCTCCAACCCATGTGCTCTGGCCACACGCCCACAGCCAGAGATGCATCCATGAGGAGTCTGCTCCACTCCAGCCACAGAGCAAAGAGGGGAGCACGCAGTGCCCAGAGCATTGCCAACCCCCTGTTGGGGCCCATCAATGGAGAAGAAAGAAGGAGGGGAGAAGAGAGGGGGGAATGGAATGAACCAGCTCAGGATTGATCCAAATACAAATTCCCAAATACTGCATTTCATATAAATCATTAAAAAAGAAGTTGGGGAGGGACTTCAAGTGGTCACCTGGACTCACCACGAAGGGAGAATCAATTACACCTGCGACAGTCCAGAGATACCTTTGTCCAGCCTGGCTCTGAAGACCTTTGGTGCCAAACCACTGCCTCCATGGGCAACCTCCTCTTCTCACTAGAGAAAACTGCCTCGACCCCCAGCCTGAATTTCTGTGATTTACACCCACTACTCCTTGTGCTTGCCATGAATAGGGAGGACACTTCCATGGGTTGGGAGGCTGCTCCCCTCAGCCATCCCATCCAAACACGACCCCTCACCAGCCAAACCATGCAGGCCATCCTCCTCAGAAGCCACAAGCTCTGGCTGAAGTACCACGTGGTCTGAGCTGTCTGAGCCATCTGCAAGGACTCGGCTCTGCTGGCAGGGCACCATGCTCCAGTGGAGGCCTCAGCCATGCCAAGCACAGCCAAGGCAGGGGGCGTCTCCTATTTCTTGCAGGTCATGCTCCTGTTGATCAACTCGCCGTGGCATTTGCCTCCCTCTTCCAAACAACACCATGACGGAGCTGAACAATAGTAGGTTACCATTTGTTAACCATCAAGTAGAATCGTTAATTATTAAGTAAAATCATATGCTACTTTTCCGGACTATTTCTCCAGTCTTTCCAGGTTGACCTTCATGTCCTAGGTGAGGTATGTGCAGCTTTGTAGTGTCCGAAAACATTATAAACCTCTTTCATTACCCAGATCCCTGACTAAAGCTCCGACACTGGACCTGGCACTCACGTTCATCTGCTCACTATGTAATGGAGGTTTCTGCCTTAGAGCCAAGTGCTGCCCTTTAAATGCTCCTCTCTCACTTGCTATTAACCAAAGGGTGCCTCTCCACATGCACACGAGTAAATAGCACAGAGCAGTACTTTCTGGAGGTGTCTGGCACTCCCAGCTGGGGCTCAGGATGCCTGCTGTGCCTGTTGGGCCTCGCCAGCTCAGCAGCGGGTCCACAGTATGTACAGACACCAAGAATGCATAACCTACTTGCAGGCCCTACTCCCTGCTGAGCCATTTTGCCCCTTTCCTCTCTCAAAAGCCTTGCCTGTGCATTTCCAGTTGCTGACATCCTAGACCTTGCAAGCTGGCTCCAGCCCATGGGCTCATCCACCCTGAGCTGCTGGTGTGGGCAGCATCCAGCTGAGCCTTAAGTACACTGCTACAGAAAAAAAATCCACCCTCCAGGAGACCTTCTTCTTGACCCCCAAAAGCGAGACTTCAAGAGAACTGCATTGCTCAGCTGCTCTTGTGACCCAGCTCTCAGACTTGGCCGAAATTACCTCCAGGGACAGCAGTACACAGCTGTTTCAGGACTTAGTGGCAGTTTATGAGAGAAACCAGGACTTCCATTGCCTGCCTGTACATGAGGATTTAGGAGAGAGCCGGTATCTTTTTCCTTCCACATAGGAAGATCCATGTTTAACAAGCAGGTCTCTTGTGCCTTCTATGAATGTACAAACGTGTGCTCACCTTTGGTGTACGAGAAGGGTTTGTCCATTTTTAAATATCTACGTTAAATATGTTTTCTCTGTATATGGCATCCTTTTAGATGGGCTTCATTGCATATATTCACGGTATATACAGAACACCATATTTTATATATATTATATATTGCTTATATGTACACATTTACAAACCTTCAAAAATATATTGCACTTATATACAATATAGCTTCATCTGATGAGAGTTCACACAGTTACTAAGGCGAGTTCTTCATAAGCAAGGCAGTTTTACATTCCCCCCAAATGACACAAGTGATTTCAACAGTCTGCCCTGGTCACAAGTAAACATTATAAAGACTTTTCTCCAACCTGCATGCAACTCCTACTAGTATCAATTAGTAGTTTTGCAGCTCTCCCTAGCAGAAAACAGTCCAGTAAAATGGTATTAGCTGATAACGGGCTCAAACATGGTTACTGAATAGATAAATAAGACATCACCAGGCTAAAAGGCCACCTTCCAGGAGATTTCCCCTCCCGTACCTACTAGTGGTTTATACACTAGTAAAAATATATACATGCTCTCCATTTAATTGCTGATCTTTGCTTGCCCATTTCAAGTGCAAATAAGGTCATGAGCAAGTACACAAACACAAATGTATTAAGCAAAACCACTGCTCTGCTCCCCAGAACAAGTCAAACACCTGGCTTTCTTCTGGAGGTGATTAGTGTTTTGCCCAACATACTGAACTATGGGAAAATGTTCATTTGAGACCTTTGTTTAAAATCCACAGAAGATCTGTGATCTTAGATCTCAGTCAGAGTGAGCTTGTAAGATCCTCCAACCTCTTCAATCTGCAGCTGGAAGGTATCTTCATTAGAATAGTGTTTCACAATGTTATCATCCATGTTGACCAGAATTCTGGAAAAACAAAATAGATCAGGTATTTTACAGTCCTAAATGCTAAAGACAGCAAAGGCATCCTCAAACCTAAGAAAGCCTGGACTGCCCAAGGGTAACACAAGATCCCTGCTCATCTCTCTGACTCACTGCTTCCCACAGCAGATCTGGCTGTCCTTACCCAAATCTGCCATCAAGGCTGTCAGCCACACTTCTCAGAGTCTGAATGAAGAGTTAAATCTGGCTCCTGGGCCAGGGAGGGAGAGAGATCTTGGAACCGGCAGAATCCTTCTGAAGCTGCAGGCACTTGGGGCTCTGATTGGGTTTGCTTGTCAGTTATGAACTATCAGCACAAAACCCTACAGAGCTCACAGGGAAGAAACTACCCATGTTTGGCCACTTCTTCCATTTGCCAGAAAGGTCACACACACAAAGCTGTGCTTAGCAGTGGTTTAGGTATCAAAAATTCTAAACTTTTGCAGCTGTTCTGGTGGGGTAATTCTGCTATGAAAGCACAACCCTGGAAGGGTGTCGTTTTCTGGCAAGAAGGGCTTTGGAGAAGGGGCTGAGACACCAAAGTGACTTACAGACAACCCAAGAAAATTATCGAGAAATTAAAAGATAAACAAAATCAGACAATGTTCAGAAACTCAATTATTTATGCTACAAAATAAAAAGATGGTGAAGTATGGCCTCTGGGAGAAACAGACACTTCACAACAAAGTTCTCTCCAACTTAGCCCACAAAAAGACAACCAGGGTCTAGTAATTGTAGCCAAATGCAGACATAGTGAGCCCAGTCAACCACTGGAACAATTTAATATGGGTTGAAGGAGATTCTTCATCACTGGGAGTCTTTTAACAAACTGAACTCCTCTTCCTCTGACATGATCAACTCTGGTTCAAATAACAATTAGCTCAGAGAGGTTCTGTGACTTGTATTTACCCAGGAAGTCAGACTATATCTTTCTATAGGACCCTTCCTATAGTCTTCCAGTCTTCAGCTGTGGCTGATGCTGGAATGTGTGTCCAATGTGTGCACACACATAACTGCAAATGGCATTCACACACCTGCAGTGCATGGAGGAACTATACAGCAGATCTGCCTACAGGTTTGAAAAAGGTGCTCGTGTTCTTAGGCAGTTGTTGCACAGGTACATACTCACCCTTTTTTACATTTTTTGAAGATTTTTCCTATTTTATCAAAAGGAACATCATACTTGTCAGATATCTAAAACAAAATAAAGCAATGATTGGTGAAGCAAGGAGACTGCTGTCATTGTGTTTCACTTCCTATTTTACAGAAAGCAACAACAACAAAAAGCCTGCAAATGAAGACCACTGCTTTGCCCTATAAAGGCAACACTGAATCCCAAACTATAGCGTAAGTCTACAGGTGAGAACTTCTCTGCATTTAGCCAACTTCTGTGCAAAAAATCTAATAATGTTTAAAACCTGGCTACTTACTTCTATACAGCAACCTCTTGCCCCTATACTCAAAAGCCCATCCAGTAAAAACCACTCCACACCCTGACTCTCATTCTCTCGTGCTTCTCTGTTCTCTTAGCATACTGAAAACCATTTTTAAATTTAGTGTCGCAGGGATCTAGTGAAAACTAGTCCTAAGAGTGGCTGAAAGAAGAAAACAGCAACAGAGAGAAGACCTCTGCTGCTAAGGGCATGAGGTGATCAGAAACATTCCCCTTCCCCAGCAGGGTGACATCAGTGTGGAGCCACAGCCACTTACCATGGCACTTCAGTGCACAAACCTCCAGAAAGTCAGGAGGTCAGTAACCTAAGCCTGGTTTACTTTGGCAAACTGCTCCATCACACCGACAGCAAGTACCAAACCAATACACTGCTTTGACAAGCAAATGTACAGGGAGGCTCCCCCAAGCTACAGCTCTTGGTTCCTTGCTTTTAGAAATGCAAGTGAAACAGCAAAGGCACAGCTTCACTTCAGGACCATGGGGTAAGGGAGGACTTCACAGCCTTCAATACCTCTCTCCATTAGCCCTCACCCTCCAGCTGGCAAAGCCTCACAGCCAGGAAGAGATAAAGATTCTGGTCACAGAACTATCTCTAAAATCAAAATTTAATTGCCAGACCTGCCTGTACATCCCCAAAGCCCCTGTTCCCTGAGCAGAGGCATTAGTCACAGAAAGAGACAGACAGAAATGTCAGTTTTGAGCTCATGCCAAACATTACACCATTCCTTGGACTTAAGCCCTGTACTTCCTTTGCTCTGCAGCAGCAGGGATAGTGGAAGGCTATTTTGGAAGTCAAGCACCAGAGAACAATTTCACAGTGTGTGCACAGATATATAGAAGTCTTCAGCAACACACAGAAGCTGGGACTTGGAGCTCTGCATTACCAGCTTGTGAAAGGGCAGAGGAGGCCCCCAAACACGGCTTTGAAACAAACCCAAGCCACTGGACACATTCTGAAAATCACTCCATCTTCTAACTAAAGTACCCTCTCTGACCAGAAGAGCATCCAATCGTCAAGTTTGACACACCTGAATTTTCAGGAAGGCTTCTTACACCCAGACCCCACAGATGTGGGGTAAGGTACTTAAAAGAGAAGCTTCCTGAATTCCCTTAATAATAAATTAAAGCATTATTTGCAATTATTTCCATGTTATTGAAAGGAAATCTTCCTTACTCTCCATATCCAGAAGAACAGAAATATGTGGACACAAGCCGTGACTGCAAGTCTGACTCCTGTGACTGGCCAGTGTGTAAGGACTGGGTAGGCAGGGTTTTTTCTCAAGGACTATAAACCAACCTCGTTACTTACCGCTTCCATTAGGCCTTTCAGAGATGGTGTCTTTAACATCAGTGCATCAAAGACTTCCTCTGACTCTTTTCGGACATAGAGCAACACTGGAAAGCAATTTGGAGAGGAATTAACTGTGCAATTGCTTCTCAGGAAAGATCTGTATCCCACAGTGGCCAAGCACATGGGTACATCCATTGAGAATCTTAGGAAGAAATACACACACATACACTTAATATCCACTTAAAACTGTAGCACTAACATGCACAGCTAGGTTAGCTCAAAACTTACTCCTTGCACATAAAGCCCCTGTATGTTCAAGCACCTTTACTGTCAAAATACTTTTATATTTTCTTTATTTTCTCTATTAGAAAAAAAAGTCATATTTGAAACAAAGAAAGGAGGAACAAAAACCACAAATCTTTGAGACTCTTGGGTTCCTCCGTAACTCACAGTCATTTGCCATGAGACTTCTCACAATCAAATGATTTGACAGATGCTATCACAGCAGGTGAAGCCATCCTGGCCACCTCCTCGTTCTTAAATAATTTATTTGTACAGTTCTCTGCTCCTCCTACGCTGTCTCATCTTTCTTCCTACCCCTTGCTGTGTTTCAGCAATACTCATACCACCACAGCTGACATACAATGCAGGCTTGGTCTCCTGCTAGGAGGGGAACCAAAGAGCAAGAACCCCAATTAGGTGAGCATCCCTAGCGTTCTCAAGCTAGCACAGACTCACTGTATGTAATATCAGCCTCATTAAAAACTGCATTAAGGCTGAGGAATAAGCTAGGAGAGCAAGAAAGCTTGGACTTTAACAGCTTTGCTGTCTTTAATCCATCTTCTAATGACTAGGTATTGCAGCCTGGATTGTTTGCAAGGGTTCATCAGCCACAGCTTTGACACACCTGCAACATGGAACAATTACTGGCATTTCTAATTGAACAAGGTAAACTCAGGACAGCACAGCACCTTGATGCATCTCCCAATCTTCCTCCTAAAGGCAGGTTTAACAAGGGAGGACTGTAGATTTGATAAAGGAAGACAGGACATATGCTCTCAGTTACAGCACAGGTCAGATGAGAGTCAGCCAAAGGAGAGAGAATCCCATGGGCCTTGTTTTATGGCATACAGCAACATGGAAAAACAAGAAGTCTGACTTCCTTCTATAAAATTCATCCTTCCTTACTAGTTTATCCAGACTGCAGAAGCGCAGCCCCATTATGGTCAGACTTACTAGATTTAGCATTTTCTGCTTCACAGGTTTAATACTTCAAGCTTTCTTGTGGTCCTTCCACACACAACTGTCATCAAGCAGGCACACCACCTCCAACACCCCAAAGGGACCTCTCACCTCCATCCACAACACCACAGCAACATTAAATTGCAAAGAGTGAAACTCAGTTAAAAATTAGCAGAATATTATCTTAGCTTAGCTTTCAGAGGTGAACATCCCATTTCCTGGCACCATGAAAGATGCAACAGTTTTATATCCAGAACCAGTTCTGGTGTTCATTGCTTGAAGTCCTGGAGGAGATTTCCAGAGTATTTTGTAGCAGATTACATGATGAATTCTCTCCCCCAGTCCATTAGGAATACTGGTAAGGCACTCACCTCCTCTTTACTCTCTTTCCTTACAGGTTCAGAGCCAATTACTGTCTGAGTTGGCAGAAACCCCCAGAAATTCTCACAAGGTAAAAGCTCTGTACAGCTGAACCACATCCTGATACATGACCTGTCACTACGCAAAGCCAGAAAAATCAGGCTGAAGTATACATCAATATGAACCTAAAAATTCATTAATGCATTTCTCAGATGCATTTCTCTATCATGATGGACAAATACTCCAAACATTCAGTCTCTGAAAGAAGAAAATACCTCTTTTTGGCTCTTCTATTCTGGACATCTTATTTGGAGTAGCAATGAAGTCCTCTTCACCAATATAAGCTCCTCTCTTCAGGTTGGAGCTGTCATTGACAGGGCAAAAAGTCAGCAGTGGTACAATTACAGGGACTTATCCCTCTGTCTGAGGGCAAGGTGTCAGGAGGTTGAAGGGCAGCTCTTACCTTTCACCCTCTAGTTCTTCTGAAGCAACAGGAAGGACCTTTAAAAACAAAGGGGAGATTTTGTGAATATTTCATCCAGAACTAGAATTCATTTTCTCTTACAATCTTTTGATGCTGAATCACATGACACTTTGGCTCAATCTTACAAAAGCCAGTAAGCATCTTCTTTACCTTTTTTCATAAAAAGTATTAAAGGATCTCAAGTGAGAGACAGGAACAAAGAGGAGCTAACCATCTTTCTACCTAGACTGGTGTAGAGTCTTCTGACAAAACTCAGCACTAGGGCCTTTGCAGGAAAACATGCAGGACTATCGGCCTTAAGGATACAAGTTTATTTTCCATCCCTGCCAGGAGCTCAGACAATGCTCTTAGAAAGTAAAGTTTAGATGCTGTGAGAGCATAGCAGAACACTCAGCACAGGAAAGTTTAAGATCTTGAAACCTGGTTGCATGCTAATTTTTTCCCTTCCAGTTTCTTATAAGCTGGAACTTTCCAGGAATGCTGAGGCAGGGTGCTCTGGCAGTGGATCACAGAGCTGACACATGTGCCATTTCCACAGGATAGATTTTCACCCTGCAGCAGGCATCTGGAAGAGGCTGCGCTGCACAACAGCACACCAGGATCCCAAGGGATGTTAGAAGATAAAATCAGCCTGCAGATCATGCAACGGAAATACTACGGGAAAATTCTTTCAGGTTCACAGAAACTGGACTTGATAGGAAAATAATTAGATGATAAAACATCCCCAGTTATCTCCAGCCAATATAACTTGGAGCAGCATCTCTTGCCCACATGAGACTCAGCCTGCACTTGATTACAGCACTGATGCAGTCTGACATTCCATACGTACACATGCACACACAGCATCCCAGGCCTTTTACAAATATATGCCAGAGCCTCCTCATCCCCACACCCATAAGCTTTACTCACATGAGCCCCACGCTGCAGGTTTGCAAAGTGAACATCAGGAATGAAGAGGACAGGCTGAGTGTCTAGGTCCATGAAGGGCTTGAAGATGGTGATGTCGGTACGTTTGTGTGAGGGAAGCATGGGCACTTTGACATCAGAAACTGTGGAGACAAAGACCGGGATAGAGGATACTGAAGGCCCTGATGGGGCCCTACATCATTTAAAAGGTACACACGCTGCTGAACAAGGGCACTCTGCAGTCAGGGTTAAAGCAAAAAGCTCCTGTAGTAAAGAAGTTTGAACTTTGGTTGTCTACCTCTCAATTGAGGGCCTGGGCCCTGAGGAAAGAGCTTGTTTCACAGAGTAGTCAAAGCTTTCTCCATCTCTCCAACTGAGCTGCTCAATTTTGTTCAAATATTAATTAGGATGGACAACAACCCAGCACTCACCCCAAGAGAGGAACCGAGGTCTTCCATGCACCAAGTAAGCCATCCAAACAGAGGGCAAACACTAGTCCCTGCTGTTGTAGTACACTATGTGGTGGTAAAGAGATAGGCCCTGAGGGCCAGAGAGAGAGCCTCTTTCCTGGGCCCAGAGGTGACCCTGGGAGTGCATCCAGGTCACCAGGGATGGGCTTAGAGAGGGTTGTGGGTTCGTGGACAGTGCTGGGTCTATGGGAAGGGATAATTGTACTTTGTGGCCGTATAGGGTATTGTTTATCTACTACCATATTAGGGAATATCGGTGTAATATCCCAGGTGATTGGGGGACACTGTGGTGAACATCTTTCCTGTTTATATATGATGCTATATCCTGTGCGTGCTGGTACTTAGGGAATTCTGACTGCACAATAAAGGGCTTTGCACTTGGACACCTGGTTTGTGCAGAGTCCGTGCTCTTGCGTGATTACTGCACCTGCCCCACCTTCTCCCTATCCATTCCCTCAAAAGCTTGCTGGTGCTCCTATACCAGGAAGGTACAAAGAAGACAAAGGGAGAACTCGCGTGTTCCCAATTGGGAGCCTCTCAAAGAAACAGCATCACAGAAGCACTACACTACAGAGACAGTCCAAATACTGGTTTGTGCAAGTTGTTAAAGCTACATTTTGATTCCATGCTTTCAAGTTTCACATTTTGGTTCCTCTCACTGTTTATCCTGGTCACCTCAGGGTGACAGCCCCTAGTCCATCCCCCTGGGATCAGCACTGTCTCCCACATAGCACTTTGGCTCTCACAATGCACCAGCTGATGTGACACAACCCACCAAGAGGAGAGACTTCATCCACAAAGACCCTCTGAGGAGAAAGTGAGGCAGGAGGTGCCTTAAACTGCACTTCAGATACAGTCATGTCAAACTACCACAGTTGAAGACTTTATTTTACCAAGTGGAAACATATCCATCAGAGGTCAAACCAACAAACGTTTTTCAAACAACCATTTCTCATGTCCTCAGTAGAAAATACACTATTTTCTCCTTGCAAAACAGATTTTTTTAAAGATTGCTCAATTCCTCTAAAAATAACTTTGACCAAAGGCCACCAACTGTTTCTGCTGTTGAAGAGTTCATGTATATGTGGCATTTGTGATCTTGGAGATGATCGTAACAGCTTATGGCTTAAAGGAATCAAAAACTTCCCACATAAGGGCTAAAAAGCTAAGGATCGCACTTTCCAGGAAAATAAAGGTCTCATCGGGCTAAGCCCAAGCCTAGAAAATTAACATTGGAAAGCAGCTTTGGTAAAATCATAAAATCCTGGAAATGTGTACTGAAACGGTCTTCCCTCTCCAGCCATTATGCAAAGGGCTGCATGCAGTAATCTTCTGGGAGCCGCTGGGTTTGTGAAACACCAGCAGTGTGCTAAACTGCCTCTCATGATGTACTTTGAAAAAAACCAAAAACCCAGCCCTTTCCACAACTGCCCTTGAGCAAAAAGGTTCCCTTCAGCATTATGTTGTGAAGCTGCTCCAGCAGCCTGTACCTGCTGTGTCAGGAAAATCCTGCCCGGTGAGCTGAGAGGTGCGTGCTGGCTGAACCAGTCGGGCTGGTAACAGCACATGGAGCAGAGCGAGCGAGAGCACGCGCCTGCCCCGTGCCAACACAGAGCAGGGACACACAGCTTCCTCTGGGCAGCTCTGCTGGTGAATAACCAGTCATCCAAACACAGCATCTGTCACCTGCAGCAGCTAAAGGATGATGCTCAGCAGGAACAAACTCCTCATCCTTCACGTACTACAGCGCTGAGGTCTCCACATGCTTCACACGTGCAGAAACTTTGGAATTACTTGCTAAGGACCACTTTGCTCTAGAAGAGTGAGCATAGGGCTGAGAGGCTAGAGGCTCAGCTCCAAGGCTGCCATGGCCTTGCTGAGGAATTGTAAACATATTTTTAATGTAAGTTAAAGCCTTAGTTTAGGATCAAGCTGAAAATACCTGGAACAGATTATTCTCACTGCCACCTGGATTGTGAGGAGCTCCAGCACTGCCCAAAATCCCACCCTCACCCCACCACTTCAACTGCTACAACCCATACTTGATTGAATACACAGCAGGACCCTGTCTTGGACAGAAACAACTATGCAGAATGAAGCCCTAAATGACCCAGTGTGTTGCAAAACACAATGTCTGCTCCATAAGGAACTGCTTAAAACAAGCACTAGTCCATAGAGGATAAAAATTGACTTGAGAGTTCTACTGCACAAGCTATTTCTAGCCAAAACGAAATCCACTATTAAAATACTGATGGAATAAGTTCTACTTACAGGCATTCAACTGAGAGCTGGGATCAGTGCACTTGCCTTTTCTTTTGCTTTGCTTTCGCTCTTCATCCCTGATCTTCCTCTCTGCTCCCTGTCGGACAAGAGAGGGAAAGGAATGGGGGAGTGAAGAAGAGGGAAAGGGGGGAGAGAGAGAGAGAGGTATTTTTATTCCTTTGAGGTTTTTTCAGCTGCAGAGGCAGGAACACCAATTCTTCCAGAGCTGTGTTTGTGGAGGTCAGTTCCATAGTACCCGAGCTGCAGGATTGCCAGTGTGCCAACTCTGAGATCTGTTTACTTTTGAGTCCTATCATCTAATGAAACCCAACAACCATATCCAAGATGCAAACACTTGCTTTTCTTTCAAGTCAGATGGAGATATGATGACAAAAGATACCCACATCTTACAACTGAATAATGATTGTATAAAGCATTAGATAAAAATATAGTTGAAGTGTTTAAAACAATAAAGATTTGCAGGTTCCCCCAGTTTAGGGGTTCACTCAACTGTCATTAAAATCTACAGAAGTCACACCACACTTGGATCACCAAGTGCAAGATACCTCCTGCACATTTCACACAGAGCCTGCAGCAGTTGCACCAGCCTTCACTGAGCTCAAGCTGCAGACATGCATTGCTTTAAAGCAGGGACTATTTCTTTCTATCAGAGCCAGGCCATGGTGGAACACACAGATCCCTAACTGGCTTCATGCCGGCACTGTTCCTGGCCTTCCAAACCAAGCAGTAGAGGGGACAGTGCCATATTGCTGTATTTTCTGCAAGGTGCAGGCAGACATGATGGAGAGAGAGAAGGAAGGAAGAAGCTTTGGAATAGTGTTCATTCCTCCAGCTCTGCCCAGACCTCACACATGACTGTGGGTTTAGTCAGGGATGTCACATTGCCAGCTGCATGAAGTGATAAGCCCACAGGAGATCCCCAACACTCAACCCTGGTGCTACCACCAGATCACCAAAACTGGTATACACAAGTTCTACCTGTCTCCCAACACCCTCATGCAAAGCAGGGCAAAAGGTAACAGTTATCTGGCCACACCAAGCCCTTATTTCTCATTCCCTCCCCTTCAAAGCTGCCAAAACACATCCACATCCTTGTATGGTGCTGGAGGAAGACTCAATTAGCTATGGCAAACAAGGTGTCAAAACTCCTGTGGCCATGGGGTGGGAATCCGTGCCTAATGGTACATGTGAGAAGGGGAACAGCCCTCCTTAATTCCCAGTAAATCAATGCTCTACAGATACCGGGCCGCCTATGCCTGCTGGTAGCACTGGGCTCATCTGCACTAGCAATAAAAAGGAAAACTAGCCAAGATATTTGTCACACATTAATATGTATCATCTTGTCTCCCACCCAATGAGAAGGAAAAAAGCAGCTTCAGGCAGCTGTGGTGAAAAAGAGAAAAAAATTACACATGAAGACACAGGCAGTGCCAGGTTTGCTTGACCCCATAAAGCTGATATGGCCCACTGCAGTGAAGACATCCCACCTAAACCGCAGCACAGCTGAACCTGAACTCCTCTGTGTCTTCCCTTACCAGAGTAGTCAAAACATCTCAGCTTGACAACAGAAAGACCAGATTTGGCTCCAGATCTGATTTTTACCTTTCATGTGGAAATAATAAAGTAGTGCTACTCAAATACTGTGCTACAGAACAGCATCTGCTTCCTTGTGGAGAACATGCTGATTCAACAAGAGCACACATTTTGAGAAAACCTCTGCCTTCCCATTCCCTGCTTGAAAGCCAAGTTGATGCAGGCTACTGGGGCCCAGGTAAATACATCTCAAATCCCACATAAAAAAAAAAGTAAGTTATGTCTTGATAACAGGCTTTTCTGCCCTGCCAGCAGAGCTCAGGGAGCAGTAGTTTTATGTTGGACATAAGGAGAACATTTTTTATGGTGAGGCACTGGAACGGGCTGACCAGAGAAGCTGTGTATGCCCCATCCCTGGAAGTGTTCAAGGGCAGGTTGGATGGGGCTTTGTGTAACCTGGTCTAGTGGAAGGTGTCCCTGTCTATGGTAGAGATCTAGACTAGATGACCTTTAAAGGTGCTTTGCAACCCAAGCCATTCTGTAATCATGCAACTGAAGGCACAGTCTCCATGTTGATGCCCATTCACATCAATGCTCCAGCAGCCTTGCACCCACTATTTCCTTCCAACAGCATCTCACTCACTTGTTCCTACCACCCCATGAAAGCCTTCCCACAGCACTGCCCATCACTACCAGAGTAACAGCAGATCCCAGAGGGCAACACGAGCTGTAGTCTTTGAAACCCTGGATTTCATTTTCCTCATGGGGATGCATAGCTAAGGTACCATTCAGAGCAGAGGTCTTCTTCCTCTGGGACAGGTCAGCCCCATCCCTGCTCAGCCCAAATATTGCTGGGCCAAGCCTGAAGGAAACTTGTGCCATAGCATTCTACAGGATGACACCATTATGCCCACACTGCTTTACTCAGGTCCTGAAACCACACAGGAGTAGATGAAAACCAAACATCCCGGGCACTGCAAGCACAGCCTTGACAAAGGAATACAGGAGACATCTGTGTTAGGTGGCCACAACATCATGATTTTCTGTTGGTTTGGGGTTTTTTTCCAACAGACCTCCACACCATAGACTTGGCCCTCCATGAAGAAAATACGGGTAACAGAACTTCTACAGGTAAGAGTGGTCACATGAGGACAAACACATTCAGGGCTGTAACAGGTGTGGATATTATAGTAACAATGGTCCTATAAACATTCAAAAGCAGCTGGCTGATTACACAAGATCCAATATACCGGGCAAAAAATAGGTGCTTTTTCTGAAATGCCAATGCTCTTACAGGAGCCTGGAGCAACCAGCCAGCATTAGGTTCCATAAGCACACAGGGTTTGTGTACGGTATGACAGCATGCAGGGGCTACAGAGGTGGCTTCTCTGAGAGGATGTTTATTCCAAGAAGCAGCTTCCCTCATGCCCACCAGAGCCCATGCCACTCAGCTCAAGATGGCCAAGGCCCACTTGGACACCCAATGGGGGTAGTGCCTCTGGGCTTACGTATTTAAGAAACGGAAAAAATGTTCTACAGCAATAGTCAGAAGTGAAGTGAGAATACATGAAAGAAACAGCTCTGCAGGGTCAGTGCAGAAGGGGGAAGCCAGGCACTGGAGCAGAGATTCCCCTGCAGCCCGTGGTGCAGCTCACAGTGAGGCAGCTGTGGCCCTGCAGCCCACAGCAGCACATGGTGGAGCAGAGATCCACCCACAGCCTGTGGAAGGCCCCACACCAGAGCAGAGTGATGCCTGAAGGAGGCTGTGATTCTGTGGGAAGTCTGTGCTGGAGCAGGGTTCTGGCAGGACTTGTGGCACTCTGGGGCACCAACACTGGAGCAGCCTGTTCCTGAAGGACTGCACACCATGGAAGGGAGCCCGCTGAAGCAGTTTGTGAAGAAACATAGCCTGTGGGAAGGATTCATGTTGGAGAAGTTTGTGGGAACTGTCTTCCATGGGAGAGACCCCATGCTGAAGCCTGGGAAGGGTGTGAGGATCCTACCCCTGAGGAGAAAGGAGCATCAGAGATGTGTGGTGAACTGATCACAGCCCCCATTCCCCATCTCCCTCTTCCCTTGCAGGGGGATAATTAGGGAGTGAAGTTGAGCCTGGAAAAAAGAGAAGGGTGAAAGGAAGGTACTTTAAGATTCAGTTTTATTTTTTATTATCCTGCTCTGATTTTGCTTTACATCTCTCCTTCCTTTCTTCCCTCCTCTTTTAATTCAGGTACAATTTGCAAAGTATCTGGAGGAATAAAGCAGGAGAGTAAGTCAAAATCCCAAAGGGAAATAAAAAATGCACTGGCATTACTGTATTACTAGATTTGCTGAAACTTCTGCCATAGCTTGAAGGAAGCCATTGGAGTCTATGTGCTGACTACACATCTGCCTTTTTATTAACCAACTTGTCTTATTAGCAGTGGCACAAGCCTGTCAGTCATTTTAGTATTGTGTCAGCAATTGACTGGACAATTTAGGAGTAAAAGATCCCCTCTACCCTGCAGCAAGTCTGTGCTCTCTGTATTGTAAAGAATACAGGCTGATAGCACATAAGACTCCCAGATTACTTTGGTGAAAAAACTTCAGATGACACACTTGCCTCAGTTTCATCTTGAAGCAGGAAAAAGAAAAGAGAAAAAGAAGGAAAAATAAAGGCCTGAAGAAAGCTCATGAGACCCAAGCCTCTTAGGCTTACTGGCAAGTCTTTAAGATGGCTCTGGAGAGCCTTTGCTAAGTCCCTGTAAATTCTTTGCAGAAAGCATCACAACAGCAGCAGCTACAGGCAGCTCTCCCAGGCATGCAAGAAGGCAGAGGGACCTATTCAAAAGCCTATAGATGGGCAGCAGAATGTGACAGGGTGAGTTAATGGGAGGCTACAGCACAGTGCAGAGGGCACCATATATTTTGGGAGGTAAGCAGGGACAGAACAACAGTGCATGAGAATCTTTGTGTCAGAGTCCTGGGGAACACCAGGCAAGACTACACAGTGTGTGACCAGGGCAAAGCCAGCACAGGACTGGAGAGGGGGGTTACAGACCTGCCTCAGCCCTGCGGCTGCAGAGAGGCATTTGAGGTATCACCTGTAAGAGTCCACCCTATGAAGATGGAGTCAGGATTCAGAGAATGAGAGGCCCAAATCAAGCAGGGTATCAGCAAAATAGGAAGTCAACATGGTTCACAAAAATCAAAAGGACTGGGGAAGTCCAGGAAGCATTTATCACAGCCTAGAACAATCTTGGTCACTCTGGAAATAACATTACACATTATTTGCCCTGGACCTTCCAAAGACTGCTCAGACAGGAACAGGTTATGAAGACTGGGAAATTTCCTTTCTTTGCAAGCTCAGTTAAGCTTTTACAGCTGCTTTCAGCACAGCTTCTGCTGTTTCTTTCACAGCTTCTGTTGAACAGTGGCTTTGGGAAAGGCATTAATTCTGTGTGCTAAATGCATTAGGCAGAGCAGTCAATTTACAGCACCCATCCAGCTTATAAATGGGCTTTTTCTTTGCTGCTGTATCTCATGGTGCTACATCTTTTGTTCACAAGGTCTGCAAGTTACTGGTTCAGGGTTTTTTTATAACAAATTCAGCATGAACACATGAAGAAATTTAAAAGGACCAACACAACAGAGCTTGGGCAAAAAGACAAGCCTGCACTTGCTCCAGTCAATGGCAATGATTTCTCCTGCTGAAGGCTCTTCCCGTTGTCAGTCTGCCACTGACTGACCTTTCTCTAAGTCAATGCTTAGGAACACTTAGCACTAAAGCATTTTGAGAGCAGCAAATCTATTTGATGTCATCATAACATCTACGAGCCAAGTAGAAGGTATTGAAATTCTTTCCTTGCAAAGCCTAAACACAGGACTTTTCAGTGAGCCAAAATAGCAGGTGACACAATTTGGGAAAAAAAACCCAAAAAAACCTGCTAAGCCGTGGAGCAGGCTTTCCAAAACAGTCATTGGCACATTAACTCAACCTTACCTTGTCACAGAAGACTTTAATTTGGCAGTAGGCTCTGTGGACAGGTTTGTTACTTCTGTTATTGTAGCTGTAAGTGTCAATCTGAAGGTTCAGGGGCAGGCCTTTAACTCCCTTCTGAGAGGAAAAATCTGTGCTGAGGCAGTTCACCGAAATGAAAACCTGCAGAAGAGGAAAGCAGCAGCTGTCAGTAGTGACACACAGAATCCTGGCTGACCACTGAGCAAGGGATACTCAGGGAGTGCTAAGGCCCAAATGCTGGTCCTTGCCACTACAAGCAGCACCTTGTTTCTTCTGAGACATCAGGTAAAATCCCCAAGAAGCAATATAACATTCTTACATCTGTATATAAGCCATTAGAGGGGACAAAGCCACTTTGTCCAAAATAGATTTCAACAAACTCTCCCAACTTTAGGAAGACACTACCCATTTTTCCACCCAAGAACTCTCAAATTTCACCATCAAACTTTTAGCAAAAGGAATGCTCCTACACTCAATCCTCACTGCTCAGTTTTGATCATCATCTTGGTAAGAACACAACCATGTTTCCAAAAATTCACGTTACTTTGGGCATGTTGAAACAAATCTTTCCATGGGTTTTACATGAGCACAGCTTACGCTTGAAACTACTTGGTTGAGGTTTTTTTGGTTGTTTTTTTCTTAAGGTTATTAAAAGCTTTTAAAAATATTAGGCAACATGTAATCTTTAAACACAGAAATAGCACCATTATTCCAGTGAAGGCTTCTGGGCTTTACACTAAGTTGAACACCGCTGTGAATATTCCTTAGTAAGACCTGCAATATCCTGTTAACATTCAGATGGGTAAGGGTAAGAGAAACATTTCCATTATTCTTATAAAAAATTAATTACAAGGAAAAATAATTGCATTTTTGAACACATCTAATTTCATTTCCATAATTGCCTGAAAAAACAACAAAAAACCCCTCTCAAAAATACAAATTACACACAACCAGAGAACAAGTCCAATGCTGCTTAACAGAAAGAAAACTATCCTTAAGTGGGTATGAGCAGACAGACCAGAGTACTTTGTATCTAGATAATGGGCTTGCAGTATGCTAGGCTTTTCTACAGACACAATGCCCATTACTGGCACATCTCAGAAGCTGTAAGGATAAATTACAAGGAATTGACAAGTCACCAAGACCTGCAACAGCTCCTCTCCTCCCTGTCTGAAGAATAAAGGCTGGGAACTCACTGCTTAAAAAAAATAATCAAAGCCTTGGGAGCCAGAAGCACCTTCCCAGCGATTGTGCAGGATCGTCCCAGGACCCGGTCGCTCGCTTACTGCGGTGCTTCCACCAGCACCACTCGAGTCTGGGCAGTGAGCTGGTGCCACCTCCCGGAGCTGCACGGGCTCACACAGGCTCAGGAAAGCTTACAGGCTTCGGCTTTGCTAAATGCTCGAGGGTCTCTTCACACAGGCTCTGCAGCATCCTTTACCAGTTTTAACAACGATGGGAAATGGAAATGTAAAACCCTGATCTGGTGATAGTTTATAACCATTGTTCCCAGCCGTGCATAACACAGCTGTATAAAAAGTCGGGGCAGGGAGAAGAATAGTGCAGGTGAGGGACTTCTCTCGTGGTAACCTGTCTGAACATTGGAGGTTCACATGCAGCTTCCTGCAGCCCCTGTGCCCCGAGAGGGCAGCGCAGTAGCTCGCCAAACAGCCCCCATTCCCTCATGTGCACACACCATCCCAGAGATTGCAATGCCCCCACCAAGTCCTGCTGTGCCAAGGGACGTGGAACGTGTGAACCACCACCCGAGCCAGGCCAGCACAGCACCCCAGCAGAGCCCCAGCCCCCGAGCTGCACCGCTGCCCCTGCGGGGCCTCCAGCCAGGAACGCGCGCAGGATGAGGTGTGCTGGTGCTCAGTGCCTGCCCACCCTCCAGCCTGCGTCCCAGCATCCCAAACCTGTGCTGCTCCACAACACCTACTTCTGAAAGCATTAAATACATCTCAAATCACAGTCAGGAAAATTATTTTGAAATAAGCTGTTCGTAGTCGTCCCCAGACTAACCCAAAGGATGGCTCTGCCTGCTTTTATCCACCCCACTTCCCTTTTTGCTACCTCTGCCTTTACACGGGCATTTTGCCTGCAGCACTGGCACACCCCGGGGGAAAGCTTCAAGGAGTCTGAAGAGCTGCTCTCGCCAGCTTGGGAGCTTGGTAATCAGATGTATGCACAGCCTGAATAATTGTGTTCCCTGAGCAGGGGTTTTGTTTTTTAAAAGACCCTCAACTCTGGTGTTTGCATATTTTTACATTTTAAATTTTAATTTGAGATTTACCTACACTGAATATTCACAGAACTCATTTCTGTATGAAAAAATGACTGCATTCTTTAAGAAAAATATGCTCAAGCAGCCACATCAGCAGGTCCACCACCGCCTTGAAATTTCTGTGAAATCCCTCAAACGAGTTTCACACCACTGGACACCAGAAGATTCAATGTGCAGCATCAGTCACCAGTTCTCTAGCACATGGTGTCACTTCTCTTCTGAGACTTGAGGTCCGTGTTTTCAGTTTTTATGGCTTACCAGCCACACAAAGCCCACTGGGCTGAAGGTAGAAGAGTTGGTCTCAGTACAACAGACACATTACTACAGCAGAGCTGCACAGGTATCCCATGGGAATTTAGCACTGCCTGTCAGATGACAAAGATTATCCTCCTACTTTGGAGTCTCATTTGATTAGCTTTGGCTTTAAGCAGCTGACTTCATTTTCATGCCATTTAAATCTTCAAGACTCTAGGCAGGAGATGACAACTAAAACCTAATCACATCTCTGAAGCAACAGAGAGCCAGCCTGCCTTCCTTCTCCTGCTTGTACTAAACCATTTCAGTTCAAAAAGAGCATCCTACTTCTCCCTACCCATCCCATAACTCCTATTTTTGAGCAACTTCAGGTTGCCTCAAGTTTCACAAAGCAGAATTTAACAAACACCTATTCCAGTTTGGGCTAAAACAGTTTCAGCCAGGTTCTTTATGTACAGGAATATTTGACTTACACTAGAAATGAAATGTAAGGCCAAGTGACTGCGTCAGCTACATCCCCACCCCAATATTGCCAGAAGAAAGAAAAACGTAACCGCAGAAGTTGCTCTGCGTCTTCAGCCTGCTGAGCAAGATTCCTTTTCATGTGTCCAACCTATTTTTCTAAGGGCAGTTCCGCATTCTCAGCTATATTAAGATTTGTTGTTACTTTAAAAAAAACACATTTTCATCTCACCTCCCAAGATTCAACATAAAGACAGCACTTAAAAATAGAGCACTGTCAAGCCTGGGCACTTACAAACGTGAGCCAAGCCCTCAAAAGTTACGCAGATTTTCTTTAAAACTGAGATTTCTAAAGGGATTAGAAACCTGTTCTCAAGTTATTTTGCTTGCTTGGCAGTTGAGCCTTTAGTCTATATTTGACTACATACATCCAGGCTATTTGACTACATATGTATCTAGGCTATCGTGTATCTAGGCTTCTCACTCCAACCAAAGACAGGCTTTATTTGCCCTTTTTTTTTCCTGTTGATTTTTTCCATGCTTTTTCTAACTCTTGTTAACAAAAGCTGAGGTACTCATCGAGGCAAATGGCTCCACAATAGTGGCATCTCAGATAAATTAAAACAGGATGAAAACCATGAGCTGCTACCAACTGCTAACCCCCACACTTGGCATTCACCCCAGCACTCTAGAGCCTCCTTTCCCCAACACCATGCTGGGTTTCTTGCAGCCTTTGGGGCAACCCAGCTGCACACAACAAAAGACTGAAGGTAGAAGGATTAAAGCACCTCCTCTGGGATCATGCTGGAAGTTAGCGTGGGAAGAAGTCAGACCTCATGACTTCTCAGTCTGCTTTAACCATCCGACCCCTCATGCCCCTCCTCACCTAAGGTGGGAGGAACACACTGTGCCTACATTCAAATCCACGAGAAACAATCTTCCATTTTAATAACGCAGAAAAAAAATTAATCCGACAGCTCTGCCGTGTGCCCTCAAGGAAGGGCAGCAGAGACAGCCAAGTTCTTTCCACACAGCACCTTTTTCTAACAAGATCTGCCTTTCAAACAAACCAGGAAAAACAGACATAATTAAAGGGCAATCAAAGCGCTGCAGGAACCTCTCTGTCAGCGAGATGAAAGATGCCTTTTTTAAATGAAGGCTTGCATACCCAGATCTCTTCTCCTTGGTTTATCTTGGACGCTGTACTCTTTTGTCACACAAAAAGCACTGGCAATTTTGATGAGTCCAAAGGCTACATATGCAGCAGCTTTAGATGAAATGTCACCTTGTGCAGGCTCATCTGCCCTAGTGCAAAGCCCAGTTGGAAAGGAGCAGTGTAGTTCCTCACCCATGGCACCCAGGGCTGCCACAAGAAACGGGGAGCAACTCATGTTAGTACACCATGAACTCCGACCAGTTACAGCAAACACAGGCATGGGTAACACTATCCTGCTATCTTGTACATCCTTCTGGATAAGGCCCTACACAGGCAGACTTGGACTTTTCCAGGCTGATCACCTTGCTCCACATTTATTTCATTTCAAGAGAAGGCAGGTAAATGGTATTATCTCCTCCTATTTACACTCCTTTATATTTCTGTGCCCAAAGCATTAAGATATTACTTAACAATCCAAGTCCACTGGATATTTCTATATTGAGAATTCAGATAAAAACTTCAACTCTTTTCTCACACTAGGAGGCAAAAGCCTCTTATTTTAACCACAGAATAGTTTGGGTTGGAAGGCACCTTAAAGATCATCTAATCCAGCCCCCCTGTTATGGGCACGGACATATTCCACCAGACTAGAAGGCTCAAAATCCCATCCAACCTGGCTTTAAACACTTCCAGGGATGAGGCATCCACAGCTTGTCTGGGCAGCCTGTTACACTGCTTCAGCAACCTCACAGTGAAGAACCTCCTCCTAATACCTAATTGAAATCTGTCAGTTTGAAGCCATTCACCCTTGTTCTGTATCATTATAAGCCCTTGAAAAAATTCCCTCTCCAGCTTTCTTTCAGGCCTCTTTTAGGTACTGGAAGGTGTTCTAAGGTCTCTCCACAGCCACCTCTTCTCCAGGCTGTACAACCCCAACTCTTCAGCCTGTCTTCACAGGAGAAGTTACAGGCTGCGTTATATTCAGTCTATGTTATATTCAACTTAAAAAATTGTCAGGATGTTTTTGATGTTGGATTACTGTGTTTGTACAGAATACAGAGTTTGGAGCCTATAACTCAACAACCAGAGACAGGTTAAACTGCAATGAGCTTCTTTCCAGGGAACGCAGCCAGATACTGCTTTTCTTGACCTTGGCTAAATAGTTCCAATGTTATGCCCAAAATACAGTAGGCAAAGGGATTCCAGTGGGTCTGGAGACCATTTTCCTGACACAAAGGCAGTATCTTCCCCTCCTGTAACAAAAAATTACCCGGAAGCTCAAAGTTTGCAATTTCAACGCTGATAGCTAAAATCATATGGTTTCTTTAAAGGATTGGACAAATACAAACATCAAAGAGAAAAAAAAAAATAGTCTTTTCTAACAATTTGTCCCCATATGTTTCATCTATGCTGCGAGCTGGGTGGATGCAAAACATCTCCAGTCCAAAAGCCTACGAAGTATACCAGCAGAGTTCTAAGCCCTTCCAAGAGGCAGAGCTGTCAGCCTGGGCACTACCTTGTGCCAATGTAGCTATGTGGCTTCCAGGACTGGCTCTGGGTGAGAGCCAGGCAGCTTGGAGTGCAGGCAGGGCAAGCACAGGTCTGCCTGCACACATCTGCGAAGGCATGTCCTAAGAAAGCAGTGCTGGGAAGACTCTTCTGTGTTTAAAAGAAAAAAAACCCAAACCCACACTTTGGTAAGATCACCTGAGAGGGGGCTAATCTTACTGCTCTCACATTCGTTTCTTCACCTCCCACATGCACCACAGGTTTTGCATCAGCAGGAGGTGAGCCAGGAAAGAGATAAAAAAATTGGGCAACTCATGCACCTGTGGGCTCCCTCAGCCGCCTCCTGCCTTTGGGATCGGACGCTCCAAAAAAGGCTTGTCTGGCAGATGGGTGATAGGGCTGCATCCGCTCCAGCTCCGCTCAGGCAGACCCAGCACCATCCTGCTAGCAGCCCAGGGGAATTAGTTTGCATTCAAACCTACCAATCCCAATTTGGGTGACTGACACAGAAGCCATCACGGGTCCCACACCATGTCAAGGAATGACAAGTGGGAAATATGATCCATCTCCAGATAAAGAACATCCTCCCAGCAAGTTTATTCCATCAACAAAACAAAAAGGAATGGTAATGAAAGGAAAAATACATATTCTTGCTCACAAAGAGCAATGCTGATTTTTATTCCAACCTGTTCCGGGGCAAGGAAATATAGGAATGTCTCTGCTCGCAACACGTGGGAAACCTGGGGATAATGGTTCCCAGTCCTACTGATGCTTCCTCCCACCCCACACTCTGATAAGATAAAGCTGCTGGGCCAGGTTTTGTTAGATTGGTTGGAAAGAAAGTGAAAACAGCAGTTTGGCAAAAACAGTGACAATTTGTTGAAAAAAACCCAAACAAGCAAACAAACCCCATCAAAAAAAACTCCAACGCACCCCCCACATCAACACCACCACCACAAGTCTCCAAAAACAACGACAAAAAATTAAACCTGACAAAACAACACAAAACAGACAATTAAGTCTGCAAAGGCACAAAAATGGCTGAAAAGAAAGATGTCATCAGGTAAAAAAGGAATAGAGAAAAGGGAAAAGAAAAAAAACGCCACCTCCTACTTTTCTCTATAGAAAAGCTAATGTCAAGATTTCTTTCAGCTTTAGGAAACACCCTGTTAGCTTGTACTTGGAAGACCAGACAATGGCAGAGGCTTGGGACACCAAGTTCAGAAAAAATACTGAGTTGAAAACTTGCTTCTAGTGGGCAATGCTTAGAACCAAGGGCAGCAGATGCTTGTTTTTCAGAAAACCCAGGACAGAGTAGGGAGAGGTCAGCAGTAAGAGGCAGGTAAGCAATACTTGCTATGACTTTCCTATGTCACTGCTCCAAAGGCTGTGTGTACTTGTGCCTCAAAGTATTTGTGGTCTGCAGCCTTGGCTCCACACCAATCTCTTTCCTTTAAGTATGTTTGACTCATCACATTTCATAGTTTCATTTCCAACTAGCCAAACCTGTACCTACTCAATGCTGCTGAAGGTGGCAACACCTTCTTTAATGAGGCATATGACTGCTGCTTCATTACAATGGCATTCATATAAATGTACGCAATATTCATCAATCAAAAAAATTCTTCCTGCAGTGAACACCAAGGGAGGATTATGCTAGAATAAACTCTTAAAATAAATCAGTAGTTCACCGCCCAGCCTCACTTCAAGTTGTAGCAAGAGATCCACCCTCTCCAAAAACTGAACTCCTCTTAAGAAAATAATCCAGCCAACATGTGGGAGGATCTGCCAAGAAGACCACCCTCACTGCCTAAGGTTCTATTTTGAAAGGCTATCCCAAATTAGATGTGAATTACCATAATATAGGACTATTCCACTCTTCTTTGACAAAAAGTAAAAGTAATAAAAAAGCAGTTTAATTGCTCCATCATTCAGGGCATCACTTAAGAGATACCACAGCATCTTCCCTTTGGTGAAAAGGCAGCAAGAAGCTCTGTCATGATATTCTCTAGCTCAAAATGCCTGTTACACTCACCGTATTCCTTTTTAGTAGAAAGGGTCTTTTCACACAGAGCATCTGGCTTACAATACTTTTTTTTTTTTTGGAGGAAGGGAAGGAGTAGGAGGACAATAGAACCCTTAATGTGCAGTGACATCATTTTTGGCTACAGTCCCATTACCCAGCCTAAAGCAAGCCAGACCAAAGACCTCCACAGGGGCCCTTCTCTGGGAGCTGCTGGAAGCAATGCAGCTTTTCAGAAGGGACCCATTGGGAAGCACAGATCCTCGCCCTATCAGAGCTACAGAAATGGGTAGGGAGGCTCTTGCAGTTACTGTACAGACAACTTGCCCTGTTCAGACAAGAGGCCCCAACCCTCCTGCTCCACAGGGCAAGAGCTCAGACAGGATTTGAGCAGAGCAGGATCCAGCAAAGCCAGTTAACCCTGGGGAAACCGATCTGTCCAGATTGTTCAAGTGCCACTGACCTGAGAGCAGGCCATGTCCCCAGGCCAGAGTTATGGGACAGAATTTGCTTCACAGCCTAACGGGTAACACAGCAGAGATAACAGGACAACAGCCAACATTATGAAGAGCAGTATGAAATGTGCCTTTAACCACACACATAGTGACAATTTTCATTAAAAGACCCCTAATGGGTACCAGCCAAGAAAAGGAGAGCCTGGCATGTTGTACAGACCTGGGAAGAAATGGCTCCCAGCCTCAAAAACTCACGACCTGAACCTACAACACTTCTCCTGACTGAGATATGGAGGACAAAGACACAGAAAGGGCTGCAAGGATTACCTATTACCTACTTCTAACATCCTCACATTTCAAAGACAGCCAAGCCTGCTCAGTCAACAAGAAGGAGCAGACAACTCCAGAGAAAGCTGCACCCCAGCTCTAGACACCCTGTCCCTAATGAAGTCATAGACACAAAAGATGACGAGCTTATGTTCAGACATCTAAAAGCTTCTTTCCAGGAGAACCCCACCTCAACTGTCTGCCCAACACGGCAGACATCCAGCATGGGGTGGGAAACCGTTTGAAGTCTCCACAAGCCTCAGGGTAACTCCAGCATTACCTGTTGCATGAAAGTGAGTATCAGCTCCACATCTTGTCAGACTCATCGGATCATGCTTCCACTCAAGCAGGATGGCTGCTGATTGAGTAGCTACACTGGCTTTCTTAAATATCCCATTCAACAACTCACCAGTTCATCAACTAATTTTCCAGTTCACCCTCTTCCCTTTTCTTCTCACAAAGCATGATTGTCTCCTCATTCAATTATTCCCCTCCCCTGCTCTGTCAGGTGATGGGATCAGACCTCACCTCTAATAGAGACATCTGAAAACCCACCTGAATCACGGCTTCCCCACTCTGCAGTGTCTCTCAACAATCTTTCTAAACCTGATCTCACTCTCCTTCAAATCTCAACAGCACCACTTCACGGCAGTTTGCCTCTTTCGAAGGCTGGCCGTCCTCCCCACCCTCAGCTCCCTTCACTCCCTTCTGAGCAAGAAGGCTTTGGATCCTGGGCCCTTTTCCAGCTTGAACACACATTTGCAAAGATCAGAGAATACTTAAACCAGCCTCTGCTATGAAGCAGCTGCTTCCAGCAGCTCCTGTGATGTCCCAAAACAACAGAAGAGGGCAGAGGGGAGCTGCCAGAGAGAAGCACATTTGCTCTGAAATCCGTGGACACGGTCGGGTCCCAGAGTGGGAAGTGTCTGTCATGCATGAAATACTCCTGGTTTCTACACCCAAGGGCTCACGAGCAGCACACCAACGCAGGCAGCTGTGGGACAACTGCAGCCGTGCAGAGCCAGGCTTGCTCCATGTGTCCAGTGACCAGAGCCCTGGCCTTGCTCTTGGCTCTCCCAGCACAGTGCAACTGGGAAATGGGAAATACCTGTTACTGAGGGCATCTCAAACATCCACTGTGGATTCCACAAATCCGCAGCTGCAAAATCCACACGATTTTTCTTGCAACAGAAGGAGCACATGACTTGTATTGTATGAAAAGAGCATTTCTTCACCAGAAAGGTGCAGTTTACTAAACCCACCATGTGCCCCAAGGGCACTGGCAAAGCACTCTCAGGCAGGTGACACCCTCCTGAACATACACAGTGGCAGAGGTGCAATATTCCTGTACATCCCCCCAAGAAGGCAAGTACCTGGTCCCAGAGCTGCTAAGGGCAACTCCTTGTGATAATATGCATTTCTGCCTTACATCTGACAGACACCCTGCGTGCCCAAATGAGTAACTACATCAGAAATCCCAGACACAGAGCCTCATCACCTCCCATTTGACATGGCTGCACATGACAAATCATTTCCACAGCAAACTGGAAGCAAAAGCAAGAGGGAAATGGGAGAAGCAGCAAGCCCAGAAGAATCACTTGGCTCTGGTCCAGGTAACTCCAGGGCTCAGGAAGCAAATTTCTAATAATCAAGGCTTGCTAGCTGGTTAAACATACTGTCTATGCAGCACTTCTGCTGTTATTAAATATTAAACACTATTTACTGTGAAGGAATTTCTGTAACATCAGAAACTCAGCTCTATCATTCCCTGCTCTCTTCATACACTTTAAGACTGCTGTCAGGGGTTGGGGGGCAGGGAGGGAAGGAAAAAGAGAGCAAGAGCATACAAGGTAAATGAACCATGCAATAAAAATTGTTGAAATTGGCTCAGACATCTCCTGATAAGATCACAGAAGTTGAGAAAGAACTGCTGAATTTCTACTGGTGAGAAAATCAGTCACTGACAAAACACATCTACTCAGGGAAAAAATGAAGTTAAACAGACACTTAAACACACAGAGCACTTGCTAAAAATGCCATTTTTAAAAATACTGAAGTTGAGAGTATTTTTGTCTTAATATGATTCTGATCCCAGGAGTCAAGGCTTGCACATTTGGTATCAACAGTCCCCTCTGGAAGTTCATCCAAACCAGGACTCACACTATATGGATCTCACACACCAAGATTGTGAATCTGGAAGCAAATTTGCCTCTGTAGCTATAAAACTAGTCTTTCTTACACCTCTCCACACCACTTCATCCCATGAAGTTCAGCCCCAAGATGAAATATCACCATGAGGGTCCTTAGATCCTTTCAAGATGCTACTGGCAATTTCACTATAGACTGAAACTACTCATTCAGGGGTCTGCAGAGTAATTTGGCAAAAGCCACCTGGCTGGAAGGGATGGCTTTCCTTGGGGCAGCCACAAAGTTCTCAGCACAAGCTGTGAGCCTCGCTCCTGGGTTAGTGGCCCATCCCTGCTGCCACAGAGTGGCTCAGCCAGCAGAGAGGCAGCTGCAGAAAGTGCTTCCAGCTCCTTGAGGACTTGCATTGTTGTCTGCATGATCCACTCCGTGTGCAAATCCTAAGCCTTTGCATACCTCGTGGACACCAGCTTCCTGGGTTTGTTAAATGTTTGACTGGCCATGGCAGCAGGATAATGCTTACTGACTCCTTCTGACACCTCTTCTGAAGCCTCATCTGTTTGTTCACATAGTGAAGTGCTTCATGTCTTACAAATCAAGTAAGCCTTTTAGCATCCTCCGGCAGGTAAGGCCCTCTCTGCCAGCCCTCTCAACCTGACTGAAGTCAAATCTGGTGAAAAGGGAATCCTGGTACCCAACACCAGCCTCACAAGTAATGTCCCACATGCTGCAAAGCAGCACTTTAAGCAGCAGCACACACACAGCTCCTCACTGCTGTGTACCAAGCACCCCAAACTTCTCCTACAGAGCTGAAACCTAACAGCAGTCCCCATACAACATTTTCTCCACAGCTCTTGTGCAGGAAGGAGCACAGTTTGTGGTGACAGCAAGCTCTGTGCAGTGACACCAGCCCTTGCTCCTCCTGCAGAGTATGGCACGCCCAGCTCCAGAGAAGGACCTGTGCTCTTCGCTGAGAGTTCCCTTGTCCCCCCCAAGCCAAGCTCTCCCCAGACATGGCACTCTGCAACCATCAGTACTTCTCCCCATGATGCTGGTGACTACTGGTACTGCTTGCTGGTACCAGTTACTAGTACTAGCAAGGGGACAGACAGTCACCAAAAACAGACAGAAACCATTCCCAATTTTTAAAGAAAACCACAGCAGTAATGAAACTCTCCAAAGAAAACTCCTTCACTTTGACTCCAGCAACAAACCAGTGAGAAATGCCCTCAGAACCGAGTTGGCTCCACGCTCTGACCTGCTTTCTGTGAACCTAGAAGATGCACAAGCCTTTTCCAGAAGCCAGAGTGGCTCAAACTGCTGCAGTTAGCTACTAGCTAGGGAAGCTGCCTGTACTTACACACCTACCAAAGCGCCCACAGCTCTGAGGAAAGATCAACACAGAGTTCACCAGGAGGCTGCTCTAGTTTGAAATAGGTCACTGGGTGTTGGGATCTGCGGTTTGAGCAATGCACGCTTCGGGAGCTCAGAGGCAGCAGCTGCTCCCTCTTCAGAGGAAGGCAAGCCCATTGCGAGAGCCCCAACTCCCCAGCAGCTGCCCCCCGCCTCCCACAGGGATCCTCGGGAGGCTGTGCTCAGTGCCAAGCCCAGCTATGCTCCATCACACCTCCTGCTCCACACATTTGCCCGGGGAACGCTCAGTGCTGCCTTCTGCCAGTACTTGTCTCTCAGGCAGGCGCTCCTGCCAAGAACCCTAATGCAGTTGCAAAGCTCTCCCAGTTGCACATGCAAACCCTCTTAAGAAATAGCCAGAAGGTTTTGCCTAATGTAAGAGCGTAAACAAACTTGTTACATGCTAATCACCAGGTAGGCCACACACCCTTCCCTTCCCCCAGCCCCTGAATCTGCTAAAAGGACAGGAAATACAATCGTGGTCACATACCTTCGCTTCCTCGTTGATGTCCCAGGTGAATGATATGGCGTTGTATGCAATCTCCTCGATGTTACTGATGGTGTTGAAGCTCTCCTTGTAGTCAGCTGTTAGAAAGATAGACTCATGAGGGAGAGGAAGAGGAGATATCACCTGAGTCCTTAATCACATGAAGCAGCCAGAAACTCTTCAGCAGCCCCTTGGGGGCAAAAAAAGCTGAACCACACTTAGGAATGGATCATTAAAGAGGCTAGAAATGGTTCTCACACACAAAAAAAATCCTCAGCTAACTGGAGGAAGAAGCAAAATGGGACTTGCAAAAATTCTAAACTAGAAACTCCAGTGAGAAAGGCAGAGATCCTAAATATCAGGTGTTCTGTGTCTTAACCTGCTGTGTGCGGGAAACTCTACCCTGTATGGCAAGGACATAAATTCTCAATAAAACTCCCTCAATAACAAACAAAGATTTGCATGCGCGTCTGCTTTAAGTGCCAGGTGATTAATCCCTGCTTTGATTCACAGAAGGAAGGGATGAGGAGTACAACCCAGCCTTCAGCCAGAGAGGGTTGGAACCCAGCCAGCCTCAGCCTTGTCTGGAGGCAAGTGGAAATCTGCAGTGTTTTCTTTTTTTACATTTACCGAAGACCAGTTGTGAGCAAAGCTGTGGGAAGGGGGATCATTAGTCTTGAGGTATTTCTACAAGGATCTTGTCCTTTGAAGAAACACAACATTTAGGACAGCCACTGGGACTACAAGCTGTGATTTAGCTACAAGCACCAGAATACTACAAAAATAACCTGTTGTTTGGAGGGGGCTGTTGGATCTCCCAATATGAAACCCTAAACCCCACCAATCAAAATCTTCCAAAAAATCAGCCTCTTTGAGTCCTAAAAACTACAGCATTAGCTCCAAGCAATCGCAAACTGTCTCTGGGCTTTCAGCAACGCTGCGCGTAGCAGAGAGCGATCCAGAAGTTCCTTAAAACAACAAAGCTTTAGCAGAAAACCAAACCTTGCCAAGGAATTAGGTCTGAAGTTTGACATCAGCAATGAGTGTTCCTTACCTATATCAATGCATCTTTGTTTGGCTGTGTGCTGTCTTGAGTGCCAGTATTTCCAGTGCCTGAGCTGATCTTCCCTTGTTTTGTCTTCAGCAAACACAACCATAATGACGCTCTGAAAGGAGAGAGGAAAAGACTAAAAACAAAAAACCAAACAACTCAAAAAAGGTGAAAGAGAAAAAAGGTGAAAGAGAAAGAGAAAAGGCCAGAGAGTACATTTGTTTTGGAGTTCTAGGCTTTTCCACTTGAGGCACTACAGTATACCTGGCACACCGCTGCCAAACAGGAAGGCAGACAACAGCACTTTCTGGGTCATAAACAGAGATGAGCAGAACTCCTCTCCTAACTAGAATTCAAGGATCTCATTCCAGGTGTTGCATCATCTTTACACAAGTGCTGACACCACTTCTTAACAGTCTGAGCCAGGATGGGTTGGTCTGGAAGTAGGTGGACAGCAAAGGAACGAACACTGACGTAAGAGCACGGGTAAGCTGGCCTTTGTGCTGATGCTCTGGTCTAGATTACTGCACCTTGGGAGAGTTTAAGGTTAGCATTGTACACACCCTCCTCCCCAAGAAACCACAAGTGCTGCCACTTACTCGGACTTTACTGATGGGGTGATGGATTCCTTCACTGCTGCTGACTTCTTTCAGCGTGATTGGGTAAAATTGACCTTTATTCAGGTAAGTCATTGTGCTGTCCCCGGGCTTCTGTCGGAGGGACTTGGAGGCTTCCAGAGTGTATTCAAAGTTATTCCTATAGAGTGAAGAGGGTAGTGATTGCTAAGGCATTTTCCTGGAAAGCTGATTAAATGTTCCACATTTAATTTGGAGAAATTCCAAAGTCGTTAGTTGACTCATTAAGACATCAACAGGCAAGGAAGTTGGAAAACAGGATGAGCCCCTTTTTCAACCATTTCCTTCATGAATGAACATTTAAGAGAAGTTCTTGCCAAGCTAAATCCTAAAACACATCAGCAGGCAACACTGGAAGGTCCCTGTTCAGGCTGAGAGCAGCAAGCTGCTCTCACAAAACAGAAAAGTATCTTTAGAGGAGTAATTAAATGCCGAAGCTAATAAGCTGCTCAGTGGCCATCGCCCTCTTGGTCAACTGCAACTATTAAATAACTAATTCACTCCCCTCCTCTGGAGTTCAGATGAGTTTTATTTCTCCTGTTTCTGCTGTAGACTTCCAGCAGACTGAGAGCAAGACAAGCAGACCACGGAGGGGGGCACAGCTGGAAGCCAACTCCCAGACCACTCACAGACAGCACTGCACATTCCCATGGGACACAGATTTGGTGCAAGGACAGTAACTGAAGCTGGGTGGTATTTTCAACCCTGCAGGTAGTTTTCCTTGAAGTATTTGTTTTCTTTAAAGATACAGTTTTCAACTGTGAAATTCAAATGAGAAGACATAATTCTATTTCTGAGATCCACAGCCTCCCCACCTCCAAAATCTAACTGTGACTCAGTGCAAAATGGCGTGAGTTGTACTGTTTGCCCATGGACAACTTAAGAGACTAGGAGGGTATGGGCAAATGGGGGTCTTAAAGCATTACCCAGAAATGCTGTCAAAAACATAATCTTCTGAATTCATGTTGGCCATTCGGAGATTCAGTTCAGTAGGAAAGAAAACCTGGGGTGGACAAAACAACAATTAACACTGCAGCAACAAGACAAGTCAGTATTAAATAGATACTCCTTACCACAGAATTTCTGTCAGGCAAGTTGTTCACCAGATAACAACTGATTTTTGATTTGAACAAACAGGACACTTGAACACTGTTTTAATCTAAAACTTTTGGGTGTCAACTAAGCACAACATCTCATAAACCTTCCAAGTCAGCTTAAGGCAAAATTTTAACGCTTTCCCAAATCTCAAAGGGCATAGCTACACAGCTCCTTGAGGTTTGGCTTAAAAATCAAAACATGGTTATGCTGCTATTTTCAGTTGGTATCATAAAACAAAACCCACAGATTTTCTCACTCAAGGGCCCTACATAATCCAACTGTTTTCCACTGAAACACCACACCTAGAAACTGGCAGTAAGGAAGCTTACAAACAATCACTTCAGTTTGGTACCTGCAAAGGCACCACAGAGTGCCGAACTCTTGCAAAACCTGGCTCTGTGGATCGAGATAACTATTTCCACACTCTGCAAGCCAAAGCCTCTGTCACTAGTAAGATTAGTGATTTGCTTTTGATAATGATTTCACATTGTGAAGGTTTTATTTACCAAGTTTTAATTATGCACCTTTCTGAGAAAGTCTTCTATTTCTAAGCCACTGAACAGATTTCTGGCTCATGTAACAAGAACAGTTAAAGATGGAACTGGATCTCTCCATCCAGATCGAGACACAGACACACACACACACCCCCCCAGAGCAACTGCCTCTCTTGGTACCTCTTGCACGCCCTCCTTGAAAGTCTCCGAGAAGGTGGAGTCTGGCGTTCGCCTCTGGGAGTTTTGGGGCTGGGTGTTGGAACTGAACTGGTCGGGATTGAGGTTCCTGTCGAAGACCACCACCCGCTCGGGGGGCTCAGGGTGGTACACGCTCGGTGGGATGCCCACAGCAAAGCCGTGGGGCTGCGTCTCCGTTTTGATGGAATGTGTGGGCATCGTGGCAATTGAAACGGTGACCGTTGTGTCAGGGGTTGTGAGGTGGCCTCGCTTGTCCATGCCCATCTGGGGGGTGTGTGGAAGGACAATATTGAAAGGCACATTTTTCAGAACCTGGACTCTGTTCTCTCCAGCAGAAATGAGTGACTGTTCCGTCACATTTGGGATGCTGTTCCTTAAAGGGGCAAAAAGAAAGCATGCATAAATTACACAGCTAATTTTCTCATTAAACAAGAGTTAGAAAAACTTCTCAGCCTTTTGGACACGACAGCTGACACCAGCTCTCCTCCTTGTGCAGAACAGCTCCATCCTAACCTGAAGAGCTGAGAAACTCATTAAAAAAACTCCCAAAACTCCTCACCCACTGCTAACCATGCCACCTTGGAGATGAATTACCCTGGAGCAAAGGGTGAGGGATCGCAGCCCAGATCCGCACTGCTTGGAAAACAGCAGTCCAAAACTAAGCACTTCCCACCACAGTGGCACACGCAGGCTCCACGGAGCTGCTCTTTGGCAGAGGGAGGAGGACTGACAGCAAGGTTGCTGCTCCTCTGCTCCAGGACTCTGCACCACCTGGGAAGCACTAATAGGAAAATTACACCCCTTTTTCATTCACAACCCAAGAAAATCCACACCAGGTCTCCTGGGAGTGGTTTGCATAACTTGCTGCTCTCCACCCCACCACACTAATTTCTGCCAGGACAACACTGAGATCTGTGGCTGAGCTGACCTCATACCTAGTAGCCACTAAGTCAGCCTGCCCTCCCTTTCTCCCTCCCCACAAAATGGTCCTGCCCTCTCCTTTGCACCAATTCTGACACTCCCCTGCCTCTTTGGTGAGCAAGCTCAGCTTGCTTGGCTGGCAGAAAACTAGCCACCTTTTCTTTCCCTGTTTGGTGATGGGTCAGTGTGAGACCCAATTGGTTCAAGAGGAGCAGTGGAAACACACGGCTGGGAAGCAGCCTGCTCTTCTCAACAGCAAGTCATTCAATCAGCTCAGCCAGACACAAACCACACCTCAGGTCCTTAAAGCATTCTAGTCTGTCCAAAGGAAGAGGATGATAGGAGTGGAAGCGTGACCTGAGTGAACCTCACATTTGTAACATTCACTTAATCAGAATCATCTACTTGCCAGGCAAAAGAGAAGGAAGGCAGGAAGAGGAAGAAAGATAAGAGTTCCAGAGGATACAAAGACAGTCCCCAAACAACACAAAACCAAATCACAAGCACTTTGAAGTCCTTCCCAGCTGGCCCATGCATGAAACAGCAATGCTGCTGGTACCTGAGAACAAAAAATGAGCAACTAAAGCAACTGCATGAAAAATGAAAAGGGTCACCAGTGACCTCCACAGACTGGGGAAGGGGTGCCTGTGCTACCAGGCTGTGCCTAATGCTAGAGAGCAGCTTTTGCTAGGCTGACTGTATAACATTAGCACACTAGAACTAGAAGAATAGCAAAGAGCAGAAGTTTGAGCCTCAACTCTCCACACTATGGTCCAATCCCCATCCTGTTCCTGGGGCAACGCAGGAATCTGAAGCACAGACTAAAAGCTAACAATTTCTTCCAGCACATCACCACAGTGCAGCAAGTTACTTTCTTTCAGCAGCTTTGATGGTCTAGGAGGGAAGGGAGGAAATAGAGAAGCAATAATAAAAAAGAATACCTTTTGCTATGGTCTTGTTCAGGATGTTCTACCTCCGGTTTAGCTGTTGAAGATCTCCTCTCCCTTGGAACCTGGGAAATTTAAGACATACTATAATTCAATTCTTCCTCCTATGCAAAAAAATAGCTTCTTAAAACTTCGTCAAATTAAGGAAGCATTGCTTTTGATGCCAGTCATTATTTGCATTACAGCTTAACCCATGTTCACATGGCTTTGGGATGCCAGGCCGACCCCAGGAGATGCCCCATGGAGCCAACTCAGTCACCTGTGCTAGCCCTGGGCTCCTGCCAGCACCAGGTGGTGAGAAAACCAGTGCAGAAAACCATCCATCCATGGCTGGAGCACCAGTGCTGGGGTGAGCAGGATGAAGAGGAGATTTCCCAAGGTTTGCTGGCAGTGCAGGTTCTCTCCTCTGCAGGCTGGCAGAGTTCAGCTTGCTGGATGAGCTCAAAGCTTGTGAAAGGATGCTGCTCCACAGCCACTTCCCCAAGGACACGTGCTCTCTAGGTCATTACCTCTAAGACCACTTGAAGCTCTCCCTTCTCCTCCTCTCCCCCGACCAGGGGATTTGGGGAGCACCAGATCCAATCAGCATATTGAGAGACTACAGCTCATATTTGTACATGGCCACACGCAACACACTGGCCCAAACCATACTAAACCTTTTACCAACAGAATGTAACCAGCACTCTGGATTTAAGACAGCTCAGTATTGCTCCTTGTATTTTATGCCACAGACAGGATTTGCCCTGAAAACACAGCATCGATCCAACAAGTCACCTTGCCCACACACATGCCATTTTCCTGGCTGTGCTGCAAGGCCAAGGCACACAGGAGAAGGTGAACTCTGGGAGCTATAGTGGCTCAGCTTCTTGCATGGAGCACATAATCAACACCCCAGCAACCCAAACCGCTCTCGCAGCCGCTGGCACAAGCCCGTGGGGATCAGGTCCCCTCAGCCATGCAGCAAGCTCACACAAGCTCTCCTGCCAACCCACACGAAGCGCCCAGGACTTTTGTCACCCTCATCACACCTCCTGAACGAGCAAAGCAAACACCTTCTGGTGTATGTACGGAGGAGTGAACTCCCACCACTTTCCTTCCCCAAAGCCTGTTCAGATCCTGCCACCATTTGCTTGCGAGGATCCAAGGTGGGGAACTGCCACTGTAGCACAAACATGAAGGGCGAGGGCACCCCTGCACAAACACAGCTCTTCTCTAAAGCCCCAAGTGAAGGCTAAGTCCTTGTTCTTACACATAACCTGGAACACCCAGAAACATCGGAACTGATAGATTTCCCACAGTAACCAGCAAACTCTGGAGAACCTCTAGCTGGAGACTGCTGGGAGGCCAACACTAACTAGTCACTGAAAAACAAAGGTTTTCCAAGCTGCATTTGGTCAACACTCCCAAACAAATTTTTATCAAAATTTTGTTTCCTATAAGGCCTTATTAACCCCAGTTGAACAAGCCCAGTAGTCAAATGGAAGGAAACAAAAGCGGTTTTAACTTTCTGGCTTTTTTCATAGGAAGGTGATCTCATCAGCTGCCTTTAATATGCAGAGGGGGTGTACTAGAAATGCCTTGACGTCATTGCTCTATAACATTACTCCATAACAGCCCTCAATAAATCTTTCAACCTCCAGCCATTTTGCTTTACACAAGTGTGCAGCATACCTGTTCTTCCACTGCTTTTTTCTGTACACCCACTGATACCCAAACATAAGAGGAAACCTTGAATTAGGCATTAATGTACAGCAAATCCCTTCTGCTTTGCCAAGCATGAAGGATCAACATTAACGCTCTTTTTGTAATCTACAGGTTTAGAAATCAAAATTGATTTTGTGGATTAAATTTTTCTGGTGAAAGTATGTTTTTTCTTTTTTTTTTTCCCAAAAGCACAGCAAGCACAAGCACAAAGCAAGTTTTCTCACAAAACTAGCTGAATAACATCCACATCAGTGAGTCTGTGGCATTTTGTCGTGTGTGTGGAGTGGTAATCTCCATATTAAGCATTACAAGAACATTTTGATATGTAAGATATGTTCACCTCTTAAAAGGGCAGACAAGGATTTTGTCTGCACCAGGCAATCTCTCCTCGCGCTTGAAGAACATAACTGAGGTAGGCAACTGCACTCACTACCGTTAAAAGACACAAGCCAAAGTGCCAGGCAGGAGAGCCAAGTCAGCCTCCTGGCCTTCCTGCATGCTCAGCAAAGCAAAAACAGGCATCTCCACCCAGTGAGCCAGGGCACCATAACACAGGCATCTCAGCACAAGTAGGACCCCTCCCTGCCAGTCTCCACTGACCTGGCTGAAGACAAGTACCCTGGCTTATACTTCTGGTATTTGGGAAACAAAGCTCAGCAGAATGCACCCCATACACACCAGAATGTTCTCTGACTGCTCAGTTCAGCTGAGAGGATCTAGGAAGGCACATCTCCCAAAAGACCAAGAACACTGGGGAAGACAATCACCGCTGTCAAGGGATTAACAGATTACAGCAGCTGAAGCCCACAGAGGGTTAGAGGGATGCAGACAGCAACACTTCTGCCCCACATACCACCAAAAACCTGTAATTGTACAGCACACCAGATTAGGGATCATGTGAGCAAAAGGAATTTCTTTCTCCACATATATTTATATTCAGACAGGGATGTGGTCCTAAAGTGTCATTCTTTATGACTATGTCTGTAACATACTGCCTCTTGCAAAACCTGGGGTCAACAGAAAAAGTGCTACTCAAGTTGTAAAGTAGAAAAGTGATACTTAACTTTAACATCAAGATCTAGAGGATCTTATTTTACTGAGCTAAAAATAAATTTTCAGAAAGACAAATGTAGGGTTTTTTCCATTTAAAACCCATAGTTTAAAGTCCTTGTGATCTGTTCATAGCTTCTGTAAAATCCTCTAGCAAATGACACCTTTTCCACAGGTGGAACATGAGCTCTGCTGGCTGTCAGAGCGAACCCACGCCAATCTACCTTGTAATAATCATAGAGCAGTCCGAGGGCAGCTGCACTGTCTTCATCCCCATTGATGCTCATCATAGCTTTGGTAGCTGCTGTGAGGGGATTTTCAAGAAAAGTTTTCCAGGCCTCATCTTCATTGGTGTAAGGACGTCTCTGAGAGTAGAGAGAGTCATTCTGAAGAACCAACACGGGTCTTTTACTTGAATCATAAAAAAAGAAGAAATAAAAAAAAGCCACCTGTTAGAACACATGAGAGACATTCCTAAAGTTTTTCAAAATTAGCTGCCCGGGTTTCATGGGGTTCATATTCTGATTCAGTGTACTGCAAGGATTAGTTAACACAAAAAGCCCAGAAACTTAATTCTGATCTCACTCATGCTCAGTGTAAATCATGATTTATTTGACCAAGCTCAGATGGATTACACCAGCCTATACAAAAAGGCAAAGCCATACAACAGCACAACCAACCTGCTCATGCTCTGAATCCAACCACCCATGAAGCCTCCAGCACATCCTATGTAATAATGCCAAGCTACAACCTGATTCAGTTCCTACGTGGAACTAGAAAATGTGCAATTAAGAAACATCTCTTTTCTCCAGTGCTTTCAGGTGTCTTCACTCTCAGAATATAGCTAAAAACACCACTTAGAAGCTACTGAATAGTTACAGATGACATAGGGAAATTGGTAAAGAGGAGTTCAAATCAATTTGGCAGTGTTTTTTTCTGACAAGGGAAAAAAAACCACTTAATCCCTGGTTACTGTTGAAATAATCCGCTACACTAGTTTGAAACACACTCAGATGAGTGAAGAAAAAGGAAAAATCTGAGTTATTCTTTTTATGTTATAGTATATGTAAAAAATTGTATTTATCCTGAACATTTGGAGATTGCTGGGAACAAACTTCAAAATTACTTGGACATTCTGTCCACAGACAAAAGCAAGACATGTAGAAAATGTTGCCCTGCCAGCCTAGACAACTTAATATTTTTTTGGTTCTATTGGTAAAATATATGCTTAGTTTTTTAAGTCAGCTCAAGCTAATGTTTAAATATGACTTTTAAACCAGCTCATTTTTCTTTCCAGGCAAGTGTAACATTAGTTTACTGCAGATGGGCTGAGGGATAAGGGGAGACTTTTTTATTTTCCTTAATAAGCCGAAATTTGCCATTTTTAGTAAATTGGCAATAGTTTAAAATAAAGAAGTAATTATTTAAAAACAGCTAACCCCACAAAAAGCAGTTTCCCACCATCTTCACACCCTTTTCCTAGTAGGGAATTATTCTTTTCATCTATTTACCCAGATACACTCAGAGAGTGAAATATACTACAAATACAAGAAGTTGTGAAATAGAAAGTTGTGAAATACTCTAATCACTATAATCAGCTTAGCAGTATCCTACATTTATCACCACCTTCTACCAAAAAGATTGCAAAGCAAATTACGCATTCGATGCTTTATCAGTTACACAAGTCACCCCACTGAGCTGCCATCGGACAGCTCGGCTGAGCTGAAGGCACTGAAAGCAAGTGGGAGTTTCCAGGACTTGTAAGAGCACTTCGTGGCTATAAATCAGTATTCTGCAGTTGGAAGAAGAGCAAACAAAAATGACAAAAGAGACAAGTTCTTGCACCAAGCCCTTTCTTTAGGTCTTCATACGTCTTTGTGTACACACTGACACGGACGCCCAAACGCAGATACCTCTGGTATTGAGGACAGCTACTTTCTATCAAAGTGAGGCAACCCACAGAAGACAAAGCAGAATTTTCTTTAGGAACATGGAACAAGCTCCTGTTCTTATACAAGGTGATAAAGAAACCTCAAATATCCATAGCTAATGGGAAAATCCTCCAGTTAAACTCATTCGTAAAAAAAAAAGGCAACTGAAGTAACCTGGGTGCAGTTCCCTTGATCCATCTCTGCCAAGCTGAAGGGCTAAGTCAGCCTTGCTGGAACTCACAAGACCACTAAGCTGATTCCCTCCAGCAACACAATACTCACATGGGAAGAAAAAAATAATCAGAGAACCAAAAATTCCAAGAACTAAAGCAGCAACTAACCAAAAGCCTAGCAAATACAAAACCTACCTATTTTTGTGTTATTTATTTGTCCTTGAAACACCCAAATTCAATGCACATTGCCCTACAGGTAACCCACCCACCTAAAACAGCATAGAAAAAGTTATCTGCAGAATTATCAAGAAAAGTGCAGTGTTTCACAGGAACTCACTCCTTTCGGAGAACTACAGCTTCTTTCAGGAAAATGAGAATATATTAGTAAGAGAAGGCAAAAATATGTTTTTCCTAAGTTTTAGAAGATAACTGGCATGCTGATCTGCTCACAGAATAGCAGACATCCAGCAGAAGCAGAAAATAAGTTTCATACAGCAGTTCCAACAATTTCTCAATTTTACTTTGTACGTGACCACAGCGGAAGCAGAGGAACACTACAAAAAGCAGAGACTCTGCCTGCGAGGCTTCCCCAGCCTGAGACGTTCCGTGTTCAGACCACAGAAACTATTCCTCCGTACTTCACTGACCCAGGACCAGCCGTCCTGTCCCTCACCCTGTAATTTACCTGGCGACGTCCAGAGCTGCCCAGCCGTGCTGTGCCTGCTCCTGCACAGAGCACACCTCCAATGCTGAGGCAGCACGGAGCATTTCTGTCACTGCCCTCTGCGTGCCAGAAAAGCAAAGTGCCTGTACCCAAATTGCTACAGCCTCATCCACTAAGTGTCACTGGAAATAAACACACCTATGAAAAATCCTAATCATAGGCATGAGCTGGTGAGCTGCTGCATTGGAGTCCTCCTCCTAGAAAGAGGCATATTGAAACAAAAACTCGGGTTTAAAATCCTACACGTTCCCTAGGAAATGAGCATTTAAGCCACCGATTATTCAAAATATAAAAATTTTATCATCAGTTCTTGAAATTAAATCTCTTCAGAGTTACCGCATTTTCTGGCACTTAAGTGTCCTGGGCCACCGCCAGCCGTGACAAGTGACACGGCGACAAGTGCAGCAACAGACCCGAGTCCTTAAACACAGCCTGGGATCCGCTTGAAGGCCAAGCCTCGTATTCAACACCACGAAGTTACAGAACACATACGAGCTCAGCTTAACTCTTTCAGCATGCAGTTTCGGCTACTCCGGGGTCGCCGCAGCCGAGCTCGCCGGCGGCCGCCCTTACCTGCCGAAATCCACCTTGCCGGAGGGATGCGCCTCGTAGAAGTCCATGGGGGCGGCTGCGGCCGCCGGGCAGCGGCGCGGGGGCTCGGCCCGGCTCCCTCGGCCCGGCAGCTCCTCCCGACGGCGCGGCCGCCGCCGCCGCCGCCCGCATTTAAGGCGCGGCCCGGCGGGGCGGGGGGCGGCCCCACGCCTCGCTGCGGGTGTCGGGTTTCAAAGCCGGCCCAGCCCCGGCGCTCGCCCCGCGGGGCGGGGTGGCCACCGGGGTCGCCCCGCTGCGCCGCCGGGCCCCCCCCTCCCCGGGGCTCAGCCCCCGCTCCCCCCGCCATTCCGCACCGCCCCGCCGCAGCCTCCGGGTACTCTCCGAGAGAGAGGAGCGGCGGGGGCGGACCGCACGAGAGCGGCTTCCCCGGCCCGGCCCCCGGGCGGCGAGCCCCTCTCGCCACGGCCCCCCGGCGGGGCGGCAGCACCGGTCGGACCGGACGCGGTAGTTCTTCCCCCGCCCGGCTCACTCACTTGTCGTAGTCCTGTGTCATGTCTGGCGGAGGCAGCGGGCGGCAGGACTGGCCAGGCGGGTCGGGAGGAGCAGCGCCGCGCACCCGCCGCTCCGACGGGTTTTGTCGGCTCCTCTCGCCCGCTCAGGTGCTCCCGCAGCCGCAGGTGGACGCGCGCCGCGCCGCGCCTCCCATTGGCTGCCGCCAGCCGCGGGGCGGGGCCGCCGCTCCCCCATTGGCCAGGCGGGCTCGGGGGCGGGGCCGGCGCTGTGAGGGCTCCGCGGGCCGGGGCGGCGGCGGGAGCGAGGGGACAGCCCGGGAGCGGCTCCGGGCGGGGAGCGCACCGGGACCGAGCCCCGGGGGAGCGAGGAGACAGCCCGGGAGCGGCTCCGGGCGGGGAGCGCACCGGGACCGAGCCCCGGGGGAGCGAGGGGACAGCCCGGGAGCGGCTCCGGGCGGGGAGCGCACCGGGACCCTTCTGGCGCTAAAAATGGGATTTCCTTCTCCCTCTCTCCCGTCCCATATGACTTTATTTCTTTTTCATCTACTACACCCACTTTTAGGAAAATCTAAACTCGCCACAATCATATGAATTGTCTTTATTATAGTCTTCAGCTGCGCCGTGGAAGGTTTAGGTTGGACATTAGAAGGAATTCCTTCGCAGAAAGAGCGATTAGACATTGAAACGGGGTACCCAGGCGGGTAGTGGACTCCTTGTCCTGGCGGTTTTTAGGAAAAGACAGGATGTGGCACTCAGTGCTCTGGTCTAGTTGACAGCGTGTTTGGTCATAGGTTGGACTCGATGGCATCTCAGAGGTCTTTTCCAACCTAATTGATTCTGTGAATTTGCACAAGCACTGCACTAGCTGCTAAAGAGCAGCAGATCCATGTGTCATTCCGTGCCTCGCAGATGAACCCGGGTTTGGAGAGCAGGCGACATTTACAATGAAGTTATTGCTGAAACTGCATCAAAATGCTCCAGGGTAACACCAGCAGCAACATCACAAACACATCAGATTTATCCAAAGTGGCATGCATGAAGTTAAATCAGAAAGATCTACAGTTTCTCCTTGAGAAATAAGGGTGGGAGGTTGCTTGTCTAAGTAACAAGTTGAATCAAACCCATACAGCAACACTGCTATCTATCATATGTCAAGATCCTTCAGATAGCTACTGTAATTTTAAAGTATGCTCATTAACAAGAGGTCTCTCCTTCTAGGTCAAAATCTCTTCCCTATTTGTACAGGATATACTCCAATGCAAAATTATAGAAGGACAATTCAACCAACCAACCGAAGGAAATATGAAACTGAAGAAGACAAACTTTAACTAAGGGTCTAATCCTGGAAGTTGCTTAATATCCTCTGACTGGATTACAATTAGTGTTCTAGAAACAAAATGCTTTGTTTGGATCTGCAAACGTTGCCATTAGGATGGCAAAAGATAAATACTAATACTGAAGTAGGATCTTGCTCTACAAAGTGAAATTAACTGACGTAAATTGTTCTTTATGACATGCAGTAAAAAATATTCTATATTTTGAACCAATCTTTAAAATCTAATTCAAGATTACATAGAAGAAATTTCTTATCTGATCTCACATATGAAAAAAAATACTGTCATCTGATTTAGATGTTGGAAAGTTACATTTTTCCAAACAAGTATAATTTACTTTGTTTCTGATACAAATTACAAAACCAGCTCAAAATCACAAGTACTGGGAAGGACTTCTCACTTCTTGGGGTGTCATTCCCTCCTCCCGCTCCCTGCTTCTCTTCATAGAATTCTGGGATGTGCAGACACAATCGCTGCTTTTTGGCACAGGTGCACACTTTTCATTAACAATAAAATATAATATTGCCCTGTAGCCATAGGTGACCCAGATGCAGGATGTGCTGGAGTTAAGTCACATGTTTATATTGTACCCGAATTGCTAAAATCTCAGTGATGTGCCACGCTTGATATTTCTATTTAATTTGAGTTTACCCTTATTTTATTCCAAATAACCCAAAGCTGTTTGTCTCTGCAAAAGGGATGCCTTTTCTTAACAGCCTGATCCACTGATGAAAACTTGGTTATCGCCATAGCAATCGCTTCCACATTCAGGGGACAATGATATAAACACCGGATTGTGACACCGCTGACTAATCTGCCGGTCACAATCTAGACTCTGCAACACCACTTGTAGGTGTATTTATGTGATGTCACTAACTGGGTTGCATCACCACCAAGTAAAATCAGGCAAGAAGCACAAAGGGATTTAGCAGAGCTTTGGCTGGGGGATAAAGCCACGCCAGCCTGGTGGGGCAGTGCTCTGGCAGGATTTCCCTTGCCCTGTGCTGACTGGCCTTCCCTTCAACTTCTTCCCTCACTCAGCCCTTTCACCTCGAACTCACTGCTCTCCTCCACCTCTCATGCCCTTCCCTTAACCTTTCCCTCTGCCTCAGTCTTTCCTTCAGCATTCTCCTTCCCCTCTTCGCACATTTGTTTCCTTTAAAATGAATCCCACTCAAAACACCCAAGGAACCCCAGCACACACATACACCATTGGCACCCATTGGGCTAAACACTGTCCCGTCATGCTTGCCCCTCTTCCCAGTCTGTCTTTTGACATCACTGTCTAGAGAAACTGGGATTTATTCTGGACAAGAATTAGCTACTGTTATGACTTACCTAACAAATATGGGTTTAAAATCTCATACCTGATAATTATCATCTACATGCTCTGGTCATTCACACCTGTGTAATAAACAAACAAGTTGCATCAGGTTTGTGGCAGTACTTTTGATTTCACAAAACACAGCAGGGAGTCAAAACAGGATACTTTTTGCTTAATCGGAGCCCCTAAGATACAACAGCTAGGCTGCAGAGCTGAATGTAAAGAGCAATGAAGCTCCTCTGCTCTCCATTACCCAGGCAAACCCAAAATAGGCCTGTGGTTGCTATGGATAGACCTGGAAAAATGAGCCCAAAGCTGATCACTGACCCCTGCAGAATAAGCCTGAAGGCATCAAAGGGCTAAAAAAGAAAAAAAGAAAAAAAAGACAAGAAAAAACAACAAACAAACAAACAAACAAAAAAACACACACACACAAAAAAAAAAAAAAAAAAAGGAAAGCCCAGACAGAGTTTTCACAAACTCAGTGGAAACTGAGGTGAAAGAAGGCATGGTGGAAAGAAACAGACAAGTGACAGTGGAAAAGGAAGCTGGAAATGCCTTCGAAGAAAGAGATGGAAAAAGCTGGGGGAAAAAGGTAAAGTAATAAATGAAAGCACAATGTGTGAAATATAGGACAAAGAAACAGTTTGCTATCCACTTCAGTCACACCCCTACATGCAATATTCCTCAAAGATTCCCCTTTTGATTCTTTATTTATCCCTAAAGATAACGTAGGTACTGTTAAAAGGATACAGACTATTCAGGGTCAAGAGATGCAGTTCCATCAGCCTGAGGACACTCTGAGTTTACTACAATATAAATCCACCAATTTTGCAGCAGCCTATATATCAAAAAAAAGTCAGCCTGAAACCTAAAATTTGATTGATGAAAAAATCTTTAGCATGTCATGCAGTTTCACTGAGCATTTACCATCTCTGCTCAATATTGTGCTTCCTCTGGGACTGACTGCTGTGTCCGTAGGTCCTGCCACACAGGCCCATAGTGGTGTAACGAGAGAACAGCGAGTGCAGGTCCTTTGCTGCCCAATCCACTCTGCTCCACAGCACGGAAGCCACGGAGCTGCCCGGTCAGGAGTTACGAATGCTCCGTGTCTCAGTTCAGGAAATTGTTTGCAACAATTTTATATCAACACAGCACGACAGAAGCACCCCAGGATCGCAACTCAGGCACTGAACGTGCTTGGTGGCACTGCCACGAGGCAAGGGCAGGGTCTGCAGCCGGTGAGAAAAGCCGCTACTGGGACAATGGGGTGGTCTACGAGCAGACACAGAGTAGTTCTACAACAGAGAGCAGCTGTATGAGATTACCAGAAGAAAGTGCTTGTATTTTCTTCTAAAACCACCTGATGTACTGCTGGAGGCAAAGTGTAGATGCCAAGGACGGGGGAGGCGTGTTCTGGCTCTGGAAATGCTGCCATTAGCAGTTGTACAAGGGCAGCAATCACCTCACGTGAGGACACCAGCTTCCATCTCCTGTTCTGGTAATCCTTACTCTTGTTCACCATTTCAGCAGCATCCTAGCAAAAGGAGCAGTGAGAGATCTTTCACATATGCCTGTTTCCACGTCTTGGCATCCCCTTTATGCTCCCCCTCATCTAACCTGGCCAGGAACAAAGGGCTTCACACATGAGGAGCAACAGGACCAGTAACTGTGGAGGAGATGCTGGAAAGGAGGCATCCTGCATTTAGCACAAAGACAAATGCAGTGAGAGACACTGCTGTAACCAACCCACACACTAACATGCTCAGCCAGGGAAAACGTACAACCCTATGTGCTGGGAAGCCCATTCCATTTTGGATCAAAGTAGAAGATTAATTACACAGAGTTATCCTGACTTTTCTCTGTCTGTGAAGAATAAAACTTACTCAACCTGATATGGGGAAAGGACAGATGAGCTAGGGGACAGACACCTTATTTGGGGATTTACCATTTTCAGACTTTCCTTGTCCTAAAAGCCCTGTGGATCCTGGCTCTTTTGCTCCCAGCACTGCAAGAGCATCCTCTTGACAACTTACTACAGTATCCTGAATTAATGTTTTATTCAGAACAAGCAGAAGTCTTATTTGTCCAAAATGGGAGAAAAGTCATTCGAGGAAGGGATTTTTGAGATTTCAAGAAGCTATGAGAAAGCAAGATACTCATTGCCTTGTCTACAATACTGCATGAAGCTTTCTTTAATCTTCTACACCCAATTGTTTCAGCAGTTGTGCTAAAAATGGGTTAAAAAAATGTAATTGTAGTGAAGCCCATGCAATACACTATGGCAAATAAATTAGATTAGCATTGCTTACAGGTATTGGGCTTTGCTGATTCTCATTCTCTGGTTAAATCAGGTTCAGGACCTTAACTCTATGTAAGTCAAACACCCCTCCTTCATGTCTGGACAACAATAAAACCTTTGAAAAGAAAAATGTATTTGACTAAGTTGATACTCAGAACACAGACACACTGAGGTAGTGAAAAACTAGCAAGGGTAAAATACCAATTCTGCTGAAGGCTGTGCCTTTCAAAAGAAAATGAGACATCTGTCATATTTCTCCACCAAAACAACAGAAAGGTTGCATTTAGGAGAATTCATAAAGCAAGGCTACTTTTGCCCACTTAAACACATTTTTTTCCTAACACATAAACTAGGAAAAAGACTAAATTCACTTTCGAAGGCAAAAGGTCTTAAAATAACTGATTTGCTATTCTCTAAGTTAATAATTAATTAAGTGTTCTCAGTATATACTGTTTTAAAAGTTTATTCTTAAAACCCCCACTTGCCTTTATCTATATACTTAAGGACCGTCATTCAAATTTTAGAGTTAAGAAACTAAACAAGGAGAGGCTCTTTTACTCAAAATTTCCACGGGACTAAGTAAAAAAAACTCGCTGAGCTTTACCTGGACGCTTTCAGCGAACAGCTAGCGAAAGGAGCTGTAATTTGCAAGCCGAGAGGCGGCGATTGGAAGCGCCGGGCCGCGCAGCCACGCTGGCTCCAGCCCCGCGGGCAGCTCCGCCTCCGGCTCGCACCGAGCGCACCGCAGCGGCGCTCCCGGAGCTCAGCCTCTGCACACGCAGCATCCCGGGGCTCGCCAGCCTCCGAAACACATCACCCCAACACAAGTGGCGATTGACTGAACTGCATACAGCTAACATAAAGCATTTTCGGGGCACACCCTTTATTTTAAATCTGACTCTTAGCCTGTGTGTCCAGAAGGCACATGGCTCTTGATGATTAACTGCAAGCTTTATGCCACTTTATATTAAAGTACAGCCTTAATTTAGTCTAACATCTGAGGGAGCTTTCTTACGTTTGGAACAATGTAACAATGAGCACAGTATTTTTAATTTATGAAGCTCAGATTTTACTACTACAGTCGTTTTAAAAGAAAGCTATACCTATAATTAAGTGCGTAAGTCTTTCAAATAAAGACCTCTGAATTAAGTTAATCCTTCATGTATACCAAGGTGACTTTTAGATAGTTAATTCAAAACTTTAACAGATATTGCTGTAAAAAGAATGAGACGCTTTCAGTCATTTGAGCCAGTGCTGCTGAGAAGAGTGATAATGTGTATTACATTTCTGTAGATTTTTAACTGATACAAATACTCATCTAGAAAAGTACAAAGAATAATTTTACCAAATACTTACAAATATTAGCAATTCCCTCAGGTGAGGTCAAACATAATAGGTAATGGCTAATTTTAAAACACAAAGACTAGACTCAAGAGATTTAAACTGGCATGTTCCAAGTCCATTAATGTAAACATCAGTTCAGACACACCTCACCAGAAGTCTGAGGTATCTAGCACAGCGTGGCAATAGATTTAGACACACCAAACTGTGCCCACTTACGAAATCTCTTAACACATACACCAAGTAATAATTCAGTCTACTCCTTCCTCTCCCCACATCAAGCACAGTTTAGCTCTGTATGGCTAAAACTATTACCTTCTCATCTGTATGTTAGGCACATTATAGGACCATTGTTCTGAGTCCCTGTGCTACAATAACTAATTAAAATACCTGAAAAAGTAAAAACTTTCACCCCATGTCTTTTGTGACACCCCAAATCAGGACACCACATTACCTCCTGCCTCTAATGAGCCAGCGAAGACTCCTGGTTTGCCAGTATTTCCATCTAACTATTAAAACTCACCTTTAATAGTCCTGTCTGCCCTACCTGTATTTGAAATACCACTTTATCACTTGCCCCAGACAGGCAGGGCAGTGCATCACCTCTACTATCATTTACCTGTTCCCAATTTTTAAACAACTTCATGGATTGAACTGCAGCGGATTTTAAACCCTTCATAATCTACTTGCTGAACTGATTACTCTCCCAGATGACATCTCACTGAAGTCCTTGCTCCGGGAGGAAGTCATTACTCTGTAAGTCTGCAGGCACCATTTTTCTTAGTTATAATAATCTTAGAAATAGCTGTTGGTTTTGGTTTTGATCAAACAGATTTGGCAAGTTCTGTACTCTGTACTGCGTGTTGGAAATGATGAATTAAATTTCATTCAGCAGAAAGCAGCATTATTCATCTGGGTATCTACACAGCATCTCAGTTCACCATATGTATGTATATGTTATGGTGTCTTTCATGTAGGGGCAGCACCCTACCACACTTCATTTACATGTCATCTGGGACAGTACATAAACATGGTGCATAAATAAGATTGAGCATGAGAAACTGGTGGAATAGCCAGGGCACCAACTGCTGAAGATGCTGGGTTATAAAGTGGTCAGAAGAAATTCAAGGCTTTAATAGCAGCCTTGCAAAAGAAGAGCAACAGGAGGACCTGGCAGTTACTGCTGCACAAGAAATAGGACCAGATTTCACACGAGGTACAAAAGCATGTAAGTAAGTTCCTGAAGTGGAACGTGGACCTGAAAGGTGTTAACCTGAATGAGAGGTTCAGGCACAAGAAGAGACTCGGAAACACACAGGATGCAAGCAAATGTAGAAAACAGTGCCGGAGCTGCCCCAAAACAACTGGAATGTCTGTTCAGAAATAATAAAAAACTCACTGCAATGTAAATATCAACCAACTGCTTCTTTTATTTAACATAGTATTTAAAAACAAAATAAACATTATTTTCTCAAAATATATTTACTGTCATACAACGGCAGGTAAAAAAATAGATATTTTAACTGCAAAATCTCACAATGTAATTAGATGCTAATGTCACGTCCAGTACACTCAAAGTATGTACAATTAATGCCCTAAAAAAATGGTAATTTCACAGCTTCTGGTTGGCTCTGATGCAAATTCATTAAATAAATGGTGATTAACAGTTTCCTTGGCAGTTTCCTTTCCCAGTATCAGTGACCTAAACTATAGATAAAATGACACTGAAACTGTAGTACAGTAGTAGATCTCAGCACTACTATCTTAATAAAAAATGTTCATGAGACAAAAGAATCAGTGTCAGCTTACATGTAATACCGTGGTTTGGGATCCAACCAATTTACATGGGTTTAATACTGGGGTTTTTAGGCCTTTTTTACTTCCTTAGGACTGTGTTGTATTTTAGTTTTTTATAGAGTTTTTTATTAAAAAGTTTGTGTTCTATCATACACACTTCATCATGGATATAAGAGGGCTGAATCCTCAGAAGAAAGGAGAATAACCCTAGTACAAAATGGTAACTCTGGGGAAACTCCACTTCTCTGTAATGAGCCAGATGACCACACAATCTGAAAAGAAATGGGGAAAAAATAAAAGCCCTAAATTACAAGTGCATTTAGTATTTAGCTAGCATTTATATATTTAACTGTAATTAGAGGCAAACTACATTTTCCCAACAGCATAAATCACAATTCTAGTTTACACTGTTGACTCCGTGAAGTGATGCACTCCTGCAAAACCCTGAAGTAGAGGACTGGACCAAGACATCTTCAGAGCTGGTGCAAACACACTAAGAAGGAAAAGCCACAATAGCTTCTTGCACTATGAATCAGGATCTTACTCAACCAGGCAAAGAATACGTTCTTTGCCTTTCAGGACTAAATGGAATCACTGTTTGTTCTTCCAGCTTTTAGCAAATGTAGCAAAGTATTAAAATGACTACCTCATCCTATTTTTAAAATTTCTAAGACTATCCAATTCAGACACCTCAGGCTCTTTACTCTGTTCTTCTCTCTCCATAGGATTCTCCTCTCATCTTCCTGACTCTATGCCATAGGATAATAACCCATTCATTTATTGTCCACTGCCTTTGTGTGCTAAATACAAATTACATGTCTAGAAACAGGAGAGAAAAGCTAAGTTAAGTCAATGGAGTAACACAGGAAACATTGGAGCAAACACTGACGAGGTCAACAGAAAGTAATTAGTGCCGTAGCAGCCTTCTGCTTAATTATTTTGTAGCTTTCGTGGTGAAAATGTTAATGAAAATGATGAGGTGATTTTATTGATGAAGTATATAATGAAAATAGCAGACTAGACTTGCTGGTAACAAGCGTCTGACCAAACAAAAGATGACATAGAGGGTGAGCTGCAGAGATAGCTGTGTAAACATTAAGCTCATCAAATTAGGTTGGAAATACACCCTGTTCTGGATAAGCCTCAAATTCAGTTTAAAATACTATAAAGTTTCAGTTTTTAAATAAAAACACTGTACATTGATATGAGGGTTCAGGTGCTATTCACCTATAAATCTCATACTTCTAACTTACTAGGTATTGCCTTGGGATGTGGAGAAGCAGTTTAAAATGTTCCCTGTGTCTGATTCAGAGCAGCTGTCTTAAATATTCACCAGAACAACGACTGGGATCTGTCTGTCCCAATTTACAGGTAAGTGTGCTAATTACTAGACTATAAAGTCATTTGCTCGCTCCCTCTGGCCCAGCAAACATTTACATTTTACCTCAGACTGAAGGAACAGCCAGACCCATCCTGAGTGCCAGGCAAGCTGCACTTCAGGGAGCACAGTCTGTTCAAAGTCTCCCCAAGACTGGCACCAGGTCTTGGAAATCTGGAACTAGGTCTCTCATGCCATACACCCCATCCTCTGCCCTTCCTCACATCCCCCAAACGCATTACAACATTTTTCACACACCTCATCACATATAGAATCCTACAGTCCTTTAGGTTGGAAAAGACCTTTACAATAACTGAGTACTATTCCTGTCCATATAAAGACTTCCACAGCAAATCAGTTTAGAATCCAGTTTAAAACAGAAAGTTTTAAAATAAAATGTAAAAGTATTTCACCAACCATTCGACTGATCTCAGCCCTGCTGACACTGTAATCACACTTTAGTCCTAGGATTAAAGCATTTCAGCAGTCCAGTTAGACCACACTGATTTTCAGAGAAAGAGAATTTGTAAGACTTTCTTTTAGTTCTATTCTACATACACAGACTATAAACCCTCATATCTGAGGGAGTAGATGTTGTTTTCCAATGTTAAGTAAGTGTCAGATGTATAATTAACTACTTGCATTGCAAATGATATAATGGGAAATTTAACTGGTAAGAATTTAAATTCAAATCTTGTTTCATGGCTATGACAGTTTGCCATTAACATTTTAATATATTACATATGAAAATGTAGACTTAAAAACAGACTTTGCATGGAAGATTATTCACACAAACATACACCAAAATATCCACTCATTCAATGTGTACATGAGACTTATGCAAATCTGTGGTAAAAGGATTATTACCTTTACTCCCTTCAAAAAAAAAAAAAGGGTTCTTATTCATACAAAAGAATGAATCCATATAACCAAAGCTCTTGTAACGTAACACTGTGCTTACATTACTCCAACCCATTTCTGTCACGGTGGGTATGTGAAAAATAATGTGAAAAGGAAAATAAAGATAAGCAAATAAATCCGCAGAAAGACAGAAAAGACTGCATACTTGTAAAACCCAGTTATTTTTAAGGGGAATTTAATGTTTTAAGAATCAGGACAGTATCGGGGCTATTGAACTCTGGATGCCACTTCAAATTATATACCAGATAAAGACTTCACATGTTATTCAACAGACAAATGAAATCTCAATTCACATGAATGTAACCCGACCTCCTTTCCAAAAAAATCACCTTCCAATTGCACACATGAGAAATTCAAGAGAATCCAAGCCAGCTACAGAGTCGATCTTTTTCACTGATATTCACCAGTACATTCCTCTTCTGGATTAGGGTTTCCTAATACAACCAATGGCAGAACCAAGGTCTGGCATATGATCCAGAAACCATTGTGATTAAGGCCATCACCAAATCAGTATAGTGATTTAGAAAATTAACTTTCTGTGCTTTTGTAGAGGCCAGGATGGAGAGGAATGGGACTGTTTTCCCATTCTCTGAAGAGCTGCATCACAACAAAAACGAAGTTTTTTTAATAAAACACTATGAAGTGAAGTGAGTATCTAGTTGCTACTCTTGCCATGTGACTCTAGTTGTTGATTTTGTCTCATCTCCTCTCTTCTCAAAAACTCACTTCGATCACTCTTCATGTTACAATTTGTCTACTCACAGTCTGAGCCTATTTCTCACATGCCCCTTTCTACAAATGACTGTAACTATATGTGAACACATAGCTGTGCCCACACCCTGTATTTGTCATTTGCAAAAATATATGTACGAGACTTTACTTTCAGGAGAACTTTCCAAAATGTATTTAGCAAAAATGTGAACACTTACCTCTCATTACATAGTTTAACTGTACACAGCCAATAGTCAGGGTTCATGGCTGTCAGTAAACCACATTTTTCTTGCAAAACTCCCTTCAGGCTATGCCCGTGAAAACAACTCCCATCTGTGTTTTCTTCAGACCAACTTAACTGAAAACTTGAAGGATTTGGCTTTTCAGCACGTCGCACTGAACCAGACAGCTTGCCAAACTGATTTTGTAAGTTCACAACCATTTCTGTGCAAAGAGAAACAAAACAAACAAACGCAGAAGTATTAAGTATCAGAATACTGAGGTTTAGAGGTGATTAAAACAAGAAGAAAATGGGGTATTTGTGCTTTTTAAATTTCTTCTGCGATTTCTTTAGACCTCTGTGTGAAAGACTAAGAAATCGTCGAAGTCCCTATGTTCTCTCTGCCACCCTCTTTACAGGTTTTAGTGAAACATTTTGAAACATAATTCAAAATGCCATGTCTTTCATACCTAATGATATTAGCAGTGGGGCACTCTAAAACATTCTGGCGAGTAAAACCTGTAAAACCCATTTGATACTGCTGGGATTTTTATGATGATAGAAAGCACATTCATACACACATGGATTAAAGGTTAAGCTTTTCATGGGTGCAGATTTCAACTGGAAAAAAAAAACCAACAGCAAAAAATCCTCACTCCATGTTTTCCCACTGCTAGTGAATGAACAACAAACTTCCCTAAGTTACTGAGGCTGAGAAGGGAAAGAAGGTATCATGATAGACCAGCACATACTCAATGACTGCCTATGCCTTGTTTCCATCGGATAAAAAGCAAGCTAAAAAACATTGTTGGAGCTTTAACTTCTTTTTATGACCTGTATTTAAATAAACTCATTCATATATTGAAAAAAAAAACAAACCAGAAAAAAATCTTCTACAGTAATCCAAGGACTGCAAAGTCTTCAAGAGGACACTAAAATCTGTGACCAAAATCAAAGGTTTAGGAAGGTTTCTGAAAATCTGTACCAAGTACATAAGTATTCTAGAGCACTGTCTCTACTATGGTACATTTGTTTCAAGAAGAATCTTGCCCAGTTACAATTATGTGATATTCCTGCTCACAACACTGTGATAAAGTTCTGTAATCTAAGTGGTCCTCTTCTAGCTCCAAGAGAAGCAGAGCCAGCAAGAAGAATCTCTTTTCCTATAAATGCAGGAATTAAAGGGCATCTGAGTAAATAATCAGCTTGAAATAAATAAATCTAAACTTGGTTTTCCATGGAACACAACTTGACTGCAGGATCACCCCAACTGAATTTTGAAGAGTAAGTATTTAAAAAAACCCCACCGCATTCCTGAAGGAGAAACACAACATGTGTAATTCAAACCAAACAGGATTATACACCTTGTTTAAAAGTCCCTGAACCAGTCACTTCCAGAAACTGAAAGAGCATATAAAAGGAAAAATACCACTTGCCACATTTAATATCCCTCTCCAAATATCCGCTGTTTTCTGGATAATATAAAATGTAGAATGAACAACTCCAGATCTAACTCAGCTGAATAAAATTCTGATTTTCTTTATTTCTACACACAAGTGGGGTTTTGTTGTTTTGTTTCTGTGCTTTTATGTCAACATAAACCCCAGAAACTTCTCACAAGTACTTCCAGAGCTACTAAAATACAGTAGCTGTACCTGCATTCCCACTTGAGCTGGCTGCTCAAGTAAAGCCTTCTTTGGCTTTCTGTAGTAGGCTGCAAGAAGGAGTGGGAGAGAAGAGGGACATGCAAGATCTACCAAAGCACATACTGGGATATTCACGCCAAAGCATATGGAAAGTAGATGAGGAAACAGACAGGAAAGCTATGGAAGACCAACAACAACTCACATAAAGACAGCTGGTAAATTAGACATCTAAGATAAGGACAGGGCACTGATTCTGAAATGTGGTTCAGTAGATTGTTAGGAAGACTGGCAAAGGCAGTTTCAGTTGTGCGTGTCTGAAAAATTCCAGCCACAGGTTGTAAAATAGTACTACATTAATTGTACCCAGAGATGAAAGAGAGGAGACAAAATATTTAAAGATGTAAATGTTATCAGCCAGGGCTGAAGACTTTCTATGATGGGAAAAGTTGGAGCAGATTTCTGTATGGCTGGGAAGAAGCGAAGTTTACTCACGTCTTCTCTTTAGAACTTTAGACTTATTCTTGACTGAATAAAACAATGGCTTTTCACATCTCCACAGATACCTACCAGTAAGAGACATAAGAATTGTTAACAAAAAGAAAGCTGGAGCAAAAGAATAAAAGAATAATAATTTATTACAAATACTGATAAGAGTTTTAAATTAAAATTAAAATAATCTAATGGTTAGTGCTATTAAAAGTCACTGCCCCTCCAACGTATCTATGAAGTTTTTTTCTGAGTAGGCAAACCAAGGCATGTTAGTCTAGATCTACTGTAATCAGTTAATTGTTCAGCTGTATAAGCTATTTTTCACAGAAAGTGAGCATTTAATTAATAACCTGGATAAACATTATGAGTCTAAATAGAAAATTAAGACAGTGATTTAATCATTCCATTCACTCAAGCTTGGTGGATGGATATGTGGAGCAAATTTCCAACTTTTTTTAATTTCTGTAAGGATCAGGAGTTCACGTAGAACTATCTTAAAAAAGAAGTACTTAAAAACCTCTTACTTGGCTCTTTCCTCATCCAATTTCTTTTGCTCCACATCCAAGGAATGTTTTACCACCTCATACCACTTCTTGAACTCAAAATATGGACCACCTGAATAAAATATGCACATTTTAGTTTGGGAAGAAATGAAAGAAATTACGGAGAAGGTGGTCTCCAATAAGCTAGACCCTGCATCTTGCACCTGTACACAAACTGCTGCAAATGCTATGTGCCTAAAGAAAATACACTTGATCTAATAATTCTGTAAGAAAGAGAAATGCAGAAATGGAGTGAAAGAACAGTACGTCATGTGAAGTGCAAAGAAGCCCTGTACCCTAGATTTCTTAGATTTAGCACAATTCAAACCTCTTCCCTCTTTTCTGGAAAGGTAAGTCTAGAAACTATCTCCTCTCTACCAAATGAACTAGCTCTCCACTGCGTGTAGTGGCCTTCAACTGTTTGGAAGTTGAATTCAATGGATTAATGAAACTATACATCAAGCTTAAGTTTAAACAAATAAAACCTAAAGAAGCTCAGATATAAAATTTCACACAGTTTCATCAGCTCCCCACTGTCTATCCAACCAGGCATGACACCTTACAGGGTTGCAAAGATAAACTAGACAATGGTCTTCACTTTGTAAAAGCCTCCCATGGTTTTGAGCACAGGAACTTCACTGATACGTGAACAAGTATTTACCAGCACATGCAAAAACATGAAGGCATAGGACATACAGCAGCACCTTTATCACTGATCCTCCAAAGAGGCACAAGACTGAAGCAGACCAGCTGGGTACAGTAAGGGTAAGAATTCCAAACAGAAATATGATGTAGATTTATATATTTAAAAATAATCAACTCTTGTTCCCCGTGGGTGGAATACCTGCACTGTGAATTAAGCAGACTTTGCATTTCCCTGTTGCCCCAGCTGCACTGCATGCAATGCCTGTGTCACGCTCGGCTTTGCCAGCCAGCTGTTTAAACTCTCCTGAAGGGGAATATACTGTTCCTACAATCAAACTTATATAGCTTTTGTATTATCTGCATTTCTGCTATTTGCACTATCCTGCCTCAGAATGCCTAGATGCTAAAAACGTAGATGGTCTCAAAAAGCAAGAGACACATGAAAGGAACAAAGACTTCTCACTAATCCTTGAGATTTAAAGGTCTGGATACAACTTCTTTTTATCAGCCCCTTAAACCCAGAGGTTTAAGTAAATACTCCTAAACTGCTGTGAGAGCAGTGTGGGAGGTGGTAGAAATTTGTGTTAAACTTTGTATGAATTATTAGCTTTTGTCACATGCAAAGCCATTGTCAGAGACATGATGCTAACTGTAATAATCCTTTACCTGGCCACTACTGCTGGTCTGACATTCATATAGCTGAGCTGGGTGGAAAATACACAGCTCTGTGACACATACATACACACATACATATACACCTATATATATCTCAATCGTGTTTCATTTGAACAAAACCTGTACTGTGGATGTGTGCAGTTCACAGAACACACACAGTAGGTAACTACAACTATTTATTGTACTGCTTCCAGTGTGACTTGAAAAAATGTAGGAGCTGAAATATCATTTTTTAATTAAAAAAAAAAAAGGACTACAGAATGGATAGTTAAGTTGAGAATGGAGTCAACATAAATTGAATCTTTAAAGCTCAGTATTAACCATTATTCAGTTTCAGCACTCTAACTTTGGGAAAATGCCAGAGGCAGTTTTGAGCTCTGGCACTAATCAGTGCTCTAACAGAAATTCTCACATCAGCTCCTTTGTGTAGCTGCTCACCATCACCCCAACATTTTAAGCACAGAGACAACACAACAGAGCATATGGATCATTTGCACCAGCAGATTTTAAAGTAAACAGTGGGCAAAGAATGACCTGTTAATTCCCAAGGGCAATGAGACTTGTTAATAACGGAGAAATCCCATTAAGACATAAATGGCTTTGAGCCTCAGCTTGTAAAGCAGTTGCCCAACTCCCAACTCTTGTCACTATCATGTACTTCAAGTTTTCAAGGGAAGTAAAAAGGAAAAAAAATCCACCTTAAGTTTGTGTATCTACGTGAATGTGAAAATTACCAGTTTTAGTTAACAGTGATGACTGTCTCTAGTTACAGCAGTAATTGGGCTCACACATGACTAACACCATAATTTTATTATGAACCTAAATTTTAAACAAAGCAACAGAAGGGTCAAAATGACCCAAAACTGGACAGAAGACCTAACAGATAAACCACTGTAACACATCTTGGATCTTATCTTCAGCTGTGATTTGGATCGGGCCATGGAACGTCTTCCTGAAGATTTCTAATCTCTGACTTGGTCTTTCTGCCCTCAAAGAACCATGTTCACACCATTATCTTCTCTATCTTAATTGCTGCTAGCTTTTCCACACTCTCTCAGGATTATTTGGACTAAGAAACTAGATTACATCTGAAATATGTTACACACTAAGACATTTTATTTAACAAGACCAAACAAGTTTGGATTTTATCATAAATGTGGTTTGATGCCCCTAGTAAGGATCTGCTATTTACGATCAAAGTGTGTTCCCTCTTCACGGCGTATCCATTTATCTCCACCTACCAAGCATAAAACTCTAAACCAACAAGCAAACATGCACAAGCAGAAGCAGAGAGGCACCCAGCAAAATATGTACCAAATTCCCCTGTGCAGAGCAGTAAGAATTATGCAGGTACACTGAAGCCATTTTACATGAACAGGATCTACTCTTTTCTCTGAATAAAATTTCCCCTAAAGAATGACAAAAACACATTCTAATGATCAATAAGAAAAGTCTTTTTAAGCCCGATTACAAAACTGTTTCATTTACAATATTATAACACTGCTTCTACTAGAGTATTTATGTACCTTCTGTGTTGTTTTTATTTCTTTCTTCAGCAAACTCTGAAAGTAACCTGTAAAAAAATTTAGAAATCAGTCTGTTTTGTAGATCCAAATACTGCACTTTTCACATGAAGTTCAAATACAACTGACAAAAAAGACACCCTGATTTGATTTCAAGTTTCAGATAAAACCCAACAAATTTTAAAAGTAAGTAATATTTCATGTCTAAAATACCTTCAGGTGTATGGTGAAAGCTAATGAACTTAATTGAAATTCCAGTAGTATAAATTTAACTCTAAAGAAAGAACAATCCAATATAAGTATTTGCAGTATTTGAAATTTGGGGGTTGCTACATATTTGTCTGTACACTTACCATTCATAGTGATCATCTAATAAAAACAGTAATTTGAGCACAACTACAATAATTCCTGCAGCAAGAACATCATATTTCACTTTTCTTGTTGACTTATTTCCAGGCATAAGAGTCAGGAAATCCACTTCTCCAATACCAATCTTTTTCACCACTCGACAAGTCCAATTATGCAATTCATCTGATTAATACAAATAAAAATACAAAATGTTAAGAGAAGCTAGAAGTATTTTTACAGTGCAAATATGTTGGCCATTTGAGGAAAATGATGCTTAGGTCTTTCAGGACCATTTGACAGCCTTATGTTCCAGGCTGAGGAGTATTTTTGGATACTTTTAAAAATACTAGGCAACCTTCACTGTGCTTACATGAAAACACTTGTGACTTATAATAGAATCATATGGAGAATAAAAAAATCACATATTTAATACTGCTTTGATGTTACTTGAATCATGTAGTGAGATCATCCTGAACATTCTTGTGGGAAAGCCTATTGCAAACCCACAGAAATAGATTTTCAAAAAAATCCCCAAAAGCAAAAAACTTGTCACAAACTTTTTTCCTGCATGTTGACTCAACACCCATGGCAGGAATCAGCACTGCACAGAGGAGGAACAGGGCTGGCTGTAAAGAAGCTGCTGGGTATGGAGAGCAGTTTGATGGTGGCAGGGCAGCACTTGCTGCTCCCCCAGCAAAAGCTGCCGAGGTCACAGCTGCCTCTCCCTGCGCAGCCCAGTCGCAGCCGCCAGGGAGATCCAGCTGCAGCTCCACAAGATACACAGCACTCTATCTGCACAGTCTCTTATTACTCTGCTTATTTTTCACAGATACAAATCCCCCAAATTTCTCACCTTTCCAGTTCAGCAAGAAATACAGGAGTTGATTACATCACCATCAGATTCCACAAAGGTTAGCAATGTATGACTAAGTACAACCTTAATCCAGCTGTACTTACACTCTTGCTGCTTACAAAGTGTTCAGTAGGAACTCGTTTTTAATCCTCTCGCACATAACAGTAAAAGTTAAAAAAAAAGTGGAACTGAAATTTTCTTATAAACACTAGCAGCATACTTTGTTTTATTTCAGATACATAAATTAGTCTCTTCATTGGTATTTAGTGCCCTTTAACACTGACAATTCATTGCTTTTTTTTTAGGAGTTGTTAGACAACAGCAGCAGTCCTTTTTCAAATTTTTAAAAAAATGCTTATACATATTAAAATCTTAGTTGCAGGGGAAAGGACAACATATTCCTCTTCTGCAGTATTTTGAAAGAGTACTTAGCTTTGCATTTCTCTGTAAAAGATCTGAAAATGATGAATTTGTAGCCTTTTTTTTATTATTCAATTGATACTTCACAATCTGTAAAATAATGTAATCCTCTATGGGATCACAACACTGGCATAAAACTACAAAATCAGAATTACTACTCTGGAATTTTAGCCCTAAACCTGTTGGTTATCTTGTATTCATTCAATTGTGAATGAACAGAAAAACCAAACACTTTTATTCATCGTAACTAATTGCAAAATGAGACAGTAACTCCCTCCCCTACTATGAACTGTTGGAATGTTTTGAGAAAAAAAAATTTACAGGCAATCTGTCTGTGTAACTCATCTTCAGTGACAGTGGTATTTGACAGAAAGTATGGTAACCCAACAGACAGTTCACATACTAGGACATATTGGTCTTTCTTTGACAAGTCAATATTCAAGACTTAATTTTAGGATAGACAAAAAGAGTCAATACTTATGCATTATATGATTTCAGAACTAAATAATAAATCAAGTGAGACAGCAGCTGATCTGTCACACACCATCAATTAATATTAAAATAAATTGTAACATACAATAATATATAACACACAAAATGTATTCTTTGTTAAAGAACATACAGCCACCGTTCCATATGAAAATTCCAGAGCTAAGCAATCGGGTCCCAACTTGATGAATCATTTAGCTAAAGTTAATATATCACATGAATTCAAAAGGTGCCTCTTAGTTCACGTGGATACTGAAAGATTTAAAATGAAGTATCCACTCCACAGCCTTAGAGAGCCAACATCAGAGTGCCCTTGCATATCTGGGCCCATAATACATACTCTAAATGTTTGATGAAGGTGCTTTCTATAGAAAGAATATCTTTCAGTTCAAGCTTAAATGGGAATAAATTAGAAGGAAAAGAGCAGGCACTTTTGAAGTAGTAATTTAAGCCTTTTTGCTAGAGTTTAATAAACCACAGAAAAATTTTATCAGTTCAGGCTAGGGAAAATATTTACCAGGTAAATTGGCTTCCATCAAGTACTTCATGCACAGCATGTCTGGATGAAGAAAGCAGCTGTCTGTTATATCTGGAAAACGAGGCAGGTCTAAAAATGCTGCAAGCTCATGCATTTTGTTGAATACTTCTTCATATACAGGCCATGACTGAAAGACAGGGTTAGAGGGGGTTATACATTTGCTCTGTTACTATATCTGTTAATTATTTAAAATCAGTTATTGACGCTAAATTCTGAATTGTTTAATTGCAGGATTATTTATACAGATTCTTTTAGCACTCTATGACTAAACACATATGCAATGGAGCCAGACTGCAGTACTGCAAAGAGAAGCGTGTGCTAGTTTTAAATTCCATTAAATATATAAGGAACAAATAGAAAGTTGCTTCAGATCTCCCACCACTTCACCACCTTTCTTGTGAAAACCTCATTAGGTGTCCAGATGCTCCAAAACTTAGAGCTTTTGAAAAAAAACAATACAGATGCAAGTGAGGGGGAACTGTCTAAAGAGCTAAGAGGTCAGAGAAGCACAGGAGGTGGAGGCTGGAAGGGACTGCTTGAGACCATCGGGTCCAAGCCCCTGCTTGGGTCTGCTTGAGCAGGCTGCCCAGGACCACATCCCATCAGACACTGAACATCTCCATAGATGGCAGCTTCCAAGGTTTGTGGGAAATCTGCTCCAGTGTTTCACCAACCCGAATGTACGAAGGAAAAAAGATTTTGTTTCCCCTTACACTTAAATGGAATTTCTTGTATTTCAATTTGTGCCCATTTCTTCTCACCTAGTCACTGGATACCACTGAGGAGGATCTGGTTTTCCTCCTTTGCACCCTTCTGCAGGTACCACATCACACCCACCTCAAGTATCCTCCAGCTCCAGGATGAACAGTCACAGCTCTCTCTGCCTCCCCTCATTTGTCAGGCTCCACTCCATCATCTCCACAGCCCTTTACTGGTCTTACTCCACTTGTTCCCATCTCCCTCGTACTGGCTAGCCCAGAACAGAACCCAGCACTCCTGATGTGTATCACCACTGCCAAACAGACAGGAAGGACCCCCTGCCTCCCTTGAGGACTTGTGCAGTCACCACAACTGCTCAAAAATTGACAGTGACCTTGCAGTGGCATCTCAACACTGGTGCAGCATCTCATCACAGCCCATGAACCTTCATACATCCACTTGGTTCACATTTTCTCTAACCTGTTTCTCAAAAACTGAAGCAAAAAGCCCAATCATCACTTTAGCCTTCTCCTTGCACTTTGTGACCATATTCCCATACAGCACCCAACGCACATTCTTCAGAACCCTTCCATAGAATCTTTCATGTAATTTAGTTTAAAAAAAAAAAATTCCATATTTGCATATTTATTAGTGACTATAAATCTGAAATTATCTTTTTGAAACCATTGACTGCATGAAGAAAGTTCTCCCAATTTGTATTGGGGTTTGCTGCTATAGGAGAATATAACTTACAGAATGATTTTGACATATTTATTCATAATGAACTCAGCAGGACCTGAAGTTTGCGTAAGTATGGATGTAAGGTTTGACCCTCATTTCACAATACCTCAACTGTTTCATTAAACATTCTTAATTCTCTATAGTTTAAATGGTTACTTCAATTTGCCTCTAAAAGCAACAATTTCAGTTGACCAGGCTACTTTACCATTCTAAATGTATAAAAACCAATGATTTTCCTGCTTTAGCCATTGGTTCTAATTCAGCAGAGCACTTTATCATGTATTCATACTTTATAAAAGTCAATTTGTGCATATAGAACCTTCATTTAAAAGAAACTTGGCAGAGCATTACACTTCATGCACAGCTCCAAAACTTCCCTGAACAAGAGCGAATTCAGGCTTCTGGCCATTTTTTAGTTCAGATTATAAACAGAGTAACCGTGTTTACAAGAAGACACAATGTGATCTAATGTGGTTTTATTCAATCATTTGCTTTCATCTGTTTTAATATGAGCTCTTTAGCCAATGCTCAATTTTTGTTTTGCGTGATTACGAACACTACACTTTCTTTTTTTAAATGATCTCCCCTCAGACTGCAGTTCAGACTTGAATGAAGACATGCTTAGGCAAATGAATAATTCTGCTGTCACCTACTATTACACATGTAACTTTTTGTAAGAGTTAGGAAGTTGTATCATGTTCATTATAGTTTCTAAACAGAGTTAAAATTGGCTAAGACTGCTCCAGGACTATCTTGAGAAACAAGAAGAACACGCATTTCCAGAGTTCTGCAGAAGACCAGGCTCACAGTACTTTCCATTCCTTTTAAAAAGCAACACTAAGTTGAATACCAAACCAATCTTGGAACAAAACCTGAATCATATGTAACTTCACTTGAGTGTACTGGGAGAAAAGTTGAAGTCCCAGATAATTCAAATAAGAACATTACATGAATACTATTCATAATCAGATAGCAAGGAAATATGCTTTCCCCTAATGAAAAGCAGTTGAATTAGTATTTTCTTAATAATACGTCACATATGAAAATTAATTAAGACACTAGGAATTCAGTCATATGAAGCATTCCCATTCTCAAACATTAAACTATCACTAATAGAGCTATCCAAAGTCTAATTTGACACCGAGCTACTTTAAGGAATACAGATCTTAATCGGAGGACTCCAAGAGACACCTTTATCACCTTTTACCTGAGCTTCTCTCCCTGTACCAGGGCAAGAAGACAGCTTTCCTAACTTAGGTATTAGCAAATCAAACCTTCCTCCCTCTGCCCAATATCTACTTTTGTTTCCAAGCTTTTGTTTGCAATTTACAGAAGGCGATTTGGTTCTTTTCCAAAATGGCTAGAGAATGCTCTGCTTTGCATTGACAACTAATGCTTTCCTTTTTCTGAAGGCAAACAAGTGGTATAAAAACTACAAATAAAAATTAAGACTGAGAGCTACCACTTGGCTTATTTTAAAACCAGTGTTAACAGACAAAATCTGTTCTTTGTTGATGTGCGTTCATAAGAGACCTAAACACACTGGGAATGTGCATCCTAACAGAAGATAAAGATCAGCCAAATCAACTGCTACTTCCCAGGGTTTAAACCCTAAGCTCAAGAACATTCCCTGTAGTACTGTCATTGCTACAATGCAGTGCTGGGCCACGAGGATGATGCTGAACTGAACCCCACTTCCAGCAGCACAGCCACCTCTGGAACTGGAAGCTGCAAGCGTAGCTGCATCCAGCACAAGGTCTCACCTGCCTGGGACACAGGACAGGGCTGAAGGCTGAAAGGTCAGGGCTTAGGACACTGTAGGGTTTCTTCAGTAACCAAGCACTGGCTGCTTTCACCAGTCACCGTATACCCTGTTCATACTCTGTTTAACTCTGAAAGAGCTTGAGTTCATTCAGCAAATCTTTTATTCTGCAAAATATCAAACATCCTGGGAGGGTTAAAAGAGAAAGAACTCCCAAATTCCACACAACCAACACAACAAATGTTGAGACAATATTAAGAAAAAGAAAGATGCAACGAACAAGCAGCCTCAAAATTAATAAAAGTTATCACCACCTACCTAGCTACGTACCACTGCCAAAAAAAAAAAAACCAAAAAAACCTGATAAAACAAGTTGCACTGGAAGTCAACCAGCAAATCCACTAGGAAAGCAAGACCCAGAGCCAGGGCCTCCCTCCTTCAGTTAAAAAAACTCTGCCTCCAGCAACCCATGATTAAACCCCAAGGGAGGAGTACTTGGACAATAGAGGACAGTGTTAGATCATATGCCACACACTCTCCAAGTATAACTTTCACTTATCCAATCATAAATTAAAAAATTCAAGATGTATTTCTGTGCTAAATATTAGGACAACTCCCCTGTCCATCACCACGTGAAGTTACTGAGCTCTCACCTTGTTTCGGGAACCTGGGAAACACAACAAAAACCACATATAAAACTCAAGTTACAAACCCTTAAGGGCACCTAATAATTCCAGGAAGACTGACAGAAAACCCTTCTAAAGCTATGACACCTGCTAGCCTTTTCAGGTGTTTTGCAAGCTGGGATTCCTTCAGACTTATCAACAATGCTGACAGGGTCTGTAACTTGTCTAGATGGGGTACAGAGGTTGCCAAGATCTTTCTTTAAGCATTGTCTTTAAAACCTTTGTATCTTATTCCCACACATGACAAATAAGGTCACTACAGGTCTTCTCCAGAAAGCAGTATAGAAGATTAGTACTACCTGAGAATACTTTCTCCTGCCCTGTGAGCACAGGAGAACAAAATACACATGGTTGAGTCGGTGAAGAAGTGTCTTTAACAAGACTTTCATAATGATAAATATTCATTTAACTATTTAAATCAGTCATCTTTATCTTTCAAAGTTAGATGGCATTTTTCACTTGTATTAGAAAACAACAAACTGGTTTTCAGGAGCAGAGGAGCCAAACTATTAGCATGATAATCAGATCACAGTAACAGGTAATTGTTTTGAGTAAGCCAAGATTGCAGCCTCTCCTACTTGTTTGGACAATATCAGAATGTTGCTGATCAACAAGTAGAAAACAGTATGCACTAGCTGGCTTTCTAGAACAATTTGCAGGCTCCATAGTTTCTTGTTTTAAATGTGGTCTGACTGAGTCTCTTCTTAGATGACTGCACAGGCCATTTCCTTCTCCCGTATCAGGACAATATCCCATTACTTACATATTCACAAGATTCACAATTCGGCTTATATTATAATGATAATGTTCTATTATCATTAATTTAGTTATTCTAAATTCTTCATTTTATATTCTTCCCTTCCATCCTTCTTTCCTGTTCAGCGCTTTTTTTTGCACCACAACTCCCTTCCTCATCATCCTTCTACCTGTGCATTTCCATCCTGAGACCCATTTTTTCCCTGTGCCTGCACATCCTCTAAAGTTCTACCTTCCCTGTGCTGCTCACATGCCACAATGGACATTTTTTCCCCAGAGATTTGTTTAATGACCATTTAGCACTGAAACCTAGTAAGGTCTGACTCATTTTTTCATTATCAGCTTTTTGTAAGTCTCAGGGAATCTTTTAATGTCTAGAGCTGGATATGCTGGCAATAATCCAAAACTCAGCAAGGCTTCATCATTTTTAAGATGACAAATTCAACTTAGACCAAGTTTGAAAAACAGTACAGTAAACTTATCAGGAAATGGATTTAAAAAGCCGTTTAACTTGTAGGTTTCGAAAACAACATGTTATGAGGGTTTAAGAAGCGGTTTTTTGCAACACAATCCAGAATTTTGGTTCAGACCTTGTGTAAAGCAGGGCATGCTCACAAAATAAAAGATATTTATTGTAAAAAATAATAAACCAAATAGCTGCCCTAATGTGTGTAAACATCTTTGAAAGCTGCCTGGATTGAAACACACATTCCCAGGAACCCAAGCTGGCTTTACATTTACATAAGGTAAAATTAGGTACCAACAATGAGCAGAGCAGTCAAGTTCTCAATGGCACCTGGCTCACCTTACTTTGCTTCTGCTGCTCAACTGGTTCAGACATATCTGGTCATCTGCAGCATGAGCCTGATGTGGGATGACACCAGCCACAGCGCATGCAGGTTGCATAGAAGAATTGACAGTAGAGACAATAACTGTATTAACTGTGAAATTTACCCCCAAGTTAGTATTTAAAACTGAATGAAATTACCTTGTGGACCAATCATTACATACTAGATCATTAATGTGGTCACTAATCTTTTTTTTCATGTTTTTTGTGTATTCTTACAGTACTACTAATCTGGCTACCTCCCACATAAACACACAGCAACAAATATTGCTGATTTCTTTTCAAACAACATTGGTTTTCCCCCTTGCCTGACCTCTATCTACCTCTCAGGCACCACCTGAGAGCAGCCACAAACTAATGAAATAGCCATCAAACACAAATTAAATGTACTTCAACACTGTGTATTATGATGAATGCAAACTTTTTAAAAATAGGAAACACTGAAACTTTTTTTGCCATCTAACCTAGCTGGAAAAAAACGAATGCAGTCAACTTTGTTACATGGTTAGATTCTGTGTAGTCCTTTCAGGAAAGCATTCTTTACCAGAGCGTAAGGTATATGGAAAAGACATAAGCAATATTTAAAGAGACTTTTTAAAGGTCCCTTCCAACCCAAACCCAAACCATTTTGTGATTCTATGACATTGTCAGCACTGTCACCACTTGTGTACAGAAACACCCAGGCTTGTGATTTGCTGGTGAGTGTGAAAATGTATGGGGGGGAACCCCTGCACCCTTCTCCTGCCTCCTTTCCTAGGCCACCATCAGAAACAGGAGAATGAACAGACCCCATGCGCCTCACATCTGACTCAGGGCACTCATTTTAACATGGACTAAATGAGTGGACAGATTTCTCCAAAGCCTGATATCCATGAATCACATACAGATGCCAATGTAACAGCGAGAGGGTGTGCCTGGCATTATTAAAAGGGAACCAAATGACAAGAAGAAGACAGGTGAAACTGCTATAACTCCATTTAGATAACTCCAAAGAAACATGCATCTTGGGAAACTTCTTCCATTAGAAAAGACAAAAGAGACCAAGCACACAAGTAAAGCTGCTCCTTTACAAGCCTGCCATCAAGCAGAAGGAAGAAGTAAAAGGAAATCAATTTGTCCACCTGGAAGATAGGCAGACAGGTTGCCCAAGTTATCTGTCTGGTAACAAAAGGGCAGAAAAGAAGAAAAAAGAAGTCAGGATACCATTTGAAAAATCATAGAAGTCACACTGGCAGGCTCCTCTCTCCTTTTAATAACTGTTTCAGCTGCAACAGCTACTAAAAAATTAAAATCCCAAATTACTCCTGATCACTGTTGTAAGAGGAAGTGAGAAGGGTCTTTGTATAGCAAAAAGATTAATTTTAGAAAATGACTCAATAAACAAAGTTTATGCACTTTTGAGAGAAAAAAATAGGTGCTAGGATATTAGAGTGCATTAAACTGATACACACAATTTTTACTGAAGAATTTAAGATGGCATGAGGATGAGCCAGCAACCCACACACGAAGAGAAAAAAAGCCAACTGAACATCCAATACAGCTGTAATCCTTTAGTAGGAAATAAAATTTTTTGGCTGCCTAACAGACTTTTTAATAGGCTACTTTCAGGGGAAGACATATTTTTCATTACACGATTCCTAGTTAAAGTGGTGCTTGAATAAATGAGTTTCAATATTATTAAACCACGAGAGACACGTGCTCGAGCATTAGCTTTTTCATGCTCATAAGCTAAGTCTGTCAAATACCACTTTTCTAAAACAATGTAGTCTTTCTAAAAATACATAGAGCATTCCAATAAAAAGCTGAAATTGAAGTTTAAGAGTTTGGGAACAAATTTTATTGAATTTCATAAATATTTTGGTAGGTTTGTTTTCTTTCTTCATTAAGTAATGCTAAAGACAGGTATGGACAAGCTAGAGTTTCTGTTACACAACAGCAAGCTCTCATGATAAACTTGATTACAATAACCCTTTCAGCAGTGAACTTCCTCCTCAGCTTTTTTTCTTTCAAATAAAAGCCTCACCCTTGCTTCTTTTCATTCTGCACTACTTTCTATCCTGAAAAAGTACTGCATGCACCTGCACAAAAAATACAGAGTTAGGCAGAGAGAAAATAAACCCACCAATAGATAGACACCCACCCCCACAAAAAATTAAGATTACAAGGTATCTCAAAACACCAGCAGACCAAAGCAGGAATCCCTGCTTGTTTGGGAAAGTGAAAGTAGCATAGTTGATTAGCAGAATTTGTATAGATACAATTTTATCCCTCTTAAAAGATTTTTTTAAAATAAACAAGAATGACCGGCTTCTGTCTTACTTTGAATTCTTTAAAGAGTTACCACTGAAAAAAAGAAATAAAAAAAATCATATGGCAATCAAAGTCATTCAAATTTTAGTCAGGAAAAGAGGCTCTTACACGTAAGACCTGGAATATTTTGAGAAGAAGACTTCATCAAACAGAGGAACGTGACTAAGAGCCAGTCTGATGGATACACTTTCCAGGGAAGCAGAAAGTTGTTTTTATTCCAGTCCAAACTCTCCAGAAGAAAACAGCAAACATTTTGACCTGCATTTATGAGTTCACTAACAGATTTAGTCAGGAATTAGTCTGTTTGAATCAGACCCAAACTAAAACATATATGTGCAATCCACCAAAACCCAAAGTGTTAGACAATCCATATGTCAGCAGTTTCCTCAGAGCTGTGTGATGACTTGAAGACAGTAGCAGATTATTAAGGGATACAAAATCCTTTTGAAAAGCCACTGTGGAAAAAAAAAAAAATACAGGCACCATTTTACAGCATTTAGAAAATCTTCAGGTTTCCTCATGACTGTGGCACAAACCCACCCCAGTCTCTCAAGTAGGTCTTTGTCCCAGCTTTCCACCTTGGGATAGAGCAGCACAACACCACCCCCGAGAGCCTGGCAGGAGCAGCCGTTGCGTGACCAGGGGGAACGACCAGCATCAAAGGAGGAGACAGAACCAAATATTCTGCAACTGGGTCGGTTTCACATGGCTTGTACTAATGCAGGCCTAAACTCCATATTAAACAAGGAAAAGATACAGAGCAGCTCACTACTTCCTGCATGCTGAGCTAAGACGCTATCTTGGTTAAGAAACAATATGAGATGAAACAGTAATGACTACACCCTGTGCACTTACAGAGCCTCAGCTAAAAGCATGCTCTCTTCAGTAATTCCTAAATTTCATATGCTCAACAGTAAAACCTTAATCTCTATTCAAAGAAGTGAAAAGAAGAGAGTATTAACTTCATCTGTTCATAAATCCAAGACCTGTACCTGCTTTTAGGGCCAAAAGAGGACTGCACAGAACTGAAGACTGTTTAGAAATATTAAGAGTAAAGTACAAAACCCCTTAAGCTGCGGTCCCTGTCAGCCCAGGATGGCTCCCCCACGACCTCGAATTTATTTACTCTTACATGGCTTTCCATGTTTCTCCTCTTGCCACATTTCTAGGCCAGGCTTCTTGCAAGTGTTCCTGCTTCCTCCTGGCATCGGGATCATCACTACCACTCAACAGTAAGGAATTTTACATTGTGAGATCTTAAACAAGCTTTAGCCTTTATAGCTCCTCCATCAAAACAAACCAAAAGGTCACTACAAAAATACAAGCATGAAAAATCTTTTTTTCAAATAGCAAAGATTCTGCTTAAGAAAAATGCGTAATATTTATTGCTTAGAATTCTTTGGTGTAGGCTAGACATACCCCTTTTATGCAATGATTTTGTATACTTTTACCATTTAATCATTCCCCAACATTTTTCAAGTTGAATAAGCAACCTCCTGAGATCTCTAAATCTGAAACTTTATTGGACCATATTTAGTTCACCTAACTTAAAGGCTTGAACTATGACTTTAAAAGAGTTGTTCTAAGATAACTAGTTAATGAAAAATGAAGTTTTATGATCTTAAAAAAAGTCTCCCCAGAATACAAAACCCACAAACTGAAAGCCTAACTGAAACCCCAGAATAAAAAAAAAAGTGGTTGTACCACATCAAACCAAAAAATCTATTTAGCCTTGCACCCAGAAGCGAGCAAGCAAAATGTGCAGGGAGGAATTTATGAACCAAGCAAGCCATGACACTACCAAACATCTGTCCAGCTTCATACCATTTGTGGCTGACTCAGCAGTGAGATCTATTCTTTTTTTCCAGATCCCTATTCCTTCATGGCATTTGTACAGTCAGCATATCTGGCCCTTTTAACATCCAGAGCATCCTCTAAGGCAAGGAATTTCACCAGTTACCCACAAAACATATGTGGCCACATCCCCTGCTGTTTGATTCTGAACCTGCAAACCAGCAACCTTTGCTGACACCTTCCTTGCATTGGAGGAGACATTGAACAATTGCCTGCTGAACATGTTCTACAAACTATCACCACATCTTCCTCTTAGTCACCTCTTCTTTAGGTAGAAAGATAAGTAGATAATATTAATTATTTCTTGTACGAAAATTGCCCCATTTGATAATCCTTGTTGTGACTCTCTGTACCTCTCAGTTCTTCTGCAACTTTGACAAAGGAAGGGTAAGAAAAGCAAAACACCCAATCAAAATTCCATGTAGTATTTAAGATACAGGTACATGATAGATTTATACATTAACATAAAATTTTTTTCATCTCCATTCTTTTATCAGATGTCAGGAGTTATTAGAAAATAATTGTAATGTAGCTGGGCTAAAACAACTGCATGTTCAAAAACTCCATCATGAAGGGATTACAGAAACCTGTACAATTAAGATCACACAGATATGTAACCTAAGGCTGGTACATGAACATAGCAGCATTGATAACACCAGCTTTCAGAGAACCCTACAAATCAAATTTTCTTAATACTATCTTTTCTACATAGAATAAAGATATTCATGTCAGCTGTTGAACAAGAAGTCTGAGAAATTTCAAGCAGTATTTCTCCATCTGTATTCTCGTAGCTATGAAGCTTCAAAATTATGTATCTCTGTTGACGCCAAAAGGGGGGTGTTTGACTTATTCCAAACTGCTCACATAGGATTCAGAATTTTATTAAGGAAAAAAAAAAGAGAAGGAAAGTGAAAAAAACCAAGACTGAATAGAATGATGAAGACTATGGAACTTGCAGGTATACTTTTGTTTACACTGGGATTTTTTTTTTCTAAATTATCATTCTTCTTTCAAAATTCCTTCTTCAAGTGTAAGAAATCCTGGCATGTACCCATGATATGCATTTTACTTTTTCTACAAGGTTTACTCATCAGAAATGGTCAGCAGACCATTTTATTCAAAAAAGCATCTTGAGACTAGAAAATTATTTAACATATTATTAGCATAGCATGGTTGTCATCTACCAAATCAGCAACACTAAAACAGCCACCAAACAGTATAAATCATTTCCACAATAACAATTCCAGTGCAATGACCTCACACAATATTCAGAATACAAAAGTATACTGAGATTTTCACTCCCTCTAAGAGAGTGGGACATGAAACATAAAGCCTTAGAACAGTGATTCACTTCACCTGTCCCTCCTAGAAGAGTACTATAATTAGGAGACTAAATCCACACCCACAACTAAAGAAACACCAGCATTTAAGAAATAATGTCCAGTTTATAAACTTCTGCTCACATATTCAAACTCTGTAATAGAGCAAACTCTAATCCTTCTGCTTTTAAGTTGATGAAATTACAGTACCATAAATAGCACCTTTGATATAAAACAATCACAGAGAATGAACTATCATTTGCTGTATGAAAGCACTCAGCCACATGGCATCCAATTTAGGGTACAAATCAAGGAATTACACCAGAAAACCCAAGAGAGACACTGGCCTGAAGAGTGAAACAAATACCTGTATTTTTAGCAATGCTTAAAAAAGTCATCATGAGATTTCCAAGGACCTTCAGTGGTCAATATTACAGTTTCATATGAAGTTATGCCTTGAGCTATGAGCAGAACACTCTACAGACATTCCTAAGTAAAACCACCCCCACAGACACTCTGCTTTTCCCTAAGTACTTCATGGTTCAATGACAGAACTCACTCTTCCCTGTGGTGCAATGAAATTCACCACTGATCTGTTTCATTATGTGAGGAGATATTAATTCTTTCAGTACTGAAAAGAATGATGAAGAAGTCCTTAGACTTTGTTACCAGTGCAAGGTGGGAAGAATTACCAGCATGAGTGAAAACAGCTCACAACCTTTGCAAGCATGTGAAGACCTCCAGAAGAGCTGAGTGTAGGCAAGAAGAGAGAAGCATCAATACTCTAATAACAGTCCCTCTGCTAATCTCTGTCTGTCCTTCCTTGCTATCTGCATTTACGTGATCTAATGAAAATACTCTCAGTAAGTAAGAGAGTAGCTACTTTTCAAAGCTTCTCAGGCAAGATTCCATCTAAGTTTATACACTTCAAACACAGTAAAATATCTGTGATATGCTCCTGACTGCAGGAAACAAAACAAAAGCAGCTCAAAGTATCTAAACCAAAATGCAAACAAGTGTTTCCAATGTGAATAAGCCAAGCAATACACTTAGATCACAGGAGTGATAGTTTCCTTATGTTACTAGGTACTGCAAATTCAAAGACTCAGTTTTCAATAAACCCATAATATTGATGCTACTCCTGGACAGAACATAGATAAATGATTCAACCAATCCTAGCAGCATATTTTACATGAATCCCCTCACACTTTGTAACGAGCTGGTAGAGATTATTAGAAATTATTGGGATTGAATGCCAAATTACTTCTAAAATTAAGCCATTATGCTCGAAAGCTAAGGACTACCACTAATTCCTAGTTTTGGCTGCATACGGCAGGTAACTATCAAAGCACTGAGCAATTGTCTTTCCTTAATCCATGAGAAACCCTCCATTTTTATATTTTCCTCCAGGCTACCTGACAGTTCTTCTGCCCCCAACATTCACAGGGAAATCAAAATCAGGAGGCATCTTAAATTACTTAAACTTTTCAGCTAAATTTACAAAACAAAATGGCTTTTACTATGCTTGAACAAAGCTGAACTGATTCACATACATTTTTGTGGCACATCCCCATGTAATTCAAAGCAGTTTTACTGAGCTACTGAGTTGTTGGATGGTCACAAGGCACTAAGTGTTTACATGGTACAAGTATTAACAACCATATTCCCATTGTAATATTGCCTGTAATAAAGAGAATGAGAAAAAGGATATAAATCTGAGGTTCCATATCTTTAACCCATCTGCAGCAGTAAAACTCTGAAACACTTAACCATACTGTAACATAAATGATTAACATTACATGTCATTTTGAATATGGAAGACAAGTCCCACACTGTGTAGCACTGCACAAGGATACAAGTCCAAAGTTTAAACCTCATTCCCAAGTAGACCTCTCCAAATACAGTCCTGGTAGGTCACTACACTCCCAGACAGGTCCACCATATTCCTCTTTCGATGGTGGGATAACTGGATAAAGGGAAAACCACCAAAAAAAGATGCCACTTTTGAAGCAGGGAGGCATTTGACTGCACAGTGCTCAGAGACAACCTCTGAGATGAAAAAAAGACAAGAAACTATAGATATTCTGCAAAGAAACACAATGTAGAGGTGGCTAAGCTGCAAGCAGCAGGAAAACTAAAAAAACCCCAAACAACCCCAAAATCTTGAATTTCAATGCCACAGGTAAATAGGTAAGTCATGAAATAGGAAGAAAAGCAAGACTGTGCTATAATTGGAAAAAGAACATGAATCCATTGCACTGAAATCATATGTAAGGAAGAGAAGAATTATATCTACAAAAAAGTAAACCACTATCAGATAAAATGGAGTATTTTACAAAGGAGAGGCCCAGATAATTTACACACAAGAAGCTTCAAGGAAATAACTGAGGAGTTCTCTGAAACACAAATGTTGTTTTTTGAATAATCTTAAGAAATTCTAAACATCAAAGGACTCTCCACTTTAATATGCAGAATTTTAAAAAAATGTAAAATGGGAGATTCAGGAACTGTAGAATGATTAGCTTGGCATAGATCCTGAACAAATTAATACTGTGGCAATGGGAAAGACAGAAGCTAAAAATATCCTGTCAGTCAAGCAACCTTTGTAAGGTCAGGAGAGGAGAGAGTGGACTGAAGCTCCAGCTCCCACAAGAAGCTGATCTGAAAAACCTTTCTCCTTCTTGACAGGAAACCTAAAGGGGAACCAAACCAAAATTACCACCAAGTCTCACTGGAAGAACATAACTCATAATTTCCTCAACACTCAAGAGCTGCTGGAATAAGGCATTGCTTTATTATCCTTACAGCTCTGCCGGAAAGCGAAGCACGCAGAACAAAGGTGCAGAACAGAAGCACGCTTGATTTGATAGCAGTGGAGCAGCCATCTCAGAAATCAGATCTCTCAAATCCTCAGCAGAAGTGAGATTTGATTAAAGCTGCCACAGAAACATGGGTGACAGAAGGATTACTGGCAGAGAAATATGGATACAAAAGTGCTGCCAAGAATAAAACCACGCAACATGAAAAAAATTGAAGAGAAGAACAAAAAGAAAACACAAACTACAGAATACTGTAAAGGAAGAAACCAAAGAGCTGGAAGGTTTCCAGGCAGAACAGAGAAGAATGATCATCTCAATTTTTCAATGAAACCTTTCACTCCTAAATGAAAGAGAAGTAAATTTACTAATCCAAGCTAGGGAGGGTGTGTGTGTGAATGCAGTAGTGCAAAGTATGTACTCCTCCTGATGCCTTATCCTGGTCTTAAAAATCAAGAAGCGAACATGGTTAGAAGGGGAAAAAGGGTTTTACCTTGGTATTTATTGTAAGGATCCTTAGGTGCACCACGAACAGGTCGAATGCACCTCTATGCACCCCACCATCGCCACCGCCAAGTCCCCTCTTCTAGATCTGATCTTACATTCCAGGTCTTACTAATTAGCATATCTATCAAATATTCCCCAATGAGAGGCTCAAATGAGCCCCCCCTCCCAAGGAACCTTCCTCTGGATGGTTCTATCTTAGTTTACAAAATGTGTTCTGGAGAGGACCTTGGGGTCTGGGCACCCTGGCACCCTAACTACGAAGCCTCTAAAATGTTAAGTCTCTTGGCTTAACAAACAAGTCCAAGAATGTAGGCAAAAAGCACCGAGAATACAGAAGTTGCAGAAAGGTATAACAGGGGTATAAAAGAAAAGACAAAAATCATCATGGCATCACTCCAACACAAATAAAATAAAGCCAAAGCACCATACAGAATAAAACACTTCACGCTCAAGTGGCACATTCTCAAAAGAGCTGAAGATTTCCAGTCTACTTTATAAATACATTGTAGCATCTACTTCAACACCTATCACAGGTTATCATTAGGGAAAGGAAAGCCTTGGATGAATTACAGAGCACCAAACATTTGTTTTCAAACTCTTCAATTTTCCATCAAAGCCAACATCAGTTCATAATGGAGCACTAACTTAAAAGTTCTTATTTAACTGAACACAACTGAGCTGCCCAGAGCTACTGGCCTAATCCAACACAGACCAAAAGAAACATTATTTTAATGTAGAATGATAAGCCATTAAACCTGAAAGAAACAAGGTATCAGCAAGAAGATAAGAACAAGAAGCTTTTCTGGCATGTGGGATAAAGGGTAGAAAATCATGATACGCGATTTTGAGTTTCAGGATTCCTCTCTCTTGTCCAGAACAGTGATTTAAGACAAGCAGAGTACATTTCTGCCACTTTACCAGGATGCATTCTAGAATTTTCCACAGGCAAAGGTACGGAAGAATGCTAACACCATTCTCAGCTGGCAGTTTAGAAAGCATTTCTGTATCATGGAAATTTCTGAGGAGTAACACTAGGAGTCATTTAAGAATCAAGACATCTAGGGATGGAAATAGGTGAGTATATAGAGCAGAATTCAAACTAAACAGTGCTTCTGTTAATCTAAGTTGGAGATTGGATGCGTAAAAAGAAAGAAACAAAAAAAAGTTATACTAAGACAATCAAAAAGTAGCATAGATGGTAATTTTATTGTGAGCTGGCAAGGTCAAATCTGTTGAGGTAAGTACATTCCCTGTTATAGGCAGCAATACTCTGGATAATAAAAACAAACAAAAACTTTCTCCACAGAAAAAGAGAGGATGGAATTAAATTACAAAATAAAAAAGGAAGTACTTTTAAGATACAGATTCCTAAGCAGCAGGGTGTATCAACAACGCTGTCAACACTGAAATATTCGAGGGCCTTGTAAAACACACAGATTTAGAATTGTGCAGCTACTTCCACCTAAGAGGAAGGGAAGGGGGATGGGGAATGGAGAAAGGCTTATAGAGAAGCCATCCCATGACCACACCCCAGGGCAGAAGAAGAAGTAGCAAGGATAATTCAGTAAATACCCATTCCTTTTGTCTTCCGGGGCAAGGTAGTAGACAGGTCTGAATAGGATTCAACTAACCCACCAAGCTCAACTTTCTCCAGGCCCGCCCCTAATCCCTGGGGGAAGAAAAAGATTCTTAACTCATGTCTTCCTAAAGTTTTATTTTAAATTTGGAGAAGAGATTGAGAGAAGGGAACTTCTCTGAGGTCACACATTATGCTCCTTGCCAAGTCCAGACACTTGTGCATGGAGAGATCACAATTTCCAAAGCTCTTTAGCACAACAGGATCTGAAAGATGCTTATGAGACTACACCTATCCTGTTGCACACAGCACATACCCCAAAGTCACGTGGTTGTTATCTTCAGTACTTTAGTAAATCATGTTGCCCAACATCCATGGGAGTGACCTGCTTACCTATATGTATATATATACACATACATTTAAATTTGTATGTGTGTGAAGAATGTGAGCATCAAAACCAAAAATTACTTTTGGACATAAAAAAAAAATCCACTTTGCATTAAAGGTAAAATACACAAAAAATAGTGTGTTTTATAAAAAGTAGTGAAAGCTAAAGGTAAATTTGAGACAGCAAAAAAAAGCACAACCAACTTTTAAGCACGAACAAAATTATACTTAAAAACTAATTGGGTATACAGTCCCAAGTCAAGAATGCATGGAAAGACACCTATGGCAAAGACAAGTTGTTGACAGCTCAAGACAAAAGGGATGCTTTAATCAATTTTGTATAAGGACAAAGATAGATCCCTAAAAGCAAATAGAGGATGCGTATCTTAAAGACGTATCCCTATGTCACACAGAAATCAAAGAGGGAATTTTTGTGCAGGTGGAGGACATATAATACCAATAAAATTATACAAGCTGAAAGCAAATTATCCACTAAACTTTATATATACCACTACCAATTTACAAATACATTTTAAGTCCTACACCAATGGGCTTTAAAAGAAATAGATATCCTAAAATCCTAGATATCCTATGTGCATTAAAAAGGGAACAAAGGTGACTTCCACCTAAAAGAGAAAAGATGACTGCACTTATCAAAGACGTTTTGGCCACTGGCACAAGCCTTAGGATGAGCAGAGATTTACTGCAGTTAAACAATTTGCAACTAGTAAGAAAAAAACCTTGACCTCCTGCACAGAACAAAACAAAATACTTAAGCAACTTATTCTTTCTTCATACACACAAAAAGATTTTAATCAAATGGAATAAGAATACTTGTTTTAGAAAAAGGAAATTTTGCTTTTCCACCCTTGTACTGGGAAATTTGAAGTTCTGAATAAAGCAGGAGCATCTTCCTGCTGCTGCTCTTTGCCCTGTTAATGCTCTAATTGTACATTTAGGTAAAAACCTATTTTCCAAAGGCTAACTTCTAACATACACAAGATTTTAATAGAGGAAAGGATAAATAAGATGACTAATCAAGTAAAAGCTTAGAAAACTGTCTTGGAGCAATGGAAAGATAAAGACTCAATGGAAGATAACTCATTTTTCACAAAGATCTTCTATAAAGTACTTTTATCCTTCGTAAAACACTTTTGAGTAATACTGATCTCCAGCTAGGCCCTGACACCTGTCTAAAAGTTACACATCACTATAAAGATGATACAGAGAGCTGGAGGCTCCTTTTCTCTTTATTTATGAGACAGTCATGCCCAGAGCTCCCAGATCTTTGGACAGAAGTGTTCAGACACAACCACCTTTGTGGCAGGTATTTTAAATAAAATTCAGTTTGAGCAGAATGAAGAATTATGCCCTTCTTGTCAGCTGTTCCATTACCAAAATATGAAGGGCCTATCCGCCACCTATACTGAAAATGTGAAATAGAATACAAGGCACACTTGAGGTTGGAAGGGACCTCTGGAGATTATATATACACTCCAACACCTCTGCTGAAAGCAGGATCAACTTCAGCAAGCTGCTCAGGACTGTGTCCCATCAGGTTTTGTGTACCTCTGAAGATATGGACTCCACAGAGGTCCAGGGTCGCCCGTTCCAGCACTCAATCACCCTCACACAGTGAAAAAGTTTTATATTTAAATGAAATTTCCTGTATTTCAGTTGTCTCCTGTTCTTCCACTGCACATCACCAAGAAGAAAGCCTGACTCCATCGTCACTCCTCCCTGACAAGATATTTATACGCATTACTGAAATCCCCCCCAGCCTTCCCCTCTCAGTGATAAAACCCCCAGCTCTCTCAGCCTCTCCCTGTACAGGAGATACTGCAATCACCCTAATTGCTAAGCAGTATGCAACACAGGGAAAAACTGTCAGTGATACAGACTCCATTCCTAAATTACACAGCACACAAGTTCATCACAGCTGGAAAGCCTCAAACTAGTCACATTCCTTGCATATGGAATAGCACTACTAAATGACAAGTCATAAAAAACCCCTTGTGCATGTGCATGTGTACATCCACATACCACTACACAGAAAGTAAATGTGACTCACCTTGTAATAATGTTGCATTTACTTTTTTAAAACCTGTAATAACTTCAACCTTGTACAAATTCAGCATATTTCAGGTATGTGGGAAATTGTTACTAAAAAGTCTTTAAGCCACTGAGACTATTTATATACAAGATGAGCCTCATCAAGTTAGGCTTCATCTGCACTTAACTGATAAAATGATATTTAGTATGATTTCAAATCCTTCAAGTTTCTATAACATAATTACTTCTTGATTCAAATTTGGGATGCATAGGACACAACTAAACGCACTAAAAATCTGTTCAAAATAAAATAGGAGACATATGGAATAGTCCTGTCAGTTATCAAAATTTTGGAACATGTTTGCAGCTTATATTCATCAGACTTGAAGCACAACAAATAATGGCATTAGAGCGACTTACACCCTGGTCATAACAGCCATAGTATCATAAAGGTTTTTAAGATAATTGTCTACAAAATATTCTATACAGAGCACAAAGCAGAAAAGAATGTAGGCTACATTTTCAGAATGCAGTATTATACAATCTCATTTCCTGCTCCAGGACAACAACCTCATCTCTTGAATTTCTCAAAACTCAGATGTCAAAACTAGACACAGTAAGACATTGGTAATCTCAGTGCTGAGACGAGAAACATGAGATGTAGGAAAGGGCTAGTAAGGATTTTGCAATTATCAGCCTCATAATGTAGTAAAAGAACATTGAAACTAAATAAACCTGAGGATGCCTTACTAAAGTAACACTGAAGGTAAAGTAAGGAGAAGATATTTCTGAAAAGAGGAAACCACAATAATACTGGAGTGACTGGAAAACAAATGGTACAGTAAGCTTACAGAACTGTACCTATGTATCTCAACGGAAACACAGTTAAGAGATTACTTGATTAGTGTGCATATCTACTTATGCTTTGGAAGTGAGGGGTGCAGCCCTGTCCCAAAAGGAAACAGTAAGATCCTCCAAAGGCAACTGTCATCTCCTCTCTGTAAACCAGTTCTCCCACTTTGAGGTACGGTACAAGCTCTACAGCTGCAATTCACAAAACAAAAACTCATCCAGGAGACGGAGGCAAAGAAGGACAAAGACTTAAAAACCAAGTTTATACTCATATTTTGACCCAACAGATATTTTCTGTTAAGGAAATATCTAAGACAAAGAAATCAAGAGGTTTTATATTCAATTTATCTCCTGATTTTTAGAAGTTGAGGTCATAATTCTCATTTATCCAAACAGGAAAGCAGTAATATAAAACCAAAAATAATATAAATGCTAAAACTTCTGAAGGCACAGCTCCTGAACAACTCATGACCTGCTGAATATAAGCTACATATTGGAGAACGGTAATGTTACTTGCAACCTCATCAGTGAGGGCTTGGCAGAATTGCTGCTTTCTGCTCTTAAAAGCTAAGATTTTATTTGCACACTTCAAAATTCCATAACAATTTTTTATCTGCAACAGAAATGTCATTGGGCAATTGTCACCACAATAGATAAGAATCTTAAATAAGGGAAATTTAAATTTCACTCAAGACTGTCCATTACTATTCAGTTCCTAGAAGAGCTGTAGCCCCTTACATAGATTTTAGGCTTGATATATTTCAACCAGTACAGCAAGAAACAGAACAAGAGATAACATCTAAACCATATTTTATGAAAAGAACATGGAATTACAAACAAATTCAAGAGACATTTCAAATAAGCACCAAAAGGGATAATATATTGCCCTTAGACTTGAAGCCAAATCCTGTTTCTGAGTGCTTCAAGAGCAGTTCTGAATGCCCTTTTCTCCACAAGTACTTATTGATTTCATTTTAACTTAGGTAATCAGCTTAATAAGACTAGTTAAAGATTAAAGCACTCCAAGTCATAGAGTGCACTAGTTTCTGCCAGGCTCCAATACCGTGCAACTTGAACCCTACTACATAACAACAGATTTAATCAATCCATTAGTACAGTGACCAAAATAATTAAAATACCACTAAATAACTAGGTTGGATTTTTTTTAACTTTTCCTTTTAGAAAAAAAATTACCTCTACACAAAAGATCCTAAGATCTAGTCCACATAACTTCATCTTCTCTGGAAAATGCTGAAAAACATTCAAATATGGAATGTGTCCTTCAACAACAAACCTGCATTAAAAAAATGAAAACCAAATCAAAATAATATAGAGGATTACAAATTCATATGTTTATTATAAAATTAATGTACAAATCAACTTCTGATTTGAAATAACATCAGTATTATGCTGCCTAAGCAATTCAGCCTGAAGTTACACACCCTGAAATGCTCCACAGAACAAAAACCACAACAAACACAAGTTCAAGCTCAGATGTGACTGACAAATGATAACTTTATGGCAGCAAGCATACAATCAACAAGTTTACATGGAGTTTGTTCTGCACATTCTTCAATTACTGCATTTCTGGAACTGCTTTAAACCTCCTTTGAATGGCATGGAATTTTTTTGTTTTGTTTCAAAATTCTAAGGCTTTAAGTAAATTTTACTTTTAAAACACACACTTTCCACTGGAGGAGTTTGAATCAGGTAATGTGACAGGGAAGAAAATCACAGAATGATGAGCAGATACATAGAACTGAAACCACACTGATTACATTTCTATGCTGATACTTTTCAAAAAAGTATTACTGAGCTATGAGTGGAAATTGTTTTGTATACTAATAAATAAAAATAGTTTAATTTTTATTTGCACACAAATAATGCATCTTTGTTGTTAAAACCTGGTTTTGGTAAGTGGTTGACAGTAGTATTTGATATTTTTCTTGAATACATATATACACACATACACATAAATAGATATAAAAGATGAGACTTAACAGATACCAATAAAAAGCCACCACCACACCAAACCCCTGCTCTTATCCAGCATCTTAACAGGCACCCACAACAGGACAAGCAAGCACTGAACAAGCACAGACCTTCACAAGGCAACACACTCATTCCACACCAAGGCACACTGGTAGTCTCCCACAGACCTAAGACAGAAATGCCTTCCTGGCTCCTCTCCTCCAAACCAATCTTGTTAAAAGAGTACGTTAAACCTGAGTAAGTTAACATTACAAAGAGAAAAGACTCTGTTAGTTAAATAATATTGGGACTGAAAACAATTTTCTTCCCTGCTGATAGTTATCTGCACAGGACCTCTCTGATCTTGCTACATGCATTAGTCTTGGTACACAAACATTACATGTCCCTTCTGAGCCTACAGCAATTCACAGGCTCACCTGCTACCTCCCAGTTCCATGCCCTCATCACTATTTGATCCATGTTATGTAGCGTGTACCTACTGAAGTTGACTAAAATTCTATTTAAAAGCTAGTTACTGCAGAGTTTACAGTTCTAGTCTACTTTTTTTTAAAGTACTCTTATCTGAATTTTCAGTATAATTGAAAAAATTAGTTAAACCCAGGATTAAAATAAAAAGTGCATTTCATGTTCAAAGCTGTCTCAGAATAATTTATAATGATTTCTGAAAAATAACAGAAATATGAAAAATCATATTGCCCAATAGCTTTTGTTCCAAAGCTCAGCTTATTAGTCTCTAAAATGAAGAAGTAACAGGTGGTGCACAGTCCTTTCTAATCAAATTGCATAATCATTTTGCTAATGAAATTTCAGTAGCTTTCCTCAATCAGCAGAAACAGCATTTCCCCACCCCCAATGGAGATGTACACTGGGCTCCCATGAGGTTGTTCTCCAACCCCAGCCCTCAGTGCTGGTCCCTGACACCCCACCTGACCTGCTGAGCAGCTGGCACATTTTAGCTCATTTTAGTCATCTACTACACTGAGGAACATAAGCTTCAGGTATGGTTTCACAAAGTTGACTGAGCCAAACTAAAAGCTCAACATAACTAGCAGGACCTCCCTCCTTGTGATCCAGCCATGAGCTGCTGTTGCTCATCTCCTCCCCAAATGTAACTCACAACAGCAGCAGAAAACCACCTGTTACCCTATTGCCAGCACGGGCTTCTTTCATCATCTAACAAACTGTGAGGAGGTTCACAGATGGCTCTGCAGGTGAAAGAGTTGGCAGAAGGAAGGGGGTGCATCACACAGGCAGGAGAAGAGAAAAAAAGGGAAGCAGGACCTTCCCCTTTCAGCAACACTGATGCATTCATTACTGGCTCAGCTGATGATAAGCTTTGGCTGACACACGTTAAGGCACAATCACACCATTAGCTGCCAGATCTGAAGGCCTGGAACCAAGACACTAAGAGCAGCAAACCCCTGAGCCAGCACAGCAGCAGTTGGAAGAGGACAGACTATCAAGACCTTGTTTTGGGTGTGGTGTAGTGGTGATGCAGCCAAACCACCCTCACACCTTGCTGCCTCAGAAATGGGAAATCCCACCCTCCCTTCAGTCCCCTGCCACACACTCCTCCCTGCTGACAAAAGCACTTGTGAGACTTCTCAGAGGATCAGATGGAGAACTAGACTCTTCCAGGCTTTCACTCCAACCAGACAGACCTCCAGACTCAAATGACTGCAGGAACATTTCTGCCAGCACAAGGCAGAAAGGGAAGCACATTAACCTGCACTAAAATGTCCAGTGAAACCTTCTTTTATAAAATTAACCTTCTATAGATCTACTTTTTTCAACTAATAAACCATAAACTGGATGAATGCTAGCACCCATGGCAAGAGAAAAGAACAGGAATATTTATGCAAGACCACAGCAACAAAAACTTGGAGAAGCTTAAACTGATGCTGGAACGACATCCTCACACTGCAAGAGACAAGAAGTGTCCATCAAAACATCTTTTTATAAAAAAAAAAGGTTTTTTCACTAATGTGGCTGTACCAAGTCAAAGCACTGCAACTGTTTAAAAAACAGTATCTTTTCTAGCTTGAAATTATCATCTCCAGAAAAAAAGAACGCTCTTTTCTCTCAGGTTAAAAGTTGTTTTTACACTCTAAAAATACAGCACGAATACCCTTTTATGAATACCATGTGCTGATGGTTCAAGTTTTAACACTTAATCCAAAAGTCCAGATTTGGAATAGCACTTCAGAACAGTTTCTCCTGTCTGCTGTTCCTCCAAACCTTTCACTTAACAGAGAGATGGTCAAAACACCTGTAAGACTATGTTCTATCAGGGACGTGCTTGAAAACTTGACTGGCAGATACAGTACACAGTCCATGTTCTTTTAATTACAGCAGCAGCATACATTAATAAGGCCCAAGTATGAAAAAAATCCTAGGTCCTCAGCATGCTACAAGGATGTGATGCACCTGTTAAAGCCACAGTAATGCCACAAACTGATTATAAGTTTAGTCTTGCCAACACAACTAGCTATAACCTCATCTGAAAGGCATTACTTCTCAGAATCTCAAAAGTCTAGCATCTTGAAACTTTTTCCAAAACCCAACTATTTTATTATTTAGATGAATAATATACGCCATATGGAATATTGTAAGACTATTCACAGTGGAAAAGGATTTAATGTGTTGCACAGACTTGAGCAGAATGCTGTTAAAAGTGTTATTTTTAAACCAAAATGTTCCTGTCAGAGGAGGTAATTGTAGTGTTTTTCTGCTAAGTGTGTCAAGTAGCAAGGAGGAGTATATTTTTGGTGTTGTAAATCCTTTAAAAGCTGGCAGATTGCCCAACCATAGTGCCTAAGCATGTATCACAAGGGAGGAGTGGTAGTCAGCTGACTTCAGGGTACAGAGAAAACCAAACTGAGGAAAAAACAAGACAGAACTTTAAAAAGAACTCTAATTCAGCTGGTTTAAATAAAACGATTTGCCTACAAAGACTTAAAAGGTAATGCTGAATACTTAATGCTTTCTCTGCATAGTTTTCATCTTCAGTCTGTCGTTATTTTGATCTGTGTATCTTAATGCATGCAAAAATGTGAACAACGTCTGATTTCTTAAATATTCAGAAGTTAGAAAACAAGTATTTTATGGTAGTTCATGCAATTTAAAATTCTTTCTCCTTCTTCATCAAACTTGTTGAAAGGCAAAGACCTTAAGGGTAGGGAGGGAAGCATGATAACGTAATTACAGTCTTATATAACTATCGTATCATGGTAAAACTTTGCAATACAAATAACATTCTTTTAAACTTCACTTTCTGTACTTAATCCAGTTGGTATGCTCACTGTATTTAAAGTTACTGAACTATTATGATTTACACAGTCTTATACACATAAATTCTACCTAATTAAATTGTATCTTCTCATTCAAATCATCTTATTTAAATTTCCAATTATTAGTTTCAGATTATGCCTCTCTGTGCTATATTTGCTCCTTGATTTTTTACATCTTTTTCCAGCCTTTTTACTGCTTTCATGTTTTCTCTATACCCTTTCAAGTAAGTGTGCTCATCTCTTAAGGATGTTAGTCCAAAGGACAGTCTCCAGGTTCCAAATCATTTTCCAGGATCTTTTCTGAAGTCTCCAATTTTTAAAGTGCCAAATACAATAATTTACCATTCATATGCAAACAAAGCAATCTATTTCCTCTTGACAGCTGACTTCAACAGTTGTTTGGTTGGGTTTTCTTCCAACCACACCATTGTACTAAGAAAAGAACATGTGAGGATGTCTTTGCCTGGTATGAGCCAACAGCGCTTCCAGAGACAGTTTCCAAGATACAATAACCAAAGAATATATATTTAATTAATAATTTTTCTCTCCAAACAGGATGGGGTAACTAATAATTCTGTAGTGTGAATCAGATGCTCTGTCCCAGAAATTGTAATTTACTACTTGGATTTTTGCCATATACAAACATTATCAGACAGGTTTTACATTATTATTTGCTAATCATTCACAAAAATACAGAGTATGTTAAGGTAGTTGTGACTCGTACAGAATTTCCTAAGGAAGACCATAGCCAGTAAAATTCTTGTTAGTGAGCACTACTTTTGAGTTCTATTTCTTAATCTACTCAATAAATACTTCCATATTGCACAATGCTAGTTTGAATTCTGAATATTATGGCATTTTACTGAAAATTTTACAAGCATCTTTTATGCAATAGCACATCCAGTTATGCAAATACGCAATGGTTTGTGCAATTCTGATCGATGAAAGCAACAGCCACCTCTAAAGTAAAATCAAAGGGTTAAATTCTTTTGCACAGAAATTGATTATCTAGTAATAACGACTCTACTTCAAGACATTACAAACCTCCCCTTTCTGAAAGTACTTGCAAAAAAGCATCCTTGAATACCCACTCTTCTTGGAAAGCTTGTACACAGCTAGAAAAGTGCAGGTGGAAGCTGGCACGCCAGGGGAGCACAGCCACGATGGAACATCAGGCTCTGGGGGAAAAACCCCTTGCATTCATCACTCTTTCAGCAATTCCATCAGTTATGAGCACCACAGGTGGGGCATGATATGCCCACTGCCTTGCCTTTTAACTCACAGGGTATATAGTTGAAAAATAAAAATGAAAGCACTGTATTTTTAATCAGTTTTTCCTTTATTTTGTCTGAGTTTTCAATTTGATTTGCCAATGTATTTACTTGAGTATTTTTACTCCTTAAATTTTGGCCAAGGAATGTTTTTTCACCATCTGCTTAGAAATACCCAATATTTCAACAGTTGTTAGAAAAAGTAAAAGAATACAAAAGGTCTTCCAAGGAAAATCTAGGAATCCTGAACTTATTTGGGCCTGATTTAAAACATTTATTGCCAACAAGAAGAGTTGATGAATTATTTTTCATTCCTGAAGGTAAGGAAGAAAAGTGTTCATGGCCTTGTTGTAGTGGAGAGAAGGGAACTGCATTGTCAGCAGTAGCCTGACAGTCTCCATTTAGCATCAAACCCTATTATTAGAACAATTTATTTCTACTATATTAAAAGGTATTATTCTGAACTCTGATAATTATAGATACAAAGATATGAAGACCAAATGAACTTCCTATATTAATTTCTGTGCCCAACTCCATTGTATGGAGTTACTTTGCTACTTTTCAGATCACTGTATACTGTTGGTATTATTCGTATGATGACACTGATGTAAGTCCTGGAGAATGTTTACTCATTTAATTCTGACATGCTGACAACAGCAAATATCACTGAAGTGTGGCCATACACACCTCCAGAAAACTTAAGAAATTCTGAAGGAGAAGAATTAAAAGCTTCTCTAACTTCAAAACCTTATCCCTTACAGATCTCTGAAATTCATTGCAATCAACAGAGAACACCCTCCAACAGCAGCTGCACAAAGTGTTATGACAAAGGAAAGATAAAACAACTGGATAAAGAGGACTTCTCACTATTACTGAGCAAATTAGTAAGAGGACAATAGTACTGATCTGATTTTTAAAAATTATTTATAAAAGCAACAATTCTTGGCTAGAGACTATTCATACCTTAAGAGCTCAGACAATGTAATTGGTTCTCTCGACCAGAGTAACGCCATGTAACAAAATGAAAGGGTCATTGGCATCGTCATCCTCAGTTTCTCCTTTTGGTTCTTCATTAAATACAAGCTGCCATCCACTGATCCAGAGTACACAGAGGTGCTTTCTTGGGTTTATGTCAAAAACAGAAAAGAAAACAGCGATTTATATAATAGATACATGAACCATGGTGTACAAAAAACAAGATAAAGGAACATACAAGGAGACTTTTTCAGCACCTAGTAACATTTTGAAATAATTCCTTTGAGTTTGTCTGTTTGTGTACTTTTCTATGAAACAGTTTAATCCTAATTTATTAATATACCACAATATGAGATGAGAACCTGTCTCATAAAGTGCTATTCCACTTGAGTAGGACATTAATTGCTATACACATAACTGACAGTATTTCTGAGCTAGAAATAGTTTTCCATTTGAGAGATAAGGGAACTGTGAGGAAACAAGGGAAAATTTGATGTACTTTAAATCAATGACTCTGAGCTGGGGATTAAAACACAGTTTTAAACTTCAACACAAGCAGGACTTTAATGAAAAGGTAACTTACTTGGCAGAAATTTTACTGATGTTAAAAGTCTGCCCTAAATCCATCTAGCTTATAATCTCTAACTGTGGAAACACATGTATTCTTTTAAAAAATGTATATAGATTCAACGTGAAAGAAACAACTTTACAACAAGAATGTAGGAAATGGTAAAGATGGCGGAAAAAAAAACCCAAATAAATACACATCCAAATCGCCCTACTTCGTTACTGAGATGAATCACTAAAAACAAACAGAAAATTGAATTTAGTAGAGTGATTTATGGATTTGGAACTTTTTCAGCAGTGAAACCTTGGAGTTCAGGAAAGAGGACCAAAAAAGGAAAATAAAAAGCCTGTAAGTCTCTCTTCCCTACATCATGACCCAGCCAGGATGAAGGAAAATGCATTTAAAGCACACCAGCACCAAATGTCAGCACTGACTCTGCAGAGATTTCTCTCACTGCATTTCCCCACAAACTTTTCACCTGTTCCGACAGGAACGGCGAGAGCTGGATCTGCATCTCCCCAGCTGGGAGCTGCAGGGCCACGGCAAACAGCCGGCTGAAAACAGTTCGAACCTTCCGAGAGCCTGGAGGTTCCGCGGGCAGGCGAGGTGGCCGGGCCAGCGGGGCAGGTCCAGCGCAGCGCCCGCAGGATGGGGACACCGCACACGGCGCTCCCAGGGCCGGGCTGCGATGCCACCTGCTGGCCCCGGAGCTGCGGGCACGGCACAGCCCCGGAGCTGCGGGCACGGCACGGGCACGGCCCCGGAGCTGCGGGCACGGCACAGCCCCGGCACAGCCCCGGAGCTGCGGGCACGGCACAGGCACGGCACAGGCACGGCACAGGCACGGCACGGCCCCGGAGCTGCGGGCACGGCACAGGCACGGCACAGGCACGGCACAGCCCCGGAGCTGCGGGCACGGCACAGGCACGGCACAGGCACGGCACAGCCCCGGCACAGCCCCGGAGCTGCGGGCACGGCACGGGCACGGCACGGGCACGGCACAGGCACGGCACAGGCACGGCCCCGGAGCTGCGGGCACGGCGCGGGCACGGCGCGGGCACGGCACAGAGCAGGGCGCCCCATCACGCACAGGTGCGGCAGGGAACACGGGCAGGAACATCGGTTTAATCCCCAGAGTCAATACTTCACCTTTCACATGGATACTCGTGCTTAGAGGCAGCTTCGTGACTGGAGCTTCATTGTTAATTTCACATTCAACTCAATTTAAAATAATCCTCATTATATTTGTGGCCTTAATGATGGCACACAATTTCCTTTTATTTCTTCCAGCTTATGCAAGGCATGACAACACAGAGTTACACGCAGCTAATAATTTAAGAGTTTTATAGGCTTCTCTAGCAATATCTCAGTGCTATACTCAGTGGAATTTGCTATTAACCCTACACAAAAATAACAAAAAAAATATCTGCCGTCTGGACAAGCCTCCTAGGGAAAGAAGGGTGTTGAGGTTTATAGTCTGTAGCAATAACAGCTCAGCAAAAACAACACAGAAGAAAAAATTTATGAATCTTCACAAGAGTTTACAATAGACCAGAAGACACTATTACGTATGTTAAACTTCAACAGACAAAACTATTTCTACTTGTCTGATTTCACCAAAATTTGCTTTTAGTATCACTGAACTCTTAACTAATTTCAAGTGATTTTAGTGAAATTGATGACTACTGCAGGCTGAACTCAATCTCTGAACCAAGACAATAAATTATGGCCTACTTAGGACCACCTAGCTGTTCTAAAACTCTAAGAAACAGACCTATGAAAGGCACAAGTACCGAGGAAGAAAGAGCTCCTCTAGACATCAAAAAGGAGAAGAAAATTCAAGGGAATACTTTCACTAGAAATACTTCACTCAATTCTTTCCTTTTCGTATTACATTTGTATAACACCCAAGATTCTACATGCATGAACATACAGTGACTCTTTACCTGAAAATGTTGTCATTTTAATATGGAAGGATGAAAGCTTCCAGCATAGTATTCACAAAAATTTGCATCACCATTTTTATACCTTCCCCCCACCGCCCTAATTCTGTCTGGAGTTTTAAACATGCATTTATTTTTTCTAATTGCAGCTAATCAGATTTCTCATTCTATTACCACTTCTAGACCTTACAAAATACAGAGAAAAGCTTGAAAAACAAGATTGCATTCTTCTGAGGGTAGACAGGCAGTATCACAGAACAGAAACATGACATAAGGATAGTACATAACAAGGGAGTAAGAAACACTGAGACGGATAAAGAAGGAAAAGTCAAGCAAAGAATAAAGCAAGAAGGAAAACCATCATAAGTTTAAAACACAAGCAAAAGCTTTCAAATGTGCCTTGAAATGCATTTCCAGTATCAGGCATTGCAGCATTGTCTGGCATTACACTTGCCCAGCACGACCTAACACTCCAATTTTCTACTACATTTAATTAAAAACTTCACCATTCTGTAAATATTTTCCAGCTGCTGTTGTGAGCAGAAAAGAGAAGCGGACGGAATGCTAAAATACGATTTTTCATAGAAGGGGTCATTGGGAAAGCAGTAAAAAGACTGTGGAGACAAAAGATACAGAAGCACCAAAGTAATGTAAAGAAAAAAATTAAAAAGTTAAATATATCTATGGGATAGAAAAAAATACACTCTCCTAAAGAACAAACTCATGTTTTTTAACATCAAAGTCATGACAGCCAGCTCCGCTATTGGTTAACTAAGTGCTTATTCTTCAAAGCTGCTGTTTGTGAACATCTAGCTTTGCAGATGTAACAGCAATTTTTTCCCACTCCAAACAGGAGGCATGGAGAAAACTCGCTATAAAACAGAACTTCCTTCTGCATTTCCCATTGCATTTCCAGGTCCTGTTCAAACTTCACCCCCTGGGGTGGGGGTTGGGGGAGGAAGTCGTCTATTTTTGGTACAATATAAAGTAGTAGTGTCAAACAAGACTGAAAACTTTATACCTTCCAACCAGTTCCTCCAATTCACTGTACACAAATACACTTTATATTTATTTATATTTAAAAACTACAGAAAAACTGGTTTTCAGATAGTTCAGTTCACCACTCCTACCTGAGACCTTGCTCACTGATGAGGCAAAGCTGCAGTCAGTCTGCAGATCCCCCTCACTTTCAGACAGAGACAGCAAGTGCAGAAGGCTGGGTCTGTCTGGATCACTGTCCACATCAGTACTGCTCTCACATACCTGGGGTTTTGTAAATAAATGCTTGTATTAGCTACTCCTACTTACTGTTTCAATCTTAACAAACAACATAAAGCACGACAGATGCAAGATTTACAGTAAAAGTTAAAACCCAAACTATTCACAATTTTACTCTATGAAAAGGAAGGGAGGAAGGGAGGAAGGGAGGAAGGGAGGAAGGGAGGAAGGGAGGAAGGGAGGAAGGGAGGAAGGGAGGAAGGGAGGAAGGGAGGAAGGGAGGAAGGGAGGAAGGGAGGAAGGGAGGATTGATTTTTAAAGGATTTCTCAAGATTAAAAAACATTTGTTGACTACATTTTAATCTGCTACAATGACCAGAGAGTTGGCAATACACAGAATCAAAGCTTGATCAAATGAGTAACTTCAAGGGAGCAGGCAAGAAAAGGATGGTAGCTGATTTTTGCACTGTGATTTCTATTTACTGATTATCTATGTCAAGACAAAGAAATATTTTCAAATAAGGAGTTTCAAATACTCACAGAACTATTCCTCTCTTGAAATAGGTAAAAAACCCCAAAACCCAATAAAATTAACATATACAAGCCTGTTTATGTGACTTCCTTCATACTGAAGTGACATTATTACCAGTGAGAAAGGTAGCCTAAACAAAGATGATTTCTGTCATTGCTTTTAAAAAGATACCAAACATCTCATGGGATTTGAGCTTTCACTTACTGATAACGCTTTGATAGTTTCCCCAGCTGGTCTCTTGCAATATGCCTGTTTGCTCTTCTGAAGGTAACACCTCCAAAAGTTGCACAGAATTTCATCCTGATAAGCACAAATGGATGGTAATTAGTACATTTACATGATCATTAATTGCTGAGAGAACAGAGTGTAATTCCTAACTCAGAAATCTGAATAATATTCCATCTCTAATTTTATTAACTGTGATTTATAAAATGTGTTTTAAAATTACCAGAGAAACAGATTTTGATTTCATATGCTCAATGTTTCTAAACAGGGAGTTGTGTCATTCACTTTAAAAATTAAAATCTTTTCAAATACCACCTTCTGTAACACACACACAGGGAGTGTACAACTCCACTGACATCTACATACCTTCATTTGTGGACATACTCCTAATGCTTCTAAAGCTTCTGCTTGTTTCTTGAGTACCAGCTGAAAGCCTTCACAAACATACCATTCACAGCCTCCATCTAAGGGAAAAAAAGGGGAATTATGTTTGTTTGTACTGTTTGGGGTTTCTTTAACCTTATCCACACTTATCTCCATATCTCTAATAATTTCAGATCCTAGTGCATAAACCAGCTACAGAATACTCCATTAACTTCCATTTATTCACAGCCTTAAACAAAAAAAGTTACTTAACAAGAACTTCACGCATTTCCTAAGAATAATATAACTCATTATAATGCCTAGTGTGGCATTTGCAATTGAGTGGAGCATTGTTAAATTACTAGTTTAAAAATAACTGAGAACCTGCCATTAAAAATATGAAATATGAACATTTCTTTCCCACCCCTGACACAGAACGATGGAACATTACAGGAGTGAGTCAGGCAAAAAACAACCAATACCACCATGTGCTTCATCATTCTCTCACACAGAGTAACAAACATTTAAATAAAAGACTATCCCAAGCTTCTAGCAAACCCTAGCACAACATAAATTTCACAGGGAGTGGGCCTGCTCCAAACTACTCACTATTTCTTCAGGCTGCATTACATTTACTTTTCACCCTTACCTCTCTAAAGGTACTACTAACCTTTTCTGCAGGCTTTTGGTTTTAGAAAGTTTCTCTGCATTTCTCTACTCCCTTTTCAGTCCTTCCACACCTGTTCTTCACTGTTTTTGTTCTGAAACACACCTTGCATCTCACCATCTTAGAAACTTTCTGCCCAAAGCTTCTGCCCTGCTTTAATGATGCTGGCCTTAACTGCTAACCAGTGAACTAACAGACACAGCTTACTCCTACAAATTCATGAAATACAGTGTAACATGACTGCACTCACGGAAGGGACTGTGTGAAGATAAGGATTTCCTTCTTAAGAAGCCTGGGGGTTGGCTGATGATCTTCCCAACAGGAGAAATTAAAAGCATGAGTGGTACACAGGCCCAGACTTTGGAAGCAATACAAGGTAAGAAAAACTGGAGGGGTCCTTTTCACACCTCCCTTCACTTCCACACAACTGCTTTTTCAAAGGAATGTAGCAATCCACTGCCTCTGCAGCAGTGCAAAAGCACATCAGCACATCAGAGACAAAGATAACCCTTCCTTTATTTGGCACTTTAATGCAGTTTTGCTTTCTGAAAGTGGCCACAATAGTAAGAGATGTATCCAGCCACCACAGAACACATACACAGCTCTAGAAGCAGCTTTACCACTACATCCTTATGGCATAGACCCTCATACATAATGACCACTATTCTTCTGAGTATTCATGAAATTAAAAGTAAAAAAGTGACTTTGGATGAAAGATGCAGTACTGGTTCAGCTATTAGAGCTGCATGAAACCTCTTCTGTGCAGTTTGTGAGCAGATTGCAGGGCCAAGTGCCTGTAACACAGCCAGACTGACACTAAGAGCTGGACCAGCATCACATCTCACTTGCAAACAACTTCTCTGGTTTTGTGATAGGGAAGGAACAAAGGATCACCACATCTGCATGCATACCACCAGTAGCTTCAGTGAGTATTTCCTTCCACAAATCAAAGTAGCAGTTAGTAACTCATAGCTCTAGTCAATCAAAAAAACCCCCACCACTGGGCTCACAGAGGTCACCTGTGGCTTAGGAAGTCACCAAATGTGATCTCTGAAGGTTGTGACAGCATCAGGGAGGTGCATTTTGTTCCCACTCCTGCAGTCTTTCCTACCTATTCACTTTTGGTCTCCATCAAAGACATAACAGCCTAGGTGAACCCTGGCTGAACAGCCACTCTTTTGCAAAACATAAATAGAAACTCATACATACCATTTTTCTCCTGATTTCTTGACCCTTTGGAGATTGTTTGGACTCTTGAATTAGTAATAAAATCAGTGTTTACAACTTCTCTAGTTCTCTGCAAAACAGGAATATATCTTAGCAAGAAAAAGAGCCAGACCTAACTTGCACAGATTGCCCCACCATAAAACATAATGGAGGAACTTATTCAAATTTCCTAAAGGGAGATGGGACATTCTGAACTTTTCATTCAGAAATTTCAAAAACAAATAATTACTATCATGGACATACAGGTGACATGCATCAGGGTTTGCCTACATTGCGACTGCACAAAACACAGCAACACCCAGGCAATGCTTTTAAGGCATCTAGAGAGCACACTGACACCACAGCTACAGCAACACAGCAGGCCAAGATGGCTCATTCTACACTTTGTGATTTCAAGGAACATTAGTTTTAAACAGTGTCAAGTAAAGCATGAAAAAGGAAGAATAAAAATACTGCACTCAACGCCAAGGAGAAACATCTATCATTTTCTTAATATAAAGTCAAGAAGCAATCAGAAGAAACCTTTTCCAAGGCAGTAACTCATCTTTTTACCTCAGTAACGTTGTGGCAAGATCTACAATAAAATCTGCCTCCATCAGTGAGACCCCAGTTCACTTCTGAACACTGGGCACAGCGCTCATTAAAATCTCTCTGAAAGGAAGAAAGAACAGCAGACTTTCACAATTGTTCAGGTAAAGCAAATGGCATTATTACTAGGCTGCTGCACGGCTTCTAAGATTATTTATAGAGGAGAGTATTTACACCCTTTGTGTTAGCCCTGGTTGGTAACAAGTGATCATCGCATTTGCCATCAGCCACAGCAAACTCCGAACACTTATTTGTAGCTAGCAAGCCTTAGAATAAGGGGAAGAGTGATCCATCCCTCGCACACACGTGGCGTGGCTTTAAAAAAAGCCACCCATAAGAAATGAAAGAGGAGACAAAACCTGGAGCAGGAGGCGAAAGGAAAAACAAATGTTTAGAACTGCAAAGAAACACACGCGGTGGGAGAAAGCCCGCACGAGCCGCTGCCTCCCGGAGAAACCGGAGTGGGAAAGAGAAGAGGGAAACCGACAAATTAAAACGAAGTGGTTTCCAGAAACGCCCACGTGCGTGCCGAGGACGGGCAGCTCCGCCGGGCCGGGCTGGGGGGGAGGCCGGCGTCACATCCCCGGCCGAGACCGAGCGCCGGCCAACGCCAGGGGCCGAGCAGGGCCTCGCCCGCCGCCTCCGGGCCCCGCTGTGGGCAGGGCAGGGCAGGACCGGGCCGGGGCCCGCAGCGCCCGCCGGCGCCTCCCCTTCTCCCCCCGCCGCCCGCAGCCGCCCCCGCCCGCGCCCCGGCGGCTCCCCCGGCGCGGAGAGCCCCACGCCCCACCGTGTCCTCCTCGTCCATGGCGGCCGCGCCGGGGCCGCACCATGGCAACCGCGCCGGGCCGCGCCGCCGCCCGCCTGGAAACCTCGGCCCCGGCGATTGCGTTCCGGGCCGCCGCGGGGCCCGGGGACACAGCGTGCAGCGAGGGGACACGGGCGCCTCAGGGGTTTTTGGGTGCCTCACTGAGGGGACACGGGCGCCTCAGGGGTTTTTGGGTGCCTCACTGAGGGGACACGGGCGCCTCAGGGGTTTTTGGGTGCCTCACTGAGGGGACACGGGCGCCTCAGGGGTTTTTGGGTGCCTCACTGAGGGGACACGGGCGCCTCAGGGGTTTTTGGGTGCCTCACTGAGGGGACACGGGCGCCTCAGGGGTTTTTGGGTGCCTCACTGAGGGGACACGGGCGCCTCAGGGGTTTTTGGGTGCCTCACTGAGGGGACACGGGCGCCTCAGGGGTTTTTGGGTGCCTCACTGAGGGGACACGGGCGCCTCAGGGGTTTTTGGGTGCCTCACTGAGGGGACACGGGCGCCTCAGGGGTTTTTGGGTGCCTCACTGAGGGGACACGGGCGCCTCAGGGGTTTTTGGGTGCCTCACTGAGGGGACACGGGCGCCTCAGGGGTTTTTGGGTGCCTCACTGAGGGGACACGGGCGCTTCAGGGGTTTTTGGGTGCTTCACCGAGGGGACACGGGCGCTTCAGGGGTTTTTGGGTGCCTCACTGAGGGGACACAGATACAGGTGCTAGACATCAGATAGGAGGAAGGAATTCTTCACTGTGAGGGTGGTGAGACGCTGCAGCAGGTTGTTCCGGGAAGTTGTGGATGCCACATTTTGGAAGGCCAGGTTGGATGGGGCCCTGGGCAGCCTGGTCTAGTGGGAGGTGTCTCTGCCCATGGCAGGGGGGACTGGGGCTCAGTGATCTTAAAGATCCCTTCCAAATCCTTAATACTCTATGATTCTGTAACCTCTGTGCTTCACCCATGGAGGGGACATGGCAGTGTAAAGGGAATGTGGGATGTCCCAGGGACTGGAGGATACGTTTCGTCACAGAATCACGGAATCAGTTGGGTTGGAAAAGACCTCTTGAGATCATTGAGTCCACCACCATGTCAACCAGACCATGGCCCACAGTGCCGCATCCAGCCTTTCCTTAACCACCTCCAGAGATGACGACTGCCACTTCCCTGGGCAGCCCATTCCGATGCCTAATCACCACTTCTGTGAATGAATTCTTCCTGATGTCCAACCTAAATCTCCCCTGGCACATTTTAGAATTATAACTACATGTGCATCTTAACACTATGTGTGCCCTCGGAGGCTCAGCCCATTGCCATTTTCTGCACAGACTCCTGCATCCTCATCCTCGCATCACCTGGGTGGCCCTGGCTGGTGACCACCACGGCTGTGCCAAGGCTGTGGGAAGGGGGCTGCTGCTGCCTGCACAGAAGGAGGCCACAAGAACTCATTTAACTATGTAAAAATGTTTAGCGATCCTTGAATGAGGGAAACTACGATCTGAAATCCACTTTCAATTAAAAAACAACACCCAAACCTCTAGATCTTGATGTAGGTCTCTAATTTCTTGCATGCTAATAATAATGTTTAAAGATGTCTAAACACCAAGATCTGTTATTGCAGTGAATTTGCCCACAAAATTGGAGAACAGGTTTAGGCCCTTTAAAAAAAAAAAAAAGTCCACTGAGTGAAAGCATGGGAAAAAATTAAAGCTAAAATATACATAGAAAGAGGTGAGGCTGCCTTGACAGCTGTGGTTACATTGATGTTGGAGGATATGTACAGGGCTAGAGGGGAACTGTTTATGTTCAAGAAAAAAGTTATTACTCATACCAGCTGTGATCTTTTTTCAGTGTGGGCTGAACATTTGTAACACCCATTAAAGAGAATTGCACATGTAATTCCTGCCATGTTAAAAAGGTGATTGTCAACCTCACAGAAATGTAGCTAATACTTTGATGAAACAGATCCTACCTGTGATTTTAATTTCCATATTTTTTGTTTGTGGAAATAGTGTTCTGGGAAAGCAAGGCCATTTTGTGACAGAGAGGGTTTGATCTTTTTCTAATGTATTTCCAGGATTAAATACTACCTTGAAAAAAAATCAGGACATCTGTACCTGTGATAAGAGAGGAAGAGGTGTGTTCCAATGCAGAAGATAAGGCAATGCTCCTGCTGAGCGCAGTGGTCATGTGTGACTCGATGCTGTGAGCAGGCAGTGGGCCTGCTCAGTAGATTTAACTAAACTGAAGAATTTATTTAAATTAAGTGTGGAACTGACTGCTTTGATGAGGCAGGACCTCAGAGTAAGGTCTTCTGTTTTCTAATTACAGCTCGTCAATAAGATATTAAAGGAAGTGTAATCACAGGACTGTCATTTTGTCAAAACCTGAACACTTCATATTCAATGGCAGTAGTTGAAGATAAGCAAGAAAAGAAGAAAAATATGGGGGATTGCACAGGGAACTGTGTTGGTGTGATTGTGGCCATACTCCAGTAAAGTTTTTGAACAGGAAAGCCCTTACTCTCTGCTGCTGGACAGCCCACACTGCTTTTCTGAGCTGCATTTTCCATGCAGGTGAAGTAGATGTGAAAAGGTACCAAATTTTGTAAAGAAACTCGTAAAAAGACTGATGTTGATATTGCCAGTTTCTTATCAGTGTCTCCTGACTCTCTATAAATGCAAAGCTTCTATTGGTATTTCTGAAGGCCATCAACTAATTAGTGCAGACTACTAATCTGGTAGAAAAAAATCAAAGTATAATAGGGTTAGCAAGTCTTATACCTATTTCTTAAATATTTTTTTTTGAAATGACATGTATAAAACCGGTTTTTCAGCATATAAAATTATGTGTAACCTTTGTCCCTAATTACAAGTTACCCAAGCATACTGATAGGGGTATGATAATTTCAAAGCCAGGAGACAGACTGTCTTCCTGCTTCAGCTTACTTTTCTAATTAAGATCATTATGCATAGTAGTCAGATTGATTCAAGGCTTAGATAAATAATATGTCCTGTTGTTTCCATTGATTTGAATTTTTAATGTACTGAGTTCCATTGCTGATATCACATTTCTGGCTCTTGACTGCAGACTTTCTGCATGTGAAAATGTAAAAAATACGTATTGGACTGAAAGACATGTCCCTTGGCTTATCCTTTGGGTTATTGCTCATGAGATTGTGCTGGCTCCAGGATACAAACTTCTGCAGCAGAGATTCTCCCCAGAGTCTTTACCCATTGTCAGACACCTACCACAAGGAGTTAGAGCAGAGCAGCAACCTCAGCTGCTGCAAAGATTGTGCACATGAACACAGGGCAGATCTACCAGATTGAAGTTTATAGAAAACGCACATAGTTATTAGCACCCAAGGTTTCATCTTTGCACCATCTCTCCATGAAAAATGCATGTTTCAAGGCAGACAGAAAGCAAAAGAGAAATTAGGAGAACAAGAAGCAGATGGCTTCACTCTAAGTGACCTCTTGAGACCACACTGTAAAAAGGGTCGGGGGGAGAAGCTGGGCCAGCAGAGGTATGGTGGAGGCAAAGGTGCAGCAAGTTGTGCAAGGACAAAGGTGGGAACAGCAGCAAGGCGTAGGGGTTACAGCAAGCTCGGCAGGGAAGGATAACCAGGGAGGGGCTGAGCTCGGCAGAGCTTTGAAGGAAGCGACAAGAAGAATGAATTTAACGTTACAGCTCAGACACACCCAGCATTGCCTTGTGATAGTGTTTGTTATACACTTCAGCTCTCAAATTTTATAAGTTAAATAAATTTCTATCCCTGTTGTGAAAAACCTGAAAGTAGGCCCTCAAACATACAAATCAACAAAGAGCAAATAATCTTTTTTCCCAAAGTTTTCTTAACATTTTCCCAGGGTGTAAGCAACAGAAATTTGAATTTTTGGCTACCAAAAGCAGCAATATTGTACCCAGGAGGGAGGGTAGACTGATACAGTCTTACACACTAAGTTTGGGGTTGACGCCATCAGCCTTTGCTTTGCACAGGTGCTGCAGCCCAGCCCATCTCACACAGTTACACTGCAGTGCCGCAGCCCCGCCCCAGTTTCACCTGTGGCTCTCCGTGCCACAGAGAGCTGGGAATCAGCTCCGTGGTCACCCAGCCAGGGGGTTTGGAGACACAGACCTCAGGGCAGGACCTCGCATTCAGATGAGGTGCTCTAGGAAGTAAAACTCTTTGGGAGGCCAGATGCTAGCACATGGCCAGCCACAAAGTGATTTGGGAGGTCTGTCTGGGGATGCTGAAGGTCTGGCTGGAGTCAAGTAAATACCTCATTGTGTGTCCTGGCCTTCAAAGGCAAGATCTCTTTCCTGAGGAGCATGACACTGCCGTCCTGCTGTCCATACTATCAGAGACTGCACCCTTCAGTACCTGGTGACTATGTTAACCTGGTCCTACAGAGGTGTGGAGTAGGGCAAGGACACTTCTAGAAGAGAAGCCACAAAGGAACAGAGCAGGCAGTGAGCATTTGAATATCTTGTTTCACACAGGCATCTATAATGCCTTTATATTTTCTTGTTTTTTCAGAATTTAATGAGCAGTTGACATGAAACTTTCCTTCGAATTTTAATACTTGAATAGTGTCAGACTTTGTCTATTTTTTAGTTTTACTGAAAGAAAAATATGCCACATACTAAAGGGGATCTTGGGTTCCACTATAGCATTGTGCATCCATAGAGCCATGATGATTGTTCTTAAGATAATTGTCGGATATGTTTAGTCCACAAAAGCAGTGGTATTTTTAAAGGAATCGAGAGCCACCTTGTGGAGCTGGGATTCACAAAGGGGTTCCAGACAATACTGTTGGGAACAGCTACTCACTGCTAGAAACTCAGATCCAGTGTGATCCTGGATATTGTCGGTCTGGGAAACATGCACCATGCACATGTCTGTGTGTATTCACTGCACAGCCCATCACACAGCTCCTCTGCTGACTAAGGCTGGGTAGCAAAGAGCTGTATTTGTGGGCAGTGGCAGGCAGGAATGTAAAACTGTCAGAAAAATGCAGAAAGCAGCAGAATTGGGGAAGCAAAGTAACGTACTCATTATGACCTACACATAGGTGTGTGTGGGGTGTTGCTCACAGGGCATTTTTCACCATATAATTAATTAAGTCCTCAAAAATGCTGATAAGTTTTGGAATCATTATGTGTAGATTTCTGTCACAGGCTTATTTTCTTCTGCAGTCATTTATTAACATAGAGAATTAGGATTGCCAGAGTTCAAATACTCCATAACCAGAGAAATAGCAAAAATAGGATCACTCATGTGGGACTTGTTTCTTCACAGAAGTAAAGAGCAGTCTTTGCTTCTCAGTCTCTGAGATTGCAGCAGGGACTATGAAATGTTTCATTTACCATTTCTCTCCCATCATTTCTCATGATGGACTCTTAGCTGCTTGTCATTACCAATATGTGGATACCAGCACATGATCTTGCCAAAGAAAAAGGTATGTTCTTTTTTTCAAATCTTCTTGGTCTTTTCAAGACTTTTATGCAGCAGTGACTTTATCCTCAGCACATTAGATGATACCTTAAAATGTATTTTATATAAGGACAAATTTTAAATGTCTCTCTAAGTAGTAGACCTTAAATATCGGAATAAACTCAAAACAAAACAAAACAAACAAAACCAAAACCAAACCAACCCCCCCAAAAAACAAAACAAAACCAAACCAAACCAAAAAAACACAAACCAAACCAAACCAAAACAAAAAAAAAAGGAAAAAAGAGGACTGTGATGCTCAAGTCGTTCTCCAGGTGCTAGAGCAGCCAATGCTGAGGTAAATGGTTGGTAGTCCACTGATTATCAGTCTGGTTATTGAATAATGATACAGCTGAGTCCAGTGCAGTCCTGTGTGCTTTTACCCACCTTCTTCTGAGTGAATTTTAAGTTCCAGAAGTTTTTAGAATTAGTTACACACTAGCAGAGCTCAAAGTTGAGTTAAATTTCAGAAGAGATACCACTATCAAAATCTGTGTTAGCCAAACAGTCACTAATATCCCAAAGTGTGGTATAAAGCAAGTAGAATGTGAAAGCAGCCTGAGAAGTCATTCTTTTTAGACCAAGTCTTAACAGACAAACCCAGTATATCCTTTGTGCTTAATAGAGTTCAGTTTTCCTCTTTGTTCAAATGGTTTTTTTGTAAACAGGACATATCTATGGGTATCATTAATGGTTGCTTCAGGCCGGATTAATTTTTTTCCCAGTAATTTAAATGTAACCACATGTAAGATGACATGTGGTAGTAGCAGAAAATTCATAAAGAGACACCACAAGGCTATGGCAAGGAGTCAACAACTTCTGGTTTCAAAAACATGGAAATCTCAAAAAAACTCTGCACCTTTTCCTGTCGTACTTCATTCCATCATGCTTCCAAGAGGCCATGGTACGTGGATGCATAGAGCACTGGGAGCAGGTTTTCAATGTTTGTTCCAAAAAGCCCATGATAGATGATTCCACATTATAATAAGTAGAGGCGAAGGAGAGCCAAACCTAGAAGAAATAGAAATAAGGATAATGCAATCCCCTATTTTCAGAATGTTCCCAAGCTTTAGTCTCAAGTCTGCACTTTTCAAGTTGTCTCTGTCAAGAAGGGAACATAGCAGCATTCAGGAGAATCCAGAAGAACCAGTAGGATCACCCCAGCCAAGGTGCTGTACTCTTCAAAACCAACATGCATGTTCAAGGTTACAAAGGAAGTTTGATAAATGCTGTTCTAAACTAGACATGGTCCTGGCAAAGTGAATTTTCTGTGAAGAAAATTAAACCAAGAGTAGTATTTAATATGCCCTTAAAATAAAGAATAGCATTTTGTTTCACAATTTCTATTCCCCACCCACAATACACAGCTTTTATGATAGTTTTTATTGTAAATACATATGCAGGATTGTGGAGTTTAAGAGCAGAGTTTAGAAAGACAACTTTTCTGTTCTAACTACAACATTTTATAAAATTGGAATTAAATTTATAGGACCCCCTGCAATTCATTAACTATTTTTTAAAGGGTAGGCTATAAAACATAGTAGTGAATTCTATTAATAAAAATGAAAATATAGTAAATTTGAGGCATAGCTCTGCTTTGATTTACAATCTCATTTCCCCAATGGCTTTTGTCCTCTATTTCTCACCATCTGTTTTTCTGTCCCTTTCTTTCTGAAGAAAGAAAAGGTCACCATCCCTATTCAAAACTTGATTAAGCCTCTAAGTTGCAGCATGCTATGGGACCTAGAACATGTTGTGCCTCAGCAAGGCTCAGCACTGCTTTGAGCTCACCTGTGCATTGGGGTATTTGTGGTGGTGGTGTTACTAAATAGACCTTAATGACAAAGGGACAGAGCTGTGACAGTTCTTTTTTTGTCTCACTGCTACATAATATATTTAAAAGCACTTATTTCTGTAGATACACAGAAAGGTCGCAGAGGAAAGCTTTGCTTCTGCAATGATGAATCATAAAATGATTATAGAAGCACAGAATGGTTTGAGTTGGAAGAGACCTTAAAGGTCATCCAGTTCCAACACCCCCTGCCATGGGCAGGGGCACCTTTCACTAGGTCAGGTTGCTCACAGCCCCATCCAACCCGGCCTTGAACACTTCTAGGGATGGGGCATCCACAGCTTCTCTGAGCGACCTGTTCCAGTGTCTCACCACCCTGACAGGAAAGAATTTGTCCCTAATTTCTAATCTAAACCTATTTCTGCACATCTTTGTTTTAGTTATTAATTATACGATGGGGACATCAAAAGTGCAGAAAGTCAGGATGCACCTGAGACTCTGTGAGGAGCTGTTAGAGTGCAGCAATTTGTGTTTCAGCCCTGTTTTATCGGTACAGTTCTAGCAAATTTTTAGCTTAAGAGGGTGCATTTCACAGTGACAAAGGGATCATGCATTATAAATAGGAGAGAAGTGCTGAAGCCAAATTTTAAGAGCTTTTGTGCAATGAGGATGAGAAGAAGAAAGCTAGGGATGAGTCATGCTATTTTCAGCTTTTTATGTTTCATCTTAAAACTTTCAAGTTTTTAAACAGTGTAGTTTCTACTTGAGGACAGTAATTTAATTATGATTGAAAGTTGTCCATCTGGTGGCCTTTTAATGCCATTAAAAATACTGATTGTGTTCCTGCACTGGTTGTTTTTCTGTTTTTAATCGTAAAGCTGTTTGGCTCTTCATTAAAATATAAGCTTCAAGATCCCACCCAAGACTTGTTAAAAGACAGTGGAAATTTTCTCACCCATTTTAGTGGATTTCTGATCATGTCCTCTTGGACACTGACCTGGGTTAGATGTATGAATGCACACTGCAGCAATTACCACAGAAGATTGTATTTTGCCTTAGCTCACCTTTGGGAAACAGAAGTATCACTGTCACCACTTGCAGATGGATCTGTAGATCTGCACACCACGAGTTGTCTTAGTCAGATCAATGCATAATCCTGGAGCACGTTATTCTGGAGCGATAGCTTACTATTGCATCAGGGATTTCGCTCCCTGCCATGTCTTTGTTATTTGTTTGTTTATTTATTTATTTATTTATTTACACCTGCTTTTCTGTTCCTGGCAGATGAAGAACTTCTAAGTTATAATTTCCTTACAGCCTCCCCTTCTTGGTTCAATCCGCATAGAGAAAACCTTTTACTTTGGCTATAAAGCTTTGAAAAAATAGTAATTCTCTTTCCCTGTCCCTGCTGCCTACCTAGAGCACCTCTTTGAATGAGCTCTACTCAGAAGATGCTTTGAAAACAGGAAGGTGGGATGCAAATCCCCAATATATGGAGTGCTCTGGGAATCCCACCCTCGCCCAGAGGAAAATCCAGTACATTCCTGTGTAATAAAGTCACCTTTGCTTAGTGGTCTCCTCACAGTCTGAAGGTGGCGTGTGAAATCATGGAGTAGGGATTCGGGTCTTGATTTCACTCAGGGATTTTTTCAGTGGTAGCGAAATAGATGATTGCTTTCTTATATGAATATAATGTGTGGTAAAAAGGCCACGTGCCCAAATTGCTGGTGCCTTCACCATCTTTATTCCATTTCTACTTTTTAGCCATGCACATAAGGCACTATGCACTAATTCAAGAGTATACACAAGATAGGGAAGGGGTAATTTACTGATTTTAAAATTCTAATGTACTCTAAGTATCCTTCACAATCATCAGAAAGGAAAAAAAAGGAGATCTCAAAGTCAGACCAGGAATCTTATTTTCATCTATCCTTGTCCATAAGACAAGGGCAAACAAACCTAAACAACTGCATAAACAACATCCACCCATCTCCAGAATTGCTCACACCATTTAGGCAATTTAGAGTAGTAAACACAGATAAGCAATCTGCATAGAAGCAGCTTTAGGTGACCACAAATGGATACCGCTGTTTAATTCAACCCTCTCTCACCTAAACAAGTTTGTTTTCTCAGCGGTGTTTATTTGTATAAGGGAGTGCTGGGGAAAAAATTCCATCCTCCTCCAGATTATCTGCTTCAATGTTGTGAAAATTCAGTATTTCCCCAGCAAGAGAATATATTCCTCCTACAGACACAATCTGTATTTTGCGGTCTCGCCAACATTTGTTAGCTGGTTGGTTTTTTTTCTCTATAGCTCATAGCATTTAGCTGGGACTAGAGCTGATCTCTGAAATGGGAGAAGTCCTACAAGGCTCAGTCTGGAAGGGAAACCCCATCTGATCAGCATTTCTGTCTCGAGAGGCAGGAAAATGGGGAAAGGAGAGAGAAGGCAGAAGCAGATACGTAAAGGTTTGAAAAAATAAATTGGGGGATGGTGACAGGGAAATGTTTTTCCCCTTTTCATAAATTTTCTTCTGCTGGACAATGGAAATAGTGAGAAAAAAGGTAAGAAAATCCTTTGTGTGAAATATTTTTTTTAAATCCACAATGAAATAGTTGCCTGGCTAAAAGTTGTAAACATGTCAAGTTGTCAAAATATTTTTCCCTGGCTCGTACACATTTCAATCTTTTTCACTTTCCTGTGAAAACATACAGTGTTAGGCAATGGCTTATCCTGTATGATGCTGCTGGCCTGGATACTGGAGGCTGCACTTGCTGTCAGTCCTACTGAGCCATAGCTTGGTTAACCTCCCAGGTACAGGAACTCAGTGGGAAGAGCCCGTCTGTTTTGGGTTGCCTTCGTCAGTCTTCCTTCTTGTCTTTCTGTGCAAACACAGACCTGGGAGGGTGGAATAAGGGAGCCTGTGTTCTTTTCCCCCCTCTCTGGAGTTTTGTGGTCTCCCTGATCAGGCCAAGGAGCACACCTGGGGCTGGATGGGTGTGCAGAGCAGGGCTGGTGTAAGGAAATGGAAGGGGAATGGAAAAGGGAAACAGACATAGGATGAGAACTTCTGTATCAGCAACTACATTCCAAATGTGGGGCTATCGCTGTTGTCCCCCATCTACACCCAAGGACAAGAAGGTCTTGGAAACACCAAGGGACAGATCAAAATACACATCATCTTCTCCAGAGAAGTTTGAGATAGTTGCCTGGTACTTACGGCCTGGCACAGGAGCTTTGAAATTTCAGGCTGACAGTCTTTGATAGCTCAAACTTTGCCAAGGTAGTGAGAAATAGTCTATATTTTATTCTCTACTGTACCTCAGTGAAACCTTTTGCCTGGCAAACAAAAGATCTGCATATGCAAGGTGAGTACATCTGAAGTGAAAATCTACCCACTTTCCACCCTTATTCATTCTCAAACCCATGAGAAAAAACAACACATGGTTTACTAGTTTGCTTTGTTATTTCTAAACTTACAGGAAGGTCCTTTCAACAAAATTGTATAGTAAAGTATGTTAAAATAATCCATTCACAAAGCAAGTCTGAAATAGCTTTGAAGCATGGGCTGACAATGACAGAAAGTACTCATATGTGACCCTTGGCTTCAAAAGAGTTAAGAATGTGCTGGCAAAGGCACAGAGATTATCTCCACCCACACAGGAGAACATACATGGCAGAGTAGTTCTGTAGCACACAGGGAAACAAAAGAGTCTAGCCCAGAATTATCCCTGTGAAGGAAAAAGTGCACTCTGCTGGGTAGCAGAGAGCTTCCAACCTGGCAAACAGATCTGAGACCTGCACTCATGTCTGGACTCTCCATCCTTATATCTCCATCACTCCTGGGATAGGATGTAACCATCAAGAGAAAGAACAGCTAAAATTTATACATATTCTGGCTATGAAAGAAACAAGGTGGAAAATATGATCTGGGTCTTTACAGCACTCCCTGATGTGGATGGTCTGGGCGTCCCCCACGGTGCTGCCCAGGTGCTGCAGAGCACTCCCCAGGGACTGTGGAGATGCTGCTGGGCTGTGCCAGGCTGGCAGAGCCACGACATTGCTTGTCCCTGGGTTTGCTGGGTGCTTTCCACACGAGTGCTGCCATGCACTCCTGGCTCCAAAGACTTCATCATTAAGGAAGGTAAAGTAATATGTGAGGAGACTGAGGAGAAGCAAAATTAACTATTTATATAATATTTAATGTGTAGCTGCAATTGTCACAGCTCTCCACTCAAACATCACGTTCTGGGAATGTCTTGTATTAAGGAGGCCTTGATGATGGGTTTACACACAAATTGAACATTCTCTGGGCCTAGCTCAGAATAGTATCATGAAGAACATTCACACTAGAACCAGAAAAGAGAACATGTTTCTAAGTCTTTTTCTGAGGCAGAGAGATGTAGAAAAATTCATGTTTGCTACTTCTTTTTGAAACTGTCTATTTATGAATCACAATTTGTCACTGAACCTCAGGGTATGTCACGTTCTTTCTGTCTGGGATGCTTATCATCAGGAGAGCATGAGGTTCATTGGAGATGTGGTTGCTGTGGTCAGTTCACAGCGATTGGGCAGGAAACTGCTGTTTACAAAATGTATATGACAAACTGGGTCCTCTTTCCAATTCAGCTTCCCTGCCCTCCTCAGGAGTGTTCACTCCTTTTGTTTCTTAGACAGTCTTATCAGTAGCCTTTTAACCCCAAACACACAAAAGTGAAGCACCTGAAGGAGGCAGTATCTTAACTCTGAGGGTTTTCACTGTCGGACCCTTTGGGAACAGCTGACAACCATTCGCAAAGTTTCCTTCTTATTTTTTTCTCCTTTTTTTTTTTTTCCTCTTTCTCTTTTTTCTCTTTCTTATTTTCATCTCAGGTATTGCTCAATGGAAGAGCCATTGGTGGCTGAGAAGCAATGGTGACAGCCACCAGTGTCCCAGTGCTGGGGAAGACCTGGTAGGTGCTCTGGCATGGAGGCTGCTGAGGCAGGAAATCATCTGTCCAGCTGTGTTGAGGTATCAGGTGTATTTAGGATCTCTCATGATTAACAGCATGAAGTTGTGTCAGGAGAGGCTTAGGTAAGATATTAGGAAAAGGTTCTTCACTTAGAAGGTGGTTGGGCACTGAAACAGCTCCCCAAGGAAGTGGTCACAACACCAAGCCTGATGGAGTTCAAGAACTGTTTGAGACAATGCTCTTGGGCACGTGGTGTGACTCTTGGGTTTGTCCTTTTCAGGACCAGGAGATGGACTCCAATGACCCTGGGGGGTCCCTTCCTACTCAGGACATTCTATTATTCTATGATATAGCTCTGTCCAAATTCACTTGTACTTGGCCTTCTGCAATGTAGGCTGTTGGTACTGCCAATAGCACCCACACTCAGGAAGTACATTCCAGTCCTCTAATTTCAGCTTATTAGGAACGTCTATAATAAAGTCAAGCTCCTAATTTCAATCATTTGGATCATATTTGGGTTACATGCCTGAAGTGAGCAGTGTGATAAACAAATATGCCTTGCTCCCAAAGTGATAGAAGCCACTGAAACACTGTATCCATACTTCCATAATTGCATGCGGTCATGTGTGTACTGTAGGGCCTGTGACAATTCAAAAAATACTACAGTTGGCAGTTCCCTGTCTGAAAAAGTGGAAAACATTTTCATATCAGTTCCCATTTCCTTTTCTAAGCACCCTTAGTGCTGGTTAGATGAGAGTAAGGCTCTGTGGAAGTTTGCTACAGCACAGGGTATTGCAGATGCAGCTTCCCTTGCTGCTGTAGCTGCTGTCAAACCTGTCCCAAGGAAACCCTGTTCCCCCTTCCCATCCCCTACACTGGTAGTTTTTCTTCTCATGTTACAGTTTCTAAAGCATCAGTATGGATACACACTGTACACTTTTAAAGCACTTTTCAGTGTTTCTCAAGAAAAAAGCAGGTAGGAAGCTCTCTGTGCTGTGACAGAAGTTTGGTTTGGCTGCTGCATTGCAGCGAGGCTGGTATCATTGTGTTGCCTTGTTTAACACAGATTGCCAATAAAGTCGATACTTCTACACATTTACATGCTTGGTTGCCAAGTTAGAAACAATAAATATGCTGAAACAAATATAAACAGCACAAGGGAGTTTTCAGGCTTTCAAATGTAGCCCTGGTTTGCAGAAGTTGTGCAGCTGTGCCCAGCCCTGGAGCAAAGCTGCAAGGCTGGCTGGTGGCCATTACAGCTCTAAATACAACCAGTGTTTTCTGTGTTCTTATTAAATAACGACTATGAGAGGTCTGGTGATGACACTCTTGAAGCAAAAGCTTAATAGATATCAGAGGACTAGCATTATAAAATATAAGAAAAATATAAAATAACTAATTCAGCGAATGAAAAGCAGTGAGGAAGTGTCTGTATGTGGGCACCTACTTCTGGTTTCACTCCTACAAGCAATATAAGATGCATAAATTGTTCTCTCCGTGCTGGGAAAAAAGGTGCTGCCCCAGGACTAGTAGCAATGGTGGAACCTTTGACTTCAGCATTTTTGCTCTGTGGAGAAACACACATTCTGCTGAAATACTGATAGAGTGACTAAGCCATGTGCATGCAACAGCTCCTACATTTACTGCTGGTTGGAGCTGTGTCATCTCACGTGGATCCAGTCTGCAGACAAGCAGCTTTGTGTTATGGTGAGACAATGAATCAGGTAGAAAATCACGCTGTCTCATTAAGGTGAGATTCCAGCATTCAGCAGGGAAATATAGGGTGGTGGGCAGAAGCAGCATTTGGAGAAGATGTGCAAGATTTTAATCAGGAGGAGAGCTTAATTTCTTCCCTTCACAGCTTCCTTTGGTTGGTTCAGGTAGTAAGGATGGCAAGCAAACCAGACTGCTTGAAACAGGGTCCACTTCCTTTCCAGGTCTTTCCACAGTCCTTTCCAGCATCTTAGCCAATGGGAATGGCAAAAGCGATGTCCTTCTGTCTGCTAGAGAGTCACTTCCTCAGAGAGATCCCAGAAAATTGTGGGGGCTGTAACGTGGGGGGTATTCTCAAAGTGAACCTCTTCTAGAGGTGGAAGCTGCACCTGGCAAGAGAAATGCAGGTTGAGGTCTCCCAGCACAGTCTTCAATATGAAATAACACCATGTTACTTCCAAACAATGCAAATAAAGATGCTTACAGCATATTTTTTTTTAAAATATGCCTTTTCCAACTCAAATTGTGCACCTAATAGATCACAAAGTACTCATGTGTTCTTCAAAGCATTTCCATAATAATTCTGCTTTTTAATCTGAGGCAGTTAAACCATCAAATTCTTGCATTTCCAATAAATGCATGTATCTGGATGCCTCCCAGTAAAAAATCACAGAGTAACATTAATAACATATTGCATTATACATGTTAATTTATCCTTGAGCAGACCATTAAATATATATTGGTTTTTAATTACATCATTCATACCCACTGACATTCTACTACTGATAAACCACATACAGCAGAAACAGCTGCATAAATATTTATTAATTGAGCCCCTAAGCAAATGGGTTACAATAATAAATTATTTGCCATGTTTCCAAATAATAAAATTGGGCTGAATTCCTAACTGATGCAATACAAATGTCTTCAGAACACACTGTTTATCTCATTGTACTTAGACAATTTGTTACTTGCACTTGACCAAATATTTTAAAATTGTCTTGAGGTGTATGTGCAGCTTTCCATCCCCATTCTGGAAAAGCTTGTAGCTTGTCCTTAGCAAAGACCTTTCTGTAGGAATAAGGGTTTCAAATTATGTCTTTCTGAGGATTCACTTGTTTCAGCTTTCTGGTATATAAGTAGCTCAGGGGCCTCCTGGGGTGCAGGTAGCTATCCCAATCATTGATGAATGAAGTATCAATGAAAATGTAATCCTCTACTGTCATTTTGAGTTTTTTCTTTAGTTGAATTCCAATATTGCTTTCATGCCACTGTCCCATTAAACACATCATTGGTTTATCTGGATTGTACTACAGCGACTGACAGTAGATAACTCGTCACACATTTTAAATGCTGTGGGCATGTATCTCCTGTTTCAATGCTGGGCTTTAAACAGCCACTTCTTTAATATATTTGGCTTCTCAGTGTTTTTATCAGTCTGAGATTACCATTTCTTACTATTGCATTGATTTGCTTTGTGAGTTTGGAAGTGTTAGGATTTTTGATGGTTTCCAGTTTACACATAGTTTTCTTGAGGTAAACATCAAGGAGGGACCATGATCATTCTCCTAGGGAAAAAACCTTTGGCAAAGTAGGTAGGTTTGGAAGACTCCTTTCTAAGCAGAGCTCAGAGAGGGAAACAAATACGTCTTTTAAATCTGTCCAGGACTACATATTGTTACTGTTTGAGCAGATTTAAGAATCCCATTATCCATCTGGGAGCTTGGTGTGGTTTAGCTGCCAGTACAAGTGTGCCCAGCACCCTGGCAGCCAGCCCTGGGGATTCCCAGGGTCCCTGGGGGACGTTTCCCTGCTCCCATCTCCCATATATAATCAGCCTCCTCTGACAGCTGAATCCAGACATGGTAAATCCATGGAGCAGGCAACTCTGCTGGCCATGGGTCAGATAGGGAGCTATGGGCTACAGAGTCTCCACATTTATTTTGTATTTCTTTATTTACTGCTTGTGAAGCTGCAGGAGAGGAGCTCAGGCATAAAACTCTGTTCCATAAGCACTGCTCTGGATTAACCCCCTGTCAAGCCCTAAAATCTGGTTTGCAGAGGCTGCTGTTTTGTATGTCTTCCACGTATTTTTTTATTTCTAGTCAACTTTCCCTGAACCCAGGAGGAGCAGAATTGCCTTAAACGTGTGGTGTGATTGACTGCAGGAGCTGCCTCAGTGACTGTGCTTTATTTTTCAATAATGGCATTCTCCAGGCTTCTTCTGGAATTTGTGTAGTTTATCTATTGATTGAATGAATTGCTGCCTTTTCCAGCTATTTGTCATCTCTCACTACCGTTTGGAATACAGAAATATATTTTAGCGTGGGGGTTCATTTTATTTTTATTTTTGGCAGCTTGGTGAGGGTTTTATTCCAGTAGTGACACGGAGCTGTGTTTGATTTGTTACAGCTACCTCTTGAGCTTTAAGACTGGGGTCTAAAGATGTTTTTGGCTCAGTGTACAGTATCACCACATATGGAAAACATGAATGGTCACAAAAGCTTCTTGATTTAAAAGGTGGGATTTATTCTCTTTTTACTAAAGCTCTGTAATTTCCTGAGTGTTAGATATTTGCTGTGATGACCTGTGCTTTGCTTCTTATTGCAATGAAGAAAGCCTTAGCTGGGGGTTGAAGCTGTTAGGTCAATACAAGGGTTTTCATGGGGAGATTTGTCAGAGGAGGTTGAATTGTGCACCATAAAGGTGAAGACTCATTTATAGCTGTGGAAAATAGTTCCCTTTCTTTGCTCCAAAGCTATATGCTTAGAACAACTAAAATTTTCCATGTCTTTACACACAATGCAAGCCTGACAAGTGTTCTGTCATTAATATTATTTTGGACAAGCTGTAAGTATAGAAATAATTTTCATTCTAATTTTGTCCTTAGCACATTGTCTCAGTACAATGGACAGGACTACATTTTCCTAGAAGGGTAATTCACAAACTCAGTGGCTTCTATCCCATTTTTGACTGTGAATCTTCTTAATTTCTTGCCAAGAATTTCAGTGCTTACCTAAGAAAACTTATGCCAGGATTCAACAGCTCATGTAATCTGCAAGATCCTATCAAAAGTCATTAAACCACGCTGCTATTAGAGCCAGTTAGCAGACATATATGCCCAAACCAATTCCTGCCTCACTTTTGCTGAATAGCCAATATGCTCTGACAGCTGGTGAGTGGAAGTGACAAGGAAGGGGCTCAATTTTTAACTATCCCACCTGACAGGATCCACCTGAAATGGCATCTCCTGAGACATGAAGGGGCTCTGCCCTGGGGAACACAAAAAAGGAAAGGTTCCTTGATTTTTTTCAACTTCATCAGGTCAAAAGAGATTTTTCAGCGGTCTAAGAGAGACCTCACATTAACTGCTGCAATGCTGTTGGAAATGTTGCACGTGAAAAAGAAAGAGCTCTTCCAATAGTTCCTTTAAAAGACCTTTAAAATGTAAAATATTAGGTAACCTAAGTGTATGCAAATGGTCTCCTTGTTAACACTGTCCTTGCAATATGCAATATATTAGGTCTAGCTGATGTGAAAAGGGAGGGCCTGCACGGGGTCTAACTAAACCACTGAGGATGTGAGGATTTTAGTTGTTCTGAAAATCAAACCTTTCTAAAAAATTCATGCAATCTTTTAATCTGTCATCTTTTATAGTGCACTAAATTATCTATTAATATTCAGATTTTTCACAAAATCCCTTATGAAAAGTAAATATATATGTAAGCAAGAGATATATATACGCACTAAGAAAATGCTTCAGTCTAGCAGAGAGCCATACCCTAGAGATGTTTTTTGCCTCTGTCTATATATGCATCAAGGTTAAGAGTTGCCATGCAAGGTGGCTGTTTAAGAAGCATGACTATAAAAAACTCCTTGAGTCTATGGAGGACAATATGTTTAGCGTACAAAAATAAATACTCATGTAAAATTGATTGGGAAAAAATTAAATAGGATAATTATAGTTATAAATCCACTGGAACAGTGGGATGTGAACAGCATGGTTTGATTAGACGATTTGCAAGTTGATTAGTGATCCTTATCTTTTCCTCCAGCATTTAATTGCCCCTGTTGGTCTTAGCTGGCCTGATGAGAGATCTCAAGGCAGAATTTAGCGCCTAATCACGAGGGCAGGTGCTCTGAGAGCGACCCTAACACCGCAGTGGAAACCCAAACTCCCCTCAAAGCAATCTTTAGGAGGGATTTTCACCGTGCCAGGGGAATTTGGTCCAGGATGACTTTATTCCCAAGTGTCTGTGGTATATGCCAAACAGTTTTTCCATCTTCTCAGTCTAGAGCTGTGGCTGACTTGCAGTCCCAAATGATTGCTTTTCACTGGAGAGTCCTGGGGATTTCTTCCTCACCCATAATCCTACTCCTGGAAACGATTTTTTTGTTTTGCAGTAGTGCCCAGACCTTTCCTCTTGTAGTTCCAGAATCTTTGCTGATGGCAGAGGAGGGTGATGTACCCCAGGTTTTCCTGCAACACCCAGTTGGCTCCATTGCATGGGGATAAGGAAGGCTGACAGCCCCTACACTTTGTATCCTCTTTGCCTTGTTTTTTTCTAGGAAAAGAGGATACAAAATAAACTGAGAGCATTTGTGCCTTGTGTCTGACCAATCTCCTTGGACTTCAGCTAAGTCCAGCGCCTTCATCTTTGCAAGGCAGCCATCAACAGGGGTCACCAACTGCATAGAAATATGACCCCAAACCTTGGAGATGTAGCTCCAGGTGTTTGCTGAGCATTTGGCTGCTGTTCATGGCACGAATCCGTGCAGTCACACTTACACAGGGAGCATTCCTGCTGGAGGGCCCCCACCCAGAGCAGCGATTTGCTGGGGCTGAGATCACCACCACCACCACTGGTTTCAAAAGGCAGACAGCAGAAGTGTTTCAAAGACAGGGTTGAGACACTTGATCCTTTCAAAGATAATTGAAACTTCAGGTGTCTGATTTACAGCCTTACCTACCTCCGATGAGCTTCTTCAAGAAGAAGTGAACAACACCACACAGGATAAAATACTTCATGAAGCAGGGCTTTCATGCCAAATATTTCTCTGGGACATTCATCTAACCTAACTTTAGACATTCAAACTTTGTATTCTAAGTTTAAGGTAGGTTCCATACACAGGTCATTCATTTTGTTTTATAATAGGAAGTCACAGTGTCTCATTTCTTGTCACTAAGTGTTAAGGAAATCTAAGGTTGCAAACACCAAGTTTACATTTTTTCTTCACTGTAGTTACCTGGCTTAAAGGCACCAGTAGTCTGCTAATGCACTAAAGTTTCTTGCCCACCAACAGATTAATTCCAAGCTTACAGCAAAACCACAAAATTATTTTCAGTGCATGGCTCTGTCCTTGACAGTCCATCATTTACTTATTCTTGTAATCCTGAAAATCCTTCAGGTTTTTCTGAGCTGTGTTTTGATTCTTCTGTCTTTGTCAGTGACAACTGCCATTAGCATTGCCATGTTTTTTGTTGAGCTCAGTAATAAAAAAACGTTGAGTCCGAGATGAATTTTTTGGTAGCACCCAAAATAGTTGTCTTCTACCCAAATGGTTTGTTTAGCTCCTATTTCCATATTAGCCAACTCTTCACCTGCCTTTGATATGTTCCTTATTTAGTTGTTTCTAAGGCAACATTGTATGAAATACTTTACTTCAGACGAGAAAAACGTTGGGGATTTTCACTGCTAAGAATCGATTCAGCTTATCAGAGAGAGAGCAGGTTAGAGACCTACCTTGGACTAAGCTGTGCTAAACTATACTCTTTTGTTTATCTCTGCCAACTGTTGAAATCAAACTAACAGTTGGTGTTTAGCTAGATCAGGATTTTCATGCTTTCTGAAATATAGAAGATACCCTTGTTTTTCTCCCAATATCTGTTCCTGAGATAACATTAAAATTTACTAGTTTGGGCAGGTTCCTGTGTTGGTTCTTTCAGGGTTTTGGATAGAGGTGGGACTGCTGTCTTTGAAAATATTAAGCCCTTAGATTTTTTTTCTGCTCCAGATGCTCTCTCATTCACCTGAGTCACACCATCTTGGCATGTCACTGTGCTGACTAAAAACTGAAGCAGTTTTCACTTTATTTTTGGCCCATGCTTAGGTTATCTTTTACCCCAAACCCCAATCTTTACTGCAGAACAGCCTCAAATTCCTCTTTTTGCTTTCTGTTTGTTTATATGACTAAAGAACATTTTACAATGTGTTTTTAATTTCCTACGCAAGGTGTAACACAGCCCAGAGTTTGACAGATCTCACTTTCTCCCCACACTTTCTGACCTGTGAGACACATTTTTCCATGTTAGTCAGTCCCTTCTTTTTTCCATTTCTTGTGGGCTCTTTGCCTGTTCCTCATATCCCTTTCTAGTTGGATTGTCACCAGCTGGGTCTGTAGTTCTTCATGAGTTTTTTCTCCTTCCCAAAATGCAGAAGCAATTATATACTTTTGATATCAAGAATCTCCTTTGCAGCCAAGTCTCAAAGTTCCTTCACTCCTCTGAGATTAAAAAAATGCCAAGCACAAGAAGGCAGAAAACCACAGGGTTTTTTTACCTTTCCATTCAGTTTAATCAGAAAGCTTTGTGATCAGCTTGATCAGGGCTATTTTCTACTGCCACCTCTTCAAAAACATTGTCGCTGTGTTTGAATTAGCACTACCTCCTGAAAGCTTAATAAATATGTTCTTAAAAATGTCTGCCAGTGGCCCAGAATCAGGAAGAATGGAACTCTGTCATCACCTGTAGCCTCAGTTTTATTATTGATATCATTCTGCTCTGATCTATCTCCAGGAGCAGGAGGTGTCTCACAGGTTCTGTTGATTGTCTGATACCATTCCACCGTCCCATAACCACAGTCACATTTTATCCAGAGGGTTTAGTGGATCTATGCTACTGCTGTAGTAAAGTGAAGATTCATAGTGCTTTTCAAGAAGGCAATGGACCTTGATTAATTTTATTGTATCATGCTTTTTCTTCTCTACACACTTCCACATCGGTAATGTACAGCTTTTCTGTCACCCCTACCTTCCTACCTGAGTTTTGCCTTGCTCTCAGTGGTGTACTCCAGCCAGAAGGAACTTCCCACTGTGTTATAAATGCCTGGTTTCAGGTCCTGCACCCGAAGATTTGCCTCCTGTGCCTCACTGCATGGGCTCATTGTGCAGTGTCCAAGCAATCAGCTCTTGCACCCCAACATCTCAGTTTCCTTGCAAGTGAAGTTATTCCACTGCCTTTTGCTTACCTGGCCACCCATCTTGTGAATATAACTTTATGTTTTCTTTTTGCTTTGCAGATTTCTATCTCAGCTATGTTGGTTTTTTCCTTCTTCTTCGCTTATTCCATTTTGTGTTTCCTACCTATTAACCTGGGTGAGATAACTTGAGTCTGTTCCAGCCTTAACCTTGGCACTTTGATTCTCCATGTACAAAGGCAGTTCAGCCACTGAAGACAATTTTCCTCCTCTGAAAGCTTTCCAGTAATTGAATGTGCCAAAACCATCCTTTCCAGCTCTGTCCTTGAGCTATTTGTTGGTTTTGTAAGCTTGACAAGCTTTCACCTTTTCTTGCTAGGAACTCTGAGACTTAAACTGCAGATCACTTAAGCCTTCACCTCTTTGGCAGACAAAAGAAGTAACTTCACAAAAAACACCACCAGATGATTTCGCCTCCCAGTCTTCTCTTGTGGCATAAAGAGATCTAAAAATGCGTGTTCATGGAAATTTCACCAGAGCTACACATAAAAACAGGATTCAAAAAAAAAGGTGAAAATTAAAACCAACCTCTGTCATCTTAAAATATATGTTTTTCTGTATTGGTGAAACTTTGTACATGCAATCCTACATAGCTGTTTTGTATTACTGGTAACTTCCCATCTGACATGCTACATCAAAGTTGTTCCCTTGTATAGATGTTAACATGACATAAACTCTTAAAGCATTTAAGAGTATAATAATGCTTCATTAAATATATATTTGGAAATGAGGAGGTTGCTCTAAATGAGAATATATTGACAAATATTTAAGATAGGATCAATACCATCAGTCTTTCTAAGTTTCATATCAAGCAATAAAAAATATTAAATGAACATTCTATAGTACAGTTTCTTACACAGGCTTTCCAAGATTCAGCACTTAGAGTCTTCTTTGATACACATACATTAATTTAATATGTATGCTTTGCCTAAGAACATGAATAAGTCATTCCTTTTAATGTTTGCATTTGCATGTTTAATTTAAGTATGGGAATCAGTGGAAATGCACTTAAATGCTTATGCTAGTTTATTCACTTTGTTTTGAAAATTATTGCGTGCAGCATGGGTGAGAAAGAAGCAATCTAAGTAGAAGCAGAGTTGATGGGAAAGTAGGTTATAATTTACTTACATGTTGTCTGTGTGGTGGACATGTGGTCAAATTTGCAGGAAAATCAGTATTTTCAAATGCATTAAGATGGGATTTAAAAAGAATGCCAACATGGTCAGAACCAGTTTCTGTAAAAATATAAGTTAATTGATAAATTTACAAAGTTGTGTATTTCCTGGCCCTATCCTGCTGTAAGGACTATCCTGCCTGCTTCCACCTAAGTTCCCAGAAATTACACCATTTGTAGAAGCACAACTGAGGGTTTCATGAGCATCTATGAGCTTTTTGACTTTCAAGTACAAGATCATGATTATTTTTCCATAATTCTCTGGAAGTGCCCACTCCACGAGAACTTCAGGATTTCTTTAAAAACTAATTAAAGAAGCCACAGAATTATTATAGAAAATTCTGTAGAACATTTCTGGGGTTGATATTTTCAAACAAGGCTGTTATAACAGATTCTATTAGGAGAAGGATATTACTTCCAATTAAATTATAAAACATAATCAGAAACCATAAGGAGGAACTTTTTTTTTTTCTGATATCAGGGAAGGTTTGTGGATGGGGAGATGATGGGAAAAGGAAGGGAGGGGGTGCCTTTAGTTCTGTGCTGGTACATGAGGGATGTTTTAATGCATTTCTCCCACAGAGATTCACAGAGCCCTTGTGAGAGATGCGATGCTGCCCTGTGCAGGCGCCCATCTCTCACATGGCTGGCTCTTGGCAAATGTGGTCTGACAAAGAGGGGATTCATGTGCCAGGAGTTCCAGAGCATGCCCTGAGCCCAGCAAAGCACCCTGTGGTTCTGTATTCTGGAGGGGAAGAGATGGGTCTCACAGCCTCCCAAGAAAGAGAAAGAGGGAAAAAGAGAGAGACAGGGAGAGAGAAAGAAAGAAAAGGAAGAAAAGAAAAGGAAGAAAAAGAGAAAGAAAGAAAGAAAGAAAGAAAGAAAGAAAGAAAGAAAGAAAGAAAGAAAGAAAGAAAGAAAGAAAGAAAGAAAGAAAGAAAGAAAGAAAGAAGAAAGAAAGAAAGAAAGAAAGAAAGAAAGAAAGAAAGAAAGAAAGAAAGAAAGAAAGGAAAGAAAAAGAAAGAGAGAAAAAAGAAAGAAAGGGAGAGAGAAAGAAAGAAAGAGAGAAAAAGAGAGAAAGAGAGAAAGAGAGAAAGAAAGAGAGAGAGGAAGGAAGGAAAGGAAGGAAGGAAGGAAGGAAGGAAGGAAGGAAGGAAGGAAGGAAGGAAGGAAGGAAGGAAGGAAGGAAGGAAGGAAGGAAGGAGGAAGGAAGGAAGGAAGGAAGGAAGGAAGGAAGGAAGGAAGGAAGGAAGGAAGGAAGGAAGGAAGGAAGGAAGGAAGGAAGGAAGGAAGGAAGGAAGGAAGGAAGGAAGGAAGGAAGGAAGGAAGGAAGGAAGCCCCCACTGCCCCCAACTCCTTTTCAGTAGAAGCTGTGAGTGACAGGGGTGCTCTGTGACATCCCACTCCTCCTTTGCCCCTGTGGGAGCTGGAGCTCATCGTGCTGACCCCAGCCCTGCAACCCTGCTTCCTTCCTCTGTAGCTCAAGACATCTTTGGTTTTGGTCACTCCCTTCTCCCCCTCCTCACCCTGGGGGTCCTGGGTTTGCTCTTCATTTCGTATCCCCCATCACCCTCCTCCATGCCCTCTCTTCCTACAAGGAATCAAGCTCTCCCTGAGCACTCCCAGCCCAGCTCCTCTGCCTCTCATGCCCCCAAAATTTCTGGCCAAAATGGGACCTTTAGCAGCTACCATCACCTGCAGTTTGCAGGAAGTCAACTTCTTGCCCCAGAATAAAATGATCAGTGAACTCCAGTGTTTGGATTTTCAGTGGATTTCTCTTTTGTGGACCCTGGATGGGGGCTGCAGGATCCAGCCTGAAAATTCTTGCTGGGTCCAAGAAGGATCCTTCAGAATTTGGCTGCTTTGTTCATTGCTTTTAGCTACTCTGCAAATAAATGCAGTCAGAGATCTGACATTCTCAGGCCTGCATCTCAGCAAGCCTTTTCTACAGCAGCCAGAGAAACCACCAGAGGGTAACTTCTTGCCTGAGCCAAAGAGGTGATGGACAACAGGGAAGGGACAAAGTTAGGGAAGACTAGAAGGTGTCACAATTACTCAGTTTTAGCCTGTGTACTTCCAGAAGATTTTACACATTTGTTTCATATCTGTTTGACAGTTAACATGGTCTCACATTTTGTAGACCTCCCTGAAGAGTGAGTGTTGAGCAGAGATATAAATGCTACACAGGAAAAGGCTTTCTTTGGATCTTCTGTCAGTCTTGTTTAATCAAGGAGTTCAGTGATGTAAAGCTAGTTGTGTATCACCAGACTTGTAGGTCTTCAGGTTTTATTAAGTCTTTCCTCTTTTTTGGAACAAAGCAGTCCAAAAATCTTATATTTTCCCTATTATATTTAAAAGCATAGCACAATTTCCTTACGGATTTGGGAAAACCAGTAAAGGTTTGGGATTTTTTTGTTCTTCTGGACATTTGATCCCAATTATTGAAAAGCAAAGGATGATTTACTGCATAACATTGAACTTGCTCCTCTTTTTGAAGTGAATGCTCCTGCTGTTGCACTAGTTAAATTTAATTTGCTGAAAAGACAATTGCAGAATTCCAGCTTACCTGCTGCAGAAGAACTCAATCTCAGCCTTGTCTTCCTTTTTTCCCCCCACATATAAACATACAAAAATAAGATATTATATCAACTGGACACCAAAGAGTAAAATAATAAATCACAGTTTCCTGATGTGCTTTCCATAAAGTACAAAATTCCTGGAACACAAATCAATCTAAAGTGAGAAGCTAAAGTTCATGTTTTACAGCACTGTAAGGCATCATTGTAAACTTAACAGTGTGTCACTGGTATGAGGGAATAAGTGAGCACCACATACAAACAAGTTCCTGCCAGCTAAGGGGGAACTACTTTCACATACGGCAGAACAGCTCTGCCCCTCCTGCTGGTACCTCCCAGCGTTCTGGTTATCTACAGTCCAGCTGCAGGTCACCCCAAAGTGCCAAGAAATTATGTGGAGCAGCTCCCTGCCTCCTGTGGAGGGATTCTTTTGCCTCTTGGACCTGCAAATCTTCTCAAGTCTGTATGTGCTTCAGCAGCTACACAACACAACCAAATATCAAGTGTTTCACACTCCACCTCAGGACTTGGTTACTGCTCAAAACTCCACTCATGTGTTACACAGTGAGAAATCTGTCACTGGTGAGCAGGGACTCTGCTCTTGTCACTTGCCTGTAAATGCATCCAGGTATCTCCAGTCCCTCCTGGACCGCTTTACCTTCTGGCAGTATGCAAAGAGCTGTTTCTCACCTCCAATTCTACACGCTCTGAAATGCAAAAGCCAACCAGAGCATTGGCACTTAGAAGCTCGGGTGAGAGCATTTCGCATGTTTTTCACCAGCTAAAATTCTGAAAGGAGATTCCTGCCCTTGCGTGGATGGTGTTTTAAGACGGGGCGAATGCTCCCTCTGGAGGCGCTCATCTCTGCAGCCTGCGCAGACAGCCCGGGGCATGTACACTGCTGCTGGCAGAAGCCAACAGAAATTCCCAGGAATTCTCTAAGCCGGGAGGATGATCAGGAAAGGAGGAGAAAGGCTGGGGTTTCTAAACCTGCTGGCCTCTTTTGGTCACAAAAAAGTACAACGACTGAGACCTCGATGGTATACAATCCCTGCTTGTACTTCTTTGGCATGGGAGGACTCACAGGAGACATTGGAGGTGGTCACAGCAGAGGGGGTTGCTGAGATTAGAGACCCGAAGCTGCGTGAAGTGGGGTTTCACCTGCTTTCAAAGATGCTGACAAGCCGTGTGAACTTCAGCCCCATCACACACAGGTGTATCATTCCATCTGCCCAGCAGCCTCCGTGCTGGATACAGCACATTGCAGCACATCCCTCCTCATTTTGACACGAGTTTACTCATCTTGCTACAGGCACACAGAAAAACTCAGTCCCAGGTGTAGGGAAAATCAGCCCTGTTGATTTTTGCACCACTGGAAGGGAAAAGCTTGGTGGAAAAATGAAGCCAGATTTGGCACAAAGTTAATATGGGAGAGAAAGACCATAAGCTCATTGGGCATGTCTGTGTCTGTATTTGTGCGGCCAGACACTTCATAACCAAGAAAGTACATGTCATGATGAGCAGATTTGAAAGAGAAGCTTATCCTAACAAACCCAGCATTTAATGATGGAGAGAAATAAGTAAGATGAAAGTGTGTTTCTACCCGCTACAGCTCTGTTGTGGTTTACAAAATTAGACTAAAGCACTTTCCAAAATAATTTTCAACACTCCGGCACAGTTACAAATCATTTGTTTTGTTTGGTTTGGGATTGTTTGGAGTTTTTAATTTTGAGGGGGAAAAAAGCATATTTTCTTCTGGATTTTCTGAAATATAAAAACAAGAGCTACAATATATGTCTGCTTAGTAGTTCAGGGTACTGTGGACTACAGGCCTCCCTCTTCCTAAACGCTGCCTCTTCTTTCACTGGGGGGTGGTGGAGACCAACTAGCCCTGCTGGTCATCCTGACACTGTTCAGGTCATTCAGAGATGTTGTGGCAGCATCTAGTGCAAGAGGAAGTAAAATCATGGCTATTTACAATGTAAATCCTCTACTGGTAGAGAAGAAAAATAAAACCTGTGTAAAACTGCCTTTGGTTGCTGTAAGTCACTGTGGTGGTTGTGATTACACAGGAAAAACGGTAAATTATTTTTGGTTACTCTTATCTGAAGTTTGTCTGCTTTCTGATTATTTGGACCAGCCTTTCCCTAACCTGTGCTCATTTTAGCTGTCTGTGTAGCCATCAGCCATCAGTCTGTCACCCACAGTGCCTCAGTAGTGCTCAGTCTGACAGAGACAGCAGCACAGAACTCATAATTAAACCTGACACCATTACATCTGTAAAAGGATTCATCGTAAGTATCCTGGTGACCACATTGGTCCTCTTCAACCACTGCTGGCAAGTGTATCTGATCATGTATGTTACATATGTATGTATAATTTGTTATTATTATAATTATGACTATTATATTTATGTGATATATTCTATATTTGCTCCTTTGGGGGAATTGAAAATGTCTGTGTTAAAGATGCATCAAAGCAGGCACCTGTGCCAGAAACAAACAGCAACCTCCAAATCTCTGCAAAGGGATCCAAGGAATTCAGAGCACCTCCAGCACACAGCTCATCCCCTCACACAGCAGCCTCAGACAGCCACTGACTGAGGGAGCAATGTGAGGAACCTCTGGGCCAGAGATTCCTTTGAAGCTGAAAACTCTGGGCCTTTTTTTCATGTCCAGCCAATTCATGTTTGTCCCAAAAGTCTCTTTTGGGAACAGGGGATTTGGACCTGGGGACGCTAAGGCTGGTTTTAGCTTGGGCTTTATTATTGACGTGAAGATGTCTGGGTGCTCAGTGCTGGCTTCCAGGCAGACCAGCCTAATCCAGGCTGTCCCTGTGGCTGCTCGGCATCAGCCGCTACTCCCGTGCTTGGGGCTCACAGCAGCTGCTCTTAGATTTTTGCTATTCCCAGCATAAGGATATTTGTCAGGAGATAAAGTGGTCTTTTTATAGTCGGACCTGGAGTTTCCATGGTGAAATTAGCCAACAGGAGTTTCCTTTGCAAAGCAGAGCATATCCTTTACTGGCAAAAACATGTTACTCCCTTGGTTGTGAGGAAGTGTCATTGTCTGAAATCTATTCTGGTTTTTAAGGGCTCTGTATCCTCAAAGAAATATTTTTAACCTGAAAGGAATATTTATACTGTCCAGTGAGAGAAGTTCACTGGGTTATTCTTAGTTCTGCTTCTGTGTCTGCTTTATCTGTGCATCGTTTTTTCCCTATTGATCTTTTTTTACGAATGTTTAACAGAAAATGAAAGCAAAGGTAATAGATTAAAGTAATTTTGGGAATTAATCCACTGACAGGGCCAAAGTAACTCTAGGGATTAATTTAATTTACCACAGTCGGCGTGTATCCTAACCAACAGGAGTGATTTTGATACAATATTTTCTAAAAATTTTTGAAGCCTTTGAAAATGCCCAGAGCCAGCACGTGGGCTGGATCAGCTCTTACTGCCGGCATTAGCAGAAAAAACACCTCTCATCCTTCTGATATTTAATGTGCTGGGCTAGAAAATGAAAAACCATTTTATTTTAAAGGAGGCACCTTGGAGCAGGAGTTAATAAAGAGCTGATTATGAAACCATATGCAAAAGTTCTGGTGCTGGCACAGAGTTCCATTCATGGGCTAACCCCGACCTCACCCGTGGTGGATGAGAACCAGCTCCATTAAAGCCACAGGATTACAACACTGCAGGCCTGGTGTGTGACCACAGTCACAACCAAAATGCAGCAGGGGATTATATATGTAATAAGTTAAAGAAATTTGGGGTTTTTTTCCCCTTAGGCCTGGTTATCTTAATAAATTGGCATTTTGCTGATGCTGAGTGTCTAAGGTTGTGCTTTTTTCCCTGCCTGCTGAAGTCAGCATGGGCGAAATGCCCATATTTCAGTGTTTTGCAGAAGGAGGGCCTTACAGTGTTTATCTGCTCCAGCATCCTTGTCTTTCTTTCCTTGATGCTCCCCCGAGGGAGCAAAGTGACTGTGATGGATGTGTTTTACATTGCTAACAGTCAGTTAGAGCTACCTGCTACCCCCTGATGAAACAGCTCTGATTCTGCTGCAGAATAATGAGAATTAATGACTCATTCACTAATTACACTTTTGTTGTATAGTTTTGTGCTTATTTGCTGCAGGAGCTGAGCACCCTTGACTTTCTGAATGCAAGCCATGAAGCACCCTTGAAAATCAGGGTACTGGATGATGTATAAGCACGGGCTTGAAAACATGCTGGAGCTGTGACATGTGGATCTCATCTGCATTGTTGAGGTCACCAGGGCAGATCTGCCTTCTGCAAAGGGAGGGTTGCTTCAGGCAGTTCAGAAATGCCCCTCTAAATACATCCATGGTTGTGAAAAATGTCAGTGGAAAGCAGTTCTTTGAAGGATTTATTTAACATAAATATGAAGAGAAAATGTAGATAAAATCATTCAGATTGGAAAATTCCAAACATTCTGTTAAAAACATACGGATAATAAATCTCATATCTTGTTCTTCTAAAATAAGCAATTCACCAAAACAAAAAGGCATGTGCTACAGAATATGATCTTGATTTTTCATATCTACATTAATCAAAAAAATTGGGCTAAAAAGCATCAACCAGCTTCTCATAAACACAACAGATATATATATCTGTAGAGGCATGGACATGCTTCCAGAAAGAGAGGTGCTGAAAAACTCCACCTGGCAAGCTTTGGAAATAGGCTCAAACTTTATCTAGTACTGCAAACTTATGCACCAAAGCCAAATCAGGTTGCTGGATTTTAAATTTGGGTTGAAGTCTGAGGCTTGATGTCCTGATTCCCATGTGCAATATTAATGATGGTATCAAGCAGTGGTGTGTGACTTTATGTCAGTGTGTGACTCTGTGCAGGATGTGACTTTAGGGTCACCTTCCTTCCAGGAGACAAAACTATCATTGATGGCAGGTCATTCCAAACAAATGCTATATAGAAACCTTAACAATGTTGTGTATTTTGCTTATTTTTTGCTGGTCTTACACATATTTGAGTGTCTGTGGCATGTAAGGGCATGAAGAGGAGAGGCACTGGGTCAGAGCGTGGCAGCAGCAGCGCTCCCAGCCCTCCTCTGCCCCTCACTCTCTGTGGCCTGCAGTAACTCATTCAACCTCTCTGCTTCAGCTTCTTCAGAATAATTATGCTTAGCCCACAGGGGTGTTGAAACAGATTAATTAGCTAAGGTTTGTAGAGACATTTGAAGATGTCAAGCACTGTAAATGATGCTTGTTATGGAGGTATATTATTGCACACTGTATGCACAGCAGGATTAGGGACTAGTTGATATTGTGCAATTGGATAGGAAAAAGAAACCAGGAACATCCTCAGGGAGCCTGAGCAGTGTGTATTTCTAAGCACAGTTCTTTCCTCATCTCATTGTTATATTCCATTTAAATACTTTTCTCAGGGCCCTAAGGATTTGCTGTGAAGTTATCAGATATCCATATGCAAACTTCTAAGAAAAGGTATAATTAAGAATTTAATAATTCCATTAGCTTTATGGCTTCATAACTACTGTGGCCACAGCTGCTAAAACAATAGTAACTTTCAGCCAAAATCTGTTCGTTTTTACTTTCAGCTGTTTTAGTTTCTTAATCCAGCTCTCTGTGTGGCCACACAGGTGCTAATCTCTGGATGAAATAGAGATACACCCCAGAGGGGCTCAGGACTCAGTGCAGGGTTTTGAATTTCAGTATACTAATCCTCAGAGCACCTTTGGGACTTAAAAAAAAAAAAAAAAAAAAAAGTGCAGTTATCATTAACCAAATGGGTTTGCTCACAAAGTACCCCCACTGTGGACAAAACTTGCAGAAAGTGGGTTTGGTGGCTTCAGTCTGTTTGAAAGTCTCTTGTCTCCTTCAGTAGTGATGGCAACATGCAATTTCCTTTTTCTCTGATCAGCATAATTTTGAAATCCATTTAACTCTCCCTCTCTTCCTTCTGGCTATTAAGCAAACTGAGCCTAAGCACTACAGTCTCTCTCTGAATGCAGAAATTCTCTTCCCCTTCAATAATTTTACCTTTCACTATTGTTCTAACACCATTTAGAGATTAAGCAGAACAGACCAAAAAGTATTTCCAACCCAAAATGTGCATTGTTTTCCATGGTATCCCTCAGCCTTCTTTCACACGGTGTATCAAAGAGGTTAACTCATTGGTGATCATTGTGAAATATTGTTTTCAGTATTTGTGAATTAATGCTTATGATTATGAATCATTCTATAATATTATAAATATCTGTTAGCAATTTATTTGTGATTGTTATAAACAGAGTAAATGCAAATTGTCTCAGGTTATCATAAATTTTGCATCTGATGTCATTCTAGCAGAGACAAAACTTGAAGATTTTCTATCCCCCACGTTGTGATGTCTTTGACCTTGGTAACACAGTGTCCAATCTGATATCAGCCCACTCTTACTCAGATCATCCCACGACCCTCCACATTACTCCTCTCCCACTGCAGACAAAGGGCAATAGGGCCCCTGTCCTTCAGAGAGCTGTGGGGCATCTATGCCTTCACTCACACCTTGCTGAGTACCATTCATTCAGTGGAATTGTTACATGCACCACTTGGATAAATTGCATTTTTTAATTAGTTGTGATTCCTCCTCTCTGATTCCTCTCATTGGCTTGTGGAAGAACTCAGTTTGTGTTCTTCTTCTGAATCAAGAATACTTTTAGAACTTAAAAACTAAGCTAGAGATGACCAATATAGCACTACAGTGGCTTTTTTCCCTCTGGGCTGTTTCCCCTCGCCAGAAGAATGGCTTAAAATGGGGAAGATCTCACAGATAACACAGTTCCCCTGTGCCACCTTCTCATCCCTGGTATGTCTGACTGGAACACATTTCAACAAAACAGTAGGTTCAAGGCTGGATTTGGCTGGGCATCCCTGCCCACACTGAGGCTCTGCTAACCCATTCAAACTGAAAAGCAGAAACAATGACCTCGTTAGAAATGAGGCTGTGAAAGACCACACAATAATAAATAGGGGGAAGATGTTGTGCTTGAATGAAGATGTTTTTCTGTGGCAAAACTCTGTGTGCTAATAAGCTTTACCTGTCCTTTCAGCCTTTTTTTCTTCTCCTTCTGTTTCTGCAGCAGGTGGTGCCCAAACTTGAGAAGACTAGATGGTTCCGACAGGCTGCCTTCCCAGTGAAAAAAATACTATTCACAGGTGAAACCAGTTAGCAAAATTGAAATACTCCAATTTGCTGGTGCACTGCAAGCCACAGGTGCCACATATGCAGATGCCCACAATTGCCAGCCTGTAGCTCATGTTCTGTGGGAAGGGGCAAGTGCACAAGAACACGTTCATCCTCAAGACGCAATTAAATGACAAACTAGTTCAGTGCATCTGCAGTTTAATTCCCTGGGAATCAGAGAAAAAGATATGTGAGTGTTGCTGAGTGTCATTTTCACTTATCCCAACTACTCCCCTCTTCCTCTTTGTAGCTCTCAGGGTTGTTTTGTTAAGATGAATCCTTTCTGTTTGTCTCCAGACGAGTCAGGGTGCACAAACAAGTAAGTGACTATGATAAAGCACAGATATAATAGACTGCCTTGCAGCATGCTGCCTCTCTCCCTTCCAGGGCTGGATTCTTCTCTAGAAGAGTTTCAGGAGGTACACTGAAGGTGTATTTTGTTCTGACTGTGTCTGCTGTATGAGGAAACCTTAGGACTACCCCCCTACACTTTTTCCCCATGGCAGGACCTGCACCATGGTGATTGTCTTGAATGGAGATGGAAAGTTCTTGTCACATGTTTCATTGAAGTGAAAAAAATGTGTTCTTTCTGCTTCTCCCCCACCTTCCTCAAGTCAGTGACACTTAAAAGGGGAAAACAAAATAACCAAGCACAAGCCAAGGGAAAGAAGAAGAGGTTTTAGATGGAAAAGAAGAAAAGGTTTTAGCTGGAAAAGCATTTGAAGTGGTCCCATGTTCTCTCCTCTCCTTGCTCTTGCCCTGTTAGCTGAAAGCTTGACAGCTTTTTTCTGATCTCAGTCTCGGAGCTGGATGTGTGCTGAGTTACCTGATGTAGTCAGTGGTGTGGCCAGTGCCTCTCATTCACTGTTTCTTGAAGCTGCAGAAAAGCAGCAATAGCATTTCCAATCCCTGCAGGAAGCTGAGTGCTCAAAAGTCATGGCTGGTAGAGGACTGAGTAGCAAAGTGTGGAGGATCATTTCAGCAGGAAGACAAACTATTTGAATGTGTGTAGGCCTAAATTAAGGTTTCAAGATAAGCTGATGAGATTGTTATGGTGATGAATTATTTAAAATTCACATATAAACATTCCTGCATATAAACAATAACCCTTCATGCATTCAAATATTTGACTTCTAGATTTAGATACTGTGTACTATGTAGGTTTCTTTAAAATTTTCACTGAAAACAAAAATCAGGCTTCTAGTGTGCTACCCTTTCTTCAATACCCTCTGCTATTTGGATGAACATCCACCTACACTTCTAAGTTATCTAGAGAAATGCAACTAATCACCAGTTTTTTGGAGCAGGGAAGATTACAAAGTCACAGCCCCTTAGAAATTACAAGATGTGCTGCAATGAGTTGAAACCTGTGGGAAAGCATTTAATAACCAGCAGATTTGATGAAGACAGCTTGTACCTGATGAGGTGATGAGTGGCCACAGATGGGTTATCTTGGAAAAAGGTCAACCCACAGGTCAAGGGAGGTGATTCTCCCCCTCGACTCCACTCTTGTAAGAGCCCGCCTGGCATACTGCATCCAGCTCTGGGGCCCACAACATAAGAGGGACATTGACCTTCTGAAGTGAGGCCAGAGGAGGCCAGAAGGGTGCTCTGAGGGCCAGAGAATCTCTCGTATGAAGATAGGCCAAAGAGTTGGGGCTGTCCAGCCTGGGGAAGAGAAGGCTCCAGAGTGATCTTCCAGTACGTTAAGGGGGGCTCCGGAAAACTGTAGAGGGACTGCTTACAAGGGCATGTAGTGATAGGACGAGGGGGAATGGCTTTGAACTGAAAGAGGGTAGATTTAGGTTAGGTATTAGGAAGAAATTCTTTACTGTGAGGACAGTGAGGCTCTGCAACAGGTTCCCCAGAGAAGCTGTGGGTGCCTCATCCCCGAAATGTTCAAGGCCAGACTGGGTGGGACTCTGAACAGTGGAAGGTGTCCCTGCTCAGAGCAAGGGGATTGGAACTGGATGATCTTTAAGGTCCCTTCAAACCAGAATCGTTCTTCAATTCTAAGAACTCCTCTTCCTCGATGATGGCCGAAACAGAGTATAAACCAGGCAACAGACATCCATCTCAGAGAGGCCAGTGGCATTAAACCTTCCTCAAGCCATGGCAGCTGTCCCCTTGTTAGACTGTTGGGGAGGTTTGGACTAGACAGGAGGAAACCTCTTTTTCCAGGAGGGTAGCACAGAACTGGGAGAGGCCTCTATCAGGAGGAGTCTCTGACCATGGAAGTTTCTAGATCATCTAGGGAAGGTGGTGGGTACCTTGCTTTACTGCTTTGGGCAGCATCATGGAGTAGACACACACACACACGCACACTGCAACTAACCCACCTTTCCATGAGACACTAATTCTGCAAAATCAGAGAGTTTAGAGAACATCTTTAGGAAATCCCACATCAGTCCAAACAAGGTTTTCTTGAAGCAACTGCAGAAACTAAAGTTTGAGGCTCATAACCCCAAATCACCAGGTCAAATCACAGAGGCAGACAACCTTAGATGGCTTTTCAGCCAGCATATCTGACTCCAGAGGAGAAAAGACAAGCAGGTGCCACAAAGTGGAAGAGGGGTCTTGTTCTAGAGACATCTCACAGCCCTTCCTCGAGGAAGAAGTGGTAGTCAACATGGGAGACCATGTCCCCAGTGTCCCTTGGCTGTACATCCCCACTCAACCTTTGGTCACCCCTGCAGCATCAGAATTTCCTAACCAAAATTATTGTTCTGTAATTTTCAAGGCAGATGGCATTTCCCTTAGAACAGGACCTGATTTCTTTACATCAAGGATCAGATGGTCAAAGTTGTGCTTGGACAATCCTTACAAAACACAAGAGCCATACTCAGGGCTCATCCATGTGGAAATGTTGGACCATTTCTTTACTGAACAGACAAATAAAAGCAATGCTGAAAGGCTCCATGAGCAGTCAAATACAAACTCTGAAAGGGTGTGAAATCAGTACCTGCGTGTGGGAAGAGAAGCCATCATCTTAATTCACCTCTTAATCTTCTATAATATTTTGTTCCCTTTCTGTTTTCGCCCCCTCTCCCATTTCAGCAATGTTAAACATCATTTACACTCTGAATATTATTTGTCTGTCCTCACCTCATACAAAGTGAACTTCCTGCTGAACTCTTCATACTAAGAAAACACTCTTGAGCCTAGCGCTCAAAGTTGCTGAACATCTTTCCAATGCTGCAAAGCCTCAGCTTTCATTTACTTCAAGATAAGTGGCTGACACACTGCTCATCGTAGGATGTTCTCCTGCTGGGTCTATGCAAAGAAGAGCTCAGGTAATTATTAAAATCTTAATTTTAGCTGTCAGTAATAATTTCACTTCTGCCTGACAAAGAGGGTTGGACCCCACGCTGGAGCAGGGGAAGACTGAGGAGTCCTCCCCCTGAGGAATAAGGAGCAGCAGAGACAAGGTGTGATGAACTAACTGTAGCCCCCATTCCCCATCCCCCTGCAGCACTGGGGGGAGGAGGGCAGGGAATTAGGAAAGTTGAGCCCAGAAAGAAGGGAGGGGTGGAGGGGAAGGTTTTTTAGGATTTGGTTTTACTTCTTGTTACTCTACTCTGGTTTGATTAATAATAAATTAAACCAATTTCCCCAAGTGGAGTCTTTTGCCTATGGCAGTTGTTAGCAAGTGCTTTCTCCCTGCCCTTATCTCAAATCATGAGCCTTTTGTTCTACTTTTGCCCCCCTGTCCAGCTGAGGAGGGCAGTGATGAAGCAGCTTTGGTGGGCACCTGGCACTCATCTGGGATCAACCCGCCACACGCAGTCTACACTGGGTCCTCAAAGCCTTTGTCTGTCCTTCCTGTGCACCCTCTCTCTTTGTGCTCTTCTCCTTTCAAAATCTGTATAGCTGGCCACTGAAGAGCAAGAAGAGATCTGTGGATTTGATATTCTGGAGCAAGACGTGCAACAGCCATGGCCTCTTGGGGATCCAGACCCTTCCAGAGCGATGGCTGAGGCAGTGTGGGGATGCACAGCTGGGATTCAGTACTGGGAACCCTCAGGAACACCAGTCACTGGGCTCTTGGGCTGACAGGCTACAGAGGTGCTGATAGGAAACCAAGAGGTCCCCTTGCCTTCTGGAAGAGAATGGCAGCAATTTGATAGCTGCCCCAAGTGCAGAGATCCAGAGAGGCATTTTTAAATAGTCTCATCTGTTTTAAAAAATGTAGCTATGTCCTGGCCTTTTTCAACTAGTTTATTTCATTTTGTTCAGTTCTTCATCTTTGTTTTAAAGATAATGCCCTAAATTTCTCAAGCACATAGCCTTGGCAATTACTTATTGCTACAAAGCCCCTGTTTCTGTAAGAAAATGTTTTTATTACTTTAAAATATGAATTACATTTCAATCTCACAGGTTGTCTCTGCTGGTGTAGCTACATAGGTTTTTGTCTTTTTTTCAGCTGAGATAATTTCACTAATACCTGTGGTCCCACATTACAGCACAGCCCAGAGGTGGTTGCATCAGTGGGGAAATGCCTGTGCTGAGGGGGCAGTGGGCCAGGTGAGCAGTGACAACTCTGCACACCAGCTTGGCCAGTACCAAAATGTTTATGCAACCACATGGTTATTTCAGTAAGAGGATAGAGTGATAGATATATTCTATATGTACTTATGACTGACTTGCACTGAAGCAAATATTAATATATATGTATGTACTACTTAGAGCTACATGACTGTGTTGTTTGATAAAATAGAAGACATTGTGGGTTTTACTTCTATTAAAATACTAAAATCAAGCAGCAGAAGCACCGATTATGGGGGGATTGTTTCTTCCTAACATCCCCCTGGCTGAGTCAGCCTCCATGAACCAGTAAAGAATCCCATAAAACTCTGCATAAAGCAGTTTTCAGTTTCACACAAATGTATGAGTCTAGAGTTTTACAGTGCATAATCTAATCTCTTATTATTATTTACATTTTTATAGCACACGTGTACAGATAATATGCATTGAGGTATTCAGGGCAAATAACGTGCTTTAAAATTGTAGTAAAAAACCTGCCACAAAATAGTCTGCAGATACTACCTAGGCATTCAGAGCTTAATTATATTCTTAGTCAATTCTGATTTACATTTAAATTACAAATTACATTTTGCTAACATTAATTTACAATGCTACTTAAAAAATACATATTCTATGGTACATGAATAATAATTAAAAGCAGTCAGATCTTGTTGGATTGCTATGATCTCTTGATAGCAGGGGGTGAATAATAATATTTCTAGAAAGTTTTCTCCATTTGAATGTAACATTTCTCAATGTATATGCCTTGCACATTTGAATTCAGCCGACCATCCATGGTGCAAACAGTTGCCATAGGATTTGTAGAATGAGCTGCCTGCAAATGCATTTTTTAGAAGACTTCAGCACAGCTACATGGAGCAATGCTCTAAACCAGTATACACTTGTTACTGGGCCAGAACAAGGAGCTTTCTATCAATCCCTTCATTCTGTGACCCTGCTAAATGTCAAGAACAGAGTAGGATGCATGGACATCAGTGTGTGGCTGGGAGGTTTTCAAGGAAGCCTCAGAAGTGAGCGGGAGAGTTCATCTGGGCCCCACAGCAGGAGGATCTCTCCTCTTTTTCCCTGGGGGAAGCTTTTGCTGCCGTGGACCTGTCTCAAGTGTTTGCACTCTTCCACAAGTAGCTCATGGTCTCCTGTTGACTTGTGTTTATGGTGCTCATGGAGCACATTTTGCTCCGATGGATAATCACTTCCATAAATCTCAGAGAAAATGAGTTTTTAAATAGCCTTTAATTAATCCCATTCCAGTGCAATGACAAGTATCTTCCATTGGGTAAAACCCTAAAACTAGGTGTTTGCTTCTTACTGCGAATTCCTTTGGTGTAAGTATTTGCTGCTACTGCTGTGCTGCCCCCAGAAAAGGCCTACTCTGGATTTATATTGCATGGAGCCAGGGCTGATCTCATAATTTCACCTGCAGACCATGTCCTGTAGCTCACGACAATAAGCATGGCTTAAGTCAGTTAGAATGGGAGTTAGGCAGGGTTATACAGCATTAAATTCTGTTTTAAACTGAAGTTTAATAAAACTTCAGTCTTGAGATGCAGAAACATCAAAGACATATTCTCAGTTAAAAATCCATGCTCTTCTGTAAGGGAGAATGGAAAGGGGTTGTGAACACAAAACACAAAATAAAGCAGAAACAGTCACTCTCACTCACAACCAGTGGTGACTAATGACTAATAGCCATGACTGTTCATAAAGCTGAATTTATCTTTAATTTCCTCTTGAAAACTTTTTAGGAGCATGAGTAATATTATTTGACATTTATTTTCCAAGGAAGCTTCTTGTTGGGTTTGGGAAAGAAGTTGCCCTGTAAATGCTGTAACGAATTCACCCGGATTGTATCACATTTCAGGTGATTACATTTCAGCTCCCTGAGAGAATTTGCTGTAGAAAGGACTCATTTGCAATGGCTACTTAAAAAACTTTGAGGAAAATGGTTGAAACAGAGGGCCTAGCCACTTTAAAAACCCGTTTCCATCCCCATGTAACTGAAGGAAAAAAACAAGTGTTAGCAGCTTTACAGAGATACACTATCTTCAACAACACATCTGGGAGGAATTTTGCTGAGAAAATGGCTCCAAAATGAAGTGAATGTGGCTGAAATAATGGGAAAGGAGACAGGTTTAGAATTTATCTTCATTCTCAAAGATTTTATTTCTTGTTATTCTTCAGGACAAGGACCTGCCAGGGAGAACACTCTGGCACACTGAAATCCATGTATTTTGCAGGGCAGCTCTGGGAGGGCGTAAACACATCATTTCAGTCTCACTATTGCACAGTTGGTAAATCCTTTCCAATAAGAATGGTGTTGAGCAGCAAAACGGTATGATTCTGGGGGCAAAATAGGAGCTTAACTTTGCATATACAAGGAACGGGTACAAAAATTTACAAAGAAATTTAAATTGGCTAAATCAAGAATCTATATAAATCTTCATTTTTCTACTAAACAACTGCTTTTCCAGTAAAAGAATTATCAATTTTCTTCTGCAAAATACATTATATTGGTCAATATATGGAAGGATATGAATTATATTCTCATGAGCACAATAAACTTCGTAGATGTAGTTCTCAAAATATAATTACTTTTTAAAGCCATTTTCAGCTTCTTAAAGCCCTGCTACTAGTGGGCTAGTGTAGAAATATGATGAGCATCCCATGTTCCAGTATGGATGGAGAAGTTCCTTTCACCCCATTATGGTGAATGTAATATAGTAATGTATTTATAGTTACAGTAATCCTTTGGTGGTGGAGTGCAGCACGACACTAATGTGAAGTTGGGGAAGCTCTGGATTAGTGTTGGCATTGTCACTGCTGATGGATGCCAGTACTTCATTGCCTGGGAATGGGCAGCAAACAGCTCCCACACTCCCTTCCTGCATCCCTGAGGAGCATGGGGGCAGCTCAGGATCTGGTCTTGCTGCTCCACCTGGGTGCCTTCAGGTTGTCCTCCACCCTGTCCCACACTGGCAGGGAGCACCCCCAGCTCCATCCCTCACCCCAGCCTGATGGGAGTCCAGCACCCATGGCCAGCCAGGCAGTGCCAATGCAGAGGTGCTCTCCTTCCTCACTCCTGTCCATATCTGTGCCTCTGCAAACTTCAAGAGCTGACACCTCATGTGAGTGCCATGAGGATTAACCACTTTCACCTCCCTAACACCTGAAGCTGTCACAAGGGCATACAGATGTTGGTAAGAGGATCCATAAACATGAGTCTCCATACACAGCAGTTCAGGTGTGTCTCACAGGTCTGGACCTGGCAAAGTCCCTTCTTTAGCCTCAACCTAGCCAGGAACAAAGACAAGGCAGGGTCTCTTCAGGTTTTGACAGGTTGGGGGAAAACTAGAGCATCCTCTTGAAGAGAGATGGTTCCACCATGTCCCCAAATACAAACTTTATTTGTGTTGTCCATCAAGCAAGACTCCTCCACTTTATGAGCTACGTCACTGCATTCACCTTCAATGCTTTCCACCACGTGAAGTTACCCTCTTTGGGTAGAGGGGAAAACTCTAGGTTGAATCATCTATTGTGTGTTTTCCTAGACTGGGACTGTATGGAAGAGGAGACAGACCATCCCACCAACTACCTCCCTGCTGGTATCTTCCTGTGGGCCTCTCCTGGTGGTGTGGGAGACCAAGAAGCAGTTCCTGGAGTCTTGATCAGCTCATGTGCTAAGATCCACTGCAGTGGTGACTTCAATGAGGGATGCACATTCATTCTGAAATGTCATTTTTATTCCTCCCACCAGTTGTGCTTTTATTTACTGTTTCATTTGTAGACTTCTTCACTGCTCTCTCCACTGTCACCTGGATGTTGTGCCTCCAGACACGTGCTGTTTCCAAACTGTGTGCTCATGGCTGTGGTGTTTAAGAAGAAAAGAGGATTTGTAATGACCAAAATGCATCATGTTTGATGCTGCCTCATTTGTTCACCTCCTGACTAGCCCATGGCATGGCTGCTATCCTGCAGTCCCTTTCGTCTCTGTCCTATTCCCTTGGAGGTTTCCCTTTTTTCTGAGCATGCACCTGTCTCCAAAGCAACTAACCACTTGTGCTGGGAGCGAGGCTGCCGTTCGCCGCCGCCTACACACGACACCTCCCATCATGGCTGCTCTGCATCGCCATAGAAACCATCCTCCCTCTGCGCTGCCATCCCGGCTGACCTGCTGCTTGCTTCATCAATCTCTGCCGTCTATTCCCAGTGTGGATGCCTGTTTCTAATAATAGAAACACCTTGTAGGTTATACCTCATGCCAGAACTAAGTTACTTCTCTTTTATCAGTGTGAAAGTGCGGAGGGGTTAGGTTTGGTTTTGGTTTTGTCAATTCTAGCAACAAGAAAAGTAAGTTTTTATCTTGCCATCACTTGCCTGAAAAATATTTGTTTCACATTAGGTTTTAACAGCTTAATCCCTCAGGCAGAGACAAGGAGCAGAGGTGACAGCTGGAGGTTGTATTGCTTTTTCTTTCTACCTCTCTAATTTCCTTCAAAGCAAGTTAGTTCCTGGAACAGATTATTACTTTTAAAAACCACTCAAGGTTTCCAGAAGTCTGAGAATGACCCTATTAACCACTCCAGAGTGCACTTCCCACCGGCATTGCAAGCAGCACAGGTTTGGTTTGCCTGGAGAGAGATCTGGCATGTGCCAGGACCCTTCCGCTACCTCCAAACCCTGAGAGAATATCACATTTGGTCCAGACCCTCCCTACATGGAAGGCAAGAGAGGATGTGAGCAGGTAAAAGTTTCTAGGAGACTCACCTGGTTCCAAATTTTGGATGGTGAAAATGGAACTCCCTTTTTACCCTTGAGGGGCACCTACTTGGTATATAACAACTTATGTGCAAAATATGGTGGCTGGAATTGCATGTCAGACACTGAAGTTGAATTTATGAAAGTTTGTTCCAGCTCCATCTTCTCTTTCTTTCTGCTATATTATTTGACAGACAAATATAAGGAAACAAGGAGGCAGTATTGCTTACAGAGCCTTTTTAGTATGCACTGCTTTCTCCCTAGGAAAGTATCTTTGCACCCTGATCACATCACCTCTCAGGCTCTTTTTATCATAAACTTAACAGACTGCAGTGTTCATGAGTAAGGACTTCTTTCCAAGCCTTCAAATAATTTTACTGGCTCTTCACCTCTTCTGAATATTCAGGATCAATTTCAGTCTTTCAGCCTGAGGGTCTCTGGGTTTAGATTTTCTTTCACATTCTGTCCCAGTTTTCTAATTCTCAGTCCAAAGGTTCCCACTTTTTCCATGTCATCTCTGTGAGGAAGAGCTTCTTACAACAATGGGTGAAAGTACAGGGCACCACTTTCCTTTGGCATGACCATGCTGATGTTCACTCTTCCCCTGGTGTGAATCAATCCCCCAGGAGCTCTATTTGCTGAGTGCTCTCCAGCATGATTTGTGTTCATTTACTGCATCTCAACAGCCTATGCTCCTTGAGGGAGGGATGCAAATCCTTGGCAGGAGGTTTCAGAAATCCTGTTCTGCCACTGCTGTGTTGAACCCCATACAGAACAAAACTTTCTAATTTAAATACTGACACACATGAGTTTATTATCCATTTTCTGCAGGCATTTTTCTGTCATACAGAAATGGTCACAGGAATGATGAACAAAATGGCAGGGATTTGAGCCAAACCCATGTCTGCCTTTAATTCCAACGGGTAGCCAGAGAAATGCTTGGCAGTATTTAGCCAGCTCTATTTTTAATATTGTGTTTACATGTGTAATGACCATGTGCACATAATAGCTGTCCCCCTCCCTGCTCCACCCAGCACTTTCCAGTATTGCTCACTATAGCTTCGAGCAGATATGCCTTATGGCCATTCCCGAACTGGCAATGGCATAATCCAGGGAAAGCACCTCAGCCATTACACATGTAAATGCACTATCAAGAACATTATTTTAATAGATTTTTCACAGATAGCTTCTCCTGTTTGTTCCACTCACCATCCCAGAGACCCATTCAGACTGGGATGCAGGGAAGGGGAGACACCAAGAGGGAGGCGGGGACACACAGCAGTTTTACTGCTGCCAGTGCTCCTCAAGACCATCATAACTTGGAGCTTCCCAGAAAAGAAAAACAAGGCAGTCACCTGACCACTTCTGGCAGGTGACTCTTCTGTGAGATAAAGCACCTGGAATCACAGCTGGACTGGCCCAAACCCGAGCACCAGGGCCCTGAGTGCTTTAGCACACCCTTGGTCAAAACCTGCCTTGATTTCCAGCTGCTCAGAGCAGCAGTCAGCTGTCAGCAGCCGTGGCCAGCTTGTACAGCCAGCCTCTCCTCCCAGCAATTTCCAGCTCTGAAGCATCTTTTCAGACCTGCTCCTGCAGCGACCGTGTTGATGCAGCTTTCAGCATGAACACAATGTGAGCTCCCTTAGCTGCAGCAGAAAATTATATGTGAGTGCTGGTCAAAGCTGTGAGGACATGTGCAGTACAGAGCTTCCATGCAAAAGCACTGGAGCATGATGAAAAGGAGGATTTAGCATCATTGAGGACATCTGTAGCAACAACACTTTCCCACCCTGTACCTTCAAACTCTGCTGGGAACATTATTCATTAAGCTGTGGTCAGGATGGGAAATCAGTTTTGGACATCTTAACAGAAGCAATAATTTACTGTGCTTGCTTCTTTATGAGTTGTCCTTGGATTCAAGCAAATAGAGTGGCCTCTTGGCAGCAAGTGTAAAGTGCAGGGTCCCATCCCCTTGGAAAAGATCAGGATCCACCTTTATTTTGGTTGCTGCTATCAGAGCCAGAGAAGCTGAGGGTGCAACAGTGCCACTGAGTTGGGCTGGAGGGGTGAGAAAGGCAGCAGGGTCACACACCTTGAGGTTCAGGCACATTGCTCTTCTGACCTGTGTGTGACATGTACTTGCATGGCACTTGCACATCATAAACACCCCAATTAAATTGTAAACTCATCCATTTTCAGTCCAAAAGAGGCACATCCTTTGCTGCTACCCATGCTGCTACCCATGTAGCCATAAACACACAGCATCCCAATGCTGCGCTATTCTGGGGTAAAGTAAGCTATGAGGACTAAAATCAGTTTTAAGCCCTCAATGCATCGTTCCTGTCCTTATGTATTATTAAACTGTGCTCTAATTCCCAGTGCAGCAGGATGAAAATGAGTAGGAGCTGGTGACAACCTACAGCCAATATTTGTGTTTATTTTACCCAGAACAAGAGAAATGTCTTGGCCATTTTCCTGAATTAAAAATTGGGTTTGTGTTGCTTGCTGAGCTGGGTTAATATGACTGAAGGATGAAGCAGTGGAGTAGAAAACACCAAACTGTTAGCCCCGTAGCCACAGGAAAGCTGCTCCATGATTTGGTTGTGCAGTGCCTGGCTGTGAGGATCACTGGCCTGTGGGCACGACAGCAACACAGATCTGCCTCAGCCTCTCAGTGATGGGAGATGGCACAGGAGGAGGGAGAACAAGCAAACAGCTAAAGTGACCACACTCATTGTGTTTACCATGGCCAAGGGCTGCTGTCTTCCACCTGCTGGCCATGCATTTATAATGGGATTGCTCTGGGATGTGATTTCTTTAGGGAATGAATTCCAATTTCCATAACAAATTCAGCCCTTGAGAAGCACAATCTACAGCACTCTGTGGCTAACAGCTGTCTCACTGACCAGTTATGCTAGTCAGAGCTCTATTTTATCATTAAAGGGCTGATAGGGGTGAAAATCCTATTTTTAACTGTTCTGCACTGCCCATGAAAAACTCTGTTTACCCCATACTCCTCTTTCCAAATGCTTCTTTACAGAAAGAAACTTTGTGTGAGTGGGATGATTCATGTAACCATTGCTACCGGAGAGGGACAGAAGGCTTTGCAGTCTTTCTGGAAGCAAATGGAAAGATGGTATGGCACCTATCTGCTACCAAACCACTGTTTGTGAGCACTTCCAAGGAGCTGCCTCACTAGAGTAAGACCAGAACTGTCAAGTGCCAAGACACATTGCTGACTCCATGAATTTCAAGAAATTTTTGCAGTTAACTTTTGTTGTTGTGTCACTAAAGGTATTCAAGAACATTTTGATATGGCCTAACCTGTTATTAACCTCCCAGGGCAGGGTACAGGAAATGAAGATGGCAATCACCCACTGTTTAATTATGCTGTCCATTAGTTAATCCTTTTCTTCTCATGCCCAGGAAGGTTTCGCCCAAGATGAGCTCCTGCTCTACACCTCCATGGAAGTGTGAAAGAGGCCAAAGCTTGAGCAGCTCCAGCCATCTGCAGGGGGACCCCACCAAACAAGCTCCAGCTGCACCACCTGTGCCTCGACAATGCAAAGCTCCTTCCTCCCTGTATCAGCTCATCCCTCACCTTTGCAAAAGGTGCAGTGAGACCTTAGGGGTTCAAGCAGGGCACCCATGGAGTAGAGTGAGCATCCCCAGGGGTTTCCACTCTTTGAAGAGATCACCATTACTCTCTTCACCCAAGAGGGCTTGTGCCAGTTTGTGCACCAGCAGAAGATGCTGCAGTGTTTCACACTGGGGAAAAAAACCTGTCCTTTTTTTCTGAACTGAGAAATAGCCTTTGGAAAAAACAGCAACTCAAAGTGTGCTCATTCCCTCCCTTATAACTCTGAAATAATAACAAGGCTGCATTTTTGTGAGCAAACAAGATCTGCCTCAGTGCAATGAGCATGGAAGAAGAGCATGAGTCAGGAGACCTGATCATTTGATGTCCTGCACTCTGAGGGTCTGGGAGAACTCAGCAGCTTTCCACGTTCCCTCAACTCCAGTGCTACCGTGGCTTGCCCAGCTCTCTGAGCAGAAGGGGAAGCTGGGGAAAGCATAAGATGCTTTTTGGGTGGAGGAAGTCCAGTAACCTGCAAAACTATGAATAGCTTTGTGCTACCCAAGGCACAAAACCAATTGAGAGGGGAGAAAGAAACTCAACTCTAAATCTTTTCCCTATTAAAATAGAAGCTCTTCAAGTTCCTCTTCAACATATTCATATAAGGCAAGATGCACGTCTTGATTTCAGCCACCAAAATTGTGGGTACCTCATCTAAATACTTTTGGAAAGGGTAAAACAGGATTATGACTTTAGCTATGATTTAAGAATATAAATTAACATGTGGGTACTGTGGACTGAGGGCTTTGGGTCTGGTGCCATGACCCACAGGAACAGGGAGATTAATGTGCATCTGGGAAAATACTATCATTTCAAACCAGTGTACTGTTGGTCAAAATGAGTACTGCCAAAGCAGTGCTGCCATAAACTGTTAAGAATTTCTTTTTGCTTTCAGCACTAAAAATTTTGAAAGAAAATCCTGATTTTGCTCTATGAGAGAGGCTCTCAGAGAAACAGATTTTGCTTTCTCTTTTGTGGGCTTCACCATGCAGACTCTCTAACTGAAAGGACCATTTATGAAGAAAGGCAATAGAATTGTGCTTTTCATTTAGAGAGAGAAAAGGCATCCTCTGCATTGTAAGAGAAATATCATTTGCAGCCCAAATGAAAGTATCTCTTTGTAAGCCTTCAGAGCCAAAAACAATTAAATTCAAACCTTTATCCATCAATACAAAGTCCCACTTTCTTAGCTAATAAAACCTCAAAGAGCATCCTGTTAACCATTGTAACATCCCTAGATGAAAAGTTGCTTCTTTTTTCCTCCTTGTGTTTTCTCTTGTGTTAGATTATGCATTTCACAACAATTTAAAATATAATTAAAATTCAGAGTCCTCAGGATGGGATGGAATAATTATAATTACTCATTGTGAAAATGGGCGTGGAAAAAGTCTTATGACTTGTTCTGACTGATCCAACTCACACTTCATTACAGTACACGCAATACTTACTTCGTGAAACCAGTGTTATTGTATTTGCAATCTGTGCTATCGTGATGGTGTGAGGAAAACAAGCAGCCTGTGAGCAGGGTGGCCACCGAGCACGCTGCCCAGCCTCCTGGCCGCACTGAAATCGCCAGCAAAGCAAAATAAATTGCATTTGCTTAGCAGGAACAACACTCTGATCTCACCCTCCAAACAGAGAATTTCCTGCTCCTGCTGCTCTGACTCAGCAGCTTGCTCTGAGCAACAGGAAGAAAACAAAGAGGAAGAGGTCAGGGAGGAAGGCAGAGGTGGGAGCCCGGCGCTCACCCATCCTCTCCTGCTGGTCCTCCTGCCGCAGCCTCGCACGTCCCGCGGCTCTGGAGCTTGGGGCTGGAGCGGGTCCCGGTGCCGGGATCCATCCATAACTCCGGTGTGGTTTCCCCGTGCAGCCACAGCGCTCCCTGCCTCCCGCCTCTCCCCAGGGCCACTACAGCAAGGGTCCGTTCAACACCCAAACTTTTTGGGGGTTAATGGAAAGATCCTGTATCATTTTACCAACTGGTGTGCACCATCCACAACCATGGAAGTACAAGGCACTAGGAATTCAGAGGGACTCCTGTAAGCCCATCTCCTTCCCACTGACACGTTAAACCTCCTCATTAAGACAGATGAAAGGATGGCACTAGAGGCATGCAGGGGAAGAGTAATGCCAGGCTGTGGCAATTCCCTTCCCTTTGCATCCACAGCAGCCATGCAAGCCTAGCCTGCAAATAGTAAGGCAGTGAATCACCCTGCCACTCTGGATGTGACTCTTACTGCTTTTATGCTTGATATCATGGATGTTAGTGAGGCTCCTCCTGATTTACTACAGCAGCCTGAGATGAACAGGAGCGTGCAAGGCTCATGAAGCAGAGCTGTGTGATTGCAGCACAGCCTCCTGAAAAGCAAGACACGGAGACAAAGATGTGACTGGGAGCAGCACAGCAGAGCCCTCAAAGTCTCAGTCGGCATTGGACAGAAGCTGGACTAGGACAAACAAATTTGAGCGGAGACCACACGCTATTATATTGCTTACTTAAATGCTGATTAAATATTACCTTTTCAATTTGTATTTACATGAGGAATCAAATGTATATACTGCTGGTGGTATTCAAAGGCTCCCTGCAGGTTGATCTGCAGCTTGTGATGACAGGGTTCCCAGTGGAATGCTGGCACTGAGCACCAGCAACACAGTACTGCGAGGTCCCACACTGAAACCTTCCCACCTGAGCATTTAACATGGACAGTTATTTATGGAGTGACTCATGAAAAACAAATAAGAAGGGAAGGGAAGGGAATCAAGCATTATCAGGTTTTCTGCAGCTGAGTTAGTAACCCCCAAGGTGAGAAACCCAGGCACCAAGCTCTGGCACTCTGCAGTGAAAGCAGGGCTGCCCCTGCAGACAGGCAGCACAAGGCTGGTTTGTCCCACAGCCCCTGCACTAAGTGAACTACTCAGATGAATGTCCTTACACAGCAGTCACAGCTTTTGCCCCAAGGCTCTAGAAATGCTGTCTCAGTGCTGGTACATTAACTAGAGCTGGGGCCCCAGCCCAGACACTGGCAGGCAGGTGTCCTCACACTGGCATGCTCAGAGCCAGGAGCCACAGTCCCTCAGAGGCAGCCTGGAAGGGATCACCTTGTCCTTGAGATGTGAACTCTGCCCCCAAGCCAGAGGCCCCTGTGGTGCAGGGTGGTGGTGAGGATGAAGGCTTCTGCAGAGCTGGGGTGGGACACAGTGCCACATGTACCTGAATTCAAACAGGAAGCCACCTCCCCTCTGCTGGGAAGGCAGAAGTACCCCGCGAATCACCACTCAGGGAGCCCTGGGGCTGCAGGGTTTGCTTATGGCAGGGCAAACTGCCCTGTGGGGCAGTCCAGCAGCTGGCCCCAACACTCACCTGCAACCCCTGCATGGCCCTAACCTGTAGCAGCTGTCAGCTGCAACCCAAAAGCATTCACCATTAAAAAACCCAATTCTACCAATATTTAACTACCTAGAAAGATTATGTGAGTCACTGTGATGGCATCATTAGCACACAAAGTCATAATCTACTGCACCAACCCCTATCTGCCATATCGCTCCCAGCCCTGGGCTTTGCTCTTGGAAAGTTCTGTGCCTAATACAGGGCATTTGCCCATGCAATAAGGAAATAACATTGTAAATTTGTTTTCCTTCTTTTCCCTTCTTTTTATTAGCAGCCTCATGTAATGGGCTGACAGCAGGTTAATTGTATCTGATGTAAAATTTCCAGGAGTTTCATTTTGCTCTGCAGTGCATGTGTGTGGCAGATACGAATTGTGTTTAGTTCTCACATGAATACCAAGCTAATAACCCGGTGGATTTCACTGCTTAGACCATGGAAATAGAAAAAAAAGCCCTCTTTCTGCCTGTGTATGGCTATTTCCTGTCAGGCCTAGATCCAGCTGTATGCTATCCAAATATGTTCTGTGATTAAAAGCACTTTGCCTGATAATGTATTTGTAGACTTAACACTTGTACTGGGTGCAGAACTGAGCAGCCTGCTTTATTTCATAGGCAGGGTGCTTGGCAGAAGTTTGGCAGCTGCCTCCAGCTGTGGAGCTCTTTCTCTCACCAGGTGCAGATGGCAGCAAATCTCCTTCCTCCATGCTAAAATGCAAATTCCAGCCCTTTCCAAGCTACTGCACTGGATAATAACCACTCTCTTTCATAGTAAAACTCACATATACTGCCAGGAACACCCTCAAGAAAGGGCAGAGAGAAGGGAAGAGGGAGAGACAGAGGTATATCCAAAGTGTAGCAGACAAGGCAAGGGAGAAAACTTGAGCACTGGTGTAGATCAATAAAAAAATTGCAGTTAAGCAGGGATCATGGGGGTTGCAGCAATTAGATTAAAGAGGGATTGAGTATCATTTAAGAGGATGCTGTTGATATGCAATGCTTTCATTTTCTGATTTAAATATCACTGTAGCAGCCAGCAAAGGCTGCAAATGCCTTCTAAGCAGGTGGGAGAGGGGTGCAGGGTATGGGATGCAGAGGGCCATAGTGGGGTCAGGTGCAAGGAGCAAGCTGGGGAGAACATTGCTGAAATCTGTGAATCAGTTCAGAGACAGCTTCTATCAATAGCCTTATCATCAATTCCCATGTTTGCATCAGGAAAAAAACAGGCAGGAATGCAGAGGTTTCACTGTATTTTCCTACATGTTGCTTATTTGTGAGAAAAACCCATCACCCACGGTACTAACACGGTCCTTCCCCCCCACCCACTGTACTAACATGGTCCTTCCCCCCTCCCCCCCCACACATACAGATATATTGTTTGCTAATTGCAAATTGCTCATAAACACGGGGGCACTAAATTTAGGTTGAAGAGCTGTTTCTTTGTTTGGAAAGAAAACAAACAAAGCAAAATAATTACAGGAGTCCTGCAAGTGAACACAATAAAAAGTCAAAACAGAGGCAAAATAACACTTTTCATGTCTAGAGCTCTAGCATGTGTGCAAAGCTGCATCAGGGTCGGTGCCTCCTCCTTGCCGAAAGGAAAAAAAGAGCTCTAATCGACTCTAGAGCCCCTGGCAGAATCAGGAAAACCTTCTCAATTTCCTGCCTCTGCAGAGCCCACTGGAAAAGTTTGAGGTGGGGATGTCATTTTCAGACAGATTTTCTTATCCGCATCATGGAATATGAAATACAATTCTTGATTTGCTTAAAGGCTTTCTATGCCAACAGAAAGCAGTCAGAGCCAGTCTTCAAATCTAACACCAAAAATCCACAACAGGGAAGGCCCATGTGATGCATCCCTCAAGCCCACACCAGCTCTGCCACACTGTTTCTTACCTGCTGCCAAGCCATGATTTTTCCATTTTCCACTTGGAGCTGGTGGGAATGCTGTGCAACCCCCTGAGATTTCTGGCAACCACCAACCATAACAGCATTCTAGATGCTGAGATTTTAGTAAACTGTTTCAGCTTTGAACCCAAACTCTATCCTGAAATACATTTAAAGCCCAAATCCTTATTTCTCCCCGTAAACACAGAGGTGAGCACTGATTTGGGGGGATGTAGAAAATGACCACCCACTGCCCCTCTGGCTGTTTCCCCTGTGTTCCTAATATGTGTCCATGTGTCCCTCACCTTCAGCAAATAAAGTGCTGCCAGGGAAAGAGACTGGCTGAGAGAGGTGTGTTGGGAAGCTCATAGAAAACACCTGCTTATGACAGTGGTGTGACAGAATAAAAAGCTGCAGAAAGACAAGTGCATTGTAAGAAACAAGGACAACACCATTAAAACTACTTCTTGTCCCTAAGTGACAGACTGAAGTGTTGGGTAACTGTTGGGAGTGCAGACAGGAGCTCACATGTCCCGTATGAAGCAGCTCCTCGGTGCCTCTGCAGAATAATGCAGCTGGAAAGATCCTGGGAAGTCCTGGCTGGCCAGAAATGTGCAGGGGAGGGCATCGGACATGAGTGGAGCTGGATGCCTAGGAGTAGCACCACCAGCCAGGGAAGCAGAAGAGCTTATTCTGGGAGCACTGGATCTGGGTTAAAACTCAGGAAAACTGGGTCTAGCTGTAAGGACTTGCTCCTGCATGTTGGGGTGTTTTGATGTGCTGGCCTTTTCTCTAGGAGCTCAGGAGTAGCAGCTCTGGGGACCCTGGGGTATGACCCCCTCAGCCTGCAGCTGGAGGTTTAGGAAATGACAGCAAGTATGGGAAAACACCCCACTGAATGCAGTGTTGGCAGTGCTGGGGAGCAGAGCCCGCTCAGGACACTCAGCTGATGCTTGGTTAACCAAAGGGGTGCTCACAGCACAGGCATGGGGCTGACAGCTGCACAGCAAGCTTCGCTCTGGTCCGGCTTGCTGAGTTTACTTTGTACAGACCAAAGCATTTGCTTCCCTCATAAGTTCCTCAGTCCAGGATCAGACACTCCAGGTTGATTTTGCTCACGGACCATTTTTGGCTTTAAGTCTTCTAAAAATTTCTTCACTAACACATGCCTTTTCAATTTATTTATTTCCTTTATTTTCTTACCAGCTACCAGGAGGTTATATTTAAACTTCACACATGGTATTAGCTCTTTGTCAATATTTAAATTCTTATGGGACATGTGTGGTCTTGAAAATGAAATATTAGGTTAATTGTTTGACCAATTCAATAAAGCAGAGCAGCATCCCTGTGATCTAAACTCAGGCCTGTGTTATCTGACAGGGAGGATGTTTTATGTTTGTGTCACGTAGACAACTTTCCCTCCTACGCCATGACATAGCCCCCTGACATCAGTGCAGGTGCTGTCTCCCTGATTCCCTTATTTGCATGTCACTACCCTCTGGATCCCAAGGGAAGGAGCTGGCAGCCTGCCTGCTGCCTTCAGCAGGTACTGTTGCATGGCAGGCGTGACTCCTAATCCGTAAATGTTGCCTCTGACTCAGCAGCGACCCCACGATTAGTGACTGGGACAGGAGCACCTTGAGCCATTCCCTTCCCATCAGTGATTCCCAGGTGACTCACTAGCGGCATGAGCTGGCACAGCTCTGTTGGAGACTTTTGGGGAGTGGTTGCGCCTGCTCCTGCACAGCCCACTCCCCTGGCCGGCCGCATGGGTTGTGCAGAGCAAGAGCTAAAGACACTCCTGAGCAGTGTAGATCAGCCAGCAGCCCCCAGGCAGCCATCTGGGGTCCTGGGGGAAGGCTGAGTGTGAGTTTTCCCTCTGACACCTGGCTCTCTTCGACTGGAAGTGGTCTCTATTGAGTGGAAGGGGTCTCCACTGATTTTTCAAGAATCACTAAATTGTCTAGTCACCTTCAAAAGTCCAAGGGGAGAAGGCTCCTTGAATGAGGGAGGGAAAGGTGAAAAAAAGCTCCTAAAGCAAAAAAAAATATGGAGACTGATGTACAGAATGCAGGTAGGGGATTCAGACAGCCCAGTGCATGGCCAACAGGTGCCATATGAGTATCAGCACGTGCACCTGCACACCACCCTTGTAGCAAGAGAAATGTAAACCAAAATCATAGAATCATAGATTTGTTCAGATTGGAAAAGACATCCAAGTCCAACCATTAGCCCAGCATCACCACCATGTCCACCATTAAACTATGTTCTCAAGTGCCACATCCCTTGAACACTTTCAGGGGTGGTGACTCCACCACTTCCCCAGACAGTCTGTTCCAATGCTTTGCAACTCTTTCAGTGAAGAAATTTTTCCTAATATCCAAAGTAAACCTCTGGTACAATTTGAGGCCATTTTCTCTCACCCTGTCTCTTGCTACTTGTGAGAAGAGATGAACCCCCACCTGGCCACAACCTCCTTTCAGGGAGTTGTAGAAAGTGATAAGGTCTCCCTTTTCTTCAGGCTAAACAACCTCAGTTCCCTCAGTTGCTCCTTGTATGAGATCTTTTCTAGACCCTTCACCAGCTCTGTTGCTCCTCTCTGGACTCACTCCAGCACCTCCATGTCCTTTTTGAAGTGAGAGGCCCAGAACTGGACACAGCACTCAAGGTGCAGCCTCACCAGTGCCGAGTACAGGGGGACAATCACTGCCTGTGCCTTGCTGGCCACACTACTTCTGATAGAAGCAAGGATGTCAAATGTAAAAGAAGAAAAAACAGAAAAAAATGCCTTGCCTCTTTATTTTTCTGCTCAGTTCTGGAGGTGACAGCTGACCTGCTGTGTTTTCTATCAATCAAAACTCCCATGCCCCTCAAATTACAGGACATATTTTGCTGGGAAGCACTGGCAGGAGCCAACCTGGAGCTTGTCCTTGAGCTCTTCATCATAAGAAGAACATGATCGCTACTGCCCCTTGGGTACCAAGGGCTGCAGAGGTGTATGTGACATGGATGGGGAGTGGTTTTTCACACACTGAGACTCTGAAGGAAATCTCCACTCAGCCCTCTGCCTCAGTGCACTGATGATCCCTCCCCTCCTGACAGTGCCCTGCTATTCCAGCGAGGAATCCTCACAGCTGTTGGCTCCAGCCTGGCAGGGCAGCAGCAGCTGTGTCTGTCAGCCGGGGCAGCCCCGATGCTGCGGCCGTGCATCCAGCTGTGCTCATGGCCCAGCTCGCTCAAGGCTCTCCTCCTTCACAGCTGTTCATCACGGCATGGGCATTGCTCTGCACTTGCAGGGCTTTGCTTTGCTTCCCTTCGGGGGAGCCTGAAGGACTGGCATTTTACTCTGCATTGTGCTGCTACCATCCAGTCGGGCTCTGACAGACGAGTGCTGGCAAAACTTGTGCTGCTGCTGCTGCAGCACCCACTCTCACTCTTCTGTATTATTATTATAGTAAATATCCAGAGACACCATAATTTCTCTTAAATGGCTTTAGGCTACAGCCTTTTGTCCCAGTAGGCCTTGCCAATTGGCAGCCAACAACTGGTGGCAGGCTGAGTTGCCCTTTAATTTGGCTGGAGATGCCATTGGGTAAGGTGAGTTTTGGAGGAGCTCAGAGCAGAGAGCACGACTTGACACAGTAATGCCATTCAGTAGTGGGCAGGCTGGCAAGCCAGACCGTGGGCCCCCCAAAAGCCCCAGAGCAATACTGGCTGGTGCACATCCCTGCTGCAGCATGAGGGCAGGAGCTTTTACCTCTTCCCAGGGATGATGGGCTGCAGGAGGACACTGCCAGGTGGACTGAGTAGAGCAGCACCAACCTGCCAAATGGCCGCTTGAAGCTATTTATGAAAACACTGAGTGAAAGACATAAATGGTTTCTCTAACCAGACCTGCCTTAACAAGCAATGTAAACTCTGTGTGGCAATGAGGGAAGCAAACCCCGCTAATGTTTTGTTTGCTGGGGATATGCAGGACTCTCCTGTCTGGAGCAGGGCTCTCCTGCTCAGTATTCCCCTGCATGCCATGAGGCTCCTCACAAAGGTGGGGGCTGCCCAAATTGGGACCCTGGGCTCTGGGGAGAGCCTTTGCAGGTTTGCTCATGCATGAAGCACACATGGGGTGTCTGGCAGCACTTTAGCCATGTGCTGCACTGCAACGAGTAACGTGGAGCTGATGTGCAGGGATTGTAATGCCTTGAGAGGCTTGGGAAAAAGTCTCCCCCCTGTTTCAGTGATGGGATCTGGGAGAAATGATGATGTGTGTTCTCCATCCACTCCTCATCAAATGCTGTCAAAACTTCCTCCTGCGCATCCTCGTTCTTCCACATCCATCCTCCACCACAACCCACTGGCAACCAACCTTTGTCACAAGTGGACTTTTGCTTTCTTTTCTTCTTTTTTAATGTGAAGATGGTGACAACCAGCTTTCTGTCTGAAAGGGAAATGGTGACTCACAGCCCTTCCCACCTCTGCATCCAGGAGAGAGCTGCCCTCCCTCGGAGTGGCACTCTGCAAACAAACCATGCGTGACAGGGAGAGATCCCACCCTTCTATCAACACATTCTCTCCCCAGGACTTTTAAGGCACCCAGCATTTTAGAAAAATGGGCATTTTTATTAGCCAATTCTCTTGTCCTGGAAGCAATTCTTTTCACTTGCATCTTCACATTCATCAGCAAAGTCCCCAGGATGCAAAACCATCATAAACTGCACCAAGCTCCATGATGCCCTGGGCCATCACCTTCCCAGCCCATGCTGCACCAGAGCTGCAGCCTCCACTTCTCTTTCCCCTTCATCCTTCTTGGTTTTCAGCCTGACACCAGTCCTACACTTGGTTTACAGACAAACAGAGACTTCCCCTCGGTGGAAAGGATGGAAAGGCACCTCTGGCCTCAGGATGGGGGAGTCTTTGTAAATTGTATAAATCAGGGGAGGGAGAAACAGGCAAATTTGCATCAGGTCTTGTATCACTCTGACCACATTCCCACTGGAGAAGGTAGAGTGTGTGAGGACCCACAGCCCAAAGGATGCTGTACTATAAGAGAGCTGGATCCCTATGTGGGAAGAAGAGGCAACAGAGAATGGTTGACACGGTCAGCTAAAGCCATCTAAAAGGCTGACATTTTATTTAATTTTTATATTTCTGTGGTACTGCCTGCCTTTATTTCCTTGCTGCCTTTCAGAATCAATGCACCAATTATTTCCTGCAAAATCAGCCCTCATCAGAGCACTGGAACCATCACAGTAGCAAGTGTCTGGCCAAGGAGAGTTTACTGAGGAATGCTGTCCTGCCATGTTGCCCTGCCAGGATGAGTCTCCTGGCCAGAGAAAACCAAAGGAGCATTTGCTTTGTGCCATAGAGATACCCTGGACAAAGGGAAATATGGGTGAACCTGCACATCTTCCACTTACACACTGCCTTCCTGCAGGTCCTCAGGAGAGAGGAAGGCAGCTTCTGCATTTACCTGCTGGATTATTGAAGGAGAGGCAGCACCTTTGATCCCAGATCTCCGTGGCTGTCATTTCACACCTCCTGGTGCTTGCTGCTGAGAGAAGGAAGGACTGAAGCAACTGCACCACTCCCAGTCACTGCACCACTCCTCAGGTCCTCAGAAATCACCAAGGACTGCACTTTGGAAGTGCCAGTTAAGTTCTGTATCTTCCTGGCCTCTTGGTTAAATCTGCAATGAGAGAATTAAATGAGGCAAGGGAACTTCTAAAGCATTTATGCTGCATTTTGTCCTTCTGAATATTACAAATTACACGTTTTGTGACAGGAGTTAGCATGTCAGATTGCTTTTCCAAATAATTATGCATGATACACTCCTTCAGCCAGCCCTCTGGTGACTCACCAGGAGATAAAGCTTTGAATAGGAGAAAAAAAGAAACTCAGACACGTTTCCATGGGCCCTGTGCAGCCACCAAACAAACATCAAGTCTAGCCTCTTTGTACTGCTGTCTGGCTGCTGAATCCTACATCAGATGCAAGGAAGGGAGTTTTGTGCAGATGAAAGCCTGCAGAAGATAGTCTGCTTTGGACAGAAGCTCGGATTTTTGTGGTTTTGGTGCTGTCTCCTATTCCTTGCTTTGCTTTGTTGTTCTGAGCTACCAGGTCCTCCAAAATGACCTGGAGAGAAGGAAAATAATCTTCTTCAGGTGGGGCAAAACTTTACAGCTGGGTTTGTGGTGTAATATTGTGTGCTGGGGACAGCCCTGCCAAAAAAGAGCATCAGAAATGGTGACTCTCCCTGCTCCCCGTGTCTCTCCCATGCTGTGACTGAGGGGCTGGGAAGAGACAGACACCAGTGAGCACCGGGGAGTCCCAGCTGTGCTGCTGGAGCTGGGCGTGGGGCTGGCACAAGGCTGCAGCAGGGCAGTGCCCACCCAGCAGCCTGTCTTTTGTTTTCAGGGAGCCTGGTTGGGGAGCAGTGGGGTTCATGTTGAGTTAAGCAGTGCCTCAGAGGAAAAAGACCCACCTAAGAAACTTGTCATCAGATGTGATTTCACAGGAGTCCAGGAACATGATCTCTTTTTAAGCATCTTTATTTTTGCCTGGCTAATGAGCATGATTCCTCACAGAAAAGCAATTCCCAATGAGAGGGACTGCAATATAATCCCTTTGCTCTGGCAGCAGTTATGCAAAGGGGGATGGCAGAGGCTCAGGCACCCAGACCCAGTGGGTCACATCCGGTCATGAAGCCTGATGCCCTTTCCAACCCATCCCTCTCTCTCAAGGGGTGGTCAGGGCCACCAAGCCCCAGCCCACAGAGCCACGACATGCCCAGGAACATCCCCTGTCTATCCTGTGTCCCCACTGGCCACCAGAGCCCAGGAGCCAAGTACTGGAGAATGTGGTCACCAGGTGTGCAGCTGGACTAGGAGGACCTGCAGGTAGGGTGACATTTCCATAGGAAGCCAGAGCAACAAACAATCCAAAGCAAATCCTTCTCCTTTATTCTGTAATGGCACACAGACACAGAACAACAGTGGGGCCAAATCTCTGCAAGTTGTTTGGATGTGTGAATCCCTTTTCTTACTAATAGAAGCAAAGTGAGTAATGGCTTTGAAAATGTGAGCGATGATACATCTGGTTACAAGACCCCATTCCCTTGATCAACAGGAAAATCCAGTCTAGGGGCTCTAATGTGGGAGGATCAGAAGCCAGCTGAGATACAGGAGACTGGAAAAAATGCTGGACTTGGGGAAAAAAAAATCCTGTTTAATTCTTATCTTTTTCTGATATGGAAAACTGTATACTTGGAGAAGAAATATAGAAGAAACATTATTGTAAATTTATTTTGCTCAGAGTGAACAGTGAAGGTTAGAGAGATGTTTAACGTGAGGTGACTTCTGCCATTCTCAGCTTTTTTAAATGCTTTCAATAACTAAAATATTTCAAATAAAGGTCTTTTTTTCAAAACTGCATGGTACCGAGCAATTAAAATGCTTACAGACTCTCAGCTTCAATACCTAATGTAATGCTGGTCTTGGCTGCTGTTGTGTCAGCTGCCTCACAGAGGCTACAGAGAGAGAGAGAGCAAATGTTAATTTTTCCAGATTTTGCTCTATACTCTTAAATCTATTGATGACTTGTATTGTACAGCCTTCTTTCTTGCTTAAAAAACAGCTACATGGCTCCTTTTAATTTTCAGCATTTTATTTTCCTTAAGTTAGAAATATATTAGTAGGCAACATATATAAGTACCTCAGCATGTAGTGGTCATGTCTCTCATTGTTTGTTCTCATTGTTTGAAAGTAAAAAAACTGAAACTCAGCTTTGTAAATGTATCCATCAGCTCCTTTGCTGTGCTAACAGCATAAATCATATTTGCACCCTTAAAGAATTAAAAGCCCAATCATTCTGATAAGCAGCATAACTACTGAAATTATTTGAATTTCCCAAATTTGGTTGGTTTAAAAAAATATTTACCCCCTTAAGCCTTCAAAACCTCCAGAGATGTTCCATCTCCAGGCAGAAGAAGGTTTCCCTGTCAGACCCCTGGCATCACATACTGACACATGCCAGCCGTCTTTAGCCCTGACATCCCCAAACCAGCCCTGCTCCTGAAGCCAGGTGAGTATTTTGTCTGGCTGCCTTCCCCCAGCACTCCTTGCCCCAGGGCCTCCACCGACCCCTGCCCACCTCTCAACCACCTCCTCCCTCCACCCCCAGGCACTTGGTAAAGGGGTTTGGTGTCAGCAGGGGATGCTGGCTGCCCTCCTCTCCCGTGAAATCCATCTGGAAAGCAGGATCCACAGATCTGCTGAGAAGTGCCAGGTTTCATGGAAGGGTTAAAAGGGGCTCACTCCCTCCAACCAGGTGTACTGCAGTCTTTTTGGATAAAAAACAGTCACCCCGTGGAGCTATTTTGCAAAATTTTAGTGGAAGAGACCGTATTGCAGTGAATGCTGTACCTTCCCCAGAAAAGGATTGGAAAGTCATCCTCGTTTCCATGGATACCCTGTAACAGGACTGAAAACAAAGCTGAAGCTGTACTTTTTGATATGGCTCCCCAAGCCTCCCTCTCTGTCCTTATGCACAGGGAAGGGACAAACAGCCTCTGCAGCATGAGGGGGTCATGTCTACATGAAAAGATCCACATTTGTGGCTGAGCAGGACTTGAAACTTTGTCAAGGCATCTTCTTTTTGTATGGAAACCCCAGGGAGGCTGAGCAGTGCAGGGCTGTTTCTCCCCTCCCAATTAAATCTAGTCGAGTACATGTTTTATATGTGACCTTGAGAAGCTACTTGATCAAATAGATTTTATTTCATTTCTCCATAAATGACAGCATTATGTGGCATATTGAAACAAAGCCACAATAAACATACAGAAAATAGATAACACTTTGGGGGCACCACATAACCGGTGATATTCCCTCTGTTGCCAGTGACATAAATCTGCAGCAGTTGGCTATGTGTGACCCATCACTGTGGCACTAGCTATGGTGAATCCCATCTGCTGCACTGCTACAGGCACGACCACATGGCCCCAAAGCACTTGTGAGTCCAGCTCAGCTCTGAGCTTCTCCTTCCACCACAGATGTAGAAATCCAGCTTCTTACCCACTGGAAAGGGCTGATGTCCAACATTCCCTGCTTTACACAACTTTGTGCTTGCTCGCTTGCAGTTCCCAAGCACAACGCACACTTTTATGAAGCCATGCTCTGCTCTGTGCCAGGCTGCTTGCTGTTCTCTTTCTTCTCCTCCAAGAAGATGCAGAGCATCAAGAAGATGCTCCACCTGACCTGCTGCAACCTTGATGCTGATGAGTACAGCAGAGAGAGGGTCGGCTATTTCATTCTTCAGCGGCCTCATGTAGACTTCATCCCAGAAATATTCCTTGGAGCAGTGTTGCAAAGCACTTCCCAGACAGTCACGTCTCATTATTCATCAGTGTGTCTCTCGTGGAAGTGTTCAGAGAACTGTAGAAGTCTGGGATTCTGCTGTGCCAGCTGGCCAGGGCAGAGCTAAACCTGCTGGCACCCTGCTCTGAGCACATGCTGGGCAGCACCCCTGCCTTCCCAGGACTGCTGCGCCTTGTCTTGGTCCTCTGTGATGTTATTTGGAAAACAAAACAAGAAAAGAAGGAGTATACTAATGTTAAGAAAGAGATATGTGAGTATTGATGCTATGAGAGTACTTCAATAGCCCTTGGAAGAAGCTATTTTGTTGTAAGGGGCTTTGATTATTCTGGTGGATGGGAAGAAGCTGTGTGGAGGTAGGAGGACCTGGTGGAGCTTGAGCCCTGGTTCGAGCCAGAGTTTCTGTTCCAAGCTTAGCAGCCCACCCTAGGGCTCATCAGTATCAGTGTTTCAGTCTAAAAATCCCTTGGGAAATGGGAAGCACAGCAAGGACCAGACCCCACAACACAACCACCACACTGCTTTACCCCAGCATTGGACCTGGACTTGCAGGAGATCAAAACACTTAATGAGCAGAAGTCAGCGCAAGGGAGGGAGACAGAGAGTTAACTGAATATTCAAGATAACAAGTGTAAAGTGTAGGTTGCTGCGATTTTCTTTCAATATTATCTACTGTCATTTAGTAATTGTATGTACACACACGCATGCATGAAATACAAAGTGGTGGGATGTGGTTTTTGGCATGGGCTTCAACAGATGCATTACGCACAGAGGGAAGAGGCACAAAGTCAGCTGTTCAGATCATCCCTCACAAGTGCCAATAAAGTCTTTATACCATGCCATTAAGCATTCATGATGCACCATCTGGACTGCAGGAAAGCTAATTTTGGAATGTTTTAAACACAGCGCTTTATAATCTCTGGTGCATTAGTTACCTAGTTACCTGGAGGGCAGTTTTGCAGGATTCAGAAAGAAATGGTAAAAGGCACAAACAATCTGAATTTGCAACTGGATGGTTTCAAGTCCTCCATCCTGGGCTCATGCAAAACCCCTAAGATCTCTATCATTGGAAAGCTACAGATTGTCCCAGCCCCAGTGGAAAAGCTCTCCTTTTCCAGACAAACAGTGCAATTCCTTTTTTATTTTTTTTTTTACATATAGCTGATGTTGGCCAAATTTCACTGACCAGGAGCAATGGAGATAGAGAGCAGAACCCTAAATGACAGAGCAGAGAAGGACAAGGAGGAGAAGGAAGAAGCCAGCAGGTGGACGGGGTTGTCTGTGCAATCAGTGTCTCTTTGGACTGGTTTGGGGCTCAGCAGGCTCCAGTGATTTGCTGGCTGCAGTCCAGAGCTGTGGTCAGGGTTATTTATTCCTCCCCTGTCTGGGCAGTGGATCCCACTCTTGATCAGTGCAGCCAGCACGCCCCACACAGACACCAGGGCTCATCCTCTGTCCCTCCTCTGGCTGGAAGGAGACTACTGGGACAGGGGAGCAGCCTGTGTAAATTGCATCTATTCTTCCAAACTAAACCAGGCATTTTCCTTTCATCCCTCTGAGCACAAGGGAGCACTGCAAGGAGCCCCAGCACTCTGCTTCCCTCCAGGCCACTCTGTCTCATGTCTGCAGGCAGGAGCCCTCCAGCCGTCGCTCTGCTTTTGTAATGAGAAAAGCTCTGGTTAACCAGCCTGATTTATCTCTGCTCAGGCCAGGTAGACTAATGCTTTCATTAGCTCCTTGTCTGCAGCTGCTTTTCATACCTAAAGCCATTTGGCTGCTCTTTCTGCTGGCTTGGACCCACTGCTACCTTAATGAGACCTGCAATTTCATGGACCCTTCCCCTCCCAGTGATGGCCATAAACACCTGCAGAGCCATAACTGCACACATGCACTCACACATCTTTTGGGGAAAAAAACCACCTGAAAATATGGCCTGCACATATAAAATGGCCATGTCTCACATATTAAGTGGATTTACTAACCAATAACATTTTGAATAAAAAATTCTCACATTTTGGGTTAACAAAATTTTCTACATATTTTCACAGAAGTAGAAATAGTTGTCAAGCTAAAATGCAATACCCTTCTCTTTTTCTAGCTTCTTTGCAGCAGTGTATTTGCCTTTTTTCATTTCACATGTCAAGAAGCTCAAATCTGGCTTTAGCTGAGGAAGGCTTGGGGTTTTCATCCAGCTCCAAGCTGTTGGTTTGTGCTGACTTCTCCTTGGAAAGACTCAGCACCTCCCTTCCACCTCAGAAACTTCTTTCATTTCCAGGCGTAGAAAACCTTCACAGTGTGCTTGGCTGCTGTCAGTGCCACAGGATGTGTCCTTTTTGCCACACTAGTGTGAGGACAGCAGGGAGGTTTTGCCCTCTGTGCTGGTGCAGAAGGCAGGTACATGGAGAACACTCTGTCCCTGAGATGGGGGTCTAGGAGAGCACCCTGCATACCCACAGCCTACCCATGTCCCTGGTTGTTGAGGTGGTATCTCCATTCCAAAAGCTGGGATGGAATAGTGATATGAATCCCTTGAGTGCATATATGTGGGTAAATATAAAAATAAACTGAAAGATGGTTGTCCAAGGTGTACAAGGAAGCAGTAATAAGACTCAATAAGCTGTCTCCTATTAGATTTTCTCCCATCCTAAGTGTTATGTTTAAATCATGGGTGAGTCAAAACCAACTGCTCATAAGATGAAATGCCAATTTTCATCTGTGAATTCCCCTTTTGTCTGCACAGGCACTGATCCCTTCAGCTGGGTACAGTGTTGGAGGAAGATGTGCTGCGTCCTTTCTCAGGCACAGACAGGTCCATGTCCACACTGGAGAAAGCTGGGGGAAAGTATTGAGGAGTGGGGGAAGTATCATGAGAGATTCCCAATACAATTAACCAGAAATTTCACCATAGCATCCAGGGTTTGAGCAACCACCCCAGACTGCAAGATGCTCTTCAAGAAAGGAGGTGCAGCTTTATCATTTTAATGATGACAAAGATAACCCCCATTTTGCTCTGCACTAAACCCCCATAGGTTCCCTCAGCTCTTTTCTACCTGTCTCAAAACACACCCACAACCACTCACTCCCTACCCAGCACCAGCCACATCCTGGCAGGTGCATCTCGATGATTTCCAGATCTGAATATTTTTATGGGTCTCCCTGGTGCTTCCCCTGCTTTTCTCTTCCCCTTGGAAATTGTGAAAGGAGAATCAGAAGCAGGAAACTGTCAATTAGCATTGCTGAAAAAATAGCCTAATAAGGCTATCATCAGCTGGAAGTGAGATGCTTCCCACACCAGCAGCTGCAGGCTACTGGGGAGATAAATGTTTGTATCAGTCTTCTCAATGGTAAATGATGCTGGTCCTCAGTTGCTGTGGGCTGAGGGGAAGGGTCTCTGCTGCCCTGAGACTTGCTGGAGCCTGTGGTCATAGGACACCCCACAGGCTCTTTTTCCCCAAACCCGCAACTGCACAAAAACACCCAGCAGATGATAACCACAGCAAAAAAAGGAGGGAGACACCATGCAGAAGGTTTGCCCATAAGGGGAACTGCAAGGGAGCATAGGTTTTTTCTGGCAAACTTTGGTATGTTCTCTCCTGCACTGGCAAAAGATGGGCAAAAAGTCTCTTTCTCACTTTTTCAAGAAGTTATACTGTTAGTTATTTTGTGTTGGTCCTCCTCTTACCCAAATCTCATCTTTTGCTGAGACAAGGGAGGTATAAACAGCTCTTTCACAGCCAAGGTTCTTCAGTGACACCCAGGGATGGTCAAAGCTTGCCCAGCCAGAGAAGGGCAATCTGGGCTTGTCTACATGAAGAACTGCAGTTAACCATGTCAATGCACTGAGTGGCATTCATCCCCCAAGCACAGACATGCTTCCCTCAGTGCACCTGAATACTAGCATAGCATATCAAAAGGGGAATCACTATGCTTCAATAAATTATATCTCTATTTCATGCATTGGGTGGGTGGTGGAACCCTCAGCTTCTGCAATATCTGGAAAAACTTGTGGATGCAAAGTGGAACACAGACTGGGACCAGTTCACAGTGGATCCCCACGTACCTCTGCCTTTGAACCGCTGCAGTGGTGAGCGATGCAAAGCTGCTGTGCCTGAGCTCACATTGTGCCCTGTCTTGTGGTGGGGGGGCTGCATTTCACATTTGCCTTGCTCTAGTGACAGCCCACCTTTGCTTTCATCACCTGGGGCTGCAGGTATGGGGGGAAGCAAATGACCTTCAGAGTCTAATAAATGTCTTAGGAGATGCTGGAGCAGCAGCTGACCAAGTCTGCAATGTTCAGAGAGTGACCTTGCAAAATGAGGCACGGAGATGGGTCAAAATTTCCAGTACAGAAAGTGCTTCCTCAGTTTGTGGTTGTTTCATTTTTTTTTTTCCTCTATGTGTAAATTCTGTGTAAGGAATGTGGAAGGTCTAGGGCATAGCATTAGCACATTGTCAGCCTAATCACACAATAAAACCTGCCACAGTGCAGCCAGAATAACCATTTATGGAGTGAGATGATGCTGAAAAAAAATGTTGTTTACAGCTCAGCATCTCCTCTGTCTGAAAATCACCCAAAGAGAGGAAGGAACTGAGAGAGGATGCATTTGGTGATTTAATGTTTAAATGAGAGTGTGAAATGGGTATTTCTGTCTCCACTCAAGAGGGTTCAGGATTTTATTCCTCCAGCTCCCTGCAGCCACCCTTACAGAATGAGCACATGGGCCCATGCCCTGGGTGTGTCCTGAAATGGGTGCTAGCAGATGGGAAAAAATCCATGGGAATGGGGTGCTGTCACACTTAAAACAGTAGTGGAGAGGGGGAGAGGAAAACCCACATTTTCAATTACTTATTTCATCAGGACTGTTTTTTAGTGACTAGATAAGGCATGTGAGTCCATCCTGTCAATGGCTTTAGGAAGAGCAGGCACTGTGGAAGGAGCAGATCCCAATTTTCACATCTATTTTCAGCTCTTTGTAAATGTATGCACTCCTGGTCTGGAGTAGGGTGGAGGCAGGGTCGTACCCACGCAGCTGTACAGCTCTGGGAGCAGTAACACGCTACCAGCCTGGATTTTACCTGGATAAAAAGCCTTTGAAGTGGTCCCCCACAACATTCCTCTCTGGATGGAGAGAGATGGATGCAGTGGATAGACTGTTGGGTGGATAAGAAAGTGGTTGGATGGTCACATCCAAAGGACTGTGGTCAACAGCTCAGAGTCCTGATGTACATCACTGACCAGTGGTGTCCTCAGGGATACTGGGGCCAGTGTTATTTAATATCTGCATTAATGATGTAGATGAAGGGCTGAAGTGCATCCTCAGCAAGTTTGCAGATGACACCAAGCTGAGTGGTGCTGTTGACACATCTGAGGGATGGGATGCCATCCAGAGGGACCTGGACAAACTCAAGAAGTGGGACTGTGGGAATCTCATGAGGTTTAACAGGACCAAGTGCAAGGTTCTGCACCTGGGTCAGTGCAACCCCCGGTATCAACCCAGGCTGGGCATTGAACAGATCCAGAGCAGCCCTGCTGAGAAGGATTTTGGGGTGGCATTCTGAGGCATCCATAATTTAATCCCTTTAGATTTATGAGCTACATCAGTAGTCAAAGAAATAATCTCCTGTTTATTTTGATTAGTTGAAAGAAATTGGTACCTTCTTCCAATTACTAGCGCTAATGATATCTAGCTCCTATATGAAGAAACATTCCCTATTTCCAAAAAAAATTGCACATTTGGGCTAATCAACCCTTACATAGCCTTTGCAAGGTAAATCATTATGACCAGTGCAGAGTAGCAGGGAGCACTTAGAGGCAAAAAAATTATAATTAGGAAAAATTCAATAGCATTTGAAATAAGACTGCCAGGGCTTCCCATGCCACCTGCAGCACTTCCTGAAAAATCCTGTATAGGTACCCAACTCCATTATATGTGCATCTGCTCAAGCCCCAGAGTTTGTTCCTCAGCAAGCTGTTTACTTTTGATGTGCTTGTGTGCAACCTCAAAGCTGCATCTGCAACAGGACCCAGGACCCAGCAGCCCTGGGGACAAGTAACCCCTGGGGGAACCAGGGCTATTGCAAAAGGCACAAAGGGCCATGCCACCCCATACTGTGGCAGTGCCCCTAAGTGTTTTTACCTGTCCAGTTTTTACCTGTCCAGACACTGCATAGCAGTGAATTGGCACAATACAAAATGAGATATTGCTGCTCTGATTAGTGCATGCTTTTCACTACTTTTAGACTGTTGAAAACAGTTGTTTCATAAATCTGGCCCTGGATTTATCTGCTTTCCTATTTATTGTGCAGCCTGCTGTGTCACTTCCTTTCCATGTTGTGGTGGCTGGAATATATTATTTCAAAAGTGTTTTTCCTGAGAGTGCTATTTTCAATGAAATAGTCATGAGCAAGATCAAGTGTGGTCTTGGGAGCTTTCAGACAGTGTCTGCTCTAACATACATCACAGCTGCTAAAATGCCACCCTCAAATCTGGAACCATTACAGCCACTGGAGAAATTTCACCTAAGAAAGGTCATAAGGTTGTTATGGACACAGTACAGCCAGTATCTATCCATCATCACCTATTCTCCAGTGCTGCCAGACAGGAGCCCATTTTCTCCATCCTACCAGTTCTTGAAATATGTGGCACACTGAAAGGCTGCTGCTTGCCATAAGAGATGGCAGCAAACAGACATGGCACATCATCAGCCTCCCCTTCTGTGCCCCCTGCTGCTCTCCTCCTCGCCCTCCATTTATGCCTCCAGCACCAAGCCCACACTGTGGAGTCATTAGCAGCAGGGGAGGCCTGTTCTGAGCACTTCCTGACACCATTCTCTAAAAAGGTCAGCACCAACATCAAAACCTGCCCAACTTTTCCCTGTCTTCCTCAGAACACAGCAGGGTTACTCAAATAAGCTTATTCCAAAAGTTCTGCAGAAAGGCAGTACTAGCATTGAATACATGAAGAAACATCTCATGGTGTGGGAAAGTACCAACATAATGATGGAAGATTTTTGAGCTGCTCCACTGAATTTTTCTGGAGGGATTTTTAGTTTTTGCTGACTTCTCAAAGACGTTCCCATCGAGGGCACCAGCAAGGTGTTTTGCTGGATCAATATGCCACTACGTAACAAAAATAACACGAGGCAATTCAATACAAGCCACACAGGACTGAGTGCAGAACTGGTCACGATCTAGACTGCCAAACTGGGACAGCACAGCTGTGCTGGAGCAGCAGTGCCACCCAGCAGAGGCAAGACCATGTTTGGGGTGGCACAGGTCAGGAAGTGGTTAAACAGTGTGTGGGAGGAGGTGACCTGAAGACTGGAGGATGTGGACTGGTCCCCTGCCCTCAGACATGGGCAGGAGCACTTCCAGCAAAAGACCTTTAATGAGGTAGGATACAGGAGCAGATCTAGGTCTCCCTCCATGTTAGCTGATGAGAGGTTAAGGTGGGCAACAAACAAAAGAGATCCAGTTAGTTAATTCTGAAAACCAAATTAGCACTATGGCTTCTTTGAAGCTTTTTGGGAGCCACATGCTCCCTGCCGCACCACTGCTCTTCCTTGGCACGATGGCCTTTGCTGGCAACAGCAGACTTCATGTCCACCAATGGCTTTGTCCTCCATGTCCACCAATGCTTCCTGAGCCCAGAAAAGCATTGGCTGCTGTGGGCTTCAGGAGAGTGATGCCTTCTCCAGCCACCTAGAAACAGAGACTAGACAAGAGTAAGGGAATAAAGATAGGTGTTTATTTGAAGGGCCTTCAAGGTACACCCTGGGGAGCCAGAGGCTGCCTCCATAAAATGGACCCCAAGATGGACGGCAGGTCACGAGTTCTTCACACCTTTATAGGTTTGGTTCATTTGCATACCACAGTTAATTCTCCAATTAAAGCCCCAGTTCAATGATGTAACTCCCCTCAGCTTGCTCCCCCCTTAGAGTCTTTGGTTTACACATTTTGAGCCTAGAAGAGCCTGGCTGTCCTTGAAGGCAAAGCCTGGAGAGGCTTTGTTATGTCTATCTTGCACGAGAGAGCAGAAATTACAGGCTACAAGGAACTTCAGAGTTACACTCTAAGCAGTACAGAATTTGAAAAATATAAAAGTTAAAACCTAAGGCATCAAGAGGATCGCCCAGACTATGGATGAGGCACTGAGCTGGGGGCACAAGCCTTCCTCATCCTGCAAGAAGCCACAGTGTTGTCTCTCCCATGAATGAGACAGACTCGTTCTGCACACGATGGCTTTCAGAAGCACTGTGCACATCTGGAGCAGCCGGGGCCCAACTCTGGGGAGGGTGATTTATGGACCCCCACAGGGACAGAGAGAAAGGTTTGGGAACCAGAAAGCTAAAAGCCATTATCTACATGCCTAATGCCTTTACTCAGGAGGCAGTTTCCCTTCTTCCAACGCTATTAGCTTCCAGGTAACACTGGGAGGATGAAATCCCTGTTCATGTGGAGTATTTATTCAGAATACTCAAATAAGCATGAGAAAGCACACAAAGCATGAGAAAAAAAATAACCCCTTCCACACACAAATCCCTGCCTTCTCCTTGCCCAGGAGAAAATGCCACCTCAGATTGGAGGGCAGATTTGGCAGTTGTAACTAGTAGTCTATTCTTCATGAATAAACTAACTTTTTCTGCTTCTGTTATTTTCTTTAATGCTATCTTTGCATTAATGCAGTAACTACCTTTGCTAGCTTTTTTGCTGGCAGGAGATAAGACATGACATATAGGAACATCCTAGAACTTGCAGATTTGGTGGGGAGAGGTAATATTTGAGCTAGAATTAATAAGGATGTGTATGTAATTAAATGGAGCAGCCTGCATTGTGGCAGCTGTTAGTGGAGGATTTTGTGCCATGACCATTCTCTCTACAGCATCCATCTCTTCAGCCTTTGGTCTCCCCAGTGAATTCACCAGCAGTGAAATTGTCCTAGGACACTCAACACCAACACAGTGTAAGCAGTCATGGCAAAGGCAGGTCTCCTTCAAAAGACCCAAATGTCTTGATCTGGGTCTTCCACAAATGATTTTCTGTGTCAGTATTTGTGTATCTTCTGCAGGCTCTGTGGTTCACCCCTGGAGAAGTGCTTGAAGTGGCGAGATGCCCAGGCTTGGTCTCACATCATCCCTACCCCAGGCATGGTAAAGGTTGTGCTGCACATGGTCCTGCCCAGAAGGATTTAGTTTTGGTCCCAGGCAACAAATTCTTAGGTGCAAGTAAACCCTGTGAGATGAAAAAAAACCTGGTTTCAGGAAGATAGATAACTCACTAACAAGTGCAGTGGTTTTACATTAATAAGTAATAACACATTAGCTGGTGGAAAAAGTCTTTCCTACTTTAATAGAATAATGTTGGTGTTTTAATAGGTAGAAAGCCCACTTATCCTGGGAAACTGCAGAGGAAGGCTCCAGCTCCTTGCTTTCCCTTGTCTCAGAAGTAACTTCTCCCTGAACTCAGTGGGGAGGCATCACAACACCATGAAAACACAAATACTGCTGAGATTGCACCCAAGAACTTGCATGTACTTTCGGCTACCCTGTAGCTGTACCTTACTGAAAGACTGTGTGGCACTGTGCATAAGGGGCAAGGGGATGCCCAAACCTCACCTGCCCACTTTAAGGCTGTAACTGGAAAAGTGTGAGGAAACCTCAAGCAGGCATCATTTGACACCAGCACTCCTGGCTAGAAAGCTGGATTTGACACATCTCCTTGCCAAAGCACTTGCAAGCACCATTTGGCATCACCACATTGAACATTTCCAGGGGATGTGTGGCCAAAATTATAAATGAAAGGACATTAGCTGGGATGGACAAAACCCCAGGTAGCCCAGTTGCCCACATTGCCATTTGTAGGCATCATGTTCATGCCTGCACCAGTGGCAGCCTCTGGGACAAGTGAGGACACACACCTGACAGCGACCTCAACATCTCAGACCACAAAACAATAATAAAATAGAATAGCATAAATTTAAAATGGCTATCCAGACCTTATTTTCTAAGAGAAAAAAGGCTCCTTTTCAGGCTAAAGAGCTTGAAAAATAGATTTATCAAGGTGGCCTTTTTCCATGAGGTTCCAAAGATAATTATAATGATCTTAATTCTTAGTTCATGTTTTAAAAATCAGCATTTAATGACCATTTGGAGCAAAAGGCTAACTGAAGATCATGTGAATTGTGGCTGAAAAGTTATGGCATGAGGCCAAACGATCTGGTTCCACTGACTTGCACTATTTCTTGGGACAGCAGTAAATACTAACACAAAAAACTAGTGGTTGAGTTCCATTTTATGTCTCAGACCAGACCATTAATTATAACATCTGCATTCATAAAGATTGTGTCCCCTAAATCAAACATCTAAAAATAAAGAGAAGACTAATGATAGTTTAATAAAACCAAGACTTTTAGGGGAAATTACTTATTTTGAATGCTAAAATGTGTTACTGATGTTTCACCCATAGCTGGGAAGGGGAGGCACAGAAGAGCTGCTCTTTCCCCAGCTTGCCAGACAAAGACGGGCCTCCCTTACACAGGCACAGTTTTGTAATTCATTTAACACACGATGGCAAAGAAAACCTGCCCAGCTGCTCGGCAGGCCGGGGTTCATCCTCCCTTTGGACACGGCGAGTTGGCTCACGGGGACAGCAGCACTCCTGCAGGCCTTGTGTGGTGCAGGGCAGGAGCACCAGCAGAGCTTCCTGAGGATAAATAGTATTAAAAATACATCTGGCCTGAAATCCCAGACTGAATCCAAACTTGCCTAAAGTTCAGGGATGCTCAGACCTGAGGTTCTGGTTCAGTCATGTCTCTGGAGACCTCAGAAATCCATTTACTCCGCACAGAAAAACAGGAAGCAGAGACCCTGTAACCCCTGGGGCCTTTCCTCCAGCTGAGCGGACTGGGCCGGGAGAGATTATTTTGGTTGCAGGCACAAAGAGGAGGAACTTTCCCCAGCTCTTTAGTTACAGCTTTTTCCATGGAGCACTAACCCCCTGACAGCAGGCAGTGCCTACTTGCAAGCTGCCTCTGAGCCCAGCTGATGGAAACCAGGGGCTGGATCAATGGTGTCTCAGGCTCATCAGCACTTGAAGGTAGCTTGCTCGAGGCATCTTTTCTGCACTGAGGTTCTTACGTGGGCTAAATAAACAACTGAATGTTTTTTTAAGAGGAGATCTGAGTCTTGGCCTGCCCTATTGCTGGCGCTTGTGTCTTGGCTTCCTGGTGGCTTAAATATTCAGGTCATTAGGGTTTATCAGCACAAAAACTCACAAAACAGGACAACAAAGTGCTTCTTGAAAGTGAATTTATAAAATCCATACATTTGTCAAAATTGCATGTGAAGTCTAGAAACCACAGCACGCAATTTGGGGAGCTAATCAGCCAAGCTGTAATTGCAAACCCTTACATCAGGCAGCTGAGTCATGAGATAAAGCGGGAGAATTGGGGATGAACAGCAAGAAAATCCACATTCTTGGCTTGGAAGGATGCAGAGCCTTTCTAGTTCCCTTCCTGGCTGCTGTCAAGGCTTTGCAAGTAAATAATCAGCATGAATAATCTATGTATTTCATGTACACTACTCCCATAGAGTAGTTTTAATGTAGAGAGGGTTTAAGGGATTTTGAGAAAAAGTGCTCAGAGCCATTTCAAAAAATTGCTAGGTATTAATGTCACATTTGCAAGTCCTGGTGTTTCCCTGATTTTAGCAGAATAACATTTTCTGCTTATTAAGGGTTTATCTTCTTGTTCTAGCTGTAAAAATACTGGGGACAGACACTAAATTGCAGGTAAATATGCTGGGGAATGGCCTTGTATCAGATGTAATTGAGACAAACACTCTGGAAAGCCAGGAGGCTAAAAATTTGTCATTTATTCAATCTACTAAACAAGGGTTCCTGAATACAATTAGGGAAAATTAGAGCTGATTCATGGGCCGTATGTTGGCCAGAAGGGAAGTGAATGCATACCGAATACATTTTATAATAAGTAGTTCAACCAAGTCTAATTTCAGAATTGTTCATGCCATGGTAGTGTGCCTTTATTCTTTCTCTGTTTTTGAGATACCACTCAGTAGGAGTATTTAGTTCTTCTCCCACCCTCTCCAGATAATACAGCAGGCTCATAATAACACATCTGCTAAATTTCCAGTGTAACCATCCCCACATATGCAGAACCCTGTGTGTCTTATGGTTTCACAATATCAGGATTGTCTCCAAGAAGTCTTTTTCAAACCTGCAATTTGAAGTAATGGTTTTAGCCACTGAGCTAGTTGGTGGCCTATGCTTTCCTGACAAGTGGGGAGAAAACCTACTCAAAATTAGAACTTCTGTAGGGAAAGAAAATTAAATCCTCTTTAAGAAACCTCAGAGAGAGCTTAATGGATGAGGGAAAGGCTGTGGATGTGGTATACCTGGATTTTATTAAAGCCTTGGACACTGTTTCCCACAGCATTCTTCTGGAGAAAGTGGCTGCTCATGGCTGGGACTGATGTGCTCTTCCCTGGGTAAAACACTGGCTGGCTGGCCAGGGCCCAGAGGGTGGTGATGGATGCAGTTACTCCAGTTGGTGGCTGGTCACAACTGGTGTTCCCCAGGCTCAGTGTTGAGGTCAGTCCTGTTTAATATCTTTATAAATGATCTGGACGAGGGGGTTGAGGGCACCCTCAGTCACTTCGCAGGTGACACCAATTTGGGTGGGAGTGTGGATCTGCTGGAGGGTAGGAAGGCTCTCTGATGCTCACCAGAAATTTGTAAGACCTGTCTAGGTTAAAAGCAGAAATAAAGCACCCTGCAACAATCCAAAATGGCAAGTTTAGAGAAATTTGGCTAATGGCCTTTAGACACAGTTTCACAGCACCTTCTTTCTTTTTCAATATGAAAAGCCTATTCTGTCTTCTGCTAGCAGCACTTGGTCCCACGATGCAGCTGGACTGTGAAAGTCAAAGAAAGGTGTTTATCATCACTGAGATGAGCAATGGGCAGCGTCAGGGCAGAGCTCAGCCTGCTCTGATCCCATCAGCTCCATCACAGGTGTGCACACACACTCCCATGCCCCAGGCAAGGGCTGGCATCATGAGAGTGCAAAGCAATCAGTGCAGCCACTTCCTGGAGAACATTAGGTCCCCAAGGGTTGTCTTGTGTTCCCCACCAAAATCAGCCTTGCTGTGATTCTCGGTTGTCTCATATGAGCGAAGTTTGCATCATGGCCTCTTCGTCATTGTTGGTATTCTCTCCCTTTCAGCTGCATTTATTTTTCAGGGTATCAAAGCTAGGAAAAGCGCGTAGAGCTGACAGTCACCAGGAATATCACAACAAATCATAGCTGTCAGTGCATGAGTGAGGTTTTAAGGCAGGCAAACCCAAATGGGGATATCCACTCTGCAAACCATCTTTCCCCAGAAATTTTGTCTCAGAATGAGGCCTCACCCCTTCCAGACTTATTTGCCAGGAGTTCCTGGGACAGGATTGTGCTGTTGTGACATGCCTAGAAAATCCCACATTTGCTGACATTAGGAAATCAATCACTAAAATATGGAAAGTGAGCCCGGGCTATAAGTGATTTTACAGTATGCTTAACTGGTTTTTTTGGAGAAGCAGCACAGCAGGGTCCTTACTTGACCTTCCCACTCTGCACCTTAAAAATTTTTGATTATGGAACAGTTTTTTCTTTTTTTCTTTTTATCCCTTCCCTTCCCTTCCCTTCCCTTCCCTTCCCTTCCCTTCCCTTCCCTTCCCTTCCCTTCCCTTCCCTTCCCTTCCCTTCCCTTCCCTTCCCTAACAGACTCAGAACGTCCTGAGTTGGAAGAGACCCATAAGGATCACTGAGTCCAACTCCTGGCCCTGCACAGGACAGCCCCAAGAATCAAGCCATGTGAATGCGAGCATTGTCCAAAAGCTTCTTGAACTTCGTCAGGCTGGTGCTGTGACCACTTCCCTGGGGAGCATCTTCCAGTGCCCAGCCACCCTCTGGGTGAAGAACCATTTTCTAATGTTCAACCTCAACCTCCCCTGACACAATTTCAGGCCATTCCCTCGGGTCTTGCCACTGGTCACCAGAGAGAAGAGATCAGGGTCTGCCCCTCCTCTTCCCCTCACGAGGAAGCTGTAACTGCAGTGAGGCCTCCCCTCAGTCTCCTCCAGGCTGAACAGACCAAGTGACCTCAGCCACTCCTCACACGGCTTCCCCTCAAGGCCCTTCACCATCCTCGTGTCCTTCCTTTGGACACTCTCTAATAGTTTAGTGTCTTTCTTACATTGTGTTGCCCAAAACTGCCCCCAGCACTCGAGGTGAGGCTGCCCCAGGGCAGATCAGAGCAGGACAATCCCCTCCCTTGTCCAGCTGGTGATGCTGTGCCTGATGCCCCCAGGACAGGGATGTCCCTCCTGGCTGCCAGGGCACTGCTGGCTCATGTCCAACTTGCCAGTGACCAGGACCCTGAGGTCTCTTTCCATGGCACTGCTCTCCAGTGTCTCATTTCCAGTCTGTCCATACATCCTGGGTTGCCCCATTCCAGGTGCAGAATCTGGCACTTGTGTCTGTTACTCTTCATATGGTTGGTCATTCTCCAGCCTTGATTTTTCAAGGTCTCTCTGCAGGGCCTGTCTGCCTCTGAGGAGTGAACAGCTCTTCCCAATTTAGTATCACCAGAATAACAGCCCTGACAAACTTCCCATTACAAGCCTTCAGACTGGCTTCCTGGGTAATATCCTATCCTAGCTTTTACTGTCACTTTATAGACATGTTCTTTCTAATTTTTCCTCATTTCGCTTCAATAATTTGTAAACAGTTGGCTTTAACCTCACAGTAAAAGCCAAGAGCTGTGTATGGTGTCCTCAGTCTCAGCAGATTATTGCCACAGAAAGATCTGTCTGTTACTGATCTGTCTGTTGCATTCCCCATTTGCTGCCTAGAAGTGATTTGTCCCTACCTATGCACTCTGACCTACAACATCCAGGTTCTGAGAGCTTATGGGTGGAGGCTACCTTAATAACAACAGACATCCAGATAATTTTTGCATGAGGATCCCAATTTAGGTTTGTCCTTAAAAATGCAATGTGTAAATTTGATGAAATGTCACAGGTTTAAATCAGTATAAAAATACTGAAATCAGTGAGGTTATTTGGATTCACAGCATAAGGGCTGACTCCATCCATGCTTGGACTACAAAACTTCCCAGTTCAAGCAGTGATGCTTCTTTGATTTTACTGTTTAAGAGCCAAACTTATTTAATATTTTAAGGAATTACCTTGGCATGAAAGGAAGAAGGGAGACAATGACATTTGTGAAGAGGCAGTGCTGCACAGTGTAGGGACAGACTGTCCTACAGCAATCCAAAGTACACCAGGCTCTGAGGAGGGAATGACTGGGAGGGAAAACCTGGCCAACACGAAGAAAATGACTTTAATTTAGCCTAGTAAATTGTGGGAGAGTGGGGATGGTAGTGATCTCCATTAGTGCAGCAAACATTAGGGATAAGGATGGTGATTAAGCTCAGGGATCACACAGCTGGTGTCACCAGTTACTCTGCCAGAGCAAACAGGCTGCTCTGCTCAGGAACAGCTTCAGACTGAAAATGAAATAGTGATTCTGGCCTTTTAGAGCGGGCAGGGTCTGAAAAGGCTCCCTGAGGAAGCAGAGAGACAGAAAACACCTATGAGTTTGGAGATGGGATTGCATTTGACGGTGAGAGGGTGGGAGGGAGATGGTGAGTGGCAGTGAGGTCCCTGCCCATTCTCTGCATTTCACATGCCCCCTTGCACCCACAATCAGGGTCTGCTCTGCCCAAGGGGTGCTCACAGCCCTTTCCATGAAGTGTTCAAGCCTGCTAACAAAAGTCAGTCCCTTCTGCAGTTGGTTTGGCCTTTAAACACTCACCCACCAGCCACTGGGCTGCCCTGAGGAGTGCAGCACAAACTGGGTTCAGGCCAGTAGCACTGGAGTGAGTGGCTGTGTTGTGATGCCAGTCCCCCACATCTTCCAGCTCCTACAAATCCACCTCCTTGTTCATTAGTGTGGACCCACATTGATACAGTTTTTTTCATTAACAACATCTTTTTTTTTCTCTAGGTATACTGCCTTTTCATTTATTATTATTATTAGCTCATAAAAAATCTGGAAATGTGTATTAAAGACCTGTGCATCTAAGTCAGTGATAACACATTAGTTTTAGTTTTTCTTTTTTTTTAAATGAGAAAAGCTTCCTGTCAGGCCCTCTTAAAGCATAGAGAAGATAAGCTTAATAAAAATTAAATCAATGTCAAGAAAACAAGCCTACGGATAATGGAGTCCTCAAAGAGGTCCTGGGGAGAGGGCTGCACTTATCTTTTTGGTCAGGTAGAGCTTGTGTTTCAACATTAAACTCTCAGTTGTATCAAAACATACCCTTGTTTCCACTGAAGTCATTAGTAGCTGTGCCCAGTTGATAAATAGGTTATGTAAACAGGGTGCCATTAAAATAATCTGCAGCAACGCTCAAAACACAGATTTTCACTGAACAAATGCTTGGAAATGTTTAGTGTGTGTTTTTCTCAACTGCTTCTAAAATTTGGATGTGTTATGAAGCATATTTACACTTACTATGATGGCAGCATCATCTGATACAGTCTTTCTCTAAATGGACATTTGCAATAGACTGGGCAATCCCTGTGATGAGGCATTAGGTGAGCAATAGCTGCCCATAAGCAGCTACACAATGTAAAAGCAGCAGTTTGGGCTGAACAGACACTGTGGTCTGATAAATGAGGTGCCTGTGCCATGTTCCTACTAACAGTATTAGCAAGCACTGCATGGTAAAGGAGAAAAAGGACTTATTTCAACTAGTGTTTTAAGTACAAAAGCAGGTGGAATTGCTTTAAATTTGGTCCTGATGTAGCAACTCTGTCTTGTAACTGAAAATAAATGACCAGAGAGATGCTGAGTGGTACAGTGATGCTCCTGGTGGATCACTCTGACGTGAGCCAGGATGAGGAAGAAGGTTGAGAAAACATGGAGAAGGCTCTGTTTCCTTTTGTGTCTAATTATTCATAGCTAGCTGAAACAGAAGCTCTTCCTGTCCCTTATGCCTTCCTGCACCATAGTACATGGGACATACCAGGCTCAAGTCTGGCCCAAAATGTCATGGCCCTGGCTCATGTATCCTGCCATTTGTATGAGTTGGACCACGCTGTTGTGGCATATGAAGATGTTATTTTCTGGGAGCTCATCCTGGCCCCTGGGAGGATGCTGGAGGGAGGCTGGCAGGTACCCTGCCCCCTGGGAGGATGCTGGAGGGAGGCTGGCAGGTACCCTGGCCCCTGGGAGGATGCTGGAAGGAGGCTGGCAGGTACCCTGGCCCCTGGGAGGATGCTGGAAGGAGGCTGGCAGGTACCCTGGCCCCTGGGAGGATGCTGGAAGGAGGCTGGCCAGCCAGCTCCCTGCAGGCCAGCAGATGCATGAGGGGTTTAGGCATCTTGTAGGCAAGACAGGCACTACTTTCTCTTGTCTGAAGATCTTCTTCCTTCCTCTCTCCCTTCCTGAGACAGACAAAAGTATGTAAAATGCCAGGGCATGTTCTCTGCAGGGGGGATCATTTCTGTCCCATTTCTGCTACCAGACTTCTAAGTGGCAGTCATGGGTATTACTAGACTTCATTTCATGTAAGGTAATTTACCTGCCAACTTTTGAATGTGAAGATCTTGTTATCCTGTTCTACAATAAGAGTCTATATTTTAAAGTGATGTTTTTCTCTTGTTAAAAAAATCCCACCAAATAGTTTAGATTTTGCTTTAAACATGCTAGGGGTTAAGCATTTAGGATAATATTTCTGTTATGCCCAGCACTACTTAGGGAGTCACAGAGGATGAAGAAGCTCTTCAGTAGCAATGCCACTGCAGGAACACTGAAGAACAGAAGCTTGTAACTAGCATTACCCAAACAGTAACAGAGTCCAGGATATCCTGAGCTTGGTATAATCAGCCTGAACACAAGAGAGTGATTAGTGAGACCTACAAGAATATGAACACTAGTGCATGTTAATCAACCTGCGTTTGAAATATATAAGGAAACAAAATACAAATTGGACATAAATTCCTCTTCAGGGTCACTTTGAAGTGCCTCTGGACCCAAAGAAGAATGTGGCCAGGGTACTTTCCAAAGGCCAGGTTAACATGGGCTTCAAGAATACAGACACAGATCTGGTAGCATTCAGTGCAGATGAGAAACCTGCTTGCTTAATAAAGAGAAAAAAGTTGCAGATGAAACCCAACATCTTCCTCAAGTGGACAATGTCAGGGTAGTGGTGTGTGCCTGTTTTCTGCATTATTATTTTTGGACACAGCCACCTTTCTCCCCTGGAACTGACTCACCTCTGCAGGAAAGCCTCTTCCCGCCCCAGGCAGTTGTCTGCAGTTTCCTTCCACAGCTTCTGATTTCCTTCTAAGGGTTTGCACCAAACCTCACACACAAACAGTTTTAGAGCATGACCACTGTGACTGTTTTTACAGGGAGAGACCTGAGCCAAAGAAAACAATAAATGCTTGAACTCTATCCCGTTAATAAGATCTCAAAGCATGATTACACCGAATCTTGTAAACCCCAATAAGTAATTCCTCTTATCCTCACATTGCGTACTTGGACGGTCAGGCCCAGACAATTCAAGTTATTTTCCCCAAATTCATGCTGTGTAGCAGGCCTAGGAATAGATTTTAGATCTAGACATTTGTAGGCAGCCCAAGATGGAAGGGATGAGTTTTGAGTTGACATCAGCTCAGAAGCTGGTCTGAGATGTCCCTTCTCAGTGCCTTCACTGAGATTGTGCCAGGAGATAACATAGGGCAGGAACCCTCTGAGCACAGAGGAGACACAAACCTTTCTCTCAGCAACACCGTAGTTACGCTCCCTACTATAAGAAACTGCTCTTTCATGTAGGAAATAAATCCCAGTGATTTAGGAAGTCAGCAGACACCATGTTGCACAGCCCGATGGGAGCAGGCACCCTAAAACAGAGCCCATTCAGAATCTCGAGGGACCTTTTGCTGAAGATCCTTCCGGTGAATCTTTCCTTCAAATTCCTAAATAAATTGGTCTTAAAAAAAACAGGCTGCAGAAAACAAAAGCAAGACTCTTAGTAATCATTGTAAGTCTTTAAAAAATAAGGGGAGGGTGAAAGTGTCCCATTAGAGCTCAGCAGTTGGATAGACCTGCAGGTGCCCAGGGATGGGTGTGTGTGGTGGCAAAACCTGCTGGGAATGGGAGATGTCCTGTCCTGGATTTTTGGGTTGTTTGGGGCTTTTTTTGTCTCTTTGCCTTCCTCTTAGGCATCCCCTCAGGTGACATATGAACATCTTGTATCTTGCAAAAGTTTACAAAACTACCTTTTGATAAAATTTTCATTTAAGCAGATCCATCTCCCCCAGCCCTTGGCACGCTGTAGCATCCAAGAAGAAAGCCATATGCTCAGCATCCTTCCTCCCTGAGCTGAGACCCACCAGGTCTCAGCTGTCTGTGACCAGAAAAGCCTTCCTTACTTAATCAGAAACCATAACACCAATGAAAACTACAATTTCCTGACTAAAATTCAGATAAAATCTGTATAGAGATGAAGTCTTGAAGGGTCATATTATTCTCCAGGCTGAAGAATTTCCCTGCCCACTCTTTCTCATCTGAAGATTTTCATGGCTTAAGTATGTCAGTGTTTGGAGCAGTCACAGTTTGTAGCTGTGTTTTAGAATAAATAAGAAGTGAGAAGACTTGAGCAGCAATAAGGTTGCCATAGCAATTGTTTGTTGAAGATGAGAAATTGCAACAACAAAACCCTGGAAAACATGTAACTGTGACTCTACCCTTTGCATCAGGCCTGTCTAGACTTCAGAACAGACAGGCTGCACGGGAGAAGGGAGCCCTCCTTGCCCCTCTGCTGCTCTTCAGCAGGAGTTTGGGGAGCCTGCCTGGGGCATGGCTGAGGCAGTGAGCCCATGGGCTCAGTAGGAAGTTTTGTTGAGTGACACACGCCTGAGCTTTGCAGACATGTTAAATCACACATGAGTCATCAAGCAACCCCATCTTTGTATCAGCACAAGTACTTACTTATAAATCATAGATGAATCATAAGGCATTAGTTTGACTCTTTAAACCATGGAGTATCAATCATATGTTTTGTCTCAGATTTCAGTCTGCAATCACTTTGAAAACAAGCTGATCTCTGGTGTAGGAAGGTTATTTGCAGGATGCTCTTGTGCTACTCAGCTGAACATTGATGGGCCACTATGCAGACAAGTAGATAAATGGAAAATAAATCCACGTGCAATTTGGGGAATTTAACTTACATGAGAATATCTCTGAGAACCAAACACCACTTGTACCACTGTTATCTGAGCAATGCAGTGATAGATTGATGGCATTTGTAGGGAGTTTTTCCTTGTGCCTTTACATCTGATGTTTTCTATATTTCATTTGCTTACCCCTGGCACCAGCCTTTAATGGCTGACTTGCATTATTACTCTAATCTTACATGGGAAGGGACAAGGACAGAACATAAATGGGAGCCAAGGTGCGATAGACACAGCAGAGCTGGAAATTGATCTTGTTTCCAGGCTCCATTTGACACAGACCCTGCCTAATAGTGTAAACTCATGGTTGTTCTGCTGCCATTACAGCAGATGCTGCTGGCACCTCCTAGATGAGAGGGTCACACCATGTCTGAGCATCAGCATTTCAGTGACAACATTCAGAGCCCCACTGGGACATTTATATTCACATGTCAACATCACTGGCCCAGGAAATAATGTTTGCATAAATAGTTTTAAAATTCTCTCTGGAATATCTTAACCACCATAGGACACCCTTCTCTAAATACAACAGTAAAGGGACCCCTGTGCCTTAGGAAGAGGGAGGGGGAGGCAGAGCAGTATCTCACTGGTCACCAAACCAGCAGCCGGCCGCAGTGGGCATCAAACAGCACTTGCAGAGTGCCTCCACCCTTTTCACCCAGAGGACAACAGCTCAGACTAGAACAGTGCTTCTGGAAGGAAGGATTTAAAAGTTCACTTCATGACTATGTCATGACACAGAAATGCTTCAGCTGTACTCACAAAATACACATGGGTGATGGCATATCCAGACCAGGTCTGATAACCTTATTGGGTACAGTTGGCCCCAAATGATCTTTTGTCTTGAAATATTTGCCAGTGATTTGTCAGGCAGAGACAGTTCTGTTTTGGAGGAGGAAAGTGGACCAGAAAGCATCCCAAGATTTTTTCAAGCTCTATTTTCTTGTGGACCCTGTTCTGGTTAAAATCAAATCCATAGCATCATATTTGAACTATTAGAGCTTATGAAGCAAAACAAACTGCTTGGATACTTCTTCAGTGCAGGGAGTAGCCAGAGATCCCATTGTGTGAGATATTCATCAAAAGCTGTGGAAGAACACCAAAACTGCTTTCCTACATAAACCAATGAGCCATGTAAAATAGAAGCCCATGTCCAACAGTGGTCAATAATGCCAAAGTCAGAGGGAGATGCAAAGTAGCACTTGGTGTAAAGTCCTTGCCAGCATGTCACACAGTGCTGACCATGAGTTAATACCATTTACTTTCAGAAAAACAAGGCAGCTGTAGGATAATTCACACCCACTTGCCCTGTGGCTTTACACAGAACAGAACTTCCTCAGAACTGGCTGGTATTGGTAGTTGCTGAGCAAATTTTTCATGCACAAACACCTCTTTGCTCTTTAAAATAAAAAATACCTTGTCATAAAGAAATGAAAATCGGGGACCTTTTACATATTCCCAAGGTAGTTTCCAAGACAGGATTTGAAAAGCTAAGGCTGCACTTAAAAGCCTACATTAATGACATGTTTGTGTTAGAGAGGGAGTAGCTACCTTGCCCTAAGAAAAGACAGGTGAAAGTTTTGGCAATTCACTTCATCTTCTTGGGCCAGCTCATGAGGGAGCCACTCCATGCCAGGGAGGGCTCATCCCCAGCTCCTTCCCCAAGGCTGCTCCATGGCACAGTGTCTGTGGTGTGCCTGGTATAGAAAAACAGTTCCCCTGTTGACTGACACAAACCTTCAAGGTTACCAGGTATGCCAAGATGTGAAGGTCACTGCAATTGACCCTGCATGTTTGCCACCATTTGGAACAAACACCTCAGACTGCAGAGCACATTTCTGCACAGCCCTCCTTCTGCAGCTTCAAAACATTATATATGCTTGGCATCTTGCTACCTCAACACTGAAACACTGTCATCAGGCAAAGCTACCTCCCTTGAATAATGTACCGAATGCCAAGGAACATGAACCATCCTACAGCAGGAAATTTAGTTTGCTTTAAGCAAACTCAGCTACCAAATCCAAATTCGTTTTGCTATAAGACATGTTTGATAAAAAATATTTATATAAAGTTACCCTTTGGAGGGTTTGAACTGCAGGTTTGGCTTTCTTACCGACTCTGCCTCAGCACTCAAATGAAAGCTTTTTATTTCCCTACATTCCTTTTATTTTTAGCTTGGTCAAAGATCACTGCTCTTGCCTGACAGCAGAGCACGTCTTCTGAAGTCTGAGTCAGAGTGCACCGGTGCTGTCTGTCTGTCAGCACTTGCACTGAGGTCCCTGGTTTCAGAGATGTAAATACTGACTTGATATCAGCCAAGCACCATTTCTAAAGCAGTTTCCAAATCCTCCATGCTAAGGAGCTACTACTGTCTTAGGAAAGAGGAAAGACTTCAGCAAGCGGAGACAGGTCTGCTCATGGATCAGTTCCTTCCTCTTGCATTACAGCAGATATTTACCTGAAAATAAGATGCTTTGTTCATTAAATAGCATCTATTCCTTGATGCATTCCCTCTCTAAAATCCAGGTTTATTTTAGTCTTGGTATCATAGGCTTCCTGCTGCAGAATTAGTAGGCTACATTAACAGGATCAGAAAAAACACCTCATTTTTTTGGAACTCTTATTTATGACAAGCCAAGAGTGGGGAGAAGCATAAGTTTATACTGTCTCAGCAGGGCTATTTTCTACTGGAAAGCTTTTGGATTTGTCAGCATTAGATTATGAAATTACTTTAATTTCTTAGCATCCCCCCTTCAAGGTAATGCATCCACAGGAACTCCTGAAAATTTATTTTTTCCCTACCCCTGACAGAAGAACTATCAGTATCTAATACAAACTCCTGGCCATGCCCAGCCCTCTCCCAGATAGTGACCATGCAGCATGAGAGAGACAAAGTAGGACAAAATCTGTGCAGCATATGGTCCGTGAGGCGACTCCCCGGTCCCACAGCTGCTGAGAGGGAGTGGGAACAGCATGGCCTCTCCAGAGGCCACAAGGAGCAGCCAAGTGGCCCATGAGGCTGTGGGGAGCCCAGGTTGGCTCTTGGCCAGTGACAATGTGCACAGCAGGGAGCAGCCAAGCTGCCTCCCCTTGGTTCTGCACAGCCCAAGGGGTGGGTGAGTGGGAAGCGGGATGTTGTCTTGGCTGAAGAGTGATGAAGGGTGGTTCTTGCAGTGATGAGGGCCAGGGGCATGAAGGGCTCCATAGATGCAAATTCAGGGTCAAGTAAGGAGGTGCTGCATTGTAGGAGTCTTAAGGCATGATTGCCTCATGATGAGATGAGGAATGAGGAGGGACCCAGGATCTTGAGGAGAAGAGGAAACAGAAACTGAGGGTTAAATATTGTGGGTGCAGGGAGTTGTGGCCCAGTAGTGTTTGATGGCCTCTAAAATCCAATATGCCTGGTCTATCTCTCCAGGCTTCAGGAAACCATCTTCATCTCAAGGAGCACCTTCACTGCTTACATTTGTAAACACCAGACCCACTGAACAGTGGGGTGTGGATCTGAAATGCCTGCACAGCTCACTTGAGTCCTGGTCAGGTAGAGCAGCATTTATGCTTTACACTTTTCTGGTTTTTTTAATGAGTGAGTTTTATATTCCTCAAGATTGCCAGCAGAGTTTTCCAAATGGGGACTGGGTATCACCCAATCACATCACCTCAAACTCCCATTTCACCACAGAGTATAATTGAAAGGGAAACCCTTCTCTTTCTGATGAGCTTCTTGTGAGACATTCTGGTTAAGTTTGTAACCTTCAACTCCTTTGACCAGATCTACAGAAGGAAAGTGATGGTGGCTCTGATTTCTGTAGCCTCTCCTGTAGCTTTGGCTGTGCTTGACTCCAGCTGTGCATCCACAGGTGAGCTCTGGAGCAGACAGACCTTGAATCCATCAAGGCACACAGCAAGGCACAGGCCACCAGATCACCCAGAGGAGAGGAATTATGTTACCTGTTGCACAATAGCCTCAGGGTAACTAAGCAATAACCCAAAACTCACTACAGGAGTAAAAGTTCTACAGATTATCACTGAACGCAACACTTTGTATTTATTGCATTATTATATTCTTTAAAATAATATTATTACCTTTACAGGAAAAAACACCACAACCAAGTTTTCTTAGCAATGATTGCTTTTTTCGCTGTACTCGTTACAAAATTTCTTATATCAGAATGGGATGCTGTGTGGTGGGAATAATGCTGGGTGGACCTTAAAGTGTTGTACAGACAAACAGGATTTCCTAAGCAAGTATGATTCATTACCACCACTAGATAATAGAATTATTCAAAGACCCCTGAACTATTCAGTATTCACTGAAGTTGAGGTATTACGTTTATTAACAAGAAGTATTTGCATGAGACAGCTTCTCCACATTCTCAAGAGGGAATAAAGACACTACAGTGTGTGTCAGCCCATGTAAAGAAAATTAGACACATCAAGAAAAAATTAAAGGACTTAACCTCTTCAGTTTCGGCTTCAAAGGGAAACACAGTGTAAACTTGCTCTTTTTTCTACTGCCACTAGAATGTACCAAGGGCGCCTGCACCAACACTCAGGCTTTGGGGATGAGAGTGGTCCTGGGTGGATGCATGCTCTTCACTCAGACCCAGGCGGCCATGAAGAACAAAACCCAGGAGCCTTGGTGGTTAAGTGCCTCTGGGACTGTGAGTTGGTGTTGCTGCACATTGTCACTGGCTCATGGCAGCATGGCATGGGCACAGGCGGCACTGCCTCTTTCCTTTGCTCTTCTGGAAGCTCTTCCAAACTCTCCTCAGCAGACCCATAAACCACTAACATCTTCAACCAGTCCTGATGAAATTTTTCCCTTCTCATTGCAAAAGATGTGTGCTGTTCAGCACTGGGGACAGCAATGTCCCAGCGGCTTCCAGGCACCTGGCCCTTTGCTGGTCAAACACATACTCAGGAACCAGCCCACAGGAGTTTAATGTACATTCAAATCTTCTGCCAGGTGCCATTGGATTAGGACAGGTTTTGAAGAATGGAGCCAGAAGAGCCCAAGCAAGCAGGTGCAAACACCTCATGGTCAACCCTTTTTGTTCAAAAAGTTAAATACCAATCTTTCACACACTTCGCTCTCTCATCCCAGAGTGAGCTCCTAGACAGTGTAAGGCACAAGTAACACCCCATGTAGCTGACCCAGCTGAGTTCTTCTGTGCAGAGCAGACAAGGTGCATTTTGTCTCATGCTCACTAACTCTGGGTAAGTCTGCAAGCTTGTCTCCTCCTAAACCTCCTGAGAAGGAAGGGCCTTGCTTGAGCAAATCACCATTAAAAGACAGAAAATAAAAGGTAGGAATAGGTAGGCAGTGTTTTTGGACAAGGGCGATTACCAGAGAAGTCCCACAGGAATCTCTTCCAGAGTTTAGATCATATGAACCATATGGATCATATGACAACACCTTCATAAATTATTTGAAAGAGTGAGGAACAAAGATTGATGATGATATGAACTGATTCAAAGCAATAAAACTGAAAGCTGACTGCACAGAGTTGTAATACAACCTTGCATTAAATGCCTGGATGATAAAAAGCCAGATGAAATGTGATATTGATAAATGTGGAATAATGCATACTGCAAATACAACTTTAACTTCATGCACACAGTGGTGGGCTCTGACTGGCTTCCTATCACTCATGAAAGAGATCTTAGAGAGATTTGTTAAACTGTCTACTCAAAGCTCAGGATCAGTTTGAAAAGGTTAATTTTAATACTACTATTCGGAAATTATAGAAAACAATTTGAGAAAAAAAACCCAAGAAAATATTGCTAGGATTGTTTGCTGCATCTTATCATACATCTCTACAGTGAGCATTGGCATCTCTTCCCAAAGCAATGAAGTAGCAGCATAAAAACACAAAGATGTGAACCAAGGGTGATACAGGGAAGAACCTGAGAGAGGTATAGAATCTTCAACCTAAAGGAATTGAGGACCATGAGGAATATGTTAGGGTTTATAAAACCTCAGGGCACATAGGGTAGATTAACAGAGAATAAGATTCAACTTCTCACATTACTACTACTACTACTGCTACTACTACTACTTCTTAAAATAGTAAGAAGCTAGGAAACCTCCCCTAAAATTTTCTAGTGGCAGATTCCAAAACAAGAAGTGCACAGAGTGTGTTGTTAAACTGGGGAACTCACTGAGCCATGACACTGGTGGCTGTCACAGCTGTATGTGTTCAGTGAAGGCAAATTGTTGATGGAAGACAGAATATATCAAGTATTATTAATCACAAGAATACCATACTTGACTCAGGAGTTCTTGGCAAAGCCTCCTGGGGAAGTTCTACAGCTTTCACACTTTTGTGCATGTTTCTAAGCATCCACTATCAGTCACCTTATTTTTTATTGGCATTAACTTCCTCACAGTTCTAAATATCATTCTGCAGTCCCATGAGAGGTGTGAGAATGCAGCAGTGAAACCTAGTAGAAATACAAGTCAAGCTCACAGGGGACTAATTGACACCAGGGTGTGCTATCCCAGGTCACAGAAAGAACAGGTGCTTCTTGAAAATGAGGATTTCTATGGCAACGGTGAAAAATCATAATATTCTTGTTTGTCCTCACATCTTTTGATCTGCAGCAGCCTATGGCTTGCACAATCTTTATCTGTCTTTCTGAACATGGGCAGAGACAACCTGCTGACCATCCAACCATCCACTCTCAGCAGTGTAGATTTGGTCCTAATGCTTTCTGGCTGGCAGGGACCTTAACAAAAAAGTTGGGAGTCTGTAGTGTTTGTAGTGTGCTTAATGAAGTGGAGGATTAAGCTAACAAAATAATACAATAAAGAACAGTATAGATAATTAATTGTGAAGATAATAACAAGACAAGATTTGTTACTTATACAATGGGGGAAAATAGGTCTTTTTTTTTTTGTATTTGAGCTTGTATTTGAACTTGTAAAGAGCTTTGCAGCTTTCTCCTCTGTATTCCTCACTTTTGCCCCAGGCCAGCCTCTGTGCACTTAAGGATAACCAGAAAAATCTTTACTGAGGGCTGCTGTGCAAGACCTTTTCATAGGCTTCCTATATGTCGTGAAACCCAGATTGGTGCAAAAGTGAGCTACAAGCCACAACTCCTAGGCTGAGTCTCAGCCAGCCCTTCCACTTGCCAGCGTTCCTCTGCAGGGTGCACAACACAAATCTCCACACAGGAAAGGCAGTGAACCTCTGGACCTCTCAGAGTCTGGGAAAAAATACAGGCAGCCTTTACTTTCTCCAGGTACAAACATTTTATCCTCACCGTGGGTGTGCTGAACATCTGCTAGAAGATTAAGGTAGTTGTCAGTACACACTTCACACAGAAATGAGACATTTCTTATTCCAAACTACTACTGCCTCATCTGAGAATGGGTGAGCAGGTGTTAGACATAATTTTGGAGCATCTGCAGTGTGTGTATTAAGGAAGGTTATTAGTTTTAAATTGATCATCTTAGTGCAGCTCTGAACAGAAACGTGTCAAGTTTGGCTGCTAATTCGGGGGGAAGCTGTGCTCAGAGGAGTGCTGGTTAGGGGAAGGAGCCCAAACAAGAGGTACTTTCAACAAGTCTAAGAACTGTTGGTTTGGATGGACTGTACTGACAGTAAAACCAGTAAAACCAGTGTGAGCAGGGTCTGGTCTGCTGTGCTGGTGAGGGGCTGTGCAGTGTCCCCAAGGATACTCCCCTGTCCAATGGGTGCTCGTGCCAGCACTGTAGATCCACATGGGCACAGTTAAAATGCTCTTTAAATATCAGTGAACAAAGTAAGGAAGACATCAATTAGGTATTTATTCCACCCGATTTTATGCCTTCTGTGGTGTCAAAATCCAGCATTATCAAATGGAGGAAATCTATAAATAAAACTAAGTACCTAGAAGAAAAGGCCCTAGGTGGAAGGACAGGCGACAAGGAAAAGGCAAGATGTCCACTTTGCTGGTGCTGTCTGTCAGATAAATCTTCTCTTCCTGAGCAGGTTGTGAAGCCTAGGAGAGGGCTGTTGTAGCAGCAAATTCACAAGTAGGTTAGAACTTCTCAATAACTGAAGGGCAGCAAGTTGGGATATTAGACAAAAAAGTAAAAAACTGCTGAAGGACAAGAGTAGAAATGTAATTATGGAAGATAAGATCTGCCAAAGAGAATATCTATTTTTTTGAGGTGATTATGTGTTTGATTTATAACTGCAAAGACATAATAGAGTTTTGCAAGGTTTCTTTCTGAGCACCATATTGGCATTCTGATTAGAAATTGTCAATAAACAATATTAATAAAGCATTATGTCAATAAAGAAGTGACTATTTAACAGCTCAAAAAACTGTTTTCTTCATCAAACAGATTTGTTGTCTGTGGGATATTATGATGACCAGCAGGATTTTGGTACCTCTTCAAAATTTTTATCCATTATCCCTAAGACACAAAATAACTGCTGGTAAAATTTCAAAGGCAGCAACTCTTGGGCAGGGCAGAAAGATCCGGAACACATGGCAACCTGAGACTTCTAAAATGCAAGGCATTTAAAGAAAGTCAAATTCAAAGCTGATCTGATCCAAACAAGGCAGACCAGCCCTAAGACGAGCTGTACCTTAGAAATGGCTCTGGAGCAAGCAGTGCAATGCACCACGAGCATTCAATGGGGTTAAAAAATGCAAAGGAGTTGTCTCATGGGCAGAGAGGCACTGAAGGAATAGAAGTAATGCACTGTGTTAATGAAAACATAGAGAAATTGGCCATTTTTGTCTCAGCCCTTTCCAGTGCCTCCAGACCATGGAAACCACCAGCAGCCCTCATACTGTGCTGGTTGCTGAGGCCGCTCCCCTCACTTCCCCCAAAAAAGCCTGCACCCATCTTACTCCATGATGCTGCTTTCCTTGGATTTTAACCTCTTGTTGTGTGAAACCTGAGTTTGCCCAATCACTTGAAAAGCAGGCACCTGACAGGAATATAAGCAGCTCTGGAGAACACCGGTCTGCAAACAAAAGTTCTGCTGGCAGCTCTAAGAGCAGACAGGGAATGGGACCAGCAACGTTCATGGCACTGGTCAGTGGCCAAGGGTGCTGCTGCTGGGGCAGGCACTGCTTTGTCAGAGCACTTCATTTCTCAGTGGTTTTGAACTGCCAATGCTGTACACATGTCACTTGCTAATTTATTTTTAGCTAATGAAGTTTCTGAGAAGCAAATCAGATTGCTATTGACACTGAGTCTAATGCAGCCCCTTCTTTGTCACAGTCAGTTTCTGAAATGAAGTTATAACAGTGCTGTAAAAAATACTTGATGTGACAGGCCTGGAAAATGAAATGGTTTGTTGATGTCAGTCTGTGCTAATGGAAGCTGAGCTGAATTGCTCAAGAGCAACAAATTATATAGATTTAGGGCACAGAACAATTTCAGCTACATCACCTTAATGTCCTTTGTAATGAAAACAAATTGCTTTGTGCTATATAAAGTGGTGCCAGTGGGAGCTGGAAAGTTCAAAATGACACAAGGACATTGGTAGTTTCCTCAACCAGCTCAGTAGAAGTGTGACAGAGTGAAAAAGGAGGAAGGAACCTCACTGGTTCTTTCCAGAAGAATTTGGTCCCCAAGACATAATCCTGAACCTTTATTTAGATACTACACTAAGCCAAATATGAAGAAATATTCTTGTTTTATTCATAGCAGTAACTGCTGATCATTTGACTTCATCAAAATATCTATCAAGCATCACTTAAATTTGCAACACCTCTGAAGCTTGGCCTGTGTCTCAAAGTGTTTAGTCATTTAAACTACAGTGATATAATTGCAACAGAAGAACAAACAACCTTAAAATAAGTGGCTCTACCAAGGAGCTGTTAATTCAACACAGTTTTTTTAAACTGTGCAAAGCAACATTAGCACTCTGATGAGCAATCATTGTTTCTATGGTGTGGCACCTCAGGCTCCCAACAACACACCTGTATCACTCTGTACTGGGTGCTGGATGAATGTACAAACCTGAAGCCAATATTTTTGAACTAGGCTTTTAATATCCAAAATATATTTGGAAAAGATTAAGTTCTTAATTGACATGGAGTAACCATATCCTTGTTTTAAAGAAGAGGAAAACTCAAGTCAGTTCAATACTTCTTTCTATTACAAAAGTGGAAAAGGAGACATTTACACATTTCCACAGAAGAGACACCTTTGCCCACAAAGACATTGGATTACTAATTCATATAATCATATAACAAGGTCATATAATGAAGTCGTTGCTCCTTCCCAACCCTGGCAATGGAGAAGCACTATCTTTTTTCTTTTGGAGATGACTACATTTTAGTGCACTCTTTTGTATTGTAACAGTGATTTTCTTCAGGAATAAACCTTCTTTGCACATGGATGTTCATAAATGCCTCAAGGCTAGTCTTTAAATCTTAATAGTCTTACTAGATGCAGACATATCTACCTTTTGTACTGGAAAAAAATATTGGAATAAACTTGGATGTCACAATATCTGTGTTGTTACAATTGGCCACCGACAAGACTGAATTTTGAGCAGGTTGATGAGCCAGATGCAGGAGCTGTGGTGCTGTTCAACAGACAACACAGCTGTGAGAGAGCTCTGGGACTGCTCTGGTAGGTCTCAGTTGAGAATCACCACAGTCACTGATGCTCTGTTTTGCAATAAAAGAGAGTTCTTACAGCCTTGACAGGTATATATTGCTTGGATCATATCCCTTTTCCACCTTTTGATGCTTAGATGGCACACTAAGGACCTTATTCACTTTCAACTAATGTTTCTACTAACTAACTTTTTGCTAATGCATGCATCAGAAAACCATCATAAATTCTTCTGGAGACAGACATTAATCATATGGCTTTCCGGAAATGTGTGCTTGGCCAAACTGAAATGCATGAAAGAACTGGCAGTCAAATGCACAGAAGGCAAAAATCCCATTGTATGAGCTGGGTGTCTTTTCCTGCAGCATGAACAATGGATTATCTTGGGAACATAAGCAAATTCTAAGACGAAATGTATTTACTTAACCACTGGCAAAATAATTTGAATATCAAGTATATTTGTAAAAGATCAAAGTCAATTCAAAGATGACTAAAATGGACTAGTCTGATAGAGCACATGGCCAGAGAAAAAATATTCTCCATTCTATGCTCCATCAAAATTACATGTTTCCAAATGGCCTCCATTCCTTTGCACACATTATTAGTGCTTTGGTTATGCATGTACAGAGGTACATTCAACAAATCCATGAAGTACCTGTGTGAAGCTGTGTATCCCAGTGCAGCCATTACACAGACACCTTTAGAGTCACTCCCACGCAAAAGTTAAATTTATGCCTAAAATGGCCTTGCCTGTGAACTTATTTCTTTCAAAAATTACTCTGCTGAGCAATGGCTATTTTATTATTTGACAGCACATAGAGGAATTGAGGCAAAAGCCATGCTGCTGTTACAGAACCTGGAAGCTGAGAATCTCCCCAGTACCAGGAGGATGTGGACACATTGCAGCAAATCCAGTGAGGGCCACAGTGGTGATGAAAGGAATGGAACATTCATCACATGAGCAGAGGCTGAGGCGGGACTGCTCAGCCTGGAGAAGAGAGGGCTCAGCAGGATCTTATCAATGCATCCTTCCTGATGGAGCAAAGAGCACACAGCCAGAGTCTTCCCATGGCACCCAGGGAGGGGACCAGAGGCACTGAAACACAGGAAATTATGTTTAAACGTAATGAAAAAGACTCCTCTTAGCATAAGAGTGGTTGAACACTGGAAGAGATTGTGAAGTCTCCACCCTTGGAGATACTCAGAACCCAAGTGGACACAGTCCTATGTGACCTGCTGTGGGTCACCCTGAGCAAGCAGGGCTTGGACCCATTGCTCTGCAGAGGTCTTTCCTGCTGATACCACAACATCCTTGCCCCACTTTAAGGCCTGGTAGAAAGCAGAAAACATTCTTGAACTTTGCAAAATGTTATTACATACTTTCCTTCTTCTCTTCTACCTCGCTCTTCTTGTATCCTTAATTTATTTCTTGTGAGTCTTTCTGACCTCTGACCTACAATTTTATGAGGCAGCTTGCTGAGTTTTGCTATGGCTGGACTCAGTTATGACTGGACAAGATTATGGCTGGACTGTGTCTCTTGTGGTAAAGGCTATCTTGGTGCCAAGGACATCTCCTTTATTAAAGCGACTCTTGGTCTTCTATCTTAAAAAACAAAGGAAGATGAATAATAGTAATGCAAACCTGGCATGCTAAAATCAATCAACTCAATACTATAAATTTTGAACCTCGCCTCTTAAATTCCTGAGAAAGAAACCCTGTCATTAAGGACTGGAGAAGAGAAAAAACAGAAAAATAAAAATTAAAAAAAAAGAAAGAAATTTGAGGGTCATGGTGTTTCTAATTGTACACCTAAATATATATATACACACATATATATATGCGCCATTTACAGTTCAGTTGTGGTACTAATAGCTTGTCTCATTTTGTGTGACAGAATAGTATACTGAGGTAGGAAATAGAAATGAAGGGAACATTCATAAAGATGACAGTACAGTAAATCCTCAGGATCCAGGCAGGGCAGGACACTCACAAACACACCGCTGTCCCTGACAGCCCTTTGCCAGGGGTCTGTCACTGATGAGACAGCTCTTGGCCTAAGACCCTATCATGCCTTTCCTGCAGACACAGGGGATGATAACTGGTTTGCTTGCATGGGAAAAAACAGAATTTTCATTAAATCTGGTACCTGGGCAGGCAGCCTGCTGCCTGCTGAAACCTGACATATGTGACTGGTTCAGCCTCTCAGGAGGCAGAGAGAGAGGAAATCCAGGGTAAGGAATAACTCACACTACAAGCAGAACAAGCGTAAAAAAAATAGAAAAAAGATCACTTAGGTGCAAACCCCTGCTGGATATAAGACAGATGGTTTTCTATGGCCAAGAACCAAGATTTTTTTTACTATGGGCCAGAAATTGCATGAAATAATGTTATTTATTTATTTACTTAGTCTTCAATTAAAAATACCATCGAACCAAATCTGACAGTGTTCAAATTCAGTTTACTCCAGCCTTACGATTTCATCCACTGATGGGTTTAATTCTTTTTTGATCTTTGCTGTATAGAATTTTTATAAGGGCTGCTGACAATTTCACTCTGCATCAGCTCCCAAGACTTCCCAGCAGCAAACCTACTTGGGCAGGTGGCAAGAGCAAGACTTGCTCCTCTTTCTCCTCCTGAAAGATGACGTCATGGTGCTTGCAATGACATTATCTGCACACTGGGAGAGAAAAGCAGTCCCACAGATCTTCAGCCAGGGGCAGGGAACAGGAAATAAAAGTCTCTGTGCAAGATGTGCTGCAGAGGCCATGCCCCTCCTCAGCACAACCACACTGTTCACCCTGATGGAAGGTCAAGCCCTCTGCGAGCACATGGTACCTGGAGGTGGTGATTGCTTCCCTGCTACCAGCAGCACCAGACTCCCAGCACAGGTTCACAGAAGGTGGAGGTTGGAAGGCACCTCTGGGAGTCAGCTGGTCCAAGACTGGATATCAACACTTGTGGAAATATTATTTGTGTTATTTCATTCTCTCCAAACTGTGCGAGGTATGCTGAGACCCTAATACCTAGCTTTGCTTATTAGATTCTTGGAAAAAAATGGGCTATGAAATTTATTCATCTCTTTCTCTTACGTTTTCTCAAAGTGCTGCCATGAGCATTTTGAAGTGATGGTCTGGCACAGCATCATACTCAGCCAAGTTTTGCTGAGGGTGAGGATCATCCAGGGGCAAGGTGGTGACACAAGGAAGCTGACAGCAGAGCTGTCCTTGGGGCAGAGGCACGGAGTGTGAGAGGGACTGGCCTGCTCTGTGTGACAGGATCTTCCACCCACCACACCAGCAGCACTGTCACAGCCAGTCCAGCCTCACCTGAGACACTGGGTTAAAAACACAGAACATCAACCAAACACAAAGCAGAAGGGAATAACCCACCGGAACTCAAACTCCAGAAGGACAAGACCAAGGGGGAAGATGTAATGGCCGTGGGGCAAGGGGCCAGCAGCAAGCAAGGCACAGGCTTGGAGAGCTCCCACCTCCTCTCCTCAGCCACTGACCACAGCTGAACCAGGCAGGGAAGGGGCTGGGGAGCATTTCAGGGAGTTGATGGGATGTGACAGATGTGGTCTGGGAAAAAACCCAGTATATTAGATAAGCCTTTATCTCAGGGCTGACTTTGAGATATTGGCAAATAAGAAGAGTTTGTACCACATAATTACTTCTAAAAACAAAAGTGATGGGGTTTTTTCATGTAAGAAAGGTCTGGTTATGTGATCCAGCTGGATTTTTATTTAAAATCCTCTCCCCCAGATTTTGTCATAACATTTTCACAAAGCAAACTGCCCAAGGACTGAATTAGAATAAGCCAGAGCAGTAAATCCGTTACTTCACAAGGTTTTAATTTTCTCTTTGTTAAATTTAGTGAAAGTTCTTTTACAACACCCTAAAAGTGCTATTTAAGAGAAAAAGTGATTTTAGCAGTCAGAAACAGGACACAAGGTGTCAGGGCTTATGAATCAGATCGTAAAGGGTAAAGGAATGAAAATCCACTGATTTCCACTAAACCAAAGCCATGTTACACCACCTGAGCATCTGCTTCAGCTCACCTCCACTGCCAAATCTCAGTTGTGATAATGTCCTTCAACGGAGGACATCCATTAATGGAAAGAACAATATGATTTTTCTTCCCTTTCTGCTGTTCCAAAGATAATTACAACTAGAGAGACTCAGGAAAGGTTGTCTTTGCTTTTGGTTTTGTACAAGGACATTATTTTGCATTGTTGAACGTAAGGTTTAATCACAGCCTGCATTTCCTTAGTCATCCTGAAACACAAACACGAAGGGAATTCAGCCCTTTGAGCATCGCTGTGCAGGCTCACACATGTCCTGTCTTCCTTGGCTGTGGTGGGGCAGAGCCACCTCCTCCAGGGTAGGTTTGGGAGGGCTCCCTGCTAACAGACCGGCTGTCCGGCCTCTCCGTCCAGGTCTCCATCCTCATGCACATTTCATGGGCTTGGATAAGAAAGGAGAGGCAGACATCACTTGTCTGCTCATTGAGCAGATAAAATAACTGAAATCCTAAAAGAGAGCCAAGAGCCCACAACCCCAGCTGGAGCATGGGAACTGATGGGGCAAGATGCAGAGGAAAGGGCTTTGCACTGCTGTAGAGGAAACCATGGCCCTTCAGAAAGGCAGCACAGAGCATTCATAAATGTTTTATGAGTCCTGTCTAGAGGTCAGACTAAATGTACAGTCTCTCTGGGGATATACTCCATCATTCACCCTCAAGAAACTCCCAGATTTGCAGCCTGCAGGTGACCCCTCTTTGGTCATGGGTGCATTTCACCAGAAGTCCCAGTGTCTGAGTAGAGGCAGGACCCAGCTGTACCCACACCTGGCATTCCTGTGCTGGTTCACAACTAATCATAAGTCTTTTCTAGGTTATGCTCCTCAAAGTTGGAGGAAAGCTGTTTAAGTGTGCAGTCTGCAGGAGACAACCCATCATGGACTAAGTGTGCTTTAGGAGAAATCTTCACAGTATGGGGAGTGGAAGCTTTGATCAGCTTTAGGTTTAATAAATTTCCTTTTCCAGGTAACAAGTTTCACCTTAGAAAGAGCAGCAGAGTGCATAGCAAGGACCTCACCATCCCAGCATGGTGCAGACAAGCCTCAGAGCCTGTGGAGCAGCCACAGCAATTCCAGCACATTCAGTCAGTGTTAACAATCTTTCCAGACCACTGCCTGTGCAATAAAGCTGGGGAGAGATGAGACTCTGAGGAGTGCCACACTCTTTCCAAGTAACTCAGTCTCACACCTGAAAGACAGTGATCCTGCTGGCCAGAGAGGAGGCAGGCTGCCAGCACTGCACAGGGAGGGGGCTTGCTGATCACTCCCTGAAGCAGAAGCAATAACTTCAGTCACCAGGGCTGTCTTTCAGCAGCACAGAACTCACGTTTGTGGCTGTTGGCAAGTCAGTTGCAAGTAAGCAAATTATATTATTAAAAATCTGTGTAAAAGAACATGCCTTGAAACCACGTGAAATGGCACGACTGTCCCTTTTCTCGTTCTCAGAGCTGCTGTGTGAGGATTCCTGCCAAGGATGCCCATGTCCTTACAGTGGCACCCCTGGAGCACCAGCAGGCTCCCCTGCCTGCCTCAGCCCTCGGCACCATCACACTGCAGGCACCTGTCCCACCAGGGAAAGATGCCCACTCTTACCAGAGGTCTTCCAACCCAATCCAGCAGTTCCCAGCTACAGCCTGGAAAGGCAAACAGGACAATGATTCCCATCCAGTGAGAGACTGTCGGCAGCACACTTTGAGTTGCTGATCTCGGCAGCAGCTCCAGCCCCAAATCAGGCAGCGGGGCTGACACACAAAATGCTGCATTTTGCAAGCCTGGTATTTGGTCCAAAGCTTGCCAAATGCAGAGGGAAAAGCTCTTCATTTCATGACATTTGGATGAGATCCCCTACCTTTAATATAAAGAAGTGTTCCCTTGGCTTCCTTTTCTTTCCATTATTTAAAAAAAAAAAAAACCAAAAAACAAAACCCAACACAAACACCCAGGAAAAGAGCTGTTACTTGAACCTACTAGATAAGTCCCTCCAAATCCTTATTCTCTTGTATTCCAGGACATCTGTGCATATTAAGCACAAGAAACTATTATCTGCTACAAGGCAGGTGTCTTAGCTGTATTGGGAGTTAGAAATGAGAGACTGGCTAAAAACTAATTCGATTCAAGGAGAAGTTCTTTAATTTAACACACAAATTGATTTGTTTTGGCTGATCAGTAGTGATAAAAATAGAAAGATATGCTTTGAAATAATTAAAGAAACGTTTAACTGCAATGAACTGTTGACTACAAATGCCTTCTGAATGAGAATAATTTTCACTTCAGTTTTTTGAGAAGAGATTTGGAGCTGACAATGATGTGGACCAGTTTTCCAATACAGCGGTCCCTGGCTGCTTAGAGACTACAGAATTCATGTGCTCCATTTGAGAGTAACTATCTGACTTTAGAATGTGGCATTTAAAGTGATGCCATAATTTTTTAATGTCCTTACTTGCACACTGTGTTCCAATCCTTTTTCAGTACGCAATTAAATGCTCTTAAAACCTGAAAAATATATAGTAGGAAAAAAATTAAAGCTCATAGTTTCTGGAGTTCCTCTTCATTTATTCCCTTCCTGAACTGCTCAGAAACTGTAAGGATCTTGATAAATCCAGAAGTATCATCCTCTAAAGAGAGTTACACAGTGTTTTGCACTACAATAAAGAACCCGTGAAATTGTTGAGTGGTTCTTCATCTCTGTGAAAACTAAAGCATGACTTTTTTGATCAGTACTTGTTGCTCTAAACTGAGGGGTAACTCAGGGTGATTAGTATGAGATGGAAATTAGTGGATTTCCAAAGAAAAAGGGGTTTCAGCAAAATCTAGAAACCTGGTATCTGGCTTATCAGAGTGAAAAGTCTGCATTGGGAATCAAAGCAACTTTTGTGTTTTAAGTCCATGAACCAGGACACCTGGAGCATTCCTTGACAGGCATTTGCGTAATTCCCACTGGAAGTTATTGGAAAATATTAATAAAAATAATTCAATATTTTCCAAGAATAAGCATCAGTAATTTTCTTTGTTTTTTAGTAACTTTCTTTGTTTTTACACTCACAATGACAGCCCTGTAACAGATTCTTATGTTCAAGCAGGGTGTCATGGGCTTTGCTGATGCATATGAATGTCATTCATAAAGGGTCCATGGTATTATTTTATTATAGTGGTCTGTGTGATTTTGTGTACATTGAAATTACATCAAGAACTCTTTTCTTTATCAGATAGCTTGAAAATGCTGCACATAAGAAACAACTCAATCCTCCAATATTTTTATTGTGTTACAATTTCCAAGGCACACTGTTATGTGGAGTAAATGTCTAAGCCATCAATACTGCAGCAGGAGAGTGAGCAACAGAGCTGGTACATGGGCTGATCATGGAACTGGGAAGAAAGGCAGAACTCCAGGGTTGTTCTCCTGCTTGTGCCATCAACAAGAAGGGTCATACTCTAGCCAGCTTCCAGCAGGGATTTCCTTCCATTAACTATCTCAGGGTACAATCCTGCCTTATCACCAGCAGCATTTTACACACAGGTGTAAAACAGACCAGTTAAGTTCACTACACCAGGTAAGAACATTTTCTGTTTTTATTACCCAGTAAGGACAGTCTGAAAGTCAGGGATATTTAACATTAGTAAGTGCCTTGGGAAACCCTGGGATTCCTATGCAGCGCAAGAGGAAAACATCATAACCACTGAGAGCAAGGGGTATCATTCTTTGTCACCCCACCTATATTTTTCTAATTGTGCTCTCTATACATCTTTATAAATAGAAGCATTGTGCAGTTAATGTAGTCTCTGAATCAAATGCAAGCTCATTCTAGAAACCTACATCAACAAGGAATAGGGATAACATTGGTGAACCTTCTAATGAAAGAAGAAAAGCTACAGAAAGATGTAGACTGTGCCAAGAAAGTCTCTGCCTGTAGGAATGCAAGTGTTTTAATCTGCATGACAAAGGCCCCCCTCCCCTTCCGAGCTGCCACAGCATGGCACTGGCTGTTCAATCCATGCAGTCTCTGTGCCTGAGTGTGGAGAAAGAGGCTGGACCCGTGCGAGCAGTGCAGCGAGTGTCTTGCAAAACACACAGCATTAAATTCTCAGCAGAATATGCGCATTCACTGCCTTGCCCCATGCAGGGCAGGTCCGCGCTCAGCGTTTCCTTTGCGCGGCAGTCAGACCCTGCGCTACACCAGAGATTTTGCAAGCCTGCCTCTAAAACATCGCAGAGGTTGGATTACTCATTCGCTATAAAACTCTGTATGGTAATAAGATGTCCCTGAGACACAACCGCTGCGCTGCGGTTGACGCAACCGAAATAAGAAATAAGGCAGAAACAAAGGAAGGAATGTGAATCACCAAAATCCCCAGTAAAGCAGACTCCAGTGTGAAACACGGGTTGCCTGTTGATCCTGCTTCGTGTGGGGAGAAGCAGCGAGACCCCGCTGAGAGCCGCAGGGCAGGTGATCCCACCGGGAGATCCAGTGGCTGGTGCCAGCCTCCAGACACGGGGCCCTGCCCGGGAATGCGCTGCGGCCAGGGCAGGGCAGCTCCCCAGATAGACACACATCCACCCTGCTGCCTCCCCAGACCGTGCGGGAGCTGGGGCAGCGCCCTCTGAACCAAGTGGATTTCTTTAATCGAGGATGTGCGACATTTGACTCACACTTCTGTGCCCCAGACACACTGATTCAGCTGCTCTGTCTACTCAGGATATACTCGAACCAGACTGCAAAAGCTCAGACACTCCAGCGCCAAGCTCTGCTCTGAGCTGCATAGTGAAAGCTAAAGTGACTCCAGTGAAGACAAAGTCTGACACACAGTAGATATGCAGACATTGGACTTTTTTCCCTTTACCACTGACTTCTTACATTTAGTTCTAGACAAATATCTCCCATGTTTTTGGCAGGATCCTCCCTCTAATCAGACAGAGCTTCTGATAAAGACAAGATGTATCTTGCTTAAACCAGGATCCTACTAAAGACAACAGTTTTTGGTTTTGGTTTTGTTTTGTTTTGGTTTTTTTTATCAAGTAGCAACTGGTAGGGAAAGAAGACAAACTATTCAAAATTTAAACATTTTTTAGTTTTTAAAAACTTGCCCTGCAAATCTGTGCCCAAAACTTATGTGAACTACAATTATTGAACTTACTGAACTACAATTAACCACCTACTTGCTTGCTGTTACTGATAGTTCAGTAGGTCAGGACTGCAGGAACTTCTTATCATGGGGCACAGAGACTCTGTGCCAGATTCTGATCTCAACTGCACGTGGTGTAATTTACCTTATGCTCATATTGCACTAGAATAACTGAGATGGAAATGTGTTTCACTCTTCCCATCCTTTTGCTGTTGGAGTTGAAGCAAAGGGAAGCTTCACTTTGAAATGTAGGAGCAGGGAAATGATTAACAAAAGCTAAATAGGGCAGTTTCAGGCTGAAAAATGTATGATTCATAGCAACTTGTTCAGACATATTCCTAAGTCATATACATTATGGCAATTTAATTATGTAATAGAAGGGATCATGTACTGTTGCGTGCCCACAGTTCCCACTCATTCAACTAAATGCAGATGGGCTCACGCTACACAGAAAGTAACACACAAATGAGAGGGAGAGAGAGAAAAGTGGTGCTGGAATTTAAGAAAAAAACACATTGCAAAAATAATACCCAAATGGCAAGTTCTGTACACCACGAAGTATTCATTTGCTCAACTGTAGCAAAAGGCCGGGCAGGAGAGCATCCCAGCAACAAGCCAAGGCAATCTCAGCATAGGATTAATGTCATTAAATGGAGGGGAAATGTCACAGCATGCATAAGAAATCTGAAGACTTCAGACAACCAAGTACCACTGGATGTGGGTGTTCCTATTATACAGCTAGATGTAGAATTTCAAAGCCTTTCCAGTACATTTCTCCACCTAAATCAGAGGTTTAAAGGCTAGTGAGTGTTGCCTCAGCTTTTTTAGCCATTTGATAAAAACTAGCAGTGATTTCTGAATAGTATGAGAAGTGTGCAGGTATTTTGTAGACCACTCATGCCCTCATCACTGCATCTTCCATGAGCCCAGGACACTTCCTACTTCATTCAAAGATATACTGTCTTCAAGAAACCCCTGGGTTGTTTATGTGCTGGAAGACTTAGGTCTATGGGAACATGCATCCTCCCAGACTGGTGTCATATCAATCTCTTTTGAAAGTAGTGGTGGCAAACAGCAGCTGAACATGAGGGATGCAATGTTGGCAGTGCTCACAAAGATAATTACTGTTCACAGTGATGGGAATTTTTTTAAGGGGAAATGGCTTCAAGTTATGCCAGAGGAGGTTTAGATTGGATATTAGTAAAAATTTCTTTATTGAAAGGGTGGCCAAGCATTGGAACAGGCTGTCCAGGGAAGTGGTTGAGTCACCATCCTGGAAGGGATTTAAGAGATGTGTAGATGTGACACTTGGGGACACGGTTTAGTAGTGGACTTGGCAGTGCTGTGCCAACATCTGATCTTAAAGGTCTTCTCCAACCTAAACCATTCTATTATTGTGAAAAACTCATTCAGCCCCCGAGGTGCCAAAAGTGACATCCTTCTTCTGATTTTCCTTCATATCACAGAACAGCACGGGCACCATCTCCTGTAGCCATCAGTGCTGGGGGAGCTGTATGGGAACTCGTGGCTGTGGTTCTGCCACCATCAGCACCAGATTTGTGCAGTAAGAGATAAAGCCCTGGTATGTGTGAAATCTACATGTGACACCAACACATAATTTCTTTCATTTAGAACTAACAGGATCTGGTAATGCCAAGTTTGTGCTCCTGTTATAGCTTTATGCCTGCTTTGATCAGCTTTGGGAGAGCAGATAAGAACTGAGTAGCCATGAGGTCCCTGGTGTGTTCTGTAGTCCCTGGACAGGGACACCCCTGTCCCACACTCCTATTCCTGGGGCTGCATCCTGGCAGGGAGGATGGCTCCCAGCAAGAGGGAAGGAGGGTGGGGAGTAATACAGATTATCAATATATCTTTTAAAATATATGACATGATATTATATAAAATGTACATTTAAAAACCAATAAAAATCAATGCTGTGGTGGACTGTCTGACTACCTGGGCATGCCCCCAAATGCATCCTGTCTGTGCCAGCACTAGCAGGGCTGTAAATACACTGCTGCACTGGAGGAAAACCTGTCTGTTCCAGGTAAATGGCACTTGAGCCAGGAGCAACATAATTAAAAACACGTATTAGGGCACACAGTGTGAATGGCCTCAGAGCAAACAGAGCAGACACAGCCCTTGTCTCAGGGAGCAAGCCTTGCTCCCTCAGATTTGACTGCTTCCCAACAGGAGGAACAGGTGGAGCGGGAGCCTGCTTGCTGGCCTGACACCTTGCTCTGGCCATCCAGATATGCAGGGGGACACAAAGGGACACAGAGGGGCGCAGAGGGATGCAGAGCAATCCAGAATGATGCAGCCATAGGCAGAAGGAGGCAACTGCTCATCACAGGAAACAGGCAGCATGGGCTGGCCCCCAAGAGAAAAGGGACATTCGGTGCAATGTGATACCTGCAGCTGCCACTGGCCGAAACTTGCACACAGTGCGTGGTGGAAGCTTAAACCCTGGGAGAGGGCAGGGAGGAACTGTTGTTCTTGCACATGCAGTGTAAGAAGAAAACCTTGATTTACTAATCCATGCCCCCATTAACCAGCAGAGCCGGGCTATGGCATTTGCCTGCAGGATGTACAGAGAAGAAAGCATAAGGAAAGCCTGAAGAAATGGGGTTAATTAATTTAAAGGAGAATAGGAAAGTGTAGTAGCCTCCTGCAGGGGTGAGCTCTGGGATGAGGCACAGCCCCCATGCTCAGCTGCACCTTCTCTGGATCACCATTCCCACAGGGCAGAGCAGCCGCCGCCCCAGCGCGTCGGGAAGCCAGCAGGAGCATTACCTCATCCCACGGAGTGACTCAGAGCAGCAGTATCACCTCTGCATGCCAAGCCTATCAGGTCAGTAAAATTAATTCAAAGTACCGAGGAAGCAGGTCTAGCATGGAGGGGAAAAGGAATGGACACAAACTGTAGAGAGAGGTACATTATTGTACCTGCCTGTACATCATCCATCCATAGAGTAACACACTGAGGTGATCGAGTTCCATCAGCTGTGATGCTCTTCTCTCCAGGAAGAGTGCAGCATGTCCATGCTTCAGGTGTGCATCTTCCCCCTCCCTGCTGTGTGCTGTTACCAGTGAACACAGGGGCAAAGAAGTTCACCTGAGTTTGGAGCACAAAGGGACATTCTCCTAGGGACTTGTAGAGCTGGTTGCACGATGTTGAGCTTGTCCCTGAAAAATGGCAGCTAAAGAAAGAGCCCATATTGCACTAAAAATATTAATCATCGAGTTTACAGATCAGCTGTCACACAGCAAGACCTTAGGGCTCTATTTGCGGAGTTAAAAGGTATTGAGTTTGCTGGAGGCTGAGAAAGAGGGGTAAGTCTGATCACTGTAACCATTCTGGTCTGGATGCAAGCTGGAATGGAGTCTTCTTGTATGGGAAATGACTCTGTAGCCATCACATAGAACCGTGGAGCTGTTCTTCGGGAGTGATGCAAGGAATATGCTTCAGCTTGCCTCACCTTCTACAGCTTCAGGTGAAAGAAGCTGTGTCAGGAGAGAGACACAACCCAAGCCTGATCCCACCCTGACTGTATGTCAGCACCCCACTGAGCTGAGATCCACTGTTCCTAAGCTGGGATCATCCCTGCACAGGTGCCATGTGTTGTCCTTTGCCAAAACAAGCAGAAGGGTATTTTAGTGCACTTTCTTGTGGAGAAAGCAGGATTCAGGTTTTAATCCTTTTTTAACACATAGTAAGGCACTGGTCAAAATGGGCTTAGTGACAGGATAATTTAACACACTTTTACTTAAAAAAATAATTACAGGTAACAAAGACAGCTCTTCTGATCAGTGATGGGCATCATCAATGATTTAAACCTACCAGAACCCTAGGATGAAGGAAGCAGATTTCTAACCTCAGATTTTAGCTGTGGGATCTTCATATAATGAAGTTGTGAGGCAGAAACTATTTCTTGGATTGTCTTTACTCACAATGTTTTCAGTGCCTCTAAAAGACATTTTGCACCTCTTTGTAACCTAGGTCTTCAAAGGTTCATATTCACTAAAGCAAAACCACAGGATTTAGTCTTGATGGAGTAAAATTAGGAATGCGTATATTTAATAATCACATAAGGAGTACCCGTTTTATTTCAGTTTGCCTTTAAACAGAATAAAAAAGGCATCAACTTACTTGATATGCAAGCACTGCCAACAGCCAACAGTGGGCTCTGTCCCCAGGGCAGGTCACCACCAATGGCACAGTGCACAGTACGCTGCCAGCCAAGGGGAATTTGCTTAAGAACAGCCCTTCTTGCACCGAAACTGCTGACTGTAATATTTGACAATATTGCATCTTTTTTCCAGTCTGATTGAGAAATGGAAGGGGGATCATTCTGGTTTCTGAGGTGTAGCAGGCCATGACAACCAACCAGGAGAAATGTCCCCAGGGCTAAAAGTCAGTCCTTATTACCAGCCCAAGCTCAGCCTTCATGCAGAGACATGAGCAAGTTTCTGTGCATATGGCTGCATCCTGTTGGAGATGATAAAACTAACCAGTCTCCTGGGGGAAGAGTTACAGAGTTCACTCATTCTTTTAGATGAAAACCATTGCTTGATGCAGTGAACGCAGGGCTGGGAACCAGACAAAGATAACTCCTGGAGAAATGCTCTGTGCTCCCTGGGCAAAACCCTCTCCCACTGCAACTCTCTCCAGTTTCTGCCGCTAACATCAGTGGGGCCAAGATCTCATTTTTTCAACCAAGCACAAAAAAACAAGGATGTAAAAGTGGGAACAATAACGTTTAGTGGACACTTTCCACTGCTTTGGGGTCTCACAGACAGGATTACACCACTGACTTCTGGCTTTGCTTAGCCCCTGTGCAGCAGCAGAAAGTACCTTCTTGTAAAAAAGGTCAGAAATCAGGTTTTCTGTTTGGGCAGCTCATTAGCAGCAGGCTCTAAACAGAAGTCTAAAGAGGCTGCAAGAAGGATTAACACTGCCTTGAACCTGACATTAACCAGAAAAAACGGGAATTACACCACCGTAAAGGAAGGTGTGAATTTAATTCATCATGCTGGCAACTTAATTCCCATGTGAGTATTTATATTCCAATATGAACCATGGCCATTTTCAACACAGCTGATGTTTCATAACATCAAAAGAGGTAGTTTAAACTAAACTGAAAAAAGTCGCTCTTTATCCTGTAATAAAAGGATACACAAGAGATTATATGGCAAAACTGAAGCAATACAGCTATAATTACAGCAACCTGACTTCCCATGCAGATGAGTCCTGACCCTGGTAGAACTATTGATTTGTGCTGCTGCCTTTAGGAGGGAAACAAGCCCATTGTGTCTGAATTATCATCTCTGTACAGCCAAGAAGGAGGACAACAATTTTTGGTAAAGAAGAAAGAATAAAAATTTCCTTTCCGCACTTTTCACTTCACCAGCTTGCAACAAAATTATTTTATGTCAAACCACTTAATCTGTAGGACTGTAATCCTCCCAAAATACCATTTGATTTATGGAGGAAAAGGAATACAGAAAGAGATTGCTTTTTATTTCTCTTTTTTTCAGGTGCTAATGCAGTCATTTTAGATACTAAATCACGGGAGAAGAGAGAACATGTTCCTCCTTTTTCCCCCTGCAGCCAAAGGTTAGATGAGCTGGCACTGTGGGCTGAACCTGCTTTCATGACATCTTCCCTGACAGCTCATTCTCAATCCCTGATTCAGCCATCCCTGATCACAGGTACATTGCATCACACCTACAAGCTCACTGGCGTTTTATCAGACTACAAAGAGCAGACTGTATTCCTGTGTACCATGCTCTGTATGTAAATAGCATAACATTAAGTCATATGCAAATGTCTAAACATAGCCCACCAATAACTGCCATAAAAATCTATCAAATACAGACATAATGAGGTGAAGGTATCAAACACAGATTGCTCCAAATGAGGATCTAACCCCACATGTTTGTGAAGTACAGCACTGCCTTTGTTTGGACCAGGTGTCATTCCACATGCAGGGAACAGACCATATGACAACTTTTTATTAGTTGCATACAAAAATGACCACAATATTAATATTAACAGCACAACTTCTGAAAAATAGCATCACACTCAATATTTAAAGCCTGTGGGCTCTAGTCTTTCATCAGGCTGCTGATATAAACATCAATTTATGAACTAGTCACTATTCTTCTGATCAGGGTCATGGAGAAATAAATGTAATTACTTGGGCTGAGAAATATTTTGTATTGGCATAAGAAGATCACATTTTCCCTCAAGAAAGACTTTTCACCTAAGCTATCAAAAGTAAACAGCATATGAAACACAAAGCGCCTGTTAAAACACTTTCCTTGATGAAATATTTAATAAATTTGTTATGTAACAACATACATACTCCTTGTCTTCCTAAAAATTAAATGTTCTTTTCTGCACAATGAACAAAAACATGAAAAGGCAAGTGGTGAAGAATCTCAGAAAGTTTTATGAATTGAAAACACCTCACTCAAGGTATTTAAGAATAGAACTCCCACTTTCTGTTTAAGGTGGAAATGCCTGGCGAAGAACTGTAGCCTAGCATTTCAAGATGCTGTCTTTGGAGATCTTTTCTCCCCGTCCAGTCTTATACATTATTTGGGGCACACAAAAGCAGGACAAAACCTAGGCCAGCTGGGATGCCAATGAATCCTACTTCCACAGGCATTGTACAGGTTGCCCAAAACATGGATGGAGACCTGAGCACCAGATGACCATGATGAAGCCCTGCCCTGAAGTAGAAGCCACTATTAACGAGAGGTGAGATAATAGGCCAAAAGCACAGGAGACCCTTGGCAGATGTTGCAGTTTGACACTAGCCCAACGCCAGGCACCCAGGAGAGCCGCCCCCTCACCCTCCCCTGCCACAGCTGGGCAGAGGAGAGAAAAGCAAAAAAAAAAGGTAATAAAGGCTTCATGAATGAGATAAGGACCGGGAAAAACACTTCAAGGGTGAAACAGGCTCAACTTAAGTTGCAAAGTGAATTTATTGCTAAGAGAATCCGAGGAGGATAATGAGAAATTAAATAAGCCCTTAGAATACCTTCCACCCCACCCCCAGCCCCTCCCTCCTTCCCACCGACAGTGCAGGGAGACAGGGCAGGGTTTGCTCAGTCCATCACCGAGATTCCCTTCCGCTGCTCCGGGAGAGCAGTGTTCCCCTGGGAGGCCGTGGATGGGGTCCCTCCCACGGGACACAGTTCTCCATGAACTTCCCCAGGGGGTCCCTCCCACGGGACACAGCTCTCCATGAACTTCCCCAGGGGGTCCCTCCCACGGGACACAGTTCTCCATGAACTTCCCCAGGGGGTCCCTCCCACGGGACACAGCTCTCCATGAACCTCTCCGATGTGGGTCCGCTCTCAGGAGCAGCAGCCCCACCGCCCCTGCTGCAGCGTGAGCCCCTGCCACGGGCACACAGCCCTCCCAAAACTGCTGCAACGTGGGGCTCTCTTCCACGGGGTGCAGTGCTCCAAGGACAGGCTGCTCCAGCCTGGAAGCAGGGCCCTCTCTCTCCACTGGGTCTCCCACTGGATCACAGCCTTCTCCAGGCATCCACCCGCTCCGGCACGGGCACCTCCCCATGGGCTGCGGGTGGATCTCTGCATCCCCCGTGGATCTCTGCATCCCCCATGGACCCAGGGGCTGCGGGTGGATCTCTGCATCCCCCGTGGATCCCCAGGGGCTGTGGGTGGATCTCTGCATCCCCCGTGGAACCCCACGGGCTGCGGGTGGATCCCTGCATCCCCCGTGGAACCCCACGGGCTGCGGGTGAATCTCTGCATCCCCCGTGGAACCCCAGGGGCTGTGGGTGGATCTCTGCATCCCCCGTGGATCCCCACGGGCTGTGGGTGGATCTCTGCATCCCCCGTGGATCCCCACGGGCTGCGGGTGGATCTCTGCATCCCCCGTGGATCCCCAGGGGCTGCGGGTGGATCTCTGCATCCCCCGTGGATCCCCACAGGCTGCGGGTGGATCTCTGCAGCCCCCATGGACCCACGGGCTGCAGGGGCACAGCTGCTCCACCATGGGCTGCACCACGGCCTGCAGAAGCATCTCTGCTCCGGCGCCTGGAGCACCTCCTGCCCCTCCTTCTCCACTGCCCTTGGTATCGCCATGTTGTTTTGCCTCATATGTTCTCACCTCCCCTTCTCTGACGAGAATCCAAAATCTTGTGACTTTGTTTTGATTTTCTTCTTAAGTATGTCCTCACAGAGGTGTTACCAGCCTCTCTCATTGGCCCAGTTTTGGCCAGCAGCATATCCACCTTCAGAGCCATCAGCCACTGGCTCTCCCGGACCTGGTGGGGAGCTTCCAGCAGCTTCCTCACAGGAGCCATCTCTGTGGCCCCCCTGCTACCTAAAACCAGGCCGTGCCAATTCAATCCAACAGGTTTCCTTCTCCTAATTTGATCCTCTTAGGTGTCTACTGGACAGGTTATTCCCCCCTTTCTTGTTTGAGGTGCACACATTCCTGAAAGGAAAGGGCGAGCTGTACCTGGGATGGTGGTGGGAGGGAGCATCAGGTGTGCTAACAGCTCTCTGTTGCACAGGAGAACACACGGTGTGCACTTTGGAGGAGTTTTGGGGTCAGGCGGGCACACAGAGCTCTGGGTGTCCTTGTTTTGCACTCAGAGTTGTCAGTGACACAAAGCAGGTCTGCAGCTTGAGCTGCCCTCCAGGGACCTCCCTCTGGGGCCTCCTCCAAGTGGAGTATCCACAGCAGAGGCAGGGATGACTCTGATGTGTTTGTGTGATTTTTGAACTGAAGATTAACAACAGTAAACAACAAATGAGAATTTTGTTGAGTCATGACTGCTGTGCCACAGACAGTGTCCTCCTTCCTGGGGTAGTAGGGATGCTCAGTGAGCAGAGGGACTTGTGTCCCTCTCCTGGGGGTGTTGCCAAGGCTCACATTAAGCTGTGACAAACTACAGCTACTTCAGCTCTCTCAGAAAAAGGTTTGCTTTCCACCAGCCAAATGCTATGAATCTGCAACTTCCCCCCTAGAAACCCCTTTTATTCATCCCCAACAAAAACTGAAGTGACATGTGGCCAAGGTATAATGCCTCAGGCACACACACGTCTCCCAGCATATTCCCTTACCAACATGTATCCTGTCTTTTCCCAGGCCAAGCAAGTTGCATTTGCTCATCTTTGGGGGTGTGGGAGCTCGCACCCGGCTCCCCGTCTCCAGCTCCCCGCTGACACACCCCTGCAGCCCCCAGCTCCCTCCCTTCCTACAAGGCTCCTACGCTCACAGTTCGGCTTTCCCCCTCTCCCCAGCCTTCCCAAAGTAGCCTCACAAAGACAGAGGCTGGAGTTCAGGGATCCCTCTTAATCCCTCTCAGTCTGGTTATCCATTTCTGTCGAGGGGAATGATTTTTATCCAAGCTATTGTTTTCTCTTTCCTGCCTGGTTTCTTTAGTTCCAGTACTGTCTCCTTTAAGTCTGCATTTCCAGTTAACAACACAGAACTGAGCTGGGAAAGCAAGTTGTAAGGCAAAATCATTAAAAAACCCCATTTTGCATGCTTTTCCCCCACCTTAAAAGCTGTGCAGAAATTTATGTGCATAAAAACACAGGACTCTCCTGTCGGGGTGCTGGAGCCCAGCGGGGAGAGCAGCAGAGGCTCCAGCGCTGAGTCAGGCAGGCAGGCAGGGTGCTGGGGAAGTGCCTCCCCTGAGATCTGGGCTTTCCTATGTCTTCCAAATAAGCAGACCCGTTGAGTGTTGAATCCCACAAATGGGTTAAGTCCAAGCCTTAAGTCAGTTGGCTGCAGTGGGAATGAGTTGCAGGGTGTTTCACCATCCCTCTGCTCCTCCCTCCCAGCAAACTGGCACACTGCTCAGGTTTTTCTCTGCAAACTGCCAAACCACTATTAAACCCTAGACTCATGCCACTGGAGAGAGGAAACTATTTATAGAATAAGAAATTGAATGAGTTTGCTGGCCCAGGTTCATATTTGGTGACTTCAACAAGTTATATAAGGGTACATTTCAAGCCATCGCCTTTGGAGAATCCTTCTCAGGCTTTTCCCAGTTCTTCCTGTTGTTTTGCTCTCCTCTGCTGATTAGAGCTGGGCATCATTCTGCAAGAGTATTTTCATTGGTACATTTTTAATATTTTCTTTAGGTGAGAGTTCTGTAACCTGGCCTAGCCTGAGGATCTTGCTCAGAGCCTTGCTGTAAGCAGTGCGATTCTGCAGCCTCCAGAAGTCAAGGTGTAGAATTCCCCTGTAGTCTACTCATAAGCCTGATAGTGTGGTGATGATCATGGAAGGGATGGAAGATGTTCCCTTCCTTCCCATTGTTTAGCATTTATCAAAAGTTCTTAATAAAATACATGATGTAAAAAGCACTGCAACTTAATTTGATCTATTGTTAACAGAAGAGCTGTCTTTAAAATATTTCATGGCTTGCATAACAATTGCTGCATATTATAGTTAAATGTATAAATTGAAACTCAGAACTGAGCTGCCAGAAGCCTAGGAATCATGAGTGCTCAGTACTTCTGAGGACATTAGTTGTCCTCAAAATTGAGATGCAGACAGCCACCTGATAAAACATTGACTTTTTCAGTAACACAACTCTGAATATGAAGATCAACCTAAAGACACAATTTATAATCCAGAGGAACAGAGAGACCTGCTGTCCCATTGAAAATTGCTCCTGCAGACTTCTGAGAACCCCTCACAAGATGATATCAGCCCCAGCTGCCAGTGAGAGCCAAAGTGCTTTAAGTGGTCGTGCAGCGTTTCCACGAAACAAGCTCTAGTTTGCAAGCGATAGGAAACAATCCACAATATAAACAGGGAAGTGTATCCCTATCAGCACGCAGTGCTACTTTCAACTCATTAAGAGGAAGGATTACTTTTCTTATTTCAAGACACATCACAGCAGTACATGACCTTTGGATTAGACAAGGGTTCTGGTGGAATCTTCTAAAGCATTGCAATGCATTTTACATCTCCGTGTCCCAGAGCTAACATGCATTAACTGCTGCAGAGTTTTTTAAGACAGAGCAGCAGCCTAGGGATGGTTTTGGCATCCCTGCCTACCTCAGGTCTGTATGCCACGATAGAAAGCAGTTTCTCAGGTCACATGGAAGGTGTGTCTTGTTTCCTCCGGTTAACGGAGACAGGGAAGTGCCCCCTGGGGACTGTGTTTTAGTTGTAATATTTCCTTTGTTGTAAACAACAAGTTATGGCCTAGGAAAGGACCTGCTAAAAGGATCTGGAGGGTGAAATCTGCTTTGCTTGTAGCTTGGCTTGGCTTGGCTTGGCTTTGCCTCCAGGCATCAGCCAGTGCACCTGAGTAGTCCAGCTCCCACAGCATTTAATGATGCTTTTGAGTTAATTAACAGAGAATTAAGACTCTAAACTGCAAGAAATCTGCTAATATGATCTCCTTTTTTTCATAATTAAGGCGGTTAAAACATTTAGGAACCTTAGATCTGTGAAAGCTGAACTTCTAAACAGAGCTGAGCAGTGTTTCAGTCCTAAGGCTCAAGGAGTGCTTCAGGTTTTTTAATGATTTCAGCTGAAATGATGAGTTATACACCAGTCCTTGGCTTGCAATTTAAATATTTAAAATATCTGTCACACAGCAATCTTAATCATTTAAATATTGTGTGGGCATACGCGAAAGAAAACCAGGCGAGGAAGTGGCATTAAACAAAAGCAAGATACTGCATTAAGTGCAAAACAAATGAAATTATATGGAGTGTTGGAGTATTACTTAGATTTTAATGTTCAGTTTTAACAAGCTCTTGGGTAGTGCTTGGTTAGATTAGGTTATATTAAGGATTAGCAGGGATTAGATCTAATTCATGAATCAGACAAAGCATGAAAAACTCCATGAGAGAAATGTGGGTTGGAGGTTTTAGCAGCATATAAGTGACATCCAGGCAGTGGAAGATGATGGGAGCAGGGGCTGTGTCCAACAGCCTCCCTCCTGTATCTGCAGCTACTAAGGGTGAGCAAAGCTTTCCTGGCTGCACAAGTGAAGTGCTGCCTTATGCTCCAAACACTTCTTCCTTAGAAAGATCCTAATGTCCTCCCCAGCTTCTGTACCTCTGGAAAGGGCTGAGGTGGAGGCACAGAAAGGACTCAATACAGCAGTAACATCACACCTACAGGGGTACTGCCCCTGATACACCAAGTACAGGCATGATGACAAAGTGATAGGAGCTTCACAAAGATACTGCAGGCAGAACATCACTGCCTGTTGCCCAGACATTGCTTGAAAACACGCCGGACTCCAGGTTATTGCCTTTAAATTGCTTTAAAGATTAACAACTCACCCACACACCTGGGTGAGGCAGGCACTTCCACCACCAGACTTCAAGTTTTAGCAGGGGCTCAGCATCTCTCCGGATGCAGAATGACGACAGAAGGAGAATTGTCAGGGTACTTTGTGGCAAGGGCAGCACAAATTAGCGTGCAAGTTCTGTTGCCATAATTACAATGCCTTTTACAGGCATGATGTGCATCACTGAAATGCTTTGACAGAGATCAGATTTCAGTATAAAGTCCAGATTACTTTACGGCCTTAATTTTTCTATTCAATTAGGTTGATACCAAAAGCTGTGAGGCGCCTGTTTCACTTCACTTTCACTGAGCAGGAAAAAAACAACATTTCCATATTTATTTTCTCTAACAGTGGGATGCACTGTTGTGGCCATATTCCTCCTTTCAGTTCAGAAGCTGGCTTGAAGCAGGTTGGGGTGGTTTTTCAAGGCATCTTTTGCCAGGCATTACAAAGGAAGTGTCTGCTTTGGACAATGCTTCAAAGGACAAATGCTTGAAGAAAGCAAACATCATTCAGAGCAGATCCATCCTGGCAAATGTAAACCAGCAACATCATAGGCACTAAGCTTCTCCCAAATATTTGGCAGTGAAAGCTTGCAATCAAAATGGGGATGAGCTAATTGCTGTACAAACAAGGCACACTGTCTTTTGGTGTTCCTTGTCATTGTGTCACATCCTTCTGGAAGTGTGCTAGGAAGTGTCTGTCCAAATTTGGGAGAACATGAATGGTAAAATTCACCCAGGAAAGTAGACGATATGATGTCCTGAGTTCAGGGACCAAATCTACTGCTGGTCCTGACTTTTTCACCAGGGAAAGGGAACCTTTCCTCTCCCCATCCCTGAAAGGGAATAGAGTTGAACAGAGGGTGTTTCCCCCAGTGTTCCCTTTCCTTATAGAAACAGATCCCTAATCCTTCAGTGGAAAGAGCAAGATGCTCCACAAGGCACACTCCCCGTTCTCCTGCAGTTTAACATTCACTAACACTTATCCCTGTGCCTCCAGCTGGTGGCTTTTCAGTAGGATGGTGATCTGGCTGGTTCTCCTCCAGACCCAACCCTGCCTGTGAAGGAATGTAAAGAATGTGGTGCAATGGAAAAAGAGTGACCTCCAATTGTAAGGGATGATCCAGGAGAGTGATTTTTGTCTTTGCCTTTCCATGCCTAACTCCAGCTAGATGGATGTCAGAGGGACAGGAGTTGTTAGTGCATTTCACAAACTTGCATTGAGTTTAACAGCACTGAGATGAACACTCAGTACACAATAAACAATAATAGCCGTGTCCAGCTGGCAATGGCAATTCCTTCTCCAGTGCACTCAGAGATGTGCTTCAGCCTAAGGACTGGTACAACAGTGGAACTACTGCTTAAACACATACAGGAATGGAAAGGGCAACACTGCACAGTCAGGTGTACCTCAAGTCAAGGAGTCATGAGTTTTTCCACCTCCCTTTTGGCCTTCTGAAACCAGAGAGAGACCAATGCCATTGAAGGAAGAATGTCATCCTTGCCTTCCCCAGGGATCCTTGTAGGAGAGCTTGAAGAATAGTGTTAACTAGGCTTGCTCCTGCAGTTAGTGTTATTTACTGCAAACTGGCAAAGATTTAAACCAAGTTTGCAGGCAGATTCAGTAACCTGTTGGAGGATGCAACCTTTCAGGAAAACAGGAAGTGGATCCTTCTGAAAATATCCCATATTCTTCTACTGACATGTCAACATATTTTGCCAGTTACCCGTTATTTGCTGCAGCCATTACCTGCTTTCTTGCACTTTGGCAGAGCAAAGTGCTGGTCTTCAGTATTCTATCTGATGGTAATCTGATTTACCACCACAATCTTATACTGAAATCTGGAACTGATGACCTTTTAAGAAGCCTGCCTCTTGGCCACATCCCTAGCAACTGCGTAGTGCAGGAAAAAAAGCAGATGTGGGATACAGAGGGATAGTTAGGACCCTGACTGTAACAAAAATAAATAGAGCAAGACTTCAAGAATGGTACCAGAGCCTACTACAGTACACTATTACCAGGACCTGACTGCTCTCTGGTTTCTGAGTCCCAGCTGGAGCATCTGTCTACCTTGTAGACTGGGGAAGGGGCTATTCTAAAGGATGGGACACTGGAACAGGTTGTTCAGAGAAGTTGTGGATGCCTCATCCCTGAAAGTGTTCAAGGCCAGGCTGGACAGGGCTTTGAATAACCTGGTCTAGTGGAAGGTGTCCCATGGCACTATTCCTGATATGGGCCAGGATGTCATTGGCCCTCTTGGCCACCTGGGCACACTCTGGCTCATGTTCAGCTGCTCCCAACCAACACCCCCAGGTCCTTTTCCACTAGAGAAGCTTTCCAGCTACACTGCCTCCAGCCTGTAGCCCTGTATAGAGTTGTTGAGACCCAAGTGCAGGACCCAGAACTTCATCTTGTTGACCCTCATACCATTGGCCTCAGCCCATTGATCCAACCTGTCTAGATCCCTCTGGAGACCCTTCCTGCCGTCCAGCAGATCCCACCCAACCAGGTGTCATCTTTGAACTGTCTGAGGGTGCACTCAGTCCCTTTGTCCAGATTGTTGATGAAGCTTGTTGCCTCCTCCTCCACTGAGCTGACTGCCCAGATGATAAGGTATTATTACATCAGTCGAAAAAATTCATAGCTAAAGGAAAACCACAGCAGTTGGAAGGTAAAGTGCTTTTATTCTAAGAGTGCTTACTGTACACAGGGGAAGAAAACTTCTAGAGATGTGTTGCTGGCCTACAGTTTAATTGGTGCCCTCATATTTGAGTCAGGATAAATCATTATTATGAGGGAAATTGCTAAGGTCAGGCAATGCAGACACTTGCTAAAGGAAAGCAATTCTGAGAATTGCTATAGGGAATTCTCTGCAGCTTTCCTATAGTTTTGCAGTGTACTTCATGCTGACGTGCTGGAATGAAATGAACTTATACCAAAAATAGTGCTGCCCCTTAGCATCGATACAGCTCTGTGGTGGTGTTCAAACTCGGAGGGAGTGTGCTTGTGTCTAGTCTGGGCCCAGTGTTCTGGAGGAACAGGATGTATTTTTCCTTCTCTGTCCTTATCCTCATTTTAAAAAAGCCAGTTTTGCCTGCTTGCAACAAGTTTGACAGTGACATCCTTCAAATGGAGGGCAGCCCTAAACATGCCCACTTACTAATTTGCCTCTCATGCACTTTGCTACCCCATACCAAAAGCAGCCATCAACCCTCTTAATGGAAACACGCACAACCCCTGAAGCCTCTCTCTAGTTAATAGCCTTCTACCCTCATGCTCCTTTCCTGGATATCTAGGGATCCACATCATGTTTCATAAATTCCCCCTTGAGTTACCAGAAAAGCACTGCTTTTAGACAATAGGCCCAGGAGACAAGGAAAAATTTGGAAAGATTAAGTCCTTGTAACTTCAGATTTGTTTAGGTCTGGAAAGAGTCTGTGAGAAAGAAGACCTAAACCTGAGGAAAAGGCAAAAGGACATCTGCACTGGGTAATGTCTGTAATGTGGCAAGTAATTTCTTGGTTTTCTCCTTTGTGTTTCCCCAGATCATCAGTGTAATAGAGACAGAAAAGTGCAGGGAAAGGGCTGATACCCTATAGCACAGCAGCTTTTGGGGATCATGGAGGGGCAAATAACTCTACTGAAGCCTGTGGTCTTTAATACTCCTAACTGTTTTTCAGATGCTTAGTAATGTGGTTTTGCTTAGTGTTTACCTCTATGTGTTCCTGGCTATTTAATTTTTTAAAAACCCACTGAAAATATCTTTCCACAGAAAGTGCAGTTAATTCTGCACATAAAATAAAGTAAAAGCTTTACTGCATATCTATTTATGCATAGATATGCAATATGCCACACTGGTGGTTTATATAAAGACATACCTGTAGTTCACAAGTGGCTTTGTGAGCCACACCAGGAGTACAATGCATTTCTGACTTGATGGCCCCAAGAACAAACAGCATTTCTGTGAGGTTCCTTATCTGTCTATTCAGGGCATTTGGCTTGTGTATCCTCTACCTCTTCCCACACATGCACAATACCCTCTTGCTTGTTTTCCCTTACAAAGTTCCTGCAAAACTATTTCTGTCCTACGTCCACCTCAATATCAGTGCTGTCCATTCAATCATACTTCATCCAAATCATATTTCATAGTCCTTATAAAGCTACCCAGGCCATAGGACAAGGGATTGTTTTGCTATCTGTGTGCAGGACAAAAGACAGAAATGAAGCGGCATCCTCTGAATAAGCAGAATAACTCAACAGAAGACATGAGGATTAGGCTGATTTGCTCCCATGAGGATCTGTGCTGTGTCCATTGTTTATCTACAAAATGTACCCTGCACATCCAATTAAGGCTTCCTCAGGCTTGGGACCTTGGAACCGATCTTATTTAAAACTTTCATTAACAACCTTGGCACAAGAAAATGAAAACATGCTAATGAAACGAGCATATCACAAGATTCAAAGGCTGTGTCAGTGCAGAGGAAGATCAGAGTATTGCACAGGTAGGTTAAGAGTAAAACAGACAGATTAAAACTGAAGATCATGGAGTATAAAGTCATGTATTTAGGGATTAACACCAGAATTTCTGCTATAAAATTAGAAGCCCGTAATTTAGCAGCAAACTAGGAGCATCTTACATTTCTAAGCACAGTCATCCCTTGCTAATGTGATGCAGGGCTGAAAAACCCAAGTTTTATTCCAAGAGGTATGAGTTATTTTCACCAGTAAAAAAGTCAATATGCTAGTACTGAAAGTCCTGTTGGGATCTTGCTGGGATATTCTAAGGAACTGTCTTTCGTGTTGAACAAAGACAAATTCAGGCTCGAGATGCACTGAGGCTGTTTTGGTAGGCTGGAAGGAGGGGGATACAAAGGGACTAGCATTTAGGAGGTTTAGGCTGCATTGCACAGGCAGCATGAGTGAATTGTAAGGTAGGATTGCAGGATTTGAGGCAGATGCAGGCAACCAGACATGCTCCTGCCTTGAAACGTGCACAGAATTTGTTCTCGTGCTTCAGTGAACAAGCACAGAGCCTTCCAACATCCCCTGTACTGCCGTCCCCCAGCGCACTTCTGCTGTTCACAATTAAAGGCAAACCTGAGAGGGGAGACAGCCCTGCAGGAACAACTCCCTCAGAAGCTGCCTTAGCAAAATGTGGAAAACTAACGTGGATCTTCCTTGCCAAACTGGACGAGACATAGGCATCTCCTTCCAACTAATGAAATGCTTCTTTTTGTTCCAATTTCTCAGCTGGGGCTCCTATCCTGGTGTTTTGATATTTGATCCCATTTTTCCCTATCTGCTCACACATTCTCTCCTCCCTCACCCCAACCCATTCCCTCCATAAGTTGCCTGTGTGTGTCTGAGGGATGAGATGAACTACAGAAGGGAATGTCTCACATCCGGCTCTTGTACCTCAGCATGGGCATTAAGGAGTTCTTTTGCAATGAAGCAGCATCAATAATTCAGCAACATGAGAAGAGTGGAAAGCCCATGGCTGAGTTGGAGCCAGGCAATCATTTGGGAATGTAAAAGATGCCAGGACTTAGTATTCCTATGTTGAAGCTTTGGGAATATAACATAGCAAAGAAAGCAGAGTTCCCAGGGATTGTGGACGTCCGCACCACCTCCCGCATGCTGACTGACAAGCGATGTACAGAAATACATCTCTCCAGTAAGGACTGGAAAGGCTGATGGAAGGAAGAGGAAAAAACATACAGAGTGCCTTACATGGATCCCAGTGCAGTGGAGTCTGTGGAGCAGTCTCCAGCGTTCCAGCCAGGCTTAAGCACCTGGCAGAGGGCCCAACACACCCATTTCCTCTGCCCACTCTTCACTGCCACCCACGGGGCCAGCTGCCAACCAGGGGCAGTCTAGGTTGTTTTCATCCCAGATAACAAGTGCTGGGCTCTGAGGCTGCAGGAAACGCTCACCTGTTGAAGGGCTCCACTCCTTCAACTCCTACAGGTTTTCTGGAACCACTCTGAGACTCTAATGCCACCACAGGTGCTCACAGCATTTTTTATTTATCCAAACTGGTTCAAACTTCAAACAACGCTAAAGTCTACAGGGATAAGATTTGCACCTTCTCAGATGCATCAAGTTCTGCCATTGTCACTGATGCAAGTAAAAAGGTGGGAATACAGGTTTTACTTTTCACTCAGGCCAAAGATAAACTGCACAGTGCCTAAAGATGCAGACTACTGCTCAATGTCTTGACTAATGACCTGGAAAAGAGCATGAACTGCGCAAATTTACAAGTGATACAATGTTATTTGACAGTCAAAACAGAACTCTGAGATAAGGTTGTGAAAAACCTTCATAGAGACCTAACAAATGCTGGTTGAAAGGACAACACGAAACAGAGGAAATGCCATGTTATCAAGTACAGCCCAGGATGAAATTATTTAAGTATTGATGTGGTCAGCAAAATAAGAACATTTGCATAATGTTCAGCGTTGTTTTATAAAGCTGACGAAATATCCGTAAGAATTGTACTGAGAAAAGTCCTGAAAGCATTAAACCACTGTCTAAATCAATACAGTCTCACCTTGCAAGCCGTGTCCAGTACCAAACCTCCCATCACAGAGATTTATGAGAAACATACAGCGTCCACAGAGGTATAACTGAAGAATTTCAAAAGTAAGGATGGGCTAAATGAGATTGTACAAATCCTACAATGGGCTTACAATAAAAATCTTCACACAATTAATTACATACAAAAGATACACACTCAAAACAGGCAGCATTTTTCTCTGATTTGCACCAGACAAAAATCAGGCCTTATCCTTTTAAAGTGAATAAAAGGGAGCTTGTGCTCTGTGAAAGCAAACACTAAATGACTCTTGATGACAATCATCCTACTTATCAGGCCCTGCAACTACTGCTCCTTCAAACCAATTAAATGGCTATGTGCCAAGAGTAACAATAAAACAATTGCATCAGCAATATGGAATTTTCCTCTCCACCTGAAAAGAATGTATTACTTTGAATGAAAGTATATGAGTATGACATGAAAGGGGAAAATGTGGAAAATTCAGTCCCCTAACAAATACCACTTTAAACAGTATGAGATTGAGCCCTTCATACAGGTCTGATAACCATTTATGTGCCTTCTGAGTGAACATAACCTGTTCATAATTAATATATAATGTTTGTATTGGTCCATTAGGGGTAATCTTCAGCGATTATGAATATTCATCAAATTGTTCTCATATTTGTAGACTTTGGCTTGTGTTCAACCTATTTCATTTTATTTAGTTGCTTAAGGATCTGGAAACAGACACTTCCACAGCCTTGGTGAAATGGGAAGAATCATTCCCTGGAAGTGTTTTCCACAGGCTACATACAGATGCTGGGGCTACTGTGCTCAGAAATGCAGTAAATTGGAACTACATCTACTGGAGAGAAGTCCATGCCTGTCTTTCTGTGGAGCATTCCAACAAAGTCTTGGAAAACAGATCCGACATTCCCAGGGTACACCCTTCTCTTTACCTGTGAGAGAGACATTATTGCAGCCTTTCAATATATACAGGGGACTTATAAGAATGACAGAGAATGACTTTTTACCAGGGCTTGAGCTACAGAACAAAAGACAATGGTTTTAAACTGAGAGTGGATTTAGATCAGACATAAGGAAGACGTTTTTTATGATGAGGGTGTTGAAGCATTGGGTATGCGTTGCCCAAGGAAGTTGTAGATGCCCCATCCATGGAAGTGTTCAAGGCCAAGTTGGATGGGGCTTTAAACAACCAGGTCTAGTGAAAGATATCCCTGCCCATGGCATGGAGATGCTTTCATTAGTACTATAGAAGCATGGGGGGCTTTTTGCCATGAGAAAAGTTTTGCAGCCTTCTTCAGCGTAAGAATTCCTGAAGAGTTTGACAGAGCAGGACATTTCTTTCCTACCTAGCTGTGATGACAGTAGCATGGGTACAATAAAGCAAGCTGGTCAACCAGTAGTCCTCCAATATCACACCCAGGAAAGTAAGATACCATTCCTCCACAACAACATTTGAATGAAACAGCTAAGAAAGTGGTGATCTGTGAAACAGAAAAAAATCCCTATTAAATATTTGGTATATTTAATACAACATTTTGTGCTAAAACTTTCTCCTTAATTATCTTATTGTTTTAATGGTCCATGCATAGCTTTTAAGCACGGGTCAAGACATATGGAAACGTATTTAAAGTTACAGAAATAAGGCAAATTCATAGAATGTTCTTAAGAAGGGGAGCAATGCTAACTAGGTAACATGTAAACTTTGAAACACTCTTTACTGAAGGTTACACAAATAAGAATAATTTGAGGAACACCATAAAGAAGCAGAATTAAATAAATATTGGGCTTTACTTACAGCTTTTGTGTGTATTCTATTTGGAAGTCTCCACTGTTCAAACACATGGAAATTAGATCTGAAAACTCCTCCCAGCACCAAGGTTTAACACTGTGAACATCTAGCACCTTAAGACTAAAGTCCTTATGTACTCATCCACGGATCAGGATCACATCTGGATCTCCCTATTCAGAAGTATATCTCCCACTGCAGAAATGGCTTTATCTGCCAACACAGCAAATGTCAGCATGTTACCGTGCTCTTTTTGGGGCTGTATGTTGTCAGCATAGCTCTTCACCCCAACAGAAAGCTCTGCCCTCTCATTAGCAGTAGAACATGAAAAGAGGGAAAGGGAGGTTGCCTCTCTCATTTGGTTTCTCCTGAAGGCAAAACGTCACATTGGTAAGCTCAACTCACCAACTCAGGAGGCAACCCCACACTTAGACACTTCTTTCCCTAGTCTGAAGCTTTTTTCCTTGCTTGTAGCTCCATGGACACTCATCCCATGTGTCTGAAACTTCCTACAACATTAATGCAAATAATTAAGTGATACAATTTGCAGTAGCACAGGCCATCATTAAGCAGCTTGCCTATAATGATGGCAGACAAGTACAACAGTGATAAAATATTTCAGTAAAACAAAGATGCAGTATGCTAACTGCCAAAATTAATTCACTTACTAAAGATGTATGTATAGTGCCCTATTCTTGGCTTGTCAAAGGGCATTTCACCCTAAAATCTATATATATGCATATACCGTGCCCTTCTTCTGCTGAAGAATTATTTTATTCTATATATAAATCGCTATTAATGGTGCATCCAATACATAATCATAAGTAGTAGACATTTAACACACGTTTTTCATAGTCCTCAGGCTTCTGATCTTTGTACATGAAAGACAGTAGTGAGTCCTAATTAAACTCATAACCAAGAACCTTGTCATTAGAAATTGTATGGAAAAATTCAATACATACACATCCTATAGCCATGTTGAGTTATGGAAGAGCATGAACTCTTCAAAACCTAAATAACTCACCTTTGAACAAATTTTTGAGGGCTACTACATAATTAATTTTAGTCTGTAAAATTCAGATGAGAAAGGATGGTTATATCACATCTTCCCACGGGTATCTCTAGTTAACCACTTGGCTGCCTTTTTTCTTTCCATCTCTATTTTTTTTGTCCTCTCCCTTTCCTTACCTTGTTCTTATGGCTGCTCTACACTGGGAATAATCTGATAATCATAGTTTGTTGTTATTGCTCCCCTAGCAGGCACTGTATTTCAGAATAAAAGTAGCTTTCTTTATAGAATGGAGTTCCCATAAGGAAACACAAGGAATTACCCCAGTTTACTTATAGTTTACAGGTGTAACTATTCACAGTTCCTTTACCAGTCAGTTTACCTGTATAGATGAACACTTGACCTTCAGATATACATCAATCTTAATGTTACATGACACAGATCAGGAAAGTACATTTAGATTATACAGAGAAACTACATTAGTACTTTCAGATCAAATGCTTGCCTATTTTTCCAACTGTTAATTGATACAGTAAGAGATATTACCTCTCTGCACCAACTTTGCCTGCTGGCATCCCTAGCCCATCACAAAACTCACGAGTGGCCTGCAGTGACCTGCCTGCAGTGACCTGCCTTGCAGGACCCAAGGCTTTCTCACACCATGCTCCCAACTACACCTCCAATGCCCCCTCTCCTGTCCCCGCTGTGTTACTTGGTTGACTGATGTCCCTTCTCCCATTTGAATACCATGCTCATATGGCAGTTGCAGGGGAAGGAGAAGAGGGAGATAAAAACCAAGAAATGCAGAGGTCAAACAGACAGAGCTCTCCCTGAATTTGCTAAAACTTTATTAAACTTGAAGCTTTTCCAAGTACCAGTGCATTTTTATGTATTTTGCTCTTATTCCCTAGTGCCCCTTTCCCTTCCAGTACTTCTCACTCCCTAAAAGGCACACCAAATGTGTGCAGTGTTTGTGCACTCTGACCTCTCCATATTGTTTTTGCCTTACACATCCACTCTCACTACCTGCTTTCTCATTTGTCATGACCATTGGCAAAATGGCAGAAGAACCAAAAATCTATACAAATCTATTTCAATACAGACATTTTCTGAAACCAGTAATCTCATAGCACTACAATAAACTGTTAATGGATGAGCAATTTTAATGGTCCGCTCCCATAAACTGGGTAATTTTTCTTAGATAAAAGCAAGACATATAATTAGAAAAGGGAACTAGTTACTTGTAATGAAAGAATAATCAAATCACCATTAAAAGGACATTAGCCACATTTATCTTAATTCTAGGGGCCCTCCTGATAGGAAGATAAAATTTACTTGACAATCTGAGTGACTTTTTCCAGTCCTGTTCATGCAAAAGGGGGCCTTTTATCAACCTTTAACAGAGCAAGTTGCATGTAACTGAAAAAAGCCATTAAAAGGCTATTTGCTTCATTTCCATAAAAAGAAGACACATCTCAACTTTTAGGGATACTGTGAACTCCAGCTGGCTCCTGTCCTCCCACTTGTAAGACAGAGCCAGAGAAAATAAAAGAGAAGCCCAAGGGAAATCTGAAAAAGCTAGACCAGTGCAGGGTGTTCCTGGAGAAGAATCCCATATGGAACTCCATCACACATGTCTTTTGGCAGTTGCAGGACAGTGAGGTCCCAGGGCTTTGGATCTACTTCACAAGGGACTCACTGGACCTGCTTAGGACCAAAACAGGCAAACCTGCATTTTCATGCCAACAGCGCAAAAAAGGGAATGGTTCTGTTTAGTCAGCATCCTCCCTCCTTCCCTCACAGGCCATCAGGAGGAAAGGAAAGCTCTCTAAGGTAGGGAGATGGCTCACCCAGATAACATAGGTTCAACTCTGTTCCCCAGACCCTATTCCACTCTTCAGTACCACATGCCGCAGAAGGAAAGGATGCAGAGAAACCCTGTCATGTCCAATAAGGTTATATATACTGCACCTCCCAAAAAGGAGTGGAATCTAATATCAATTACTGCAATGGTAGGAGGGAAGAAAGAGTGTCAGACAAAGGCTGAGACACTACTATCAACCATGATCAGTAGCTGCCTCAGCACATCAGATTACAATAGCATTTACCTTGCAGCAGATATCAATATTAATCAATACCATCCTTTACGAGCAACAACCAAACTACTCCCAGCATAGATACACCTATCCTGAAGCCAGTTAAACCAGACCAATGGCACTCAGCACCAAAACTAAGGTTCAGTACCATCCTCCCACGCTGCCAGTTGCCTTCCTAACCCAAGTATTCCTTGATCCCTCTTCTCCCAGCAGAAGAAAACTATTTGCATAAAACAGCACCCACCATTTGCTACACATTCATCAGCATCTTCAGAGGCTTGTCCTCCCTGGAGCAATTAGTTTATACCAGTAATGAACAAACCATGCAAGTGTTTTCAAAAATTTAAGAAGTCCCATGGCTTCCTCACAGCACAGTACTGACATAATATGGAATCAGGTTAACATTTAAAGAGCTTGATCCCACTGATTCACATTTGTTTGACACTTTACTGGACTCTGATGATGCTTACATAGGTGACTTTCTCTTTTTAATGTAAGAGCACTCATGGCATCCTCTAGCACCTTTAAGATACGAACATAAAATACAAGGGTAACAAAAGATCTTATCCTTTCATTCCTAAATCCCCCAGCCAAGTGCAAGATAAACAAATTTAAGTAAATCTAATTTTTATCTAGAAGACTACTGGTTTTGTTCCCTTCCAAAGGCTTAAATACAGATCAGTCTGTATGAACACACTTAGAATGTTTTTCATGTTTTAGCTAGAACAGTTTAGCTGTTTCTCACAGCAAAAATCGAGGGAATTCCATTTTTGTTCAGGATGACACACTTTATTACAATTTTATCAAAGAATTCCAACACCTGCAACCATCAAAACGAAGCCTTTAAACTCTACAAGAAGTTGGCCAGATGGAAGTTAAGTGTTATGCTGGCTTCATGGAAAACTAACCAAATACGGAAAATGCAATGAGAAAACTCAGTTTTAATATCCTCGGCTGACATCTTAAAATTTGCCTGCAGAATTTCCTTAAGACTCCAGCTCTCATATAAGGCTGCTAAATGTCTAGGCCTCCTAAGCAAGTCTTCTCTGCCCAGAAGTTTTAGTAGAAGTTGGAACAACAAAAGGACAGAGGGTACAGATACAGAAAGAATGACAGCAGGAGTGAGCTGTACAGGCAGGAGCTGAGCAGAAGGCAGGAATCAGAAAGGGATGAGATAGGATAGTAGTGTAAATTAGGGGGTTGATAATAAGGAGAAGATTACAGGGACTAGCATGGGAGGAAAAGAGAAAAGTCCTTAACCACCTAAATAAATTAAGGCCCTTAATAATAGGCCTCAATAAACATGAAAAAATAATAAAATAAGGCCTCAATAAACATGAAATATGTTCTCTTGCCCTTAAGTCAACAGACAAGAGACTAGTTGTAAAGAATCTCCATCCCACTCAAGGCAGGACACAAAATGAGTAAGTTTTTCTATTGCTACCCACGACAGGACTATTTCAGATTGTTTAGGAGTATGTTGCATATCCAAAGAGCTCACTCATACTGTTGTTCAGTGGCAGTCTGGGTAAATCCCATGACAGAAGTCTGCTTTTGGGGGTTCTTTGTTTGTGTGTTTACTTTCATTCACAGTGCTATTTGTTTGCTTTGTGAGATGCCACGTTGACCTGTCGTCTACCTGTTGTACAGACGGTAGGAGGGAAACTCCTGCCTGTACCCTCTCAACCTCCTTTGCATAGAGACAGAAAGCATTTGATGGAGGGGGCTGATTCTGCTGGGAAAAAGCAAGAAGAGTCTTATAGCAAATAACAGAGCCTCTAGAAAACTGTCTCCTAACTCTGTTGTAAAGTTCACGTGTAAGTCTGAGGAATTTGCATTATATACATTCCTCATTTTGCTCCCACACCCCAATTGAGTAATTTGCGGTGTGAGCTGCTAAGATGCTGAATGTGAGTAGGTGCATCTGAAGTCAGTGGGAGGTGGACTTTCTGTACATGCAAAGTAGCATAAAGCATTTACCACCCTGGAAATGAAGGTCTTTGATATGGTATTTACCACTTGGGAAATTAAGATCTGAAATTCCTTCATACAGGTAACCAGAAGTGTTGATGTTTTTAATTTCCTGCACACAAGACAAAATAATGCCAACCATTTCATAGTGGTGACAAGAGTAAAGTCATTAGCAGTCAGTAAGATTATAGCACTCCTGAAATACTCTAAAGGAAATTAATTTTTTTATTCAATAAAGGATAATGTTATGCAGTAAACTGTACATTAAGGTATATAGGGACTAAGCAGGTATAAGAATATGGAATAAGCAATAAAAGAAACAAAGAACTGGAAAGCTTCTGGAGCTCAGTCTCCTGCTGTCTCAGGCAACTACATCATATAAGCACTTTTACAAACTCATCAGGTTCTGCCTTCAAAGTGAGTGGGTTTCCTGCCCTCAGCACAGGGAAAATGTCTCATGGCCTTATTGCTCTGGAAATTCCAAATCTTCTAAATTTATTAATGTCCATTTTACACACATTTGTCTTTCATTTAAACAACAATTCTACATCCATGCCATTCACTCTTCTTTTGAGACATCAAATCTCCTCTTAGCATTCATTTTTGTAATCTAAACAACAAATTCTTCAAGCCTCCTCTCAGAAAAGCTCCCCAAAGGACAACATTCCTACTTAGGAAGAGGGTTCTTCTGGGAAAATAAGCTTATGGCTATGTGATTAAAAAGGGTATTGTAGGGCAGTCTTATGGCATGTAAGCCCACAAGACCCAAGGCTGTTAAGCAAGCAGCACAGAGGGGGCCTGAAGCCGGACACACACAGGCCACACAGCTGCTCTGCATACATACATCACCCTACATCCTGCGTGGTGTTCGGTCTGCATCCATCACACAGCTCTGTGCACACAAACTGCTCTGCTCAGCACTTCCCAGCTTTTAACATGGTTCTGCATTTCTTAATGCAGCCTCTCAGTAGGTGGGAGAGAGACAGGAACTAAATGGTATGAGGGTAATTCTTAGTATCTTCCCCTTTTCTAAGGTGAATTGGTGAAGGAAGTAGCCTCAATCACATCAACTGTCCTTCCTCAAATAAAACGCACCCACCCGTGCCTTATAGGTGGAATGGTTAGTTGATGGATACATGGTGTTAATAAAGGTTTTGTTACACAATTGATCAATTTTTGTCTTTACTTCATGTAAATGAAGATAATTATTAAGGACTAGTGAAAATGAGAACATATCCTACAGACAAGGAAGAAAAAAGAGGCACCCTAAAACTGTAGCAAGTTACCAACAGGTAACTTCTGAGACAGAGTATTATATATCCATAGCAGTTTCATTAAATTTGAAGGTTGTTATTGATAGATTTGGTGTTTTTTGTGTTGGTTTTTTTGGTTTTTGTTTGTTTTTTTTTTAATACAGGAATGTTTCCCAAACTCAAATGATAAGAAAGAGTGGCTTGTTTGCAGCATAACTCAAATTTCCATGTGCATAGTCCCAGTCCTAGTCCAAACATAGACCAAGAGCTTTATGATTTGAGACAGTAACATCCTGAGGTTGATTCAGAGAATTCATCATCCCATCGGGATGCTGAAGTTCCTCAGTGTGACTATATTTGGTGATGCTGAAAGCAAAGGTGAGAAATCTCATCACTTCACGCAGAGCCTTGGTACTGCGCAGACACTGGAGAACCTGACCTCGCCTGAGCCCTGATACACCAGATGCATTTGACCTGATTTTGTACGGCCAAGACCAACAGCACAAACCCACCGTGTCCTGACCACATCCTCTGAAGCTGGGGCAGCGCGAGTGCACAGAGTCGTGCACCCACCCGGCCAAGGCGATGGCCGTGGGTGCCTCATCGTTATCCAGTCACGGGCGGGTAACACGCTGCTACTCAATGTCACAGCATGGTCTGACCTCTAGAGAATTACGGTGAAATCAAGAAGAGGAAAACAAATACACTGGTAGTTGCTTATGGGAAATGCTGCCTTCACCCTCCGGGGCCCCGGGAGCACGGACTCGGGAATACGAAGCCCAGCAGTGCCCGTACGAGGCTCGGCCGCCGCCGGCACCGGGCGGCTGCAGCACCCGCACTTCCTGCGGCCCCGCTCCGCACGGCCGCTCCCGGCCCTGCCCCGCCCGAGCCGCCGCAGGGCCCGCTCGGGCGGGGCCGGGCTCGCCGCCCGCTCCTGGGGAGCTCCCGCCCGCCGGCGCTGCGGGGAGCGGCGGCCCGAGGGCGCGGCCGCCCGGGCGGAACAGCAGCCGCCGTGCTGCGGGCGCGGGCAGCGCCTCGCCCGCACCCCCCCCCCGTCCGCCCGGCCGCCGGCACTCCCACCGGGAGCCCCGCGCCCCCTCCCGCTGCCTCCCCCGGTCCCGGTCCCGGTCCCGTTCCCGTTCCCGTTCCCGTTCCCGGTGCCGGGCGCTGGGCGGGGGGGGCACGGCGGGGGAGGCGGCGGAGGGTGTGGGGGGGTTGTAGCGGCGTCACCATGGCGACAGTGACGTCACCCCACCCTGGATCTCATTGGAGGAAACCCCGTGGCCCCAGCCGCAGCCCACGGGCCCAGCCGAGCTCGCGCCCTGCCCGCGCTCGCCCCCGCGGCGGCGCGCTCCGCTCCGATTGGCCGGCGGGGCGCGGGGGGGCGGGGCCGGGCGCGCAGGCCGGGCCGCGATTGGCCGCGTGGGCGCGGGCCGCGCAGCGGGTCGGTGCGCGCGCCAACGCCCTTCAGCGCTGGCTCGGCCGAGACGGGAGCGGCTCTTTCTCTCCGCCACAGCCCCGAGCGCGGCACCGACCGGGCGCGGCCCGGCCCCTCAGCCCGCCGGACCCAGGTGAGCGCGAGGCCGCGGCCGGCGGCGGGATGGGCCCCGCTCCGCTGCCTCCTCCCGCCGCGTCCTCCATTTTGTGATCGCGGCGTGGAGAGCTCGGCGGCCCCGGGGAGCGGGAGGTGCAGCTAGCGCCGCCATTTCGCACCCACCGCCGCTTCCTCTTTCCGCCCCGTCGCCACGGGGACTCCGCTGGCCGCCCCCGCGCCCCCCACCGTCCCAGGGGACGCGGTCTCTGGGCCCGAGACCGCACCCGCTGCCGCGCACCGGGAGCCGCCGCGCTCCCCGCCGGCAGCGGGGGGCCCCCGCTCGCTGAGGGCCGGATCTGCGGCCGCCGGGGCAGCCGGGAGGCCCGGGTCCGCCGCGCCCCGCCGTGCGGAGGAGAAGCGCCCGGGGCCCCCGCCCCGGCCTCGCTCGCCCCCAGGGAGGCGGGTCCTGGAGGGGTTTAACCCCTGCCGTGTTCCCCGGGGCCGACCTCGTCTTTCCGCTTTCATTATGTATTTTTTCCCGCCAGTCTCGGCATTCGTGCCCGCCTGCCTCCGGCGCTCGCCCGCAGGGCTCGTAGCACACGGAGGCAAGGATTTGGGCGAGGGCCCCAGGCTGGGTGGTAACCAGGAATCCTTCCACGAGTCCCTGTTAGAGGGCATGTTAATATGCTCACGTAGGGCACGGAGGAAGAGCGGAGTGATGACTTTTTTCTGATGGAAAAACAGCTATTGCCACTGCTTGGGCGCCAGGCTGCCGTCCCTGGGATAGCACCGAGTGTGCCTTCCCCGACTGGGTTTCTAGGTCGTGGTTTCCCGAGGGGTGGACCCTTGGGACGAGTTCCCGTAGCCTTGCATGGAAGGGCAGGATGTTGCAGTCCTTCTCTTCAGGAGAAGCACCTGGAGATTGGGAAGGGGAGGCAAGGCTCACAGTGATCCTAGTTTTTGCTGGATTGCAGTGGGTGCCGTAGGATCGTGTTCGGTGGTGTTTATCCCGGCATCATGGTTACTGTCTTCTTTCTGTCAGGTTTTGAGGTGCATTCTCGTGTTGATAGTGTGACATCCCTAGCTTTTCCTGCTTCTGCTACTACACTGCTCTTGTCCCGCTGCCAGCCACCATGGATAAGACCGAGTTGATCCAGAAAGCCAAGCTGGCTGAGCAAGCCGAGCGCTACGATGACATGGCCACCTGCATGAAGGCAGTAACGGAGCAGGGTGCCGAGCTGTCCAACGAGGAGCGCAACCTGCTCTCCGTAGCCTACAAGAACGTGGTGGGGGGGCGGCGCTCGGCCTGGAGGGTCATCTCCAGCATCGAGCAGAAGACAGACACCAGTGACAAGAAGATGCAGCTTATCAAGGACTATCGGGAGAAGGTGGAGTCTGAGCTCAGGTCCATCTGCACCACGGTGCTGGTAAGTGGGGACTTTGTTTTTTCTTCTCTTTTGTTTAAGGTAAAGAAGTTCAGTATTTAAGTGTGCTGCCGTATTGGGGGAAGGACTGGGAACTTGGCTGCGGCATATTATGCAAAGTGTTGTGCTGGGGTAGGGGAAGTCAGTGCAGTAACTTCTACAACCATTATGTGGGTCACCGTGGTAAGGAAGATCAGCTGCACTATGCTATGGGCCCTATATGTGTAGAGGTATTTGAGATACTCAATTTTGAGTGTCTGTGAGGTACATATTGGGGCAGAGTGATCCATATGTATTTCACCAGGTAGTTGCAGTGATACAGGGAATTTACCCTCTGTGCTGTGGTTAGTAAACTTACCTATTCGTAAGATAAGCTGAAAACATGGAAACTCTCTTATTCAGATCAGCTCATAACTTGCTAAGAACATTTAAATCATGTGTGCATTTTGTTTGCTTCCTCGTGAAGAAAAATAACTCTCAAGGGGTCTTCAAGAGGCATATTGAGGAATGTTTTAACATAAATTTGACTTTATAAGCTGAGACATCTGTATTGAAGGTGGGAAAGAGACATGTAGAAATTTACTTCGTTAGATGCATGCTGACATCTCAGGGTATCCTCGAGATGAATTTGCAGTAATTATGGAACAATGAAAACCTAAGGTGTAAAGACTGGAATGACACCCTAAGCATGCATCAAAGCCCCAAAGTCCATTTCTGTGGAAGCAGCAGAATTCCAGATGCTATTGATGGGAAAACTGTAGTGCCGTGTAGTGGAAGCTCAAGAGATGTGTGTCAGCAGTGTGGAGGCTGCTGGACGCTGTTCTACATGACCAGGGAGTTGTAGCTGCAAGAAACTGCATGTGCATAATGCAACAGTAATTGTGTGGCAGATCATCTTCAGTGATTTATTTGCTCCTCTTAGTTATCTTTGGGTTTTTTTGGTGTCTAGTATTGCTAATGTGAGAACAGGAGGAAGCAAGTCTATAAGGAAATAAACAATTTTGAGGTAAATTTCTTCTAGATTGGTTTAGGAGATGTGAATTTAAAGGTTACTGGTTTGGAAGTAACTGAATTTTCTTCTTGATTAAGTGTTCTGGCTCACATACAAGGGAATGCTTCTTTGGATTGTGCTGAAAATACCTGTATGCTTCCTTGTGTGCTGCCACCTAGGTTTGTTCATTCTTTCTGAATCTGTCAAAGTGAGTTACCTTTCCTTGAAAATAATTTTCATATTTATTAGCTTTACGAATCATTTGAGTTAATTCCTTATCACGTTTAAGAACCCATCCCTTCCACAAGAGCAAAACTGTTTCTGCAGTTACAAGTGTATTGAAATTGTGAAGCTTTCACCTTTGTGAAATTATGGGACTTACTTTGGGTTTCTGCTTCCTGTGACAAGAGTTTCACTAGAAGCCTGTGTGATGCAGTGCCAGCCATTTGTGTCACTCTTTTTTCTCTTCTCTTCTTTACTCAGTGCCCCACTTCAGAACTAACTTCTTGGGACCTCCACATAAAGCTCACTCTTCAGACTTCCTAATCTCCCTCTGTCCCTTTACCAATTCTAGTGCCTTAGAGAAGGTGATGCATAAAATCTCATACTGGTTGTACCATTTTGACAAGGAGCTTGTGTTTCCATAGGGAGAGGCAGTGATCCACTTCTCACAGTGTCTGTTGTGAAGTTATTCCACCTCATGTGATGGTGGCCAGCAGGTATTCTGGTAGCTGTGCTATCGCAGACCTCTGATGTAGGGAAAGCAAGCTTTTCCTGTGCTAGATGATTGTTTCAGTGCACTCTAGTCTTTCTCTGTTCTCAGCAATGGCCTGTTGGCAGCTCTCCCCTTCCGGCCGGGAAGGCTGCAGGAAGTAGTGAAGACTGAAACGTACAGCTGAGCACGCTTGTCCTGTCCTGCTGCAGAGCTGTGCCTTCCTTTGCTAGGAGGAAATGCAAGCCTTCGGTTTTTAATTCTCCCTTTGAGGGCCATGTGCAGTTATGTTCTGTTCCGATTCCCTCCCTTTCCTCCTCCATCTAGCACTCCTGTGATCCATGAGTCAGCATCTGAGAGGCTGGAATTCACGACGAGCAGGCATTACAAAGGATGGGTTTCTTAAAGCTGAGCTACACAATAGTTTTGGCTCCTCCTTCGAATGATAATTTCTTCTGTACTAATACTATGGTAACAGCCTGTAGCTTTTTCAGATCTCTTCAGCTGAATCTCACAGATGCTTTTTTAACTCTAGGAAGGCAGCTAAACTGTAACAACTGCTGGCAAGTAGTATGGAAAGGTTGCTTGTCATCTGGAGTATTTGGATTTAGCAGGGGTGGGTGTGTTGGGTGGGGTGTGACTGCTGTTAGTCATACTACTAGCAGTTTTTTCAAAAGGTTTTTTTTATCTACTGGTATGACATATTTCTGAATCTTCATTTAGAAATACTGGTGCTTACATTAAAAATACTGCTTTTTTTTTTTTATTAAAGTATCAGCAACACTGAATCTGTAATTACTTTTTTCCTGCAAAAAATGCCCCAAGCCAGTTAAGTAAGGTGTTGTTTCAGGGCATGGTTTGATAAAAGAACTTAAATTTAATTACCACTAGAATACAAACATTCAAAATTACATTGAGATATCTGTATATAGGTATATACATAAAAATAAAACTTTCACTTATTATTTAACTGTCATTCTTTAGCTGCTTATCTTGCAAGTAGACGTGATCTGAATGCTTTTTTACTTAATTTTATGACTGGCCTTTCAGGTGAGAGTGGCTCTTTAATGGAGAAATGGTATGGCTGTCAAACAACTTGCACTAATGTTTTATTTGAAAGGTGCACTAGGAGGTTTTGCTAAACTCCCTGTATTGGCTGACTAGTTCTTTGGTAATGTAGAGAATTAATGTTGAATCATCCTTTATGAGTGACTCATAGTTAAAACTGTTCTTGAAACTTTCTTCTCCTTGAATAAAGAAACAGGTTGGCAACTTAATTTTTTTCAAGATAAAGTTGAACTATGTTTCATATACTCTATGAGCACAAAGTTCATGTTGCTTTCTCGTGACTTGAGTGATTTCAAGACATGGGGTACTAGATAATGTAGAAAGGGTGGGTGCAGCAGCAACTTCCATACAATTAGTGAAATTGTGTGGGAAACTTTGAAGATGGAATGTACAATATAAGACCTGCTTAATTGTATGCACACTCCACTGTTCAGTGACATTAGGTTTTTTTTAAAGTTAACTTTTGAATTGGAACCTTTCTGGGGATTAAACTGGTGGGTTTTCTGAGACCCTTGGTCCTTTTCCATGGCTATAACTTGTGTTGCATTCAGGCTCCTTTGTTCTTTAGAGAGCAGTAATGTAAAGGCAGGGAGCAAGCAGCCCTTGCCTGGCAGCGCTCTCCACCTGCAGCTTGAGGGTTTTTGCACGTTTGTTTGCATGTGTTCAGTTTCTAGGTCCTAATGTGTTGGAGCTCTTCTTGGAATAATAGAGATGAGATTTGATAACTACTTGCCTGCAGTTTAAATCTTGATGCAGATGCAATAGTTCAGATCATTAGGGCTTGAAAACAACTGTATCTTGACAGTTACTTCTTGTGTCTCTAGCTGGAACTTAAAAGTGGTTTTTTTAATAATATTTTAAAATTTTGTGTAGAAAAGTTACATACCGGAGGCTTTTCAGTTGTTTCCAAACATCTTCTTTTCACAGTGTCCTCTGTGAACATTTTTACATCGTATTGTGTCTGGCCCATGTTGGCCCATTTCTCTCAAAATGAACAAGGGCATTGTGAACTTTTAGGAATGCAGGAACAGTCACATTACTTGTGCTGTTGATTCTTTTTGGCACCCTGTGGCAGTACCTGCAGTGAAATAGTTCTAAGGTGTATATTATCTCTATTTTTACTATCTTAAGGCTGATAGGATGCTTTGATCTTCCGTGAGATTGCACTGTTAGTTGTTGAAAGCATGGATTGGTGTGTTGCTCTTGCCAGCTCCCCTTTCCTTCCTCCCTCCCTCCCTCCCCCCCAAGGTTGCAATGTTGTTCCTACTGCTGCTTCACATAATTAAGAAACAATAAAAGCTAATAAAAATGGGTAAAAAATCTGTCGACTTCTGATTATCCATTTTGTAGATTTAGTTTTGAGGTTAGTCGCTTAAAATAAGTAGAATAAGACTCACCATGCTATAAGGTAATGTTTAGAGCAGTTTGTTTCAACAGTACAAGTTCATAGCTCCATTGAAAATGAAGTTGGCATTTTCTTGCAGTAGCAAATGGATTCCTTGTGTCAGCTAAAATATCTGATGTCTGATGGTGGATAACTTTGACCATAGCCCTGTTTCTTCTGTACTGCTGCCTTTGGCCTACAGAAAAGTGAAATCTTTATTTTTTTTATTGCGCATGCAGAAATTTGCCTGATTCAGTAGGTATCAGCTTCATGCTGCTATGTAAACAATTTACCAGAGTTTCATGTCTTGTGAATACTTTGTTTCTGCGTTCCTATTGTCAGTGAACAGACTGAGTTTGTATAAAAATATGTGGTGTAGAGGTGAAACCCAATAAAAGGGTATTACATACGATCTTTTGGTACAGGGAATTATGTAGGATACAGTTTTATTTTGAAGGTCAGGCATGCTAGTCACTTAATACTACATTTGGACTTGATTTAGTTGTCCCAGTTGTGGTTGGGACAGTGTTTCAAGTATTACTTTTTAATCTTTTGTAAGTTAAAGTCACTTACAATTTTTAAGTGACTGACTAAAAGGAAAGGCTACTTCATGAAAGTCAGGTTGGGAATGTTACTTCTTGACAAACCCGGAATTGTGGGGTGAATGTGAATTGAATTAATAGTTTGGAATAAATAATGTTTTTTTTATAAAAAGTTATTTGTGGAGACAGAGATGATTTTTCCTTTGTGTTCTTAGCACAGCTTCTAGCAACCATCAACACATTTGTGGTAAGAATTGTGGAACTTAAAGCTTTAATTTTTTTTACTTTAATGTACCTGAAACTTAGATCTGAACTTGACTTATTCATAGTTTTACCTTCTCTTACCTTCTTTGTCATCCTTCAGTAGAATCTGCTGCTGGAATCCTTACTCTTGTGCAGAGAAAATGGAATAATTTCTGAGAAGGGACTGATTCCTGCAGAAACAAAGCCTAGAACGCACTGAGGTTCTTCAACAGATTGCAAACTGTTAAAGAGTCCAGCTAAAAATAGTTCACAGAATTCTGATGGTAGCTGGAGCCTCCATCCCATGCAGTCATTGCTTGCTGCCCCCTCCCCCTACAGCCATATGCTGTCTAGAATTACTAAATTTCTTGGGGGACATTTACTGGTTTAGTGGCTTTGAGAAAGTAGGATGTGCTCACTAGGTAGAACTGGACAACAAAACCACAGATTCTGTTTTTCTGCTGATGCAGTGAAGCTTTTAACAGATTTTGTAAATCACTGTCACGCTTATTCTAGACACTTGTCTCACAGGCATTTCTACTACCTTACATACTAATGTGATAGGTACCTTTTTGAAATAAAACACAGAAGACTGTTTCTGAGAGAGAGAACTTGATTAGGAAAGAACACACTCGAGTTTGAAGGTTATTAGCATTTGATTTCTTTATGATGGCACAAATTGAGGTTGTTTAGCACAATATTAAAGCTGTAGATTGTACCCATTTCTGTACAGGCACTTGGTATTCTGGTTTCAGTAATGGGGGATGACCGATTTTCAAAGAAAGGAAGGTAGTGAGGAAGATAGCAGAGGAAGGGCTGGTAAAAGTGCATGGATATACTTTGTAAGTTTGGTGGATGAAGGTGCACACTTGACTAATCAATGTTTTCATATTTAGCTTTATGCTTTTGGTCTTTGAGGGGCCAGGTGCCCCTCGATGGTACTTGTGGTTGTGCTTTCCTACTGCCAATAAACTTGAAGCCAGTTTTGTCACAGACAGGTAAGGTAAGTAGTAACTATTCTCGAGCACTGCATTTGTGGCACTTAGTATAGCTCCACCAAGTTCATTGGACGAGTGTTTACAAGTTCCTCCTCATCCTTTCTGCATCCCAGGAAGCTGGAACCAACATCAGAACACATCAGCTGATTTGTAAGCTTGTCATTTGCTAATCCATCCTCTATATCTGAATATATAACAGTGCCCAGTTTGTGTGAGCTGGGCACTTACGAGAGGCAGCAAAACAATTTCAGTGCTGAGTTTCATATCTTGTGGTCTGTGCACCCACCAAAACATCAGATGTCAAGATCTAAGAACTGCAAGTCCTGAATTAGCTATGATTTTGTTTGTGCCTTTCTCTAAATTTGTTAAAGTAATCAAGGGTTTGATTTACCAGTTTCTAACATCGATAAAGGTTTGTTACTTGCTCTGTTACTCTTTACTCTCTCCTTTAATTTATATGATCCATTCACTGAAGTAGCTGGATATAGGAGTGGTATTCGGCTCTGGAAACAGAAAAATTTCCATTTGCTTTAATAATAACTTTCCTCAGTACACTATATACACTGTTACCTGACTGACAGCCACATCCTTCCTGGATAAAACTTCATCAGGAAGTTTTGTTCTGAAGTTGAATACATTTTGCAAAATTCTTGTGAGCAGAAATTATTTTTAATAAAAGTAGGTAGCAGGACCTTAGCGAAAAGTCACGGCTCATTTTCTGTGAGATAACTTTGCTACAACACTGTCTGAAATGTTGACTTTAGTTTTTCTGACCTAAGGTTAGGCTTCATTGTTGTCTCATTTGGGGAATAACAAATTACTGGCACACTCCTGATAGACTGAGTGAAATAATGTATTGCTGGGTTTCCTTCAAGATGAAGTTAGATGATGCAGAAGGCTCTTTCAAGCTACACTAAGCAATGGGAAGAAAGGGATGCGTTATTATTTTGAATTTCAGTGATCCCAAGCCTCTGATCAAGGTCCTCCAAAGAGAGAACAGAACTAAAGCAAATTGAAATGAGTTCTTTGCGTGAGGGCAATGTACCTTAAGACCACGTAACTCGTGTGTGGTGTTCCTTTTGAGTGCTGTTAGTCTAGATATACCTCAATCAGTCATTTAATCTTACCTTTGGGCTTCTGTAGCTGCAGAGCATAGAAGTATTTTTAAATTAAAATTTAGATTTTTTTTGTTTGATTCTATCATGTTATGCAAGGTCACAAATGGATGCTGAAAGAAGCTTTTAGAAAGCCAGGATTCTGAAGGGAAGAATTTGGTGTCTAAAATGCATGTTTGCTAAGAGGAGAAGAGCACTTGAAAGTATTTTGAGGAATTAGAAATATGTAAAATGCAGTCATGGAAGGATGTTAGAATCAGTTTGAGATAATCTGTTAGATACCAAGGAAATTTTCCTGAAAACTTTTGGCTGTGTTGTATAGCCATTAACTCATTGAAAATTTTTAATTGTTGAAAAGATGACTTTTTTTTTAAAGACTCATTTCTCCATTTGATGGGGGGAAACTGGAAAACTTTAGGCTCTTCCATAAAAACTTAAATAATTCTCTGACTTTCACTGGATTGTTCATTTTGTCTGAAAATCTATAGAAAGGAGAACTTGCATTTCCATACACTTCTAGTTCCTGGCTTACATAGTTCTCTGGAGACCACAGAACTTTTAAACTTGTTTGAGGAGAAGTATAAACAGTGAGTGTAAATTCTAGATTAATTTAATCTCAGCACCAGGTGGGAATAGTGTGGGCAGACGTGCTGCAGCTCAGGCTTCCAGTGCTTTTGTTAAGTGGGATTCCAGATACTTCATTCAGGGCCAATCCTAAGTATTGACTGCCAGTTTTTAAAACTATGTAGACAAAGACATGAAACCAAATGGAAAAGACTAATTAGGTCACCCTCTCCGTTTTCATGTTAGGTACATTTGTCTCTGCTCTCAGCAGTGCTTTGTCAGGTCATCTTAAGGCCATGCCATTACTGGAAAGGTGCACACATATTTTCCTCAATACATAAACTGAAACGCTGTTAGTCTGAAGAGGTCTGTATGAAAATCACTTAATGTTCTCCCAAAAGGAGTTGAGGTATAGAGCTTGAATCCTGAAGGATGAAGAACTTGGTTCCGTAGAATTACACTGTTGAAAGTAAAGTGGTCTTATGGTTGCAGCAGGGGACTCTTCCTTTCCTGTCAAGAAAACAACTGCTGAACGTTAAAACACACCTAGGTTGCAGTGAGTCATACTGTGGACTTTGGAATGACTGATTATACTTGAAATAGTCAAGACGTCTGAAATACCACTTCACTAGATGATTAAAACAGGCAGTCATTTGTGAGTAGAAGCCTTATTGAAAGGTCTGAGCCCACACCAATCATCTGTGCTGTCAGAGACTTTGGAATATTTGACGTGTTTGAATTCACATTGAAGTTATATTAGGTGATGTTCATCTGAGCTGCCTCACCAACTTTCAGCTTTGCTTTTTGACTGCAGTTAGGATGGAAACTATTTCTCTGTATGCTGCTTCTAGGTCTTTTTTTCTTATATTGGGTCTGGATGGACCCTCAGAAATACTTGAGACTGAATCATTTTTCCAAATATTTTGTATACTGCAGCCCTGGCTGAATTTATGTAGCCTCACACACTTCACAGTGTTCCTGTGGGATGCAAGCTGCTCATCTAGATGGGGCTCTTATGTTAAATACATGTTTCAGGGTGGTGAGTTAACTTGCTAAAAGAAGTGTTGACATGCACTCTGTGCTTGTGCATTATTTTTAAGGAACCTCAAAATAGGTTTATTTTGAAACAGTTTCTTCACTTGCGTGTGACTTTTTGGTTCTGTGGGTCTTGGCCAGTTAGTGTGGGGTACAACATTAAGTAATCAGTTACTTGCTGTTACCCAGATAACATCTGTTCTGGTGATGAGTTTCAGTGCTCCTTAATAAACAAAACTAAAAACCCCAAAGCACTTGAAAGCTCAAAATAGGGAACATTCTGTGTTGGTTCAGAAAAGGAAGAAACCTTTAGGAAACAACAATAAAACTCAGTCTAGTTCCTGTAAAACCTGTGAAAAATCGGTACCCTGTGGAATGACAGCACCTCCTCTGCTGGCAGATCTGAGAACACTTGGACAGCTAAGAGCTGCTGAGCAGAAGTTCAGCTTGGTTTCTTTTTCTTCTTTCTTTTTTCCATGTAATTGAACTTCCTCAATTATGAGGTGAGGAGGAATATAGGAATATAGGTTTTTTAATAGGATATGCATTGATATTTTTTAGTTTGTTCTTCTGTCAGAAAAAAATTACTACTATTGGGTTTTGTTTTTCCTCTAGATGCTTTTTGTGTCACAGGAGTTCAAGCCAGGTAAAGGACATAGTTTTAAATTACTAAAACCTGCAAATACCAATTACTTCCCACAAATGGTTGGGAAGTTCACTTTTAAAAATACCCTTTAAAATTACATTCCCAGAAAATGGAGACGGTGCTGAAATAAAGTATTTCAAACAACTTGAAGTAAGATGTATGGGCTTTAGGCTCAAGGGTATTGCTGAAACAGTCTGACTTGAAAAACCAAACTTTATCTAATGTAGACTTCATTCAGAAAATTCTGTACCAGCCATTTAGAACACTGACACCCGTCCTTGCTGAATACCATGCAGCAGCTTAACTTATGGGACAAACTTTTGGAGAGCATTGCTGTTTCTGATGATTGCTTTTACACTGATTTTTTACCTGCTGCTGGAGCAAAATTAATGATAAGCTGCACTCAGTGAGAAATACAAATGACAATGTAGATCAGTCTTTCAGCAGCATAACATTAAAAAACTTGGTGCTGGTGATGTGACCCAAACATGTCATAGGTGTTGACATCTGAGTGATGGTGACATTGTAAATGTTTTGGATTACTTGAGTTTACCACATTGAGATCTTCTGTCAGTACCCAGGCACATGGTGTCTTTAGTTTGCTTTGAAAATTGGCCTCAAATTACTTGTGATGAGTAGGTAATCTCTGGAGCTGACCTGGTTCATGTTTATCTGCTGGTATTGCATGGTTAAGTGTGAAGAATATATCCACTAGCTAGTGGTATTGGAATGTATGAGGAGACTTAGACTCGTTTATTTGCTGCTCTTACTGAAGTCCAGTTCTAAATGGCACAACTGCTGAAGGAAGCTAAAAGGTCAGTTTGGTATTCAAGATGGTTTTTTTCCAAATTCATCTTTGCTGTTGAGATTTTTTTGTAGTTGAATATGTGGGAAGAGAGAACAGCACAGATCAGATAGCAGTGGTATTTTTCTGCCACTTGAACCTACTCTGTAGTTAAATTGTACAGAAAGTATGTAGTGTACCCTGTGGTTGAACTTAATGCTTCAATTGGTCTTGCCTTTTAAAATAGGCTTAAATGGGGAGAGAGTGGTGGGACTTTCTGTTTTTACATCAGGTTTTTAAAGGAGGTGTTGCCCTGAAAACAGGTAACAAAGCATATGTGGAGTGGGACTGAAACATGAATTGCAGAGGAGGAGTGCTAGTGTATTGTGAGGAGAGGTTGGCTGGATGCACACACCACAAATAATTATTAAGGAGCTCTGTCTTCAGGGAGCTGCCTTGTGTGTGTCAGACACTTCAAGTAAAGGTATGGCTGACATTCCTTCAGGGCTTGCTTTTCATAAAGCTGAAATAATGGGAAAGTGATGAGAGCAGATGTATTGACTTAGTATTTCTGGCTCAGGTTAATTACAGTGGTCAGTGAGTACCACGTGCTCAACCCTTGAGCCTACTTTAACAGAGCGGAAAAGGGACTGAGAGGATAGCTATGTAGTTGGGAAAGAGCAAGAGTAGAATGGAGAGGGATCCAGATAGGCAGTTGAAATGTAACTTTCATTTGGCATGTAGAGGAATAAGTTTGCCAATGGAGAGAGAAAGAAAAAAAATTCAGCTTTCAGGGGGAAGAAGTATTGTGCTGCCAGGCTCCCAGCCTGCTGCCCATGGCTTCTTCAGGCAGCTGCAGACCTGTTCCAGGGAGTGGTAGCCCTTTGTTGCTGGCATCTCTGTACTAGATAAATAAGCCTTCCTTCTGCAGGAGCAGAAAATATCGTATATGAGAATATGATGCTGTTAGGATGACAGGAGTGTTAGCACACTGTGAAGGTAGAAATAAATTGAAATGGATGAGCAACACTTCTGAGAAGTGGGGTGGGAAATCTCATCACGCTCTAGGAGGACCAGCACGCCACTTGAGCATAATATGTCAGTGTGGGGGAAGCAGCAGCTACCAACCACAGACTGTCACACTGCAAACCCATTGTAATGCAACTCAGTGGAACACAAAGGGTCTGGTCTAAGGATAGAGCTTTGATTCTTGCGTCTTCATGCTGTTCCTGGTTCTGAGAGTCACCCCCCATCAGGGCAGGCCAGTGGCTCGGACATTGTGGAGCTTTCATGCAGCTTCTGAGGCATGTTTTGTGTTGCAGAGCACATAACTGCTGGTTGTTCAAGGCTTGGTGTGGAAGGTGATGGGAAGAGCTGCCGTTCTTAAGTGATGGTGGCAGCTGTGTTGTAATACATAAAAGAGATGGGCATGTTCACATATGTGAGTGTGGATGGCAGTCTAATGTATTGCCTTACTTCATCCCAGAATCATACCTCTGGCAGTGCTTGTCTCTCCCTAGGTAAAATTACCACAAAAACTTTTGAGGCTCTCTGTGGTCTGCTTCATTGCTTTGCCTGCCTGTAGTCATTTTACTTAATATCACGTGATGTTTAGAATAAGGATTCCTGGCTGATTGCTGTCTGATGGAAAGGTAAAGTCAAAGTGGGGAAAGATGACAGAACGAATGCAGGAAATCGTTAGTTTTCCTGGCTGTTACTGACTCACAGGAGTGTAAAGTAAATAATTTGGTTTTCTGTGCTGTCTGCTCTCACTACCCCACCAAAATTTTGTCTGTGAGAGGGAGGGTAAGATGCCTTCCAAGAAAATATGATGATATCCTGAGATGAATGGCTCACGAAGTACACCAAATACGTGATTGATTTGAAAGATTAACATCTGGCCTGATAAATAATTTGCTTCACTCAAAGTCTGTTTGAATTCTGTTCTAACCTATGTGATTCATAAATGAGATCTTGTTCCATTTAAGACTATTAAAAAACCAAAACTGAATATGTTAAGTCCAGAATGAGGTTATTCCACCTTAGCTGAAGCAAAGGGCACAGGTCTCTTCCTTACTTGTATTATGTAAGGATTAGGAGGCCCTCAAGATGAACTGGGAGGGGGAGCTGCTGGGCTACTCAGCTCCTCCACCTGAGAAGTGCCTAGGAAATAACCCACTCTTTGCAGTCTAAAAAACTGCAGTTCATTCTCAGCATCCACTTTTTTCTCTTAAGTTTCTTAGAAGTTTGGACAGAGCCGCTGGTTTTCAGATCTGCATAACAAAGGCAGCAGTTTAAGGATGCACTGACACAGGCCACAGTGCTGCTTGCTTGTGGTAGGGCTGGCACCATGGCAAAATCCTTTCATATTCCTTAAAGTGTGTGGCCTACCCCATCTGGGGGGGAAAAAAAGTGGATGCTAATACTCTAGGGAATGTAGCTTCCAGATTCAGCTTAAAGTGGACATGCTAAAGCTTTCCTGTTAACATTCTTTAGTGTACACTGGAATCCAGAGGTTAAGTATTTTTCAGTCATAACCAAGCCAGATCAGCTCTAGTGCTAGAGCTACCTCCAAAGACAAAATTTTGTAATAAAATAGGTAATACTTTTTGTGTGCTAAGTATACAGTAAATTTCTGTGGTTTGGAGAGCATAAAAGAAAAACGCCTGTTTGTTCCCTTGTTGATTTAGTTGTAACATCTTGAAAGTTTTATTTCAGCATTTAAAAGATGAATCAAAGATACAGTTTTGTGAAATACCTGGTTTAAAATGCCAGATAGTGTCTTCACTGCTTGTCTGGTCAGTGCTCCTTAGACTGTGGCACACTTAATCTGAACATATGGATAAATCACATCTCTGCTGCTTAATGCAGTCCCAACCATAGGATGGCTTTTAGAGGCTGGTTGTTACTCTTCAAACGTGATGGATTTATGGAACCTTTCTAAACCATAGGTGTATTATGTGTCACGTTTCATCATTCTGTGTAGTTCCTTGTAAAATCAAACTTAAGTGTTAGACTTGAGGTTACCTCGTTGCTGTCTCTGAGACTCTGAAACTGGTTTGTGTAGTGTTGTGCTTTTATGGCTGACATGGACATTGTCGTAGGAGAAAAGCAGCAGGAAAAGCATTGAGCCACAATGTGAAGTTTTTTTCTTTGCAGAAATCTGTAGAGTGGGAATAACTCATTCTAATACGGAATGATTCATGCACAATAACTGTATTAATATGGGGTTGTATTACCCATCAGCCTACTACCTCTTAACTCTTGTTTTGAAACAGACATAAGATTTGCTGCTTTTCCATAACACCAGTGAGCTATACTGTTCTGTATGTTTGCTCAAGCCCCTGCATACTTGACTGTGTTAAACTGTTACACAGATTCCTCACCTTTTGCCAAATAGCCAGTGTCTAGGCTTTGGCAGTGGTTTTATAGCCTTACAGAAACTCCTGAAAATATCAGTCCCTGATTTGGTAGGTGCAAGGGTATGTCAGGTTTGGTATCATCTTACCTTCCTGTTGTTTTCTCGAGGTGGTATCAAGGGCAGTATGACTGTACTTTCCTTGCTGCCTTGGTGGGAATCTCTGAGGGAGCTTGCCTGGGCACTGCAGTGTTAGTTACATCCATGGGACACACTGTTAGGGTGCAAAAATGTTATTTTAACTCAATTAACCCAGTTTAACCCTACTGCAAGTGTCAGTTTAAAATAGTTGCCAAAACCTCAAATGGACTTGGAATGAGTAAACACTTTGCTCTGCTTCCATTGATCGTTAAAGGAAGTAATAATGGTATGGTGGTGTGCATAAGGAGTAGGCTTGTGTCTGACATTAGCTCATTTTGACTACAGTGCTCTAGTAACCAATTAAAGTGCTAAGGATTTTTGTGCAGAAAGCTTACAGTTCCTTGAATATTGCCTTTGTAGCTGCTTCATAATTTGGATACATGTTCCCGTAACAAAAATCTTAAATAGCCAGCTGCAAGCTTTTTGGAAACTTTCTGCTCCTTTTGTGACCTGTTTACTTTCCAAATAAGTAAACGCAGATCTTTATCACTTACTTTCCTACTGTGAAGTTGCTCTGAGTATTGCAGGGTTTCCTCGAGTCTGTCAGAACTCACTTGCATCTTTTGTCAAGTCTGGAGAATATGGGTGGTTGTGGTAATGAGTTGGGTAAAATCTCTGGAGTTCAGGGACAAGGTCAGCCAGAAGCTGCTCTTCTGCTTGACAGTTCTCTGAACTACCCTGTTCTATGGGGGAAAGTCCTGTAGCTCTTCTCTCCTTTCTTCACCCCATCTTAGGATGACTTGCAGCCTTGGAGAGAGACTTTCCTTCTCTTGCTGGAGGCTTGCAAAACTTTCCTTGTCCTTCTGGTTATGAGGTAGGGAAGCTGTGAACGAGGGGAGTGATGTTTACAGCAGCTCAGGGTGTGCTGGAGAGCACTGTATAACTTTCCATTCTGGGAATGGCAAGGTAGATATGAAGGATGCCTCCTTGCTGGGCTGGAGCAGGTGTTCCTTTAGAGCCTTGCAAAGAGCTGATGTAGTTTGGTGAGGTTGGCTGCTAACTAGATGGGTTTGAATCCTTGACTCCCTGTGGTAAGTGGGCTGGAGATTCCTTATAAGTCTAATAAAAAATTGATGCATAAAAAAGTAGCTTTGAAACTTTCTGTGTAGTGTTTTGCTTTTCCAGTAAAAGCTTACTCATTTGCAATGTTTATGAAATGAGAAGTGCATATCCTGAAACTAAACTTGGTCCTGAAACTGTACACCAGTAATCCTTTCCTTGTTCCCTGCACTCTGATTGGCCAGTTGTCTGTTGATCCTAATATAGTCTCTAGTTTTGTGCCTTTACACAATTTGTTAAAGTAAGTGTGCATCTATCTAAAATGCCTTAAAACTCTATTTAGCCTTGTAGCAAACATTTGAGCCCATCCAAACCTCTGGGAGAGAAGGAGATAGAACTTAGTTGCAGTGGTGTTTGTGATATGTCAATGTGTGTTTTGTTGTTCTTTCAGGAGCTCTTGGACAAATATTTAATAGCTAATGCAACTAATCCAGAGAGCAAGGTGTTCTACCTGAAGATGAAGGGAGACTACTTCCGATACCTTGCTGAAGTTGCCTGTGGTGATGACAGAAAACGTAAGTACCCTGTGGCCTTGGGTCTTTCACAGCTCTGGTCTGTGGGTGAGGGGCCAGGAAATGAAATACAGACTCCAAATTCACATGAGTTAGCTGTGTTTCAGTTGGAAATCTCCAGTTTTCCTACAGGCATAGACCTTAAGTATGCCAGGGAATTTCAGCTGGTGCTCCTGTCAGCTACCCTAAATTTCTGAAAAGTTCCTCCATAATGTGTATGCAAAGCTTGTAGAAAGCAATGTAGGTGAAGGTATGGTAATATATTTAATGTTGTTTGTTTGTAATTCTTTACTAAAATGAAGTTGGTGGGGGGGAGTAAACAAATCTCTGTAACATTTTGTACTCCACAGTAGGGTCCTATTGATCTATAAATTTTAACCATTTTGCTGTGAAGCAGACTTCATTGTAGGCTCCTGAGTTTATGAAGAAGCAACAAAATTACTAGGTCGATACTCCAGCCAAAAAGCATGAGCTATCCTCTAAAATAATTGATTTTCATGGGCATAATACTGTTCCTGAAATTTCAGTTTGCCCTTTTGGATTCAGCAGAAAAGGCCTAGGAACTGCTACTTGATACTGGACATCCTGAGACTGTAGGCCTTTCCTAGGCGTGTGCATAGGTAGTTGTAAGTGCCTCAGGAACTTCTTCTGGGGAAGATTTTAACTGTGTATTGAGAAGATGTATTGAATTAATTATTAAAACTGTCTTGCAAGGTGCCCAGATAGTGTTGTGATGTTAAAAACTCTTGGTATGGCATAAGCTAGTGATCTATTTCTACATAACAAACTAAAATTAGTTTTGCGGTAATGCTGTTACACAGAGTAGAGGGGCTGTTGGAGCACGTGGGTGCTGCAGTGACTCCCCTGGGCTTGGGCATGGCAGGATCTGACAGTGTTGGCTGCCTGAAGCTGATTGCATTGCAAAGCAGGAGGATGGGGTTCGTTGTTGCTTCACTCCTTGTATTGTAGGAGCATTCAAGTTGAAAGATGAAGACATACAGAATGGAGTAAAAGTCATTGCATTCAGAAATTCTTAACCCTTAACCTGATTCAAATATCAACAGCAAGTCCAAGGGTAGCAGAGAAAACTTGGCTTTGGCTTCACAAAGATCCTCTGATTTATACTTTGTCTCAAGCAACAGCTACAAATCTGGCCTTGTCCGAGCACAGAAATACCAGCTCCTCTTGGCTGAAATGACTGCAGTTAAAGGCCACACATGCTGATAGGGGATACCGTGCAAGAGAGATTGATTGATATTGCCTTGTTAACAGATCCTGCTGGGGTTTAGCTGTGAAATTACAGCTTATGTGTACCATGATGTGGACATTCTCTGCTTAACTTCTTGCAAACTTAAAGACTTTAAGCTTTTCTGATGTTCCACCCCAAGCATCTGTTCATTTTCTCAGCTTCAAATATACTTTATGTATTTACAAGCTAATTTATCTCCTGGATTTGCTAGTTTTTTGCCTTCTTTCACCCGTGCTCAACAAATGGATAGTCCTTTAGCACTCATTGCAGTGTAAATACTGGAAAGTCCAAATTTGTCTTGACTCTTTTGAATACTTACTAGATTTTACTTAGAAGTAAGTCGTGCTTGGTAAAAGGCTCTTTTACCAGCATTTGCTAAAGCAGTTCCAGTAGTAGCTCCCTCAGAGAGCTGTATTTTCAGCTCTGACAATGACCTTTTTTTTCCTGCAGTCTGCTTCCATTCTGCAGCACATACAGGGCAGCTGTTGGCCCTTTGGTTGTCTATCAGAAGTGAATCTGGAATAGACTATAGGTAACACTCCTGAAGTACTTTCTGACCTGACAATCTCTTTTTTTCTGTGATGTTTATCCCAGTTACTTTGGGCACAACATTGGGGCTTTTTATCTTGACCTGTCTACGAGCAGTTTTGGGAGGCAAACCTTCAGTCTTTCAGGAACATGCTTGTACATGCCTTCTAAACTTCCTCAAGAAGTTGGGCCTTCTTTACTCTGCACACATAACTCACATGAACGTGTCCATCCTGTGCCAGGAATGAAGTAGGAGTTCTGTAGAAAAAGTAATGCACAAATGCTTTTTTTCCCCCTCACCTAAAGTATCAAAGGCCACTGAAGCAATACAGTAATCTTGGATGCTTGTGCTTACCAAGTTCACTGTGTTTATCTCTTGAATACCTTTGCTCTGTAGTAGCTTAGTTTGCTCCCTGTGTTTTGTCAGTGGCAGCTGTATTTAAGATGGGTGTAAAATCATTGCTTTGATTAAAGTAAGTGCAGCGTTTTCCTAAGAACAGGCTTACGTACAGCACTGTTCAGTCTCCCACTAATGGAGTGATTTAAGTAGTAATAGCTTTAAAAAAATTTAAACGAACCCAAAACCACTTTGTTTGTCGTTCTTTTACAGAAACAATAGAAAACTCACAGGGAGCTTATCAGGAGGCATTTGACATCAGCAAGAAGGAGATGCAGCCAACACATCCAATTCGCTTGGGTCTAGCTCTTAACTTCTCTGTATTTTATTATGAGATTCTCAACAATCCTGAGCTTGCCTGCACACTGGCAAAGACAGTAAGTCACTTCTTTTTTCTGGTATGCCTGCAGGGAAAGTAGAGGAGAGTTTATATTTAAACCTGCATGAATTATTACTTCTTAGAGTTTGTGAAGGAAATGATCCTATTTAAAGTTTCTGGTTTCCAAGCTCATTATTGTTAGTGGGATTGAAGTGGTACAAGCAGGCTGTATTTACAATGTGACTTAAAGTTTCAGCAGCATGGGAAGCTTTTAATATACCTTTATTATGGTTTTGTTTCAAATAGAGCAATTCTAGTCATTAACTTCTAATGTTGCTTTTTTTTTTAAGCTACCTTTACTGATAGGTTTAGCTTTTGCTTGCTTAATGATCAGTTAATAGAAAGGCTAAAGATGGTTTAATTATTCCAGGCATTTGATGAGGCAATTGCAGAACTTGATACACTGAACGAAGACTCATACAAAGACAGTACTCTCATCATGCAGTTGCTTAGAGACAACCTAACAGTAAGTTGCTTTTTTATGTATTATCTGGTTCTGTCACCAAGTGTTTGCTTAGACTGAATTTGTGATGGAAAAAGCCCCCTTATTTTGCTTTAGTGCAGAGCACAGCCCTGACTTGGGCTGTTTACCTATGATACCTTTTCATAACTTAGTTTGAATGTTGTGTAAGTTGATGTCCAACTTCATGCTGTGTAATCTGGAATAACAACCTGGTTAGCTCTCAGTCTTCCTGTTTGATGGCCTTATGGCAGATGGGAGAAGGGGCATTCTGCCCAACCTAATGTGTAAGATAGGACAAGGAGTTAAAACACAGTCGGTCATCTGTGATCTGTCAGGGAATCCTACTCAAACTGTTTTGATGACTACTCTAAACAAAGTTTCTCCTGCTGTACATCCAGTGTAGCTTGCTTTATTTGTTGTCCTGACTTTCATTTAAAAGCTCTGAAATTTCAATGTACTAAGAATAAAATCAGTTCGTTTGAGTATGTTATTATAATGATTAACCATATGAGAAAAGTGCCTTATGGAACAACTAAGTTCTATTAAAATATGCAACTGTGGCAGTTTTTCAGGGAATATCCTCCCTGAATACTCACTGTATTTAAAGTTACAGCAACACTTACTATTTTGCAATACTCCTTCAGTAGAAATGTCTGTTGTTAGCAGTGTAAAGTGCTTAGCTTCAATAACCAAACTGGCAGTCTACACTTGCAGGATTCAGACTGCTGTGTTTGAAATGGAAGTTGCCTGTGGAGCTGTTGTTGAGGCTGTTGGATGGCCTGGGATCGATGGCACAGCTCACTGTTAAGCACAAGAGCTGAAGCCATTAAGAACACATCTGCTCTACCTCTGTGCTGAGGGGCAGAGCTCATTTTGCCCTGTGCATGGGGAGCTCTGTCCAGTTTCCTCTCTCCCAGCTGGAAGCCAGGGTTGTACAGTGCCAGTGCCCTGGTACTTTGTGGCCATCCTTAAGTCTAATTCATTAATGTTTCCTTACAGTCAGTAGTTGTCCCTTTTTGGAGTTCAAGCTGGAGTTCTGAAAGCTGACGCTGTTTTTCTTTCCTTTCTAGTTATGGACATCAGACAGTGCAGGAGAAGAATGTGATGCTGCAGAAGGTGCAGAAAACTAAACTGCACGTGGGGCGTCATTCTCCCTTTCCTTCTCAAGAAACCTTTTTACACGTCTCCATTCCTTATAGCTCCACTTGGATTTCCTATAGCAAAGAAAACCCATCCATGTGTATGGAAATCAATTTATAGTCTTTTCACACTGCAGCTTTGGGAAAACTCCATTCCTTGATTTGTGTTTGTCCTGGCCTTCCTGGTGTGCGGTTACTGCTGTAGAAAAGTATTAATAGCTTCATTTCATATAAACATAAGTAATTTCCAAACACTTATGTAGCGGACTAAAGTGTACCTGGTATTTAAAAACAAATCTGAACCAGTTCCTGCCAGTTGACTGTGTTTTGTATTACAGTAAGATATGAAAATGTAGTTAAATGCAACTAAAGAGTGTTCCACATAGCATTTAATTCTCCACATTCCCTTCTTACTCTGCAGGGTTTCCTTTCCATAATTGACTTTCACATGCTACTGTGTATTCATTTCAGTAGGAATATGGAAGTTCTGGGCCAGATCAAGTTGAGCATTTAAAGTTTGGAAAACCACAAATTGAGTTGCTTCCCGTATCATGTAAGACAGAAGCTTGTGTGTTTCAAAAACAGGGGCTTCTCTTAATCTTCAGTTGCTGCTGTTTAAGTTGATATCCCTTCCCAATAAAAGTTCACTTACACTCCTGCCTTTGTAGTTCTGGTATTCACTTTACTATGTATTAGAAGCAGCATGTTACTGCTGGAGTACAGGCAGTGCTTTTTGGCAGACTAAAGTGCATGTCATTTCTTGATACACTGGAATGGGAAAACCAATTGAAGTTCACATGTCCAAGTATAAAATTTAGTACTTTTCCATGCAGGTTTGTGCACATGTGAGAAGGTGTCAAGTTTGTCCAGTGATTGTTAGAGAGTTTGGACCACTATTGTGTGTTGCTAATCATTGATTGTAGTCCCAAAAAAGCCTTGTGAAAATGTTATGCCCTCTGTAACAGCAAAGTAACATTAAATAAAATTACATTTTATAAACCACCTACTGTTGACTTGTAACAATTCCATATAATAACTTAAGGGCTGAACTTAAGTGTAAGTATCTTGTGCTGGAAATGTCTTTCTCAAATTTATTGCATACTTCTTAAAAGTCTGCTTATAAATGGACTTGTTTTAAAGAAATATCCCAGATAACTTTTCATAGTTACTCTGACATGTGGACTTCTTAATAACTAAATCTACTAGAGGAAATGGATTCATGTTAGTAATGACCTAAGAAAAGATAGCCAATTTCTTGATACGCTTTCATGGCTTGCAAATCTTACCTTCTCATCTAAATTATGCTTTTTTTTTGTAATCTGTTGGAATTCTCTGCTGTGTTCTCCTGTAGTGTTTTTCCTGATGGACCTCATTACAGTGTTCCAGCTACATGTTTTGTAATGCAGAGGAATTTTTCGTGCTCTAGAATGTTAGTTTGTGTGCTGCCACATCATAATCTGCTTTCTCTTGTTTTTAGGCTGCATTCAGTGTTACTGTTTTCCTTCATTTTTGGAGCTTTTTGTAACAATACATTGTTCTGTTTTTTCTTTCCCCTGGTAGATCCCTTAAGAGTTTTTTCCTACATCTCTACCTCTTACTTTCCCATGTTGGTGGGTTTTTGAAAATATTTAACTCTTGTTAGTGTTGTGGCTGGACAAGAAATTACATTATGAAAAAGGATATATATTACTAGTCCGTCAAGGCTTCTGGTGGTACATCTTCCACCTTCCATGTTTTTATTCATTGAGTGTGCACAATGAGTGTTCCTACAGTAAAACTGTTCAGATTCTATGCTTCAACTGACATACTCTAAAAAAAATATTGTATCAGCTCCATTTTCTTCATGCAGTTACTTTGAACTGTTGTCAAAGTATTGTGTGTCAGGACTCTACATAAACTCATATGCTTCTTTTAATGGGTGTTTCGGTTTCGTAATTTCCCCTTGCCCATGCATTTCTTACTGATCCTTTATTTGTTTCATAAAGGTTTTAGTTCCTAAATGCTGCCATTCTCTAGTAAAGCTGTTTGGGTACTGACATGTTGCAGTCAGCTTTACCTGCTCATTTAAGGGTTTGCATTCTTTGCTGTCTTTTGGCTGCTGTCTCAGCTTGCACTACACTGTCAGCTAATGCTGTTCTCTTGTTTCTTTTCTTTTGCACCTTGTTGAGAGAGTTGTCAGTTTTCCTTACAGGAACAGGAGCTGGGCCTTGTGTCTAGATTATAGCTTAATTTATTAAATGCACTTTTTGATGTTTACCAAGCTGGACAAATTCTAGCTGTCTCTTGTTCATTGCATCTACCTTCTACATGAAACAAAGCAGTCTTGAAACTGCAGCATCAGCTTCTAAATTTTAATAATAATGAAAACAGCAGCAACTCTCCTCATTGTTACTCCCAAAATTTGTCCGAATATTGGCAGTGTTTTGGAGGAGGGAGGGAATGAATTGGGATGATATAAAAAAAGGGATAGATTGTAATTCCCTAAATGACTTTGTGGAGTCTTTCCCTCCCAGGTAAACTTTGGCAATAAATCATCATATGTAGGAAAAGGGCAGACTTTGTAATGTATTCCAGACATTACTGGAAGAGTACAGGCTTGAGATTCCCATTGTGCAGCTGAAATCCCAGACTTGTGTAACAAAAACTAACTGCCCTCTTTTGTGTGAGTGTGGCTAGATGACACGGCTGCTGAAAGCTCTAGCAATTACAGCTTGGCCAGCTTTCAGCTGAATAAAATGCCAGAGTGGGAAGGGTGAAATGCTAGTACCAGCTTTGGATTACTGCCATGATATTTTCCACTATGCTGCAAGGACTCCAGCTTCCTAGAGGAATGCTTTGTTGTCTTTGCCACATAGTCATGAGTACACCTGATAAAGTGTAGCCTGAAACTATGACATCAAGTATTTTTAAAACTTGTATTTCTGTATGTGCCAACTAGTTTAGGGCAGTTTCTCTCTAGTCTAGGATCTGTGAGTTCACATCAGTGTAAGAATCCCTGAGCATAGATTCTGTAAATGCCATTAGAAGTGGCCATTAGAAGCTTTTTTATTGCAAATTATATTCTGTTGTCCAACCTCTTTGCTTAGTTAAGTCCTCATTCCTGTTGTCGTGGTCATTGTCACTGTAAAATCCCTCAACTTTGGAAACAAAAGGACAGTTCCTAAAACCTGTTTGGAGGGGGAAGAGGGGGGCTTTTTTTAGGCCTTGGCTTCAAATCACCTATGGCTGCTGAAGTTGTTATTGCTGAGCAGCTGCTGAGTATTTCCAGTCTGTTGTAAATCTGTTGGAAACAATAAAAGGGGCTCATTACAGTCCTGTAAAAAGGAGGAAAATGAGAGGGAGAAGAGATGTTTGTTTCTATGCTATGAATTACTTAAATTGCATTCCCTAAGGAAATCTGGTGTGTGATAGCCAGGGAGTGATAGTTTGTCTCAGCAGTGACAGCACTAACAGCACTGTACATTATGGCATTCTTCACATAACTCAGGGCTTCCAAAGAGCTTTCGTGCATGTGTTAGAGATACTGAAGCCTCTGTACTACAGGATCCATGAATCAGCCCAGTGAAGTTTAAAAAATACTTGTTTCTATTCGTGGAACAAATTACACCAACGTGAACCAGGAGGCAACAGTATTTGGGCCATTTTGTAAAATGGCAGAGCCAAGGTTTTACCACTCTGATCCCTTCTGAAAAATCCAGCTTACATAAAAGGCTGCCTTTGTTCTGTTAGCATAATTTCATTGGTTTCAATGTATAGGTGACTTAAACTTCATTTATAGAGCTGATTTGATCAGACTAAATGGTCTGAACAAGATCTTGCTATATGATCTAAAAGGTTTCAGTAGTTGGTGAACTTTACTCATGACTTAATTCACGTTTAATGTTAGAATCAATTAGTTTAAATACAGGGCCTTGAGAACATAATTTTCAATTTTCACAATCAGGTCTTCAGTAGGGTTTTATGCAAACATAGAATAAGCACCCACATAAAATATATTTTTATTTGGACACTTCAAAGTATAGATATTTGTTAATAATGTAGCTATGCCAAAATCCTTCAAATAAACATTAGTGCTCAGTAAAGCATTGTGTCAAGTGGAAACTCATGCCAGTTTATTGCTGTTAAGGTTTGTGGTTGAGAGATGGTTGACAGTTTCTTCAGTGGGAGGAACAGGAGGAACTTCTCAAGGAGTACCAGAGCATCACCAAAGAAGTTTATGTACAGTGGAATTGCAGCTAGAAGCAATTTAACTGACTCAATTTTTGATACTCCATTTTGTCCCTCAAGTTTTACACCATCTGGGACAGTTTCAATAATGCTAGTGGGAAACAAAAATAGGGCTTTTCCTAGGCCCACTTGAATTATTTACCAGCCAAGTTCAAAACTACTCTGCTGTGAAACTTCTATCCCTACAAATGTGTTTCTAATGTTCTGCTTACTCTCCTGCTCTGCTCTACTCCAGCTGTCCTTGCTTTGCTCTTCCTTCCTACCCTGTCCTAAGGCTCTGGAGCGAGGGCTGGGCACACTGGGTGCTTGGTGGGGAGATGCTTGAAGGCACAAATTGCTCTCATCTCTTGCACCTTGAAATACTTGAGCAGGATGGTCTGCACCCAGGTGCCAGGTGTGTAGGACCCCAGAGGGGAGAAGATACAGCAAAATGCTCACTCCTGGAAGTTGTAAGGCAGGACAATAAAAAAACCAGAGCCCATCTATCAGAATATTGAACGCAAACACTGCTGTCTCTTACTGCCTCCAGAGTAGAAAGGACTTAAGATACTTTGTCACTTAAAAGTGACGCGTGTGAAGATTTGGTGTGTGGTCAAGGCTGAAAAGATGTTTCTATCTCTGCATGTGCTGCTCCATTCTACAAGCAATGAGATGGTTATGTGCTGTTCTGGACCAAGAACACATGATCAGCTTCAGTGGAGCTGTGGAATGTGGTTCAAAACCAGCACCTTTAATAAATAATTTAAAAAATATAAATTTGTAGAAATAATAATATAAATGGTTCCTGTGGAGGATACAGCTTTAAGTGTGCCAGCCTAGCCAGTTGAAGACTTCTGCTTCAAAGTGGGACAACTTATGCTGTGGTTTACGTACTTTAAATAAGTCTGGATGAGACCCCCTAGATATCACATCCCACTCATTGCCATCACAGGCACTACACAGTATGTTTATCCAGGCTGGTATTAGATTCTTTTCCTCCTTTGGTACTGGAAGCCTGTTCCAGTTCCTCATCCTGCTGATAGCTAGAAATCCAAATAAAAGCTTTCTTTTAGCTAGTTTCTACCCACTTGTTTTTGTGTCAGTGCTGCCTGTTGGCTAAATCTTGTAAGCATTCTGCTGTCAGCTGCTCTGCACAGAGAGGAATCTTAGATTAATAGAGTGCTCCAGGAACATTTTGTGGTATGCAAGGATAGTACATAGCAGAACTTCAATACATCTGCAACAGTAATTGGTTTTCAGAGGTTGGTCCTAATGCTGCACATTCTTTTGCTCAAGGTTTTGCTGATGTTAGTGAGGATTCAATCTATTGATGGTCTGCAATACTCAGACTTGTATTTTGTCAGTGATAATTTGGCTGGTAAAGGAGGCAATCTGTTTTGGAGTGCATCTGCAAAGAATCTATTGCAAAGGGACAAAACAGCTGAGGAAGAAGGAATTGTTTTGGTTGTCTAATAGAATGATCTTTAGGAGCATGGGCATTGACATTTGAAAGAAATAAACATATTTTCTTTTTCCAAATGGCTGCTCTTTATAAAAATGGCTCACTTGTTAGTTCACTGTCTTAAAAGATAAAAAGGAAATGTTGCTTATCTGTCTGTCTTGACTGATGGGTCAATTGCAAATATTTTTTTCCAGTTAGAACTGGAGGAGAAAGGGCGAAACATTCTTGTCAAAGGTGCTTTAAGTTTTAAAAGATGCTCAAGCTTTCCAAATGTAAATTTTTTTTTTTCCAGCCAGGTACAAATATGAGATCACTGTCAGCACCCCAGAATTTCTTGTTGTATTCCTTGACTTTCTGAATTTCACTTGTTGAGACAACCAGGCAGGCCTTACTACTAATTAATAAATTACTAGGATTAAATGGTGCAGTAAGAAAAGTAACAGGAAAGAAAACAAGTTGACTGTGGAGTGGATTTGTAATACTGGAATGTTTTGTTTTTCTCTAACAGTAGGAAATTGCTACACCCACAAAAAGTCTATAATTCAGTGTGTTCTTCTGTTAGTAACCTTATCTTTCCCCATCAAGCAGAATCTTGTTACTGCATCAAAGCCAAGGAAAATTGTCATGTCACTGTGGATCTAATCATTATTGTTATTACAGTAAAGCTTCACAGCCCTGCTGTGGAGAGCATGACATCCACAAGCATCCAAACCCTAGGAACTCCCACCTGCCATGCTGACCTTTTCATGACATGAATTTTGGACAACCTTTGGTAACCTCAATGACTACCTAAAATCATGGGATAAAGCCCATTTAAATTAACACAAGGTCAAGCATCATTTATGTAAAGGAATGAAATACAGAGTGCTCTCATGTACTTTAAAAGACAAGTAGGATAATAAGAACTTGACAATGACTTCAGGGTTTATAGTAGAGATGGAATAACCCTGCGGTGTCTTTGTAGTTCTGCTGGGGACAAAAGGAAAAGCTATGTGGATTAATTTGAAGATTTAATAAGGCAACTGGAGGGAGTAACCTGTTTTATTCCTGAACTCTCGAGTACCTGAGAGCACTCGTCCTCTGTTGAAGAAGGGAAAAAGGCATCTTTTGTCAAGAAAATCTTAAGATTTCTCTGCTGAGACATAAAAAACAACCACATGCACTGGTACTTGAGGTTGCAGTGGTTGTGAACTTTGCAGAGAAGATCTAGAGAAGACATTACTCATTTTGTCATGATGAGCTTGTTTCTGAACTGCTGGGTTTCTGCTGAAGTTCCTTAAATGCTTTTGAGTCCTCTCTGGTGAGAATGTTGCTGCAGAGCAAAGTTCAAACAAAATTCTCTAGTGAATGATGATGGTCTAAAAACATCAAGAAATTATGTAGGTAAGTGTGAGAAGGCACAGAAGGATGAGAGTTTGATAGCCAAAGGAAGTGCTCCAGCGAGGCTGAGTAGAGTTTGGAGAAACCCTGCCTAACTTCAGAAAGTGAATCGATCCTTAAACCAAACTACATGGTCACATCTCCGGGTAAAACGAAGCAAATGGGTCCTTTGGAAAAGGAGATCAATCTTAGGGAAATACTTGGACTGCCACTTACTAATTCAAATACTGGATTTACTCAAAGAGCATGGTGATGTAGTGGTAAAAGATGGGGGTTGTTTGCATTTGCAGGAAGCATGGAAGTCATGCTAAAGCTGCTGAAAGGGAAATAGTTTGCCATTTCCTTATGTGTAAGTTCTATCACTGTTTTTCCATTTGTGTTTCCTTAATAACCAATCCTTCTCTGTATAGTCTGAGTGTTTGCCCATTGAGATGTTCTGCTGAAGGATGGGGATCCAAGCACTTGGAATAATCTATCAAGGCAACCTGGAATACCTACAGTCAGCTAGCACTAGTGCTGGGTCTCCTGATGACAGTCTGCTCACAGTATCATGAGTACTGGATGCTTCCTAAACTACTTACTGAATTAGTTGCTTGATATTTTTAGCAAGAAACCTATTGTTTAATTTGTAGAATTGAGTCACAGAAACTATATCCTGTCTAATGAAAACAGTGTCCTCAATTATACCAAATACTGCACAATTTTTCTATTAAAATTTTTCAATTGAGAATGAAATTCTGAGATTTGCTTTTTTATTCTTTGAAATGTATTTAAAATTGTTAGATCTGATTCTCTCATTAAGCATTCTTGGCCAAATAAAAAGTCCTCAAAAGCTCTGGAAGCCATAGCCAAATGGGACTCTGAATTACATTTCCATCTTCTAAAAGACGGTTGGAAAGATAACTGTGTGGGAAGTGATCCACTGCAGGGAACAGTCATGTCCTGGCAGCGAGGATGGACCAGATGACCTAATTTCTCTTTATTCCATTAGAGTTGTCTCTGATTCCCCAACCAGTCATGCAATCACATGACTGACAACAAGGATAAAAAAATATGAAGAATGTATCTCCCAGTGTAACAAATAAATCCTGTTATCATTGATTCCATCACCTTGCAAGCACTGATTAATTGAATGCCATAGAGTCCTATATCATTATGTTGGTCTTTTAGATGAAACCCTTTAAACTGACTTGCCATCTGCTCTGCCTGGAATTCAGCACTGCTTCCTCAGCTGCATGAGACATCTGCTTGATGCAGTTCATATGTGAATAGAAGCAAGACTTGAGAAGAAGAGCTCAAAGAAGCAGTTGCAGGGATATTATACTCTACCAGTTTTAATACTACCCCATCCAAGATTTTGGAAGTGCAGCATTGTGCTGACTACTTATCCATTATCATACCTTGTATACATATGACGTGGGCATGCTGTGCCAAAGTCTGCAGTTGGTTAGACTGGCCTTAAGGTGGCTTTTTTGCAGCTGTTTATAAATTATCCATGACCTGGCTGTCATGATCCAAAGGAGAATTTTTTTTTCCTTTCCCATCACTTGGTGCTCCTTGCTGGCTGAACAGACTGCCTGTTCTCCCTCAGCCAGGTAGCTTGAGATCTTCTAGTGCCAGATCTTATCTGCAATATGAAGAATTTTGGAACCAGCATTTAGATTACTATCAGGGGCTAACTCTTGGAAATACATTTTATTAACATAACCTCATGCTGCAGTTTGTACCTGGAATCTTATTCCCACTTGGTGCATCCCATCTGTAAACGTTCTCCATTAACATTATTCACATCATACCTACAAACAAAACCGAACACGAAAGCCAAAGAATCCTGACTTTAGCATTAAGAAGATAATGGATTACAAGGATGCACTTAGAAACACCTGCATCTAGGCAAAGAAGTGAGGGTGTACAAGATAAAGAACTTTAAAAAGCAGAATACACAGACCAATAAAATACTTTGCTGTTTTGATGGAAACTACACAAAACCACTATTGTCTGAAAGAGGATGTTTACCCTTGAGATCCTTCACAACTGATTTGCAATTACTAGATGGATGCTTATTTAGCCAACTCAGATCCAGGAGGAGTTTGCCTCTCAGATCCACTTTGTAAGAACTGTGGTAAGGTTGATTTCCTCCTTGGTAAGAGAAAGTGGAGTACCTCTTGCTAGGACTGTATATCATATACTTTCTACTACTGCAGAAACCAAGGGCCTCTGCAATGCCCAGTCTCTCCTGACCTCTTCTTGTATCTTATTTCTTTAATAGCTGTGGCTCTCAGTCTTTTTCTTTAGGTATTTTGGGTCAGAGGATGTTGAAAACCTGTTTTTTATCTTAGATTTATTGATTACACATTTTATGGGGCCTTCTGAAGTAGATGTCTATTACAGACTTACTTGGATGTATGACAAGTGCTGTGCTCCTTTGCCCCTGGTAATCAGTTCTTTCCTCATGTAGCCAAAGGAAGCGCTCTCTCCACCCTGCCACCTGTGGGGCCACAGAAAAGGACAAGATGCAGGGATGTCAACTGTTTTCCATGCCCTTTGTGGAGGGAATGACCAAAAATTAAAAATCTTACATTTAACAGTGTATTTCCTGTCTGTTCCTGCTTGGTTTTTTTTCCCTTGACTTGTGAAGTTTTTCCATGTTTTCCTTTTCCTAGTTTTCCTTTTCCAAATGGAATAGAGAAATTGCTGCTGTTTGGGGAAACTGCCTCAGAGACCTGCTTTGCTGAAATGAAAGTAACTGGTAGATGCAGTTTGATGGTTTTTTGTTTGTTGTTCTTCCTTGTCACTCAGCTTTCATATCCATTTGCACCCACCCACTCCCAAAACTCCTGTTTGCTATTAGTAATTTGTTTACTTTCTTAATTCAAGGATCCTTGGCTTAAAAACGCTACATATTGCTTGTAAACAGTGTTGTGGGATAAAATATATCAGTTTGAGCCTTACAAATTACAGCAATCTAAAGGCTGTGCTGAATCTTACTCCCTGCCAGTGATGTCTGAAGATTTTCATTAAATGGGAATTCCTGGGGCACAAAGCTCCAGTGGCAGCCTGTCCTCCTGGGCCATGCCTCCTCTGCTGACAACCAGTTCCTGCACTGGATATGTGTTCTGGAGGATCCCTCTGAGGTCAGTTAGGCAGTCAATTTAGTCCAGCACAAATCCATACTGCCTTTGAAACCTTCTACTGTCTCATCTCTGCTTGTTCCTAGTGCCCCTCTTAGGCCGGCATCAGACAGCCTGAATGCAAAACCACATGCAAGGATGGACCCCTTTCCCTTCTCCCTCCCCCACCCACATGCTGAACCCCACACTGCATGGTTCCTCAGGAAGAGAAATGCATGGGAGGAGAGGCCAGGAGCACTCCTCCTCCCCATGCCAACGCAAATTATGATGAATGATGTGGCTACATAACAAAAAACCAAGTACAAGGACTTTTTAACATCCCTACTTGTCAGACTCAAGGCAGGCTTATTTGTCTAGTTTGCACTGGATTCTGGGTCTGGTCTTGTAATGTTTATTGTTGGCTGAAAGTGAGTGGCACTGGATTCTCACTCATTAGGCTGCATGATTGAAGCTCTTTAGGAGTAATATCTTCCAGCGGTGAAAGCTCCTGAGCCTCAAACTGCACAAAAAGAAGAGTTGTAAATAAAAGACAAAAATTAAGATCTCCACCAAGGAAAGAAGCTTGGTATCCTTAGCAGAAGTGTCAATCTAAATGACACCCTAGCAGAACACAGGGATGGTCAGCCAACCTCTTTTACAACAATTTCAGGTGTTCTGCATGATCCAATTTATTTTTACCTTCACAAGATGGGCTTAAGGGCAAAAAAAAAAATTAAGCATCAAAAGGCAAATCTTGTTTACAGTCCTCCCATGCTTTATTGTGTGGGAGGCTGTTTCTGTACTGTTCCAGAATGAAATGTCCTGGTAGTGATGCCTGTAATCAAGGGAACAGGAGACTAAGGGATTAATGCAAGAAACAAGATGAGCTGATAATTAACCACAGAAAAGTAGTTCACTAAAGAAGTTTAACTTATTAAAATGAAACAATCTAGAGCAAGACTCCTATTACTTTCAAGTGAGAAGTGGATTTGGAATCCTCTCTTTAAAATTAAAACCTAAAAGATGCACCATATTCATGAGAAGTAAAAGGTGGGAAAATAATAAGTAATACACCAAATAGTTTCAGTTGTGCTAGTGTGTGTATACTGAAATATATATTTTATTTATAAGTATTTTGTTATGTATATTTACCTGTATTTGTGTATATATGTGTATTTATTTATGAGATTTGACCATGTCTGCTTGCAGAGGACTGACTCATTTGATGTTGGAAATCAGTTATAATCAGATGCTAACAGCTTTTGGTTACTAAGGACCTAGGCTGACCCCACGCCAGTAACCACACATCATTAGCTGGAACTTTGCAGTCCTGTGAGCCACTCCTGCCTTTGCATAACTTGCATTTCTGGACTCTAACAGGGACAGAAAAATGCTGTTAAAATTTTGTACTAAATATATTACTTTAATTATGGTGTCTTAGGTGAAGACTATTTAGAAACTACATTTAACAGTAATTACTGGTCATGTTGTCTGGAAAAAGCATAAATAAAAGTCGAAATCCTTAGAGATAAACTCTTTTCTGGCTGTTCTTGTATACAGGTAAGAACAGCCAGTTTACTCATTAATTAAATTTAACTTTTCAAATAGCTCATTTGAACATGGTTTAAGTTATGGTAGGAAATACAAGACGTTTGCACAATAAAACAGCAATATAAAAGCAATAACCTCATAAAAATAATAAAAAAATACTCAGGTTTACTTACTGCCATATATGCAGTATCTTTGCATTAATAGGAGCAAGACAAGTAATACATATTTAAAGATCTTACAAAACATCTCCTCATACTTGAACTGTTTTTCTACATTGCATAAATTGCACACACACATTTATAAAGTACAGCTGTTTGTTTATGGCTTCATACTTTACTGATTATGACTTTTTATAGCTTAATATCATGCCTGCATTGCTCTTATCATTACACAATGCTGTCAGCCACTAACAAGGCAAATATTTTAATAAAAGCAGCTTAGTTTCAATAATGCTTTAGAGTCATAAAACCATTAAGGCTGGAAGGGACCTATGGAAATTACATGGTTCACATCTCCTCTCAGAGCAGGTCCAACTTCAAAGTTACAGGTTCCTCAGGGCCGTGTCTTTCAAACATACATAATGCTAAATCATCCCAATACTCTACATAGCATTAAAAACATTAATGCAGTCAGTTGTTCTCATTAATCCACTAACAAATATATTAAAGTTATCCTGTGTTAAAACTACCCACTATACTTATTTCATCATACATAAACAGCAGTGTTGCTGGGGTTTTTTTCTCTCAAGATGTTAATTTCTTTTATTTTTATACTATCTTATTTTTATTTTAGACCCCTTATTGCAAAAGGCATTAAGTGCAAATATGTTTGCATAGTCAGTGGTGGTTTTTTTATTCTTGGGGAACTACTATTGCATTCTGGAGATTGGGGCTTGGTGAATTATGCTTTAGACTATTCTTAGATACTCAGAAAAGCCAATAATCTTTATTCTCAAGGGGAAAAGACCTGGATTTGTGTCAGCTGTGGTAAATGAGAAAACCTGTCCAACAGCAGCACACTAAAATTCAACTGGTTTAATTTTGTTCTAATCACTTTAGTGTTGTAAAAGGCCCTGAAAAGTGATGTTTTCTTTAAACCCAGTATAATTGCTTCAGAAACAGCAGCAATGCATCCTTGCTTACATTGGCTCCAGCAATGTTTCTCGTCAAAACACACAGAAGAGCTGACTTTTGACAAAAAGGATGGTTTGATTTGCAGTGGGCAGTCTGCTGGTCTTACTGATTCCTACTGGGAAGTGACTCCCACAGCAAGGCCTCTGCCAGTACAGCTGGAAGATGCTGGTACAGACATCTGATCAGCCTGTAATCCTGACAAAGGCACCTAAGCAGGACAACCACTGCTACAAGAGTCCAGAGGTCTCGTGCAGACACTGCTGCCCTTAAATGGAAAATGTAAGTGGAGGCCCCTGGGATCCCCCCACAAGTGTTCGCCTGTGTCTCAGTTTTCTCAGTCAGCTGTCCTGGAGGAGTCTTCCAGACAATCCAGAAATCCAACAACTGTAGACCTCGATTCTGCATAACTATTTATGACTTCCACTCCTTTTTTTACCTGTATTTGTGAACGCAAATAAATTTAAAAAACCCCAACCAGCCAATAAAATAAACTATGAGTGTACCTAAGAATTCAATGCAATTTAATTACAAACACAAACAAGGATAAGTGATATTCAGTATCATTTAACTGGCCAAACTGGAACAGTTTTTGTGAAGCTCAAAGGGAAAAGGAAAGGAGAAGAAGGTATCAAAGACACAAGAGCAGGAACAAAAGCACTGATGACACTACAGAGTTTGGGGTTTTATTTCTCTTAAGCTTTTCTTTGGCCACCTTATTGACCTCCTCATCTTTCATGGCCCTTTTTATGACCTTTTTCAGGCTCCTTCATTGCCCTGATCCCACAGGTCGTCTTTTCTCAGCATCCCAGATAAAGCAAGAAAAGTTACCCAGTGTTGATATCTGACAGCAGAGTAAGTTTGATTCAGCTGAAGCCAGGTACCCAAGCAGCATAGGATCAGAATCAGGCTTTCCCTGTGTGTCTTAGAGATATGAACTGTATCCTTTGAACCACATTCTTAGTGATATTTGTCACACATTTCCTCAGCAACTTCAGAAGTGTTTGAGTCCTTTAATTACAGTGCTGTTTACCTACTATCTTAACTAACAGGCATTTGCTCAGAACAGACATTTTCTCAAACACTCCCTTTATTATCCTTTCCCTCAAGTGCAAAAATAATTTACAAAGAGCCATATTAACATCCCTGGTTAAATATAAAGCAGTATTCTTTTGAGAACAAAAATATTAAAAGAGTGATAACTGAATATGAGTTTCAGTCCTAGATTTGCAGTAAACTCTGTGCTTGTGCTTTCTGCTTTAGGGACCTTAGAAACTTCTGCCTACCAGTTCTTCACCAATAACAGTTTGCAGTCAAGAGTGAGAAACATGAGCTTGGTATCACTTTTCATAAAGAAAATTACCTAAGATAATAACTTAAAAAAATAGGTCTAGCACTGTGCTTGTTTTCAGGTTATTTCCCAGTCCTTTTAAATTGGTGCTTTAAGTCAGCAGGTGTATAGTAACTATGTACACTTGGCTCTTGCTCTGCACACATCTAATATATATCAATATCCATGCTCTACCACTGGAAAACTGATTCACACGCAGAAAGGTGAGGAGATTTAGATGGAGTCTCTTTAATGGTATCTTAAGTTAGTTACAGTTGAAGTATTTTGGCCAGTGGTTTCCTTGCTGTGGCCCATGAGCCACTGGTACGGACTCTGCAGAATCATATGAAAACATGGTTTTAAGTAGAATTTTAATAACAGGGTACAATAAGTTTTTAGAGTTGACTACACTCCAGTGGTCAAAACTGTTTGGAGATTCCTGACCTAGTATGACGTCTGTGATTACAGAATTACCAAAGTGGTCCCAGCTGCCTTATGATGGCAGAGCTGTGTTACCAGGGCGATCCAAGCTACAGCTCAGTGAATAACACAGTTGGTGGCAATATTTGCTGACTCAGAGGGCAGGTCTCTCGAGGCTCTTTACTACCACTACACAGAATGTACCTCCAACCAAACCACCGCAGGTAGGCCAGGAGAAGGATGAAGAGCCTCCACAGATGTCAAAGGGAACATGCCTTCTAGCAGCAGTGTCCTGCAGCAGAAGTGTCCCTTGGTAGTGTCCTTCTCCTGGTCCTCCTGCTGTGTGTCCTATATCAGATCTGGCTGGTGAGCACATCCCAGAGCAGTAATTGGGCAGGGCTGGGGAGTGGCAATTCTATGAGTCACATTTCAAGCACACGGAACTGAAAGCCCTGCAGTGGAGAGAAATGAGGCATCATGAAAATGAGACATCAAAGGCATATAAGTAAGAAGACATATTAAAAAAAAAAGTTGAAATCTCAGCTGATGGGCAGGTGACTCTTGAATCACACACAGGTCTTAAGCAGTTCAAATGCTGCTCCTTCACCAAAGCTCCATCATGAGGATGGCCAGTCTGGGGCACCTGAACCCTGACTGTTGGATGAAGGGTGCCAGTGGTGCTCCTGAGTCCGACATCAGTAGGCTGTCTACAACAAGTGTGTCTACCTAACACACATGCAGGCCCATTTTGCAGGGCTGTCCCAGATGCAGGCTGTTCATAGAGATTTCCTTTTCTTCTTGGAAAACAGGTGGCATGTGTGAATTCTGGTCACAGGAAGATTTTGACATAGTGTTCACAGACCCAAGACATTTGGTGAACTTTTCTTTGCAAAGAAATTATTTAAAAATAAATCCTCTTGGTCTCACTCACATACTCAGGAGAACTATTTTGTCTGAGAAAGAACTGTGAGGAGTTGGATCCATATTTCCTGTTCAGTGCAGGCACTTACACCTGTTCAGAGTGTGAAATACTTGCTGGCCTGGAGCAGCAATGCTTCACACTTAAGGTTGCTCAGACACCAGTGAGTTGACAGGGTCAAAAATAAGTAATGAGAATAAAACCTCTGAACAGGTTGATAGCTTGTAGACACTAAGGACTGCAGCAGCTCAGCAAAAAACTGCCTGCATTCCTCCTGTTCTGGGGCAAATGGGTTCATTCAGTCAGCAGTGCAATTTAGGGTAACTGCCCTGTCCTTCTGCTGCACCAGGTCACTACACGAGATCCTCTTGTCCTGGTCTTTCCCCTCTGCTGAGGCTTTAAGATGGTGCCCAGAGCAACATTAAGACTGACATACAACTTCTCATTGTACAGAAGGAGAATCACTGCAACATCCCATCACAGCAATTTTTTCAAGAGCATCTGATTCTGCAAGAGGCTCAGGACTCCAGTTCTCACCGTGGAACTCAAGGAAAATGCAAGGTCTTATTTGGTTGGCTCAGGCATTTGTCTCTTTTCAAGCAACTCTCGATGACACCACATTCACAAGTGTGGTCTACTACAGCTCTAATTAGGAATAGCAAGCAAAGTCTAATGCTGCATTCCATGTATTCCATGAATTGCTCAGTGTTTGAGATACTGCCAAAAAAACCCTAGAAGGCACAAATCCATTCCAGCACAGCCTTTTTCTAGCCCACTCTTTTTCTGTTTCTTTGTAATGCAGATGGTACAGAATTCAATACATTAATTTTCCACAGCATGTTGAAGTCTCTGCTTACACTTAAATCCCATATTGCCAACCTAGCTAGCAAGGGAAAAAAATCCAGGAGTACCTGCTTTCAACTCCCATGCATGAAAATAAGTCTTACTTGTGAAGCCACCAAATACTGGTTTCAGTTTGCCCAAAAGAGTTTCATTTGTCTCTTATAAAGCTTCCCATACAATTCTAAGCCAGAACACGGACTGTTTATTTGTATATATAGACATAGTACATATACACACACAAATGTAGAACCAAAGCAGTCTGCATAAGGTAGAATGCCAGCAGATCTTTCCAAACCCAAACGTGTGCAAATTTAGTCAGCTAAATGTTTGGGGGTGTCTGTTTTTTTACTCTGGTAGGTGTCCAGTTGTCCAGCTGACAGGTTTTGCTTAGGCTGCTGGAGTACACTGGCAGTCAGTTCACTCTGTGTCTCATACACCAAAATAGTACAGCTGGAGACTAGCCCACATTTCATTACTTTCCACAAGGTCCACCTTAGCTGCCTTTACATTGACAATACTCCTGGAATAGTGCATGGTCCTAATGTCTGATCAAAAATACTGCCCAAGAAATATATTTTACCTTGTACTGAGGTTCTCTTTACTTCTATTAAATTTCACATCAAAGAAGCTTTTTCTTAGGAGAGAAAAGAGAATCAATAAAAATATCTGATGTCCTCTGAAGAGCAGGAACTGATACCAGAGATGTTAACTTTCACCAGTGACTATGAGAGCTGTTGTGTGGGTAAGAGAAATCACCAGGATATATGTTAAATCACCAGGATGTATTTTAGAACCAGAACATAACTAAACCAATTTGATATTAGGTCCAGTTCTTTTTTTTTTTAGGTTGTTTTTTTTTTTTTGTTACTGTAGCCATGAGTGTTACCAAATAATTGCACTGATGAAAAGAAAATCTGATACCAAATAAACAAGGCCAAAAAATGGACCTTTGAGCTTAAAAGGAAGTGTGGCATTCACACATATTTATAAATGTGATCAAGCAGAAGAGAATGTGTCTCTCCATTATACATTGCAAGGTCTTTTCAGGCCAAATTTTGTGAAGTGTGCTCAGTGGAACCTGAAGCCACATGACCTGTTAACATTGATGCTAACAGAACTGTCTAAATTACAAAAAGTGATTTAGGATGAGTTTTAAAACTGCATCTTGCTTCCATTTAAAGCAGTGTCACAGCTCTTGTTCTCTGAACAGGGCTGGGATGCCTGTGAAAGTACGAACCATCTTGCCAGACTGTATCCACAGATGTCTGTAAAGGTGAGAAAGGCATGTGTGAAACTACCCAGGAAATCATAAAGTCAAGTGGTTTATATTCATCATCCTGCCATGGAACACTAAAAAACTCTGGAAAGTTCCTGAATGTCTTTACCATTGACGTCTGGTGAATCTTAAATATGTATGTCCAGTTGTAAGACAGTAGCAAGCTTTAAATATGGGAAGGTATTTTCTGTTTCCTTTAAGATCCCTATTAGGACAAAAGCGCACCAGGTCAGATGGCAGAAGTATCTTCATTATTTATACATAAACATGTACCACCTTTCCTGAAAACTGGAAAGGAAGAGATGGAAGACTGGCAGCACCATCTCCTGGCAGATAAAAGAAATAGGGACCACTTTGTGTCATAGTGTAGGGCCAACTAATTTCTTTGTGGATTTTAAAATGACTGTAGCAGGAAGTAACTTCACAAGAGTATATTCCCTCCCTAGGAAGATTAACTTTGATATGCTTCAGGGAAGAAAAGCATTATGTGTTATTATAATTACACAGAACATATGCTCACAATAATGAAGAACAAATTCAGGTTGCTTCTGCCTTTAAAAAGCTCTCTCATGTTGGTCTCTGCTTTCCTTTGTGATGAAGTAATAGCAGATTTCAAAACTAGCACAGCAGGTAAGTCAGTCCAGTTGCAGCATATTTGTGTAGTCCCAAAGACCTCAGGAGACCATAGAATTCCTCGAAGTCAGAAAATATTGGAATATGTATGTTTCAAGAGTTGTAGCCAAATTTCTGTCTTGCTGAGTAGGTAGGGGAAATGTTGGGAAATGTACTATAAACTCGTGGATCACTAATGTGGAGCGCTAGTTTACATATTTTGAAAGTGACAATAGGCCAAACAGTGCTAAGTTAGGGTGAGGCCTTCAAAGTAATGAAATGCTGTATGGGAAAGAAAAACATCTATGGAGATAAAAGAGGAGACTAAGTCAGATGACTTGGTGAAAGACTGACATGGAAGAGAACAGAGGAGAAAAAAGAGGTAAGGTAGAGAGGAATCACAGAAACTTCAGAACTGGTATGCCACAGGAGTCCAGATCTCATTTACCAGCAAGAGGGAGAAGACAACCTCAGTAATCAGGCCAAAGTATTCCAGTCCTCTGCCTGTTAACTCTTGCAGACCTGTTCTTGCTGTTAGGCCTGCGTTCCATGGTATGAAACAAACATGAAGCCCTCCTTGTGCTACATAAACATGGATGATGTTTTGCTGTTGGGTTTTTTCCGTGTTTTAGAGGTTATTTCACATTGAGGAACTCCCAAGTGCTTTTAAAATTTTTTTTTGTCTTTGTCATTGTTTGGTTTGGTTTTTTGTTTTTTTGGTTTTTTTTGCAGAGGCTCATGAAAGTGGAAGAGGCTTGTGAATTTATTCATTCCATCCTTCTCCCAAAGTATGAATACTTCTTATAAGTCACCGCACTTCCCAGGACTTCACCCAACAGAGGTTCAAAAGCCACACGTAGTACAGGTTACAATAATTCCCATGGGAAAATATGCAGCTTTGTGAAGCCTACATCTCCCACATGGGTAGGGAGGAGCTCTGCTTATCTCTTTTAGCTCAGAACCAAGATCAGGACTTTTTCCTCGGGGGATCATTTACTCTTCAAACATTCACAAAACAAAGGTAATCCAACATCTTCCTCCAGGGCGTGCCACAGAATCCACCTTCCTTTCCAAGCAAACTACTAAACTGTATATTTTATGAATCACTCTGAGTAGTGGGTTTACCTCTTTTACCAAACAGTTGTTCTTAAAGGAACCCTTCTTCTGACCAGGGTCAGTTACCCAGCTAGCTGTCACTCTACATATCTAGCTTTTATTATTAACATGGGGGAAACACATTCACTGCCTATATATATTAAATTCTTTCGTTTATTTTTTTTTATTCAATGTGCTCTACTTGTGCTATTCCTCACCAAAACACACTTTGTGCTGTTTCCCATTAATTCCTAATCATATCCTATGTATTTACATCCTTGTTTAGTCCCTACTTGGGTTAATAAAATGGCTCAAATTCCTTACTGTGGGAAGGAAAGAATACATTTCTATTAATACTGAGTATCAACACACTCCAAAAGTGGTCTTATACTGGACACAAGATGACATATTTGTAAAACAAATTAGGATTTAAAAAAAAAAAATCACACTCGGACATGCCATTCAACTCACCTACTGATACCAAATCAATTACTGTTATTAATGTGGAATAAACAATATTGCTAAATCAATGACAGTTTTCATAATTACTATATACTGTTACACTATTATTAAATAGCAGTAGTCTAAACACTTTAATCTAACACCTCCATTGTGATCGGCTCTGTCAAAGCCCAAATCACAGTTCTGTAACTCTAAAAATATGTACTGGCAATCAACTTCTATTATTGAAGTATCCTGGAAGAAACAAGTCAGTGGGAAAATTCAAGTGATAAGAGAAAAAGAAACTTTTTACCTGGCTTTCTGTATCTTCCTTCACAAGTTACAAAATAGTGAGAGATAGGATAGTCCATCCATTGATAAAAACTGGATCTGTACTGGGGCCTCTGAAGTCCAATATGTGATCTGAAAATGGGGATAAATTGTTCACAGATAAAACAACACTATTCCAAAAAGATCCACCTAAAGTTGATTCTAAGACTTGCAGAAATATCCTGCAATATTAAATCGCATCTGATAAAATGGCAAATGAAAATCAATGTTTATAAATGCTATATGTAACCTTCACCAGATACTCACAATGATGAGCATTTGTTTAGTTGTTATTAACCTAAAAGAGATCTTAGAAAGCTGGTGAAGTATCATCTACCTGAAACTTCAACTCTGTACTCAGTGGAGGTCAAAAATTATGGGAAGTCACTAGAGTCAAGACAAGGGTAGAACAAAATTATTTATTATATACTACAGAATGGCTGTACTATATGAAAAAACAAAAAAACCCCACCAAAACACCCCCCAAAAACCAAAACCCAAAAGCCCAGAAGATGTTTAGATTATGCACAAACATGAAATAATCACACACAAGGGAAGACTAACCAAAATAAGACATTTCATTTGGGGAAAAAAACCAACCAAACCTATATAACAGAGGGTTATGGTAGATCTCATGAATTACATCAAAGGAAAGAGTCATAAAATGCATAAAACTCAATAATAAATAATTCTCAAGATAATCTGATATTATTTCAATAGTCTTAGTGTACCAGGTGCCAGAAGCTGAAACCCACCAACCAAACTGGCTATAAAAACAGTACTGAGAGATGATAAAGCCATGGTGGAAAACCTAAGAGAGCCTGGATCAGTGTTCCTCTGCTGGAACACTTCATCATTGGCCTTATCTCTGATCTGTTTCAAACTGAGATGTTGACTCAGAAAGAAGTTCATGACACAAAACAAACAGTAACAAATTCTCAACAGACACTGTTCACCCAGGAAACTCAAGGATGAAATAATTCTAATTGTGCAGTGAAATTCTAACTGCAATAAAAATTCTTGCTTAGAACTTTCTGGGCATCTAAGAAGTGGATTGTATCAAATGTTACTTTTTTTTTTTTTATATTGTTTCTAAGGGAAAGCTGGAGAACTAGTGACCATTAAAAGTGACATCAATTCTGCACAGACTAGTGCAACTATAATTAGTGCATACATGGAGAGATGTGATTTACCGGGGAAAGGCCAACAAAGGTTTTGTCAACATTGTTCTTGCCAAGAGAAGTTTTGCCTTACAAACTCAGATTGAAGTCCTTTGAATGTGTCAGCAAGCACTTGGATAAGAGGGATTGCAAAGATTTGCTGAGATTTCTGAAAGACTTTCAAGACTTTCTTGCCAAAGGTTCTTAAGAAGACTAAACAACCACAGGATAAGAGAGAAGATCCCAGCATGGACTGAAATGCAGTTAAAAGACTAAGTACATGGTCAGTTTTCCAGTGAGGGGAAGTCACTAATGCACCTTCACATCTCTGTGCTTATTCATAAATGATCTGTGTAAGGTGAGAAGAGACAAGACAAAGATTGCTGAAGATACCCTGCTATTCATGAAAGGAGAGAAAAGGTGTGGCTGAGAATTGCAGGAAGACCTTCCTCTGTTCAGGGCTCATACACCCACACTGATGCTCCACCACATGGGGGACACATTGGCTCTGGCACAGGACTCAACAGGGACCCCCACGCTCTCCTAAAGCCTCACTCAGACCCTCTGTGTCATCTGGAATAGCACTGGACACCCACATGTGGGCAACTGAACAGAGCCCTCAGTGCCTGAAAGGAAAATGACAGATGATCATGAGGACAGACGTAAAGCCATGCCCATGGGGAAAAAACAGCCTTACATCACACGTGGAATAATGCTGTCTGAACTGACCACTACATGTCAGGAGTGAGAGCTGGGAAGTTCAATGTTATTTGCAGGACAATGCCAGCTCAGTGGAGATCAACAGCACATTGAATATTAGAAATATTCAGAAGCAATATTGACAAGGCAGGGAATATTGTTATACCACTTTATAAATCTACTGTGTGCCTCTGTCATGAACACCATACACAGTTTCTAGTCCCACCATCACAAACAGGAATAACAGAAATGGTAAAGTTCATAGAATAGCAACAAACACTTCCTTGGAAAGAAGGAAACTGCACTTGGACGTATCAGTCTGCAAGAGGAGCCTTACCAGACTGCAAGGGGATTTCATGGAGGGTCTGAAGTGGTGACTGGCATAGAGAGGGCAAAATTGATGTACTGTCCTTTCCCAAGCAAGAAGCAGGGTTGGGTCATCACATGGTGTCACAAAATGTCAGGTGGAAAGCAAGGAAAGTGGCCATTCATACATACAGAGACATTATGGAACTCCCTGCCACAGGATGATATGGATGCTATGAGTTTACAAGCAGTAGGTCACAGAAATCACAGAAATCACAGAATGGATAAGGTTGGAAGGGACCACAGTGGAGCATCTGGTCCAACCTCCCTGCTCAAGCAGGGCCATTCCAGAGCACATGGCACAGGATTGTGTCCTGATGGTTCTGGAATATCTCCAGTGAGGGAGACTCGACAGTTTCCCTGGACAATCTCTTCCAGTGCTCAGTCACTCACACAGTAAAGAAATTCTTCCTCGTGTTCAGGTGGCACTTTCTGAGCATCAAGTCAACTGAACAAATGTATGGAGCAGTGAGGGCTGCTAGGCAAGACACAACCTCTGATTTCAGGAGTCACTAGACGCAAATTGTTGGAAGTTCAAAGCAGACACACTGGAAGTTTCCCCAGTGGTTTCACCTCTTATAATCACTTCTCATCTTTGGGGACAAGAACTGGGAGACACACTCTAGGTTTAAGTACTGTATCCGCCTTTATGGTGTCATGAAAATTTGAAAAATTAATAATTTCATTGATGTTATTTAAATATTTCAGGTTAACTAATGAGCAGCACAGCTTAAGCAGGATGGGCAATGGGGACACTTTTTCTCCATTTTTGCCGAATACATCACTTGCAATCATCTTTGCTGGAGGCATCTGCAAAAAGGTAAGAGATCCAGCTAATTCTGGAGAACATTAACCAGAGCACTACAGCACAGCTGTAATGCAAGTGCACTTTCTGTGCTTTTATCTCAATAAGGTGTGCTCTTTGGAAACAGTTGTCATGGACCCATCACTTATTATTTGTACTAAGTGCCACAATCCTCAGTTGTGATAAGGAAACTACACAAAACCTTATAAAGTCACTGAGTACAGTCACTCACATGGGCTGGGGAGAAGCTGCAAATGCAGCTGTGAGTGGCATCACTGAGCGTGCAAGATCTGAGAGCATTGGGGTCCTGCCCAGGTAGGTCCACACCCCATGCTGTCCCCGGAGAGGGCTGCAGAACTCAGAGCCTTCTCCCTTCCCAGAGGTCTGTTCCTGCCCTGGGAAAACCATGAGGGGGCCATGGTGAGGATGTCCCGAGAAAGCAAGTGGTCTCAGCAGGAAGAGCATTGCCAGCAGGTGGAAGGAGGTGATCCTGCCCCTCTATTCAGCCCTAATAAGGCCACATCTGGAGTGCTGTGTCCAGTTCTGGGCTCCTCAGTGCAAGAGAGACATGGAGCTCCTGAAGCAGATCCAACAGAGACCACAAAGATGATTATGGGACTGGAGTATCCCTCTTACAAGGAAAGGCTGAGAGAGTTGGGCCTTATCAGCCACAAGAGATGACTGAGAGGAGACCTCATCAATGTGCTGAAGTATCTTAAGGGAGGGTGTCAAGAGAATGGAGCCAGACTCCTCTTGGTGGTGCCAAGCAATAGGAAAAGAGGCGAAGAAATGGATGCTCAGGAAGTTCCACCGGAACATGAGGAAGAACTTTATTGTGTGTGTAACCAAGCACTGGAACAGATTGTCCTGCGGCTGTGTTGTCTCCCTAAGTATATTCAAGAATGGCACAGATGCAGTCCTGTGCCATGTGGTCTAGGAGGACCCTGCAGAAGCAGGGAGGTTGGCGCAGACGCCCCACTGCCCTCCCTTACGCTCTGCGCCATGCCATGTGTCCATGAGGGCAGCACGGGCCGGCCCCCGCCCTCACAGCGGAGCCGCCGCTGCCGCCCCTGCGCTCCGCCCCCCGCCCCACAATGCCCCGCGCGCAGCCGCCGCGCTTCCGGGTGCGGGCCCAGGAGGGCGGCGGGCCCGGCACGGCGGGCGGAGGGCGAGGCTGCCCCGAGCGGATGCGAGCGAGCGGGCGCGCAGCGCCGGAGGAAGCCGCGCCCGGACCATGAGGCTTCGCCTGCTGCTGGTCCCGGCCCTGGTGCTGCTGTGGGGGCCGGGCGGGCTGGAGGCGCTGGGGCACCCGCAGCGCCCGCAGCGCTACGGTGAGGGCAGGGCGCGACCACGGCAACGGCGGAGGGGAGGGGAGAGAGGGGAGAAGGAGGGAGAGACCACTGCGGCGGGGCGGGGGGAGGCACGGCACCCCCGCCTGTGCCCGGGGCCAGCGGTGGGCGATGTGTGGAGGGGGCAGAGCAGCCTTCTGCTGAAGGCATCGCTGACGGGCAGTGTCTGGGGCTACTGCTCTCTGCGGGGCGGCAGGAGACACCATTGTCTTCACTCCCGAGGTCTGCTGAAGAGTTCTCCTCACAGGAGTTTGCGTTCTGTTAAGGCGGGATAATCACAGAATACCTCGGGCAGGAAAGGACCGCAGTGGGTCGTGTGGTCCGGTCTCCATGCTCCTGCAGGGTCATCCTGGATCGTATTCCACAGGACTGCATCCTGGCGGTTCTGGAATATCTCCAGTGAGGGAGACTGCACAACCTCCCTGGGCAAAATCTTATAAATGGCTTCCCTTTATAATTCTGTCTGGAGAGTCACCAGAGAGCCCGAAGCCATTGAAGCTGAGAATGACCTCTAGAAAAGCTTGACATGGAGGAGAACCGCTGCTTTGTTTAACTTCTGTAAACAGTTTGGCATCTGAGCTTCTGCTTTGCAATGAAGAAATTTCAGACTCTCATTTGATAAGCAAAAGCTTGTCACTGAAATGGTAGATGGGCTCTTGCAAGAGGCAGTGGCCGTGTCTAGCCCTTAAGACCCATTTCTTACATACTTCTTGCATCCATGTCTTTGCTCCATTTTTTCTCCTCACAGTACCATAGTTCCCCATCACTGGAGCAGCAAAATTTTTGTTTCCTTTAAAAACTTTGTCTGGCCCCCATATGAAAACCCATGTTTTGAAAATCAAAGGTACAAAAATGATTTTGTGGTAAGTTCTGTTGCTTTCCTATTCCATCACTATGCAGGGCAGGGATTCATGTGTGATGATGCTGACATTCAAATCGACAACTGAACTGTCTAAAGACAGTCTCCAAACACTGTTCCAGTGATTAATCAGCTGTACATTACTTGTCCTGTCTCCCGTCGGTGAGGCCAGCAGGGACTGCTCCAAGTCTCCTTTCTTGGCATAGATCTCTCAGCACAGTTGCTGACAGATGTCCAGGGTGCACCTCTGCCCTCTCCTGCACCTGAGGTGGATTTATGGTTCCGTGCACACCTGAGCAGTTGGTGGCTGCAGGAACCTGGGAAGGATGGGGCTCAGTGGTGGATGCTCCAGGAAGTGTAATAGAAACAAAACAAACACAGCGTGTCCTTTCAATATCAGGCAGGTCAGTGAGGTCCTGAACAGAGGTTGCATCTTGGGCTGTCAGATCATCATGCCTGTTAAAGGACCTGTCTGGTGTGAGTTTGTGCAGTCTTTATCCAACAGCTTTTATTTCCTTGGCCCATGTACCACCATGCCTGGACTATGAGCTATTCAGTTTTATTAAATGCTACATGGAGGAAAACCCCCTTTCTTCTGTTTCTAAACGTTGACCATTTCTGCTGTCAGAAATCGTCAATATGGAAGAATTACTAGTTTTCTTCACAACTTTAGTGACTTACATACCTATATAATTTGCCTCATTTGTACTATCTTTTTTTTTAAGTGAGAAAATACTAGTCTGTATAATAATTGTTAGTATGAGGAAAGAACCATTACTTTATTGGTCACTTTTGTCTGTATATTTTGTGTTGGATTTTTATTTATTTGAGGTGTATGATCAGGGCTGCGGGACACCATTTGTAATACAAAGGCAGCATAAATTTATAATGATGAGTGCTTTTGATTTTGTTTCCTTTCTGAGTAGTTTTTTGTCTTCAATAGTCACTCCAAGCTCTATTTTCTTTGTGGGTTTTGTTGTTTTGTTTTGTTCCTTTTTTTTGAGTGATAATAATTATACTGAAATACTTCACCGTGTAAATACAGTGAGGAATTATTTTCCTCATGTGTTATTTCACACGTTCATACCTTTAATTTTATCACATGCTTTGTTGTCTAGTAAACTAAATCAACTAAAGTATTTTGTGAGTGAGCTTGAAAAATCCCTGTGTGCTACATTAGCTGTTGCTTTTATCCACACACCACTCCCATATATACACATATATATACATATATATATAGATATATAGATATATATATAGATATAGATATATATATGTATATATGTATATATGCTGATATATTGGAGGCACTACTTCCCTAGCATCTTATTTAGCCCCAGGTCTAGTAACTTACACTTTGTTGTTTTTATTATCATCTGTTTGCCAGGTCAGGACATTGAATGTATTTGTTGATTAGGTCCTTAGATGGTACCTGGAGTGGAAACTGATCCTTCCAGACCCCTGCACTACACCAGTGGCAAAATAGTCCCATACCACAGTTAGTAGTTGACCAGTTCTATTTTTGCAGGGCTTTGTAACTCTTGGGTTAATACATTCATATCCTGTTGATGTTTTGGTCATTTTCTAGACTTGTTATAAAGCCTCTTTTCCTGGGTCTCGAACACAGGTCTTTATATCCTATCATGATAAGCTTTTGGGGAACTTTTTAGTCTCCTCTGCAGTGAATACTAAGGTCAGTTGTTGCCTTACTTCTTGTTACTGGCCTTTAGCATCCATTCTTGGGGCTGTATTTGCAGGTTACTTGTTTTACAAGCCCTTTTGGTTATTTAGCTGTGTGGTTTCTTCTCATAAAATAAAAAATATTTCAAATATTAGCTTTATGCCTTTTACAAGCTGCTTTTCAAAATACCTTTGCCTATTTTATTGTGGTTTTATGTTCATCTTTTTGTTGGAGTTCTGCTGTCCTCATGTTACAGCTTGGTTTTCTAAATATCATCTTTTCCTTCTAATAATTTCAGTTTTATTATTTTGAAAGCTCTGTTTAACCACAGCCTAATTTTTGGGAACTGAAATCGTATTTCTGATGAGCACTATCCTTAAGGAAGTTTCATGAACTAACATTTTGTGATATATGTTGAGAACTTCTTTCTTATTACTCTGAGTTCAGTTTTTCAGGGAAGAAAAAAAATTGTACAGTGAAAAAAGAATTTGACAAAGAATAGAATAAGTGATAAAAAGATGTGGGTCATTTTCCAGCTTTTTTCATCTGAAGTAATCTTAGGGTGTGGTGCTCCAGGAGTCTAAACTGATCTAAAATGGGACTGCCACAACCTGACCTCAGCTTTCCAATCCCTTCCCCATTCCTGTGAGCACATTCATGGAATGTGAGCTGTCTGGAAGGTAATCTCTTTTTTTGTTTGGGTTTTTTGGGTTGGTTTTTTTTTTGGTGGTTTGGGGTGTTTGTTTGGTTTTGTTTTATTTTCAGTAAAGGGTGTATTTTCTCTTTGTGAAGTTCATTATTGTGGAGCAGCTCACAGTGTAGCTGTCCAAGCACCCGCCCCTTGGTTTTTGGGGGTGGAAGTGGTTGTGTTCCAGGTGAGGGATGAAGGCAGGATGGTATCCACCTCAGTTTGTCTTTTGGTATACTCTTTTTAATAATGTTGACATCAGGGATTAGTTTCTAGAGAAATGGGACTCTACTAGTCAATACAGTGACTGATACTATAGTTTGGCCCCTGAAAAATTAGCATCTACTCTTTCAAAAATTTTCTCTTTGTTGTCATTTATCTCTGAAGATAATTTTTTATAGTTTTAAAATATTTATTCTGTTTGTCTTGGAGTTCAGACATACCTGGATGGTAACAGAGTTTAATGTACTTGAAAAGAATAACAGTGCCAATATCCAGCTTGAGTACTGAATAGGTGAATAGGTCACGGAATATAACTAAAGAACTGCTTAGATCTGTATTACAATTCAGTGGTACAAGTTGTTTGCTGCCACTAATCCTAATGTATCCAGGATTACCCCCAGCAGAGTCTGGATGTAAAATGTGTCTTACTCTACTGTTACCTCCTTTGAATGAGAACTTTTTATCACGAGCTAGGCAGGGAACTAAAATAAGATAGTTGTTCCTGTGCTGGGCAGATGATATTCTTTGAATCACTCACTGGGGGTCTTTTCCTACCTGCCAAATTGCACTAATAAAATCTGAGGCAAGTGCCCTGATTTTCAGCAGTTTTTTCACTACACTGCAGAAATACCATGCAGAACTCAGAACAACTGTGTGAGCTGACAAATTACAAATGGTGCAGTGCAAACCTACCTAATACACATGAGAAGACTAGGATTTAGAAGTTGTTGAGTGAAAAAAACAAATGGTAGTGGTGTTGATGAATAACAACAGGGGGCAGCATAAATGGATTTGCAGTCAGTTTTGAATTCTTCATGCTTGGTGTGACAAAATGCAGGAAGTCCAAAAGGCCAGGAATGTAACTGGCTGGCAAAGATTTAAGGGATTGGAAGTGTAGCTCGGTGTCAAGAATGTGCAGTGAGATAATTAGTGACAAAAATCTCTATGCAAGATTAAATTTTATCCTGCTGAACTGAAGCTTTTGTTGGAGACTAAGGCAAGACCTCGGTGAGGGTCAAATGATTCATTTCCCTACCATGATCTTCCTTTTTTGTTACTGTTTCTTACCCCATTTGGACATCCTTTGAAGCAAGACTACTGTTTTAGATGGAGCTGGTTTTGCAGTTTGTCTCCAAAAGCCGAAGGTTGAGAGTGTTTCTCACCATGCATCACATAGTGGAGAGTTCAAGGACACACAATCCCACAGCATGGGATCCCTGCCCAGGATGTGGCAGGGTTATTTCAAAATCATTACGGGAATTCGTTGATGCAGTGTTTTTGTCTCAGTATAAACAGCAAATGCTTGGTGTAGGCATGGCCTTATTGAATGCAAATTATCAGTATTATTTTTGTGTTGTGGATTAGCAATCTTTTCCATGAAGTTACTTATTATCAAGGTTTTCAAGTACTTTTCTCAGATTTGTTTTCACTTGTTCATATGAATAGGTCAGTGTTTCCATTTCCAACTGAAAAAAGTGATTGAAGTGTAATTTCTTTGAGAAATACTCAAGGTCAACAAAAAGAAGAATGTCAATGCTACGTTAAAGTCTGATTAATAAGAATTACCTTTAACTATTGCAATATTTTTGTAGTGGGAACATAATCCAGTGCTCAGCATGAGTTTGGTCTTCAGTAGGGCCAATTTGTTCTGACCTTTAAGCAGACAAAAAGTAAAATTCCTGTTTGCATTTAAGATTTGGGGTGGTTTAATTTTCCCCCCAGTGTAAAAACTGACAACTTTGGTGCCGCTGTACATTGCTGATAGCAGCAGTGACTCATCTCAGTTTCATGCTTCTGCCACTCTGGAATTTTTGTGTGCATGTGCAGAAGCCCCAGCATGGATTTCTGCTCCGTGGCTGGAAGGGCTGAGTGAGGAAGCACAGCCAGCCATACTCTTAACACTCTGGCACTCTGACTTTACATTAGGATTTAATTGTGTGTTTAGCAGTCAGCAGAGATTTGTCTTTGAGACAGAAGTTTATGTTTAACTTCTGTTATAAACAGGTTGATTTCCCCCCCCAGCTTTTTTATGAACTGTAGGAGTCTGAGTTTGCCTGTTTGCCAGACTGATGATGGGAAGTGCTTTGCTGTGAAACCAAGAGCCAGGTTTCTTTAATGAGGAGAAGTTTATTCTGCTGTCCTTTTCTGTGATTTTCATGTGCAGCACATGAACTTGCCTGTTTTGGGGATGTCCTGCAACCCCCTCAGTGGTTCTAAGGTCTTCCTGATATCTTTTATTCTTGCAGATACATGTGATGTACTGCCCATCTTTGTCACTTGTGCCCTGCATCTCTTCACAATATCCATCCCTGTCTTCCTCTGCTGTCTTAATATGCATTATTTGTACTTTTTTCCCTCCTTGATATTTGCATTTTTGACCTATGTAGGTGCATGGACTGGGAAGCAGGAAGGCAAGGGGGCTCTGTTATGAAGGGAGGCACCTGCAGCTTTCACCCAGTAGATGTTGATCCATAATTACTGAGGTGTTGAACAAGAACATGATATCCCCTGGTTTCCCTTCTCACCTTTTCACGTTGTTACTGAAATAGTAAAGTTCTGCCCCTCAGTACCTGTGATGTGCCTCGAATTTTGGAAGATCATGTGTGAATGAGTCCAAATTTGTATCCACAAGGAGAAGAAATGCAGTGAGAAGTGAAGGGGTTGGTCTCACAAGTGTAGTCTAGACAGTAATTTGTGTCTACCTAGAATCAGCTCCTCTCAAACTTATTTTGTGACACAGCAGGATTTTGTGATGTCGTATCTTTGTACGGTAGTGAGGCTTGTAGTTTTTTGAGAGCCAGACAAATGATCTGTTTCCAGAGAACACTGCATCCTGTGACTGGGCAGTTCCTCTCTGCAGGATGTATGAAAATGTGATTTGGGGGTGGGTTGCATTGGGTTTCTTTGGGCATTGAGTCATATGATGCTGTTCTGGTGTAAGATGGAATGGCTGTATTGCCCTTGTTTCACTTTAATTACGAGGATGTTGATTCAGTGGACTTCCTTATTTTTTATAATGTCAATCATGGCAGGATATTGTTTTTTTGTTTAATTTGAAAAGTCATCTCTTGTCACTAATAGGACAGACTGTTATTAAATTAAGTAGATCCAACAGTGTAAGTTTTGTTCCTCTCTGGTCCTTATTTAAGATATGCTTAGTGAAGGAGATAATTTGCAAGGTTGGAAGTGTGTGAGGTAACGTGTAGGAGCCATTGTGGGTATTCAGCTGTATTCAAAACCACCAGAAAATTACTGTACAGCTTCTGCTAAACAGAATTTGCACCCTTAAGGAAATATTCCCACTGCCCAGAAACAGATGTTTATTTTACTGTGGGGAAAAAACTTTGGAGTAGTATAAAGGTGCAGCTACATGAACAAGTTTTTCCTGAGATGAGCTAAAGGGTATTTAGTAAGCTGTTAGGTTTTCCATGATATCCATCACTGGCATGTCTGAATGTGTGATAAGGAGAGAAGTTGCCCAGTGTAACTGCAGAAGTGCCCTGTGGAGTAGCTGGTGGACAGTAAAGCAGCAGCATCCCTGCCCTCCCAGCATGAGGGCTGGGTAACCATACCCTGAGGCTTCGTCTGCTGCTGACTGAGTGAGTTTGGGCACCTTGTTTTCTCACGTGGTTTAACAAGTTTGGTGCAGCTGGGATCGAGTCAAAAACATGCCTTCTAAAACGTTCAGCAGTGCTGACGTGGCTGGCCATTCTTACTAACAGGTTTGTCCAGAAATGTGCTCAAACAGAGTGTGAACCTTTATCTTGTTATGGTTTATTAGAACGCTGACATGTATTTGGTTCTTGCTTTGAACTTGTTTCTCACACAAGTTCTTCTGTTTACATGTTCTTGATGAGCAAAATAGCAACCACTCTTCAGTGGAAACAAATAAACATGATTTATCTAAACTATTAAAAGCATGGGCTGTTCTGTGTGGGATAAGTGTTTCAATTCACTTTGTATTGTCTGTGGCAGTGGCTCTGTACCAGCTGTACTGCAGAAGGATGTCACAGCACGTGCACGGAGCTGTTCCAGAACAGCTTTCCCACGATGAACCTTCTCAACGCGTCCTCTTCATCAACAGTCTCCTAAAAGCAGCATAAGCTGTTCAGAGAAGGTACCCACCAACATTTAGGCATGACTGCGTCACCTCCTGCCTGGCACAGACCGTTTGTGTGCCCAGTTGAAATATGAATATATTTGCCATCTCCATTAGCACTCCCTGGGCTGGTGCTGCAGCCAAACAATCCGGTTGCATTGCAGCCAGTGAGCGGCTGTTACCACAAACACAGGGGCAGCTGTTTTGTGTAGGGTGATGGAGACCTGCTTTAGCTCTTGTGGTTCAGGTTGGAAAGACTCCAGTCTGTGTTTCCTGGTCTAAATTCTGAGACTTTGAATTATATTTCAAATTGCTATATTTGGTTACTTTAATTAAAATATTTTAATGTACTAAGAAGAGCATATAAAATGAAATAGTAACAATAAACAATATGGAACCCTTCAACTATTCAGTCACTCCTCAGCTGAATTAGAAAAATTGTTACTAGTCAGCTGCTCATAAGCTTTTGATAGGTGTTTGATACTCATTGGAAATCAGCTTGAGATCAGAACCCAGATGCAGTTGATGAGTGCCGCATGAAATACAGCCCGAAGCCCTTTTTTCAGTCTTGGGAGATGACACTGATTTAACAGTCCCACTGCAAAATCCTTCCTGAGTGTGTTTGCATTGCCTGTTCTAGGACTGCTCCCTGTAGGTTTGTTGTCCCATTCTGCCTTTGACAGAAATTTTTTTTCTGCTTTTATTCCCTTTGGGATGATTGGGAAAATAGCTGCAACTATTCCTGCAAACCCCAATGATTAGTGGTCTTTTTAAAATTCCAAATGTAATATTTTTTTTTAATGTTGGATCTTGAGTTTTAGGTAGGGACATTTTCTATCATGGGATAATTTTGAACAGAGTTTTAAAGAATATTAATTGTATCTTCTGCGTTAAAACTTCATGGTTCTTGATAAGCTTAACCTTTCCATAAATAATGCAGTGCAAAAGAATGCTTACGAAATGGCTGACTTGCCACATTTACTTGTTGGTTTCCGGGCAATAGATGTGGCATGAGATCATGGGAATTTACTGTTGTACTTATGAAAGCCAAGCTGGTTGGAGAAGGGTGACACTGGTATTTGAATTGCTAGCTGAGCACTGAAAGAGAAACTTCTTCTTTTGAAGTACATGCAGTGGCCTCCAACTCAGGGAGTTAAGCTGTTTGTTGCCCAGTGCATTCTTGAGCTCTTTGGTGCTGGAGCAGAGTTTATTAAAAGATATTTTCCTACGTTAAGTCTCCAAGTCTAGTGCCAGGAGGCTTTTAGCCCAGAAACAAGGTGAGAAAAAAGAGGGAAGAGTTGGTGAGGTCAAAGCTGAGGGTAGGGGAGGATCACTGCTGTGGATTTCTTCTTGAGAGCCTTGGGATATCATCTTTGTCACCGATGTCCCTTCCCTGTCTCTCTTAGAAACTCGAGATCTGTATGTTCTTGGGAGGTTTCCCTTCAGGAAAGAAAGGTAGCATGAGGTGAAGGCTGGTGACAATAAATAAATACTTGGCATATCAGGATGCAATTAAGGCATTCCCTAAAAAGACAGGAATGCAGAAATCTAGGAGGGTGTGGAAGGGAAGGAACCGCAAAAAAGTGATTTGGGAAAACTAAGTCAGCTCAGGTCTGTTGAAGCCCATGGGAAATGACTTTTGGACTATAATGAAGATAATGAGGAAGGAATACCAGAAATATTTTTATACTTGAATAAAACGTTAAGTATATGCTTTCTATGGCTCCCATCCACAGGCTGTTGTACAGTTGGACTCTGTACAGTTCTATGTTTTGTTTAAAATAGTGACACTTCATCTTTCATTTTCAGTAAGCCATGGGCATGGATTCCTTTTCACAATATGAATCTTTTACAGAAAAATTTTGGTTTGCGTGTATTACCAATATATTTTTTCCATATCTGTCTGATACCATAATTAGTTAACAGATCATGTCTGGGAGCAGCATGTCTTAAGCCTCTACTTATGTTGTAAGCAAAATTAAAAGCAAACAAATTTAGGAAGGGTAAGAGGAAACACGAACAAGTGCACTCTTATTTCAGGGTTACAGGAATTGGGAGTGCCCTGTGTTTCATTTGATACTTCAATAGAATCATCTTACTCATCTTTGTGAACTTTTTAGGTCTTGTTCTTACTACCCTTCCTGTGTCTCTGTGAGGCATTTCCCAAAGGGTGTTTGTGTATATTAAGGTGGAGCAGGACTTGCCTACCAAATAAAAAAGCCTGATTTTTTTGTAGACTTCTCAGTTCTCTTGCCATGAAACTGAGACATTTTGTCTGGCCATAGTGGCAACTGCATCTTGCTCTTTGGCACAGCTTTCTCTTGGTTCTGGTCCGTGCTTCACAGGCAGAGCTGCAAAAGGACAGTCGTGTTTTATAGCTGGGGTTGTGCCTCTCGGGCAGGCCTTGTGCTTGGCGAGTCCCCAAGCAGTGCAGCAGTGCAGCTACTCCACAGGGCACTTCTGCAGTTACACCGGGCAACTTCTCCCCTTATCACACCTCTTGTTTCCTGCCCCATGTACCCCACACTTGGTCTGTACTGTAAGCCAGTGCTGGATATCCTGTATATCAACATTCACTTTAACTGAGGGGTCAGCTCTCTGGGTGTGGTGAGAGAATCTCGAGTTTGATTAAAAGAATTCAGAAATAGGCAGTTTAATGAGGATTTTTTTTTCAGAATTGATTTCCCTGTCTGTTCCTACCCCCTTCCTAGGTGGTTGTGAATGACGGCAGATGCCAGACCAAAAGCAATTAATTAGAACAGACTTTTTAATGATAAAAGGGCTGTTTGGAGGGTGAAGTTAGGCATTTACTCACTGCGTGGCTCTAGTGAACCAGTTCTGCAACGCATGGCAAGCTAATGATGAAGGCCCTGCCTGGCATGCAGCAGTGGGGCACAGACAGGGAAAATCCCCACAACAATAAATATGGTGATAGAAACTTGTCTTTGCATATAACCCGAAACACATGGTAATCGATTGCAGGTGCTCCTGACCTGTGGGTTGTAAACAGAAATCAGGAAATTGCAACTGCACTGCCCTTCCTGCATTGCTCGAGGGCTGGGGAGGAGCAGCCGGGGAGGGAGAAGCCTGGGAACCACTGTTTGGTGTCTTCTGCTGCCCAAGAAAGCAGCCATGTCGCCCATCCCTTGCTCTGCAGGTGGGTCTGGTGCAGGGCCAGGAGGGCTATGAGGGTTGTATTTGCTTCTGTGCCTTCCTCACTTCAGTGTACACAAGCACACATGTGCCCATACACTGCTGGTTAGTTCTCCCTACCCACCCCCTTGTAAAAAGAAAAGCAAGGTGCTTCCCTTGCCCTGATCAGTGCACATGTTCTTAAAGCTTTCCTGAGCTTTGTCAGCATGGTTTTGGGGATAAATTATGGTACTGAGTGTCAGGTTTGAAAAACCCATATTATTTCAAGAGCTATAAGCATCTAGATTTCAAGCTGGCAATCTTGGTTTGTTGCACAATAGCCAGTAAAACAGCTTATTAGTGGTGCTGCTTCACTTAGAAGTCCAATAAAACACATGAGGTGGCTTTGCTGAGTGGTGTAAGCTAGTGACCAGGGGCTCTGAAGGAATGCCATCTTCCTTAACAAAAAACCTCTTTGGTAGCTATCAGGTCTGGTTTAGCAGCATGGCTGGAAGTGGAGGGGAAAAAACCAGGGAATTTTAAAGCACTTCTGTCTCTTGTAAAACACATCTGAATCCTCATTTGATGCAGTGGAGAGTGAACACCTCTGTCGAAGAAGGAAAACAGTGATGTGGGAATAAGAGCCTCTGGTTAAGGCTGTAAATACTAACTGCATCTCTCAGTGCTGGGGGAAGCCAAGGTGGTTGCTGGGTGTCTTGCTGGGTGGTGGGTGCTCCAGAGGAGGAGTGTGGATGGCTGCTTTGGTGAAGGAATGCCTTACGAAGTAGCAGGAGGCTGTATCAGTAAGAGCTGAACACTGTTGGCAGCTGTCGTGCACTTGTTGATGGTGGAAACATCTGCAGAATAGTGACCTGAATTTGTAATTTGTGTGCTGCTCCCATAGGAATTCAGGCACTTGGTCTCCTTTCTCTGAACAAGTTCTCATGTTCTGAGTAGGGAAAGGAGTTTTGCATGATGGTAAGGTATTGGGAAACCATGTTATCTCACATGAGTTGCCTTGTTAGTTCTGATTGACTACGCTATGCACGTACCCATTTTCTAGCTGCTGTTGGGCAGAGAGGCCCAATGCAGTCCCAGTCTGCAATTAATTTGGTTTAAGTCTCCTAGGTTAAACTATTTTCTTCCTCAGACTCATGTGCGGACCGGCAAATGAGGAGAGTAATTCACTCCAGAGAAATGGGGACATTCTCCCCCATTTAGTTTCTGGGGGTCAGCCAGGGAGGGCAGTAATTCTGCATTGCTGTGACAGTAAAAATGATAAGTTGGTTGCTTAGAAATTGTAGAAAAAGTGAAGCAAACTCTGTTTGTCTCTCTCAGATTGTATCTTGTCATACTCCGTGATTTCTACTTGCCTATGCAAAATGGACCTTTACAGAAATGTACAATAGTTACCCTAAAATTAGAGCAAAGTGTGGTCTTCCTGTTGAAATGGGAGGCTCTGGTTTGCTCTTTTTTTATGCGTGCATTTGGAAATAAAGTCTTTTGAAACTAAAACTTTCCTTGTTCGTCTTCCAGACACAGTTGAGTCCATGCTTTCAGACTACGACATCCTTTCTCTATCCAGCATCCAGCAACACTCCCTGAAGAAGCGGGACCTCCAGCCTGAGACACACGTAGAGAGGCTCTTGAGTTTTTCAGCCCTGCAAAGGTAATTAAATCATCAACAATGGAACAGATTAATATTTTCCTTCAGTTTGTGATCAATAATGTGCAGTTTCAAACCCAGAAATTGTCTTGTTTTCTGTCATGACTGGCCAGTTCTTCTAGGTTAGTGATCTGTGTGGTTATAAGACTTCAGAGAGGCTCAGAGGAAGGGGGAAAATAAGTTATATTTTATTGCTCTGATGGCTGAATGGCAATAATTTAGGATTTCTTATTCTTAGGTTTAGTTTCATGCAGATTACTTCCACTGATTGGGTTGGATCCCATTAACACCTCATCTGGCAATGTTGTCAATACTTCTTGACTGTCCTCTGGTTCTTGTAAATCTTAGTCTTCAGTTTGGGTAGTGTATGTGGTGTGTTGCCCAAGAGATGCACTGTATTTATTTTCATGGAGATTTAATCCTTCTCCTTCTGAGTGTAAATGTCCTATTAAATAAAATACTTGTTTTAATCTTTTGTTTGTTTGGTTTGGTTTTGTTTTTTTGGTTTTTGTTATAAGATGGGAAATAAAAGCTCAGGCGAAAGGGGAAGGAGAAGTAGAAGGGAGCAGGCATGAAGGTTGCAGGGATTTTGTTCTGAGAGTCAGAAAAGTGCCTTGCAGGTATTTGAGTGCTGAAATTGTGAATATGAAATGGAGAGCAGGGTGAGAATAACACTTTGTATTAACAAATGTGGATAGATTTTTGTTCATCTGACTTCTTTTGTCTTCTGTGTTCTCATGTGCCTTCCCCTCTGTCATCTTCAACTGTCATGCAAGTTATGCATAATTTTTGAATCTCTGAATGTTTGGAAGGGTGGTTTTTAAGTTTGGAGGGTCAATTATGAAAGGTTAATGGGATCAGATGTCTGACTGTCCCTGTTTTTGCACTGCCTCATGCACTCTGGCTTTAGGGTGAGGTTGCAATACTGCCAGTGATGATTACAGAATAATTGCAGAGGAGCATGCCAAAAATCTTTGACCCAAAGTCCACATAAACCAAGAGCCCACGAGGCTTCTTCTTGAGAAGGTTATCAGCTTACTTCTTGGGTTAGTGTTTAGTTTTTGTGACAATATATTGTAAAAAACGTACAGAGTTCAGATTTCTGTTTATGGTCTTTTGCCTGTATTGTGTCAGAAAATAAGAACTTTAAGATAGTTTAATTTAAAAGAGATGAAGAAATTTCTTGGTCTGTTTTTTGGTTTTTTTTTTTTAATAGTTACCAGTAACTGGTTTTGCTTGACTGCAGATGGAGAAGGCACATCATGAGCAAACTCTGACTGTTTTGGATTTTGGAGTTAGGTTTTTTTTACTTTTTTTAAATTAAACATCTGTGACTCTTGAAATACTTACAGTTATCAATTACACAGTATATGTTTTTGTAGCCTGCTTATCAGAATTAATGCTTTTTAACTTCTTTTGGATCCTCAGTAAAATGGAGATTGAATGTATCTGTTATGTGTATACTTTGCTTAAAAATAAATTTAAGTAAATTCTTTTACAGGCACTTTAAATTGTACTTAACTGCAACTGCTGAACACTTTTCAGAAAAATTTCAAGCATTAATTGTGGATGGTGAAGGCAAGGAAAAGGAGTATCATGTTCAATGGCAAGACTTTTTCACCGGACACGTCGTTGGTTAGTATGAAGTAGACTATGGGTCAATGCTGAGAAACCACAGCTTTGCTCGAGTCTCTTAGGCAGAGTAAATGGTGTATTTCCCTCATTTTCATCAGATACGGCTAGAATGAAGAAGTAAATGTAATTCTTATCCCCTTGGGTTTTCTGGTTTTGTTTTTGTGGTGTGTTTGGGGATTTTTTTAGGTTTGGTGGGTGGTAAGGTTTATTGCATCAAGCTCCTAAGATAGGATTCTTGTGTTTAGTTTGGCAGAACACAAAGATATAATTTACTTAAGCAGCAGCTTGCAAATTATTATTTTTTTTAAATGCTGATGGTAGCTTTAATTCCAGCTGGAATGTAGGATTTGAATGTTCCTTGCCCCGGAACACAAAGCCGAGGTAGAGGTGATGCACTGATGCCCAGACTGTTCAATTAAAAGACTTAAAGATAGTTCTTTGCAGATTACTTTTCTGTAAAGAAATGTAATGCTCCACTTTCAGGCAGTACTAATGCTTCTGCTAAGTTGTTTTGATTTCTGTGTTGCCTTTGTGATGTGGTGAGACTTTTCCACTGGAATGCAGGCTGACGCCGTGAAATTACTGTCTGATAGTAGTTAGATGCATGCTGCTTTTGTTGGCAGAAATATTATATGTCCCATTACTAATCCCCAGATCTATCTCAACACTTTCTGCAAAATTATCTGTTAAACCTGGGTCTCGTTGACTAGGACTGTTGGGAAGTTAAGACTTGGGGGAAGTGCTGATTATTTTCTTTTTTTCTTTAAATTGAACTGTAATGAGGAACGTAATTTGTCATGAAGTTTAGGACCAATTAAAAGCCCCCAACAAACGGTGAGTGTGCAGGAGCACATGCAAACAGCTGAATTAATTTAATTCTTCCATGCTTATGTTAAAGGAGAGCATAATTCCAAGGTTGTGGCACATATTGGGGATGAAGATTTCACAGTGCGAATCAATACTGATGGAGAAGAATACAATATCGAGGTATGCTTTGCTGTGAAAAACTGTATCCAGACAATCACGTTGTTTTCCTCTGAGTGTTCCTCTTCCTAGTTAGTTGTGTTGACACTTCTGTAGCTCAAACTAGATTTGGTGGTAGTGTTTGTTTTGGGGTGAGGAGGGAGAGAAATAAGAAACCAATTCGGCTTGTAAGTGTTGAGTTTTACTAGTGAGTGACATTCTCTGACAGTTGCATTTTTTAGATACATCAGGGAGAAGGTGTATTTTAAACAGGAAAGGGTTTCAGAAGCAGAAATGGATAATGTTAGTAATTAGTGGTGATCATGGCCTCTAACAAACTGTGGCAGTCTAAACAGAGTCGATGTCTATGATGCTTTTTAAAACTGGCTTTTTTACATCTTGGAAGTTCTCCCATTCTTAGAGCTTTATTGAAAATCTGATATTTAATCTGAAAATCTGGTTATTTTCCCTACTGCCTTGTTTTTCAGCATTTTAATTGCTTGTGTTATTTTGAACTCTTGGTTAAAAAAAACATATTCAACAAATATATAATTAGAGATTGTCATAATGAGTTGTTCAGTGCAGTATATTCCCAGACACAAGCAGTATTAGAATGGCTGAATAACAGTAATTATGGCTGAGTGTTATATGGATATTGTAATTGTCTTCAAACCCAAGGATATGCAGAATTATGGGTAAACCTGAGAAATCATGTTAAAGTATAAAACTGTGATCAAAATGCTCAAATCGCTGTACTTGTGTTTTACATTAAGAACATAGAGTAGCTGTTTGATTGTGATGTAAAGCATTTTTGTGTTTGTGGTGCAGAGCAGTGTGGATGTGCCTTGGCTCTCCGTGCAGCCAAGCCCCCGCTCCTGGCTGGCTGTGTCTGTGCAGCTGAGGGCAGGCAATGGTGTGCAGCCTCTGGCTTGCCCACACTGCCCTGCTGGTGGTGTCCCCAGGTCAGCTTTGGCCACTAACCAGCCCCAGATGAGATGATTCCTGTGTGCAGTCACAGAGGGAGCATGCCTGAATCTGTTCCCCAAAGGCAGCATGAACAAAGCTGCTCTGCCATTTCCTGCCTTTGTTTTCAAGGTAGTTGTGTATGTTTGGGAAGGCTGTGGGCCTTTGTGTAAACCACTGTTGCCCTCACACCTTGCCCTAGTGTGCAAAACCCTCAGTTTCGTACTGCAGACGTGGCTGCTGGCGTGGCACAGCCTTCACGTTTCGGGCCCTTTTTGCTATGGAGAGAAAGCACAGTGTGCTAAATAGTGGCTGGCTGAAGTTGCAAGAGCACTGCCTAAGAGCCAGAGGAGACCCAGAGCCAGGTGCTCTGTGTTGTGGATGCAGGCAGTCTGTGCTGCTTGGCTTTGGCCAAAGAGCTGACCCTGTCCGTGCTGGATTTGGTGGTGTTGCTGTAGCTTTAGCATTCATATGATAATAGGACTTGTCAGTAAAGTAAAAGGATGGTTTGTATGCATTTGCTATGGGAATTGGTGTCTTTCCTTGAGATTTCATGCTGTTCTTTGTTTTTGGAGAAATTTTCATGCTTATGAGTGAGTTGGGTAGCTATTGAACATCGAAGAGCCCACATTCTGCTGTGTGCTTAAAGGCTCTCTATTACCTGCCACCTCCTGTGCTTCTGGTTTGTTAGCACAGCTAAAGATCTCCTGGCTCCATGCTGTTACAGAGGGGAGGAGATGAACCTGAGAAGCCTCCTCAGCTTGCTCAGATTCTAAGGGGAAGAAAAATTGTCTCTCCTATGGCTTATCAGGTAGCTGCCACTACTCTGTTGAGATGCTCTCAGACTTTTGGATTACCATGTACCATGAGAGAGCTGACTTCTCTTGGCTTTCTTGGGGATGTCATTTTATCAGTAGGTTTGTTGCTGTGAGTGAAGTGCATTTGTGTATTTGTGTCTACACAGAGAGCTGTGGAGATATGATGGTACACACATAAAGATTTTTACTTATCTAGACTTTGCATTCACTGTGTTCCTAACTTTTCCTTGTGCTGTCAGCCACTGTGGAGATTTGTAGATGATGTAGAAGATGAAAGACTGTTGGTCTACAGATCTGAAGATATCAAAGATTTCTCAAGATTGCAGTCCCCCAAAGTGTGCGGTTATTTAAAGCTGAGTGAAGATGAACTATTGCCAAAAGGACTGGAAGACAGGGAGCAAAATGAAGGTGAGTGTCCATACCTTGGCAGAGCAGCATCTTTGAAACAAATTAGCTCTTTGAATTTACTCTGGGCACGGAGAGGGGAAGCAGCACTCCTCATGCCTGTTACGACAACTTTGTACTTCTGTGCACTGTGCAGTAGGACCTGTTTGGCCTCTGTGGTCACTCAAGGAATCCACCTTGAGCTATGATGGTGTTTTCAGAGTTTTTGATCCCTCTGTCCTCTGTCCTTTGCTGTGCCAGCAAAAGTTGGGGTAATGGCTAGGAACAGAAGGAGGAGAGGTGTTAAGGCTGTGGTGATGACCATAAAAACCCCATAGGTAAATCTGATGAATAACTCAGTTTCACTGCTATGCATTCCTTTCCTTACAGTAAGTTTGAAGACTGTTAGGAAGACAAAATTTAAGAACAGCTATTAAAAAAAACCCCAGACTAAAACTAAACATTCCCATTCTCCTCCCAGGACCCCATCCATGTTCACATTCAGGCCTTAAATAAGGACAATAGACTCAGCAGTGGTAGTAGTATTGACAGTTCATTTGAAATATTTGCTTTAGAAAGCACCCATCGGATGAAAAGAGCCATTCCAGAGAACTCCAAAAACACATGCAAGATGTTGGTGGTGGCAGACCATCGTTTCTTCAAGTACATGGGCCGTGGGGAGGAGAGCACCACTATAAACTATTTGGTAAGTAAATGTATCCTCTTAAAATCTGCTGGAATAGATGCAGGAAAACACAGGGATCCAGTAGTTAAAACAACATATAGCTTATGCTAATTTTGTACACACAGCTTCTACCTGGGAAAGTGCTAAATCATGCTTTAAAAATATTTTACAATTAAGCTAATGTAGTTCAATAGTCTTCAAATTTCACTTAAAATCAAATACCTTCCTTTCATATACTTCTGTTGACTATGCCATTTTCTTCCCAGGAACTTCTCTTTTCTCAGTCAGAGCACTAGAGTCTCCTGGATTTTGAAATCCACTGCAAATGAGCATCTTTGGAGTTCTAGCATGTTTAATGATGTTAAAGCAAATCATATAGATCTTCTTTTCCAAATTCTTTCAGGATTCTCTGTCCAGAACAATAAAATTAGAAGCAGGCCCAGTAAGCAACTTGTTTGGTTGTACATTGCTGTTGTGGATTAACCCCAGCAGGCAGCTCAGCCTCAGACAGCCACTCACTCTCTCCTCACAGATGGGATTGGGAGAGAATCAGAAGGGTAAAGGTGAGATAACTTGTAGGTTGAGATAGAAACGGTTTAATAGCAAAAGCTGTTCACAGCAGCAAAGCAAAGCAAGGCAATTAATTCACAGCTTCCCATCAGCAGGCAGGTGTTCAGCCATCCTCAGGAAAGCAGGGCTCCATCCTGTGTACCAATTGCCCAGTGGCCCATCCAAAACACTGGGGTTGTTTCTGACAGATTTCTGTGAACTAGACAAGGCCTACCCACAGCCTTTCAGCAGAATTGGAGAGTATGGGTGTTTGGGGACTGGAGACAAAACCAAATGAAAACAGGTTTGGAGGCCTGTTGTTTGTTAAAAATCTCTTTCTGAGCTTGACTCTTTGAAATGCTAATCAGGCTGTTCCACTTTGCTGGCTTTTTGACCTTCCTGTCCCCAGAAATGCTTTTACATTCTTCAGGTAAGGGGCCTCATTTGGTGTGTTTGCAGAGGTGCTCTTATCTCAGCATCTGACATGTGCTGAGGCTGACCCCTGTTGTGTTTCCTGGGTAGATGGGTACTGTTAACGACACAGTGATTGGAGAACTAAAGCATAAACTATTATTGAGTGGCTCTGAATGTCACTTCACATTCTCAGCAAATTTGGTGGTTTATATTTAGTAGAAGGTGTTTTTTTAAGAGAACAGCTTGAAAAGGGAGGTATTGATTGTGAGTACTGACAGGAGACTTTCTGGAACCTTGTGCTTGAGCCGTAATGAGGAAAATAATAGGTTTTTGGCTGGGTGAGGGAAGCAAGCCTGGGGGGTCAGTTAAACTAGTTAAACACCATGCTAAAACAAAGCAGTAAAAGCAGCTCCCTCCTCTGCCTTTCACCTCAAAGAAATCTGGAAAATTAGTGTTTGAACAAAGTGTTTTCCAAAATGTCTTGTTCTTAATATTACTGCTCTTCCACCACACAAACAAAAGTGATAAATGGAAAAGTTTGTGCTGCTTTTTTATGATGGAAAATTTTCAAGTATATTGGATAATACTGATCCAAAACCAACAGTACTTGGATCCAGGGAGTTTGTCTTGTTGCCTTATACGAGGTTCAGTTTTAATTCAAGTGACTGTTTCTAGGTAAGTGTGTTGCAGTTTCTCTGAGTGTCTTTTGCTTCATGAAAGCTCGACTGGGTAACTTGTTTTTCTCTTCTGCACAGATTGAATTGATAGACAGAGTAGATGACATCTACCGAAACACTTCCTGGGACGATGGAACCTTCAATGGGTACGGCATACAGATAGAGCAGGTATTCACTGGACTGTGCAGAGGGCTTCCAAGTTAAAGGAACATGGTTTCAGTAGCAGGGTTTCTGATTATTTTGCCTGGGTTAGAGCTAAAATAATAAAATCCTACATTATTAACTCCAGCCAGGAGAACTCAGAAATAGCATCTTGCCAGCATTAATGTTCTGACATATGATGCCCATTTTCAGTTGCTTGCAGTGTTTGAGGTGTGAATTTTCAGGGAGAATCTTTCCATATTTATTCTTAATTCAAAATTGCTTTTTTTTTCCTGAACATGGGCAAGTTTTGTTTCTGTCAGACATACTCTTACGCATTTACTTCATATTTCTGTCGCTAGTGCTTGGCTTACAAAGCCTGGGTGGGCCTCAAATGCAGGTGAAAACACACAAATCTTGCCTGAAGAGCTTCAATGACTCCCTTAGACATCATGCTAGTGTACAGGCTTGTATATGGATACAGGGATGTAGTGACTTCAATTTCTATGATGGTGTCTCAAAGTCAGTGCACAGAAATCTGGAAAACAGCATTAAAAACAGGAGGAATCCATCAGCTCCGTGTCCTTCAAGAGCTGTGATGTGGGACATGGAGATTATGGTACAAACCAGCTGCCCCTTTGCTGGGAAAAGATCTGCAGGAATAAAGAAGGAGCAGTACTTGGACAGGGAGGGGTTAGAGAACATGACCAACTAATTCTGGGTTGCTGGGAAAGCAGCAGTCCTTTAACATACATTTGGTTGGCTGGGACTCTGAAATGATTTGGCGTTATTTATACTGGTTGTGTTTGTTTGAAGTTTTTCTAAAAGTAAAATGCATCTCAAAGCAGAATTTTACAGTGAAAACTGATATCCTGTAGAAGGGTTGCTTACTTACTTACTTAGTTACTTATGATTTAGTTGGTGTATTTAACTAGCAGAGGCTGGAAAGTTAATATTAGAATCATGCTGAGTCTGAATTTTTCTCTTTACAGATCTATTGAGACATTTAAAATTACATTGAAACCTTTTCTGTAGCTATAAAATTGACTGAAATTCCTCTTCATTATTGTTGCCCTTTTTGAAATGTAGATTATCATCCACAATGAGCCAAATGCTGTAAAACCTGGAGAAAAGCATTACAATATGGCAAGAAGTTACCCAGATGATAAGAAAGATGCCTGGGATGTGAAAATGCTGCTAGAGGTAGGTTGTAAGTCTTGAAAAATTGTGCCCCTTACAGAGAATTAACTCATTCATACAGCTGCTTTGTAGTAACGGGTGAAAGTCCTCTGCTTCCTCTGCACAACGTGTAGATGTCACACAAAGTCAAACCAGCTGCTGTGCCCTGTAGCCCGTGGTAAAGGGCTCCCTTGCATAATTACAGAGCAGACATCAATTAGTCTTATTAATGTGGTCTGAGTCAGAAAGGCAGTCCTGATATGTCTGGCCCTGAGACTGGCTGCCTTGTGACCTTCATCAAGTTATTGTACTTGGCTTTGTCCTCCCTGTGAAAAGGGAAAATGAATAGACAAGTTATGTAAATGAATGTGTACAGTGTGCTTGGGCATTAGTTTAATTTCCTGCAGCTCTGTAGGATGGCTAAATAGCTGTTTTGTGACTTAACCAGATCTAGGAGGTACTTGTCTGGCACATTTGATAAATGTTATTATCTCTAGACTTCTAACATGCACTGTAAGCTAACAAGAGATTGGATTTTTTTTTTTTTTAAGCAATTTAGCTTTGATATTGCTGAGAAAGCAGCTCACGTGTGCCTTGCTCACCTCTTCACGTATCAAGATTTTGACATGGGAACGCTTGGACTGGCTTACGTTGGCTCTCCCAGACCTAACAGCCATGGTGGCATTTGTCCTAAAGGCAAGGCTTCTTTTTCTTCTGTCCCAGTTGTGGGTTACAAGCTATTTTTTGTTATTCATGTTTGATTATTTTCTCCAACTTTCATGGAGTATGTTGTGTAATTTGCATAAACTCTAGTAGTTGGTTGTTTACATAGAAGGGGTGGCCATTTTTTTGGCTGGAGCTGGAAAAAGCGGGAAGGATAAAAGTCACTGAACAAAGTCACTAAGCTATCTGGTCTGAAAAAGCTGTATAGAAAAAACTCTGTTCTAAGGGCTGCTTTATGTGGGCACATCCTGCATCCAGCGGTTCTGGAATGGCAGATGCTGTTGTCTTGGAAATTTCTGCTGGTTTTGCCTTTACTGCAATACACGAGCTGTTGGAGCTGTGCTTGAAAGATTGCCGGCTCCAAAAACTGGCAAGAGGTAGGGTCTCTCTAGTGAGCCTGTGAGAACAATAAAGCTATTCATTTCCCCAGACAAGTATCCCTCTCTCCCCAAAAGTACCCTGAAGCACAAGAAGAATGTTTCTCAATTTTAATTTGTTTATTTCTCCCTTTTGTAGCTTATTACAGTCAAATTGCAAAGAAGGATATCTATCTGAACAGTGGCTTGACCAGCACCAAGAACTATGGCAAGACCATCCTCACAAAGGTAGGAGAGTATCCTCCTCATGCCTGTGCTGGTGATGTGTGCCGTGGGATTGTGACAGTTTTCTGTGCTCTCTCAGGAAAGAGCTGCTGGCTTTCCATTTTTGTCAGATCTCTGGGTACAAGGGTATAGATCATAAAACAAAAATCATCTTTTTTGTGGTAGCTGACAAGGGGAGTCAGGACTGAATGGAACTGAAAATTGAATTCACTGTGAAACAGGAATGGGGAAACAGCTGGTGTCTCATAGGAGATGCAGTTTTCTAGATAGAAACTGGTTTTTGATGTCTAAAGATGAGTTTAAATGTATTTTTCTTTAACAAAAAATCCCCAAACAAACAACAAAACTTGAACAAAACAAACCCGCAAACAGAACAAGCAGGCAAAGTAGGAGGTTTAGTTTGAGCCTTTTAATGAAATTCCTCCACCTGATTTTTGTGTGTCCTGAGTAACTAGAGCAGAGAACCGTATAGTAGACAGGACTTACTAGTGCTAATACTAAGCTTAATGTAAGCTGACGCTTTCTGGATTTTTTTCCATTCTTTATGAGATAGTAAATACACAAATGAGCTTTGAAAGCCTGAATATGAGCTTTGTCTCACTTCTAAAGACACCAGAGCAGTGCCTGTGTCTGCATCTATTAAATCTTTGCAGTTGGGCATATTTTGCTTTTGCTGACTTCTGCCAGCTTCTCAGCTGTGCTTTTCTGTAGCATGATTATAATAGGAATTTATAATTGATGTGTGGGCTAAAACTTGGCACAGAAACTGTCAAGAAGATAGGGAAAAGAGACAGTAAAGCTTTGTGTTAGAGGGATGTTGACAGAGAGCTCTAGCTGTTGCCATGCTATTTGCATTTGTTGTTCAATCTCCAGACTGGAGTTCTGCCTTGGATTACAAAGGAAGTCGAGTTTTCTGTCTTCCCAGTGGCAGGCTTAAGGCTTGAGACGATGGTTCACATGGGTTTCACAGGGAAAGTGCTGCATGGTGTCCACTTTGGTTTAAAAAAAACCCAAACAAACCTTCTTAAACCTCTTCTCCAAATGAAACACACTGAAGCACAGGAGGGATGTCTGGGCAGCTCTCCTGCCTCTGGCTCCCACATTAGCTGTGCTTAGACACAGACCAGGGCAGCTCAGGGCAGTGCTTGGTCCTTCCCACGCAGCAGCTGCAGTGAGTTCCTCTGCAGAGCTGCCTGGTCTCCTTGCGGTTACTTTTATTTCTGTGTGAGTTATTTGTGGTTCTCACCCTGTGAGCTGGACACCACCTGGGGAAGGTGCCATGGGAGGTGCTCAGCAAGCAGAGCTGGTTTGGGATCCTCAGCACAGGCAGCCCTGTCTTGCATAAATGGTGTTGGAAATCCATCCCTGTTGGGCCACAATTGTAGGTGTCTTTCCTGGAAATCATGCAATAGCAGAGTTTATTCAGCACTCCTAATGTCACCGTGCATTTAGAAGAAATAATTCTAATGGCAAGATATGTTAAATGAGATTGACTAATCATAGTAGCTGGTGTTTGTTTGGATTGTGTTTTGTTTTAGCTTTTTATGCCTTCCAGCTACATAAAAACAAATTTTCATATTTTAAGCATCTGCATTGCCTTGAAAACAAGTTCAAATTGGTATTCTAGGACAGTATTTTGCCTTTAAAAGTGATTTAATGTTCAAATCCAGTCCTTGAACTTGACTTTGAAAAGGACCACAATTTTATTTACCTTCATTTCTCTACTTCTAAAACCAGAAAAATGTTCATAGGAAATTCCTGACCATCTTGGTGTATCTTAATGTTGCTGGTGGCCTGGAAGCTGGGATCTTCTGCCCTTTACTGCTCAGACTAATCTTTTTCAACATTGTTTTTTTCATGTTCAAAAAAGGAGGCTGACCTGGTTACAACACATGAACTTGGACATAACTTTGGAGCAGAGCATGATCCTGACAGTCTGCCAGAGTGTGCCCCCACTGAAGACCAGGGTGGGAAATACGTCATGTATCCTATTGCTGTCAGTGGGGATCATGAAAACAACAAGGTATGGTTGTTTAGTTTTACATCAACACAAATGTTTTTGCTATGGTCAGTGACCCTTTCATGGGAAATCTATTTAGTTAATGATTCCTGTAGTTTGAAACCACCAGAATGTAATGGATTAGCCATTAGCAAAGAAAACATTTGCATGCACTTGGGTTCTCTGCAAGATAAGCTCATCTTTGGAATCTGGGTTTCCCTGGAGTTCATAGCATGTCAGGGTGCATTTTAATTAGTTGCTTGTAATTAGCTGTGTCCATATGCTGCTACTAGAGTCCAGTCCAGGACCTTCAGTACCACACAGCATTGGGGTGGTCCATAGCTGCCGTTGGAGAGGGGCTGCCAAACACTGTGGTGGAAGCTTGCCCTGGCAGTGTGGGGTTGGCATTGTGCCTGTTCTACAGATGAGAAACCCAGATTACCAGGGGTGATCTGCAGTCAGGTCTGACCTGTGGCTGTGCCCAGCCCCACAGTCTGTGCCTGTTGCTGCACATCCCATCCTGGGGCCACTGAAGCCTTGAAGCTGTGGGAGAGCTGGAGCTGTCTCTGAGCCAGACTGTGTGGGGGAGGCCCTGCAGTGTTAGCAGTGTCCATTACTGACCCAGCTGTTACTTTCCCCTCTTAAATTTTTTCCAAGATATCAAACTGACAGTATAGAGGGAATAGCTGCTTTCTGGGATGCCAGAACTCAGAGGCATGGGGACGCTGGGGCTGTCTTAGATGCCAGCTGTTGACAGAAAGGTACACTCAGTGCTGCTCTTTTCCCCTGTGACTCTCTAGATGTTCTCAAGCTGCAGCAAAAAATCCATCCATAGGACCATAGAGATCAAGGCCCAGGAGTGCTTCAAAGAGCGCAACAACAAAGTGTGTGGGAACTCCAGGGTGGATGAAGGGGAGGAATGTGATCCTGGCCTCTTGTACCAACTGGCTGATCCCTGCTGCTCTGCAGACTGTAAACTGAAAGATGGTGCCAAGTGCAGGTGAGAGCTGCAGCTTCTCTTTACACAGGAGAGAACAATGGTTGGGCTGAAAGCTCCTAAAGCCACCTGCAGTGTTGCAGGCCTCTTTCCTGGCTTTAAGGCTGAATGTGTGAGCTCACAACAGTGAAAGATTTCATGAAAGGCTTCTGCATGCATACAATAATTTTTATTGCATTCTCTTTCCCTGAGAAGTGTCAAGAGCCACAGGCTTGAAAATTATTATTGTGTTATCATTGTTATTACTACCATTATTATTAAGCAAACTTAGGCAATCAAAAAGCATTAAAAATTTCCTGTGCACACTTTCTGTGCAAATACAATTTTTGTTTGTATTGGAAGGTCGCTTTTTACAGTGGTGCATACTGGTATTTCCAGACTACTGCAAAATGTGTTTGAGCAGACAACACAGCAACTGCACTAAATGACTCCTCTTTCTGTTGTTGCTTTTTGGGATGTTCATGGCCTTGTTGCAATGCAGTGTCCAGTCTTTTTTTCGTAGTTCAGCTCTACACCACATAACATTAGAGAGCTTGTGCAACTCCTGTTGTTGAGCAAGAAAACCCATCAATTTTAATGAGTGTTTTGTACTAAGGACCTTCTTGCACTAGGTGAGAACAGTGAAAGTAAAGACAATGCAGAATATCAAGTAGGAAACCTTCAGGACAAACAGAAGGGGGAGAAATGTTTGGGGAAGGAAAGGGTGAAAGATGTTGTCCTAAATTGCACAGCAAGGTACAAGAGGATAATCCAAGTGCCTTGAATAAATACAAGGGTCCCTGTGTTGTCTCTCAATATATTGTGCTTTCTATGTGATTTTACCTTTAGTACATGAAGAGTAGTGGGTATGTAGAAAGGTGGTTGTGAGAGAGGCAAGGGTTGAATCAATGAGTCAGTCTCCAAGAAGTAGCTTTTTTTTCCTCTAAACATCTTTTTTCTCTGGCTTTGTCACACTTGTACTTATTTTTTTAAATTGTTAATACTGATTTCTTTCATTTTGATCTTTCCCCAGTGACCGAAACAGTCCTTGCTGTAAAGGCTGCCAGTTTGAAAGTGCACAAAAGAAATGCCAAGAAGCCATAAATGCTACTTGTAAAGGAGAGTCTTTTTGCACTGGTAGGATGTGGTTCTGTCCCCTGTATGTCAGCTAGCCAAGTGCTCCAGGCTCAATGTCCTGTTCAACCCACTTTCAGTCTAGTGCCCTTTAGTCATCCGGTACATGTAATTTTAGAGACCAGTTAAGCATCACAATATGCTCCTATAATGAGTTTCATTGTAGTTCAGGAGTCACTCTGTGATTTATTGCCCAGAACATAAAAAATACTGATTTTTTTTTTTTTAATTTTTAAATTTTTCTGTTTCTTTAGTGTGTCACTGGGAAGGGGCAAGAATTAATTTTGCTATAGAAAGGGTGGAATTACTACAACTCTGCTTCATTTCCCCACTTGTTTGCTTCCTCCTCATAATCTTTCTTGGAGGCAGGGAGTCAAGCCAGAGTGTGCTTTGCTTTTTTGGAGGGGGGCTCCAGGGTCTGCACCTACTGCTTGGTTGCCAGTGCCACAATGCCTGAGCTGTTGAAAGCCTCCAGAGCTTTTGCTGCCTCTCAGAGCAGCCGGCAGGGAGCCTGCAGATGAAAGCCAAGAACAAGCTATTGGGGTTTTCCTGGGATAAGTCTGTATTTCCATTATTTTCCTTTTTTCTTCTGCACACTTAGGTGCTCTGCCCTTTGCTCTAACACAGTCCTCCCACTCTGCTGGCTTCCATCTGTAGGGAACAGCAGCGAGTGCCCCCCTCCAGGGAATGCTCCGGATGACACGGTGTGCGTGGACATGGGCAAGTGCAAGGATGGCGAGTGCGTCCCTTTCTGCGAGAGGGAGAAGAACCTGCGCTCGTGTGCATGCAATGGTGGGTGACACAGACTGAACTGCAACAGGACTGGGACTGAAATTGCTATGTCATCTCTGCTCCTTCCAGAGTGCTGGCTTCACTGTGGGCTGGCCTGTTGGAGGCTGAGTTTGTGGTTTCTGGAAAAGTTTAAACTCTTGGGTTTTGCCAGCTGTTTTCTGTTTAAAAAGGGAATGTGAGTGTCCTCCTGTCTCTGGTGGTCTGGGTTGAAGACAGTAAGATGAGACTTATGGTCTGACAGTCCAGCTAAAGGAGAGGACACTCTTCTACCTTCCAGCTCTACCACAGATGGACAGAAGGGATTGTAAGGAGATCCCAACCAACCTCTGCATCCAGCATCTGGCAGAGGAGTAGTGGCCTCCAATAAAGAAAGATTTCAAACAGAATTAAGTCCCTTGAGAATATAGAATCCCCAAGTTCATTCCCCTGCTAGCCTGCCTGCCATATACTTTTGCCAGTGTGTTTTCCTGCTCCCTTGCTGTCCATATTAACCCTTAAATGTGGGAAAGCAGCCAGGAGTAGGATGAAAACTTCACAGGGGCAATGCAATGAATTGCTGTGAGCTCCACTGTTTGAGATGGAGGGCACAGCCGAGGAGAAGGATGCCTAGCGATCTCAGAGCCCAAAATTTGAATTTGTCTTTTTGGATGTGTTTGGAACCTCTTCACTGGCCTTTTGATTCATGCATTGTTGGAGTATCAGCTTGGAGAACTTGGTCCCACTGTACCCCCTAATATGTTGCACAGGGCACATGATTGAGTTTTAGGCTTGATCATCAGAGCGCCCAAAATTCAGTGGCTCGGTCCTGCCTTCCCTGTGGGGAAGCTGGTCAGGACTATGCTCAGCCAGGGGACATAAGGGGTTGTGGGTTGTGGGTGACTCTGTGCTTCCAAGGAATGAGTTTGCTGCTTCATTACAGAAACAGATAATTCCTGCAAGGTGTGCTGCCGGGACGAGCAGGACAGGTGCACGCCGTACGTGGATGCCAACGACCAGTTCCTGTTCCTGCGCAAGGGGAAGCCTTGCACTGTGGGGTTCTGTGACACAAATGTAAGTGTGCCCAGCTCTGCTCTGCTGGGGTCTGAGTCCTCAGGGAGGAGGACAGTGCTGGGGAAGAGAAGCCAAAGCTTGAGCAGGGTAACGGGTTTTTTGTACCGCTTCACGGGGTAAATATTAAAGGGTGTTGGAGGCTGCGGGTGTTGGAGTTCTGCAGAGACCCATGCAAGGGGAAGCTGTTACCTTCTGCAGCTGCTCATTTTCCCCTCTGCTGCTCCCCACAGCTCAGCCAGCCAGCACCCTGCACAAAGGAGGGGACTGAGCACTGCCGTAAGCTCAGCTGGGTTTGCAGTGCTTGCCTTTGCAGTTGTTCCTGTTAGCCCAATTAATTTTTACTCCAGTAATTTAGGTCAGGGAGCAGTCACATGAAAATCCAGCCAGCAGTATCTGAAAGGGGCAGTGGGCCCGTGGCAGGGAGACTGGTGGGTTGCTGGCATTCAGTGGCCTTTTCCATGGTACAGCTGCATGGACACCTGCAGACCGCAGTGGTTGGAGCTAAACTGGGTGTCAGCAGAAGTGAATTTGGGAAGGCATGCCCCAGTCCTTGTGCTGGCACAACTGGAAGACCAAGGTTCTACTGTATTAAACCCACACAGCCAACTCTGGGAGTGAGTTTGTCTGTAACCTTGGGCTCCTGATAGCTGCATCTTTGTGGATAATGGGACCCGAGGCTTCCAGTGTTTAAATCTCTCCAGAAGCATCAGCTTTATGTCCCCTAACCTTGGTCAAAGTTGGAGTGGATTTTGCACGTTTCAAACATTAAAACTTGATCTGATTCAGACAACAGTCAAATTGAAAATGGTTTGAAAAAAAGAAAGGCAGTAAAAATGGACTGCTGCTATGGGGCATGAGTGTAAATCTGCATTCAGAATGTAAGTGAAGTTACACTGTGTCTGGAGAACTGAGAACTCATTTCATTACCATCAGTGTATCTCCTTCTCCAAGGAAGCAGTACTTAATGCTCATGTAGCATGAGATTATTTTGTTCCTTTTGCAGGGCAAGTGCGAGAAGCAAGTACAGGATGTGATTGAACGATTTTGGGATTTCATAGACCAACTCAGCATCAATACTTTTGGTAAGATACATAACCCCCTTTGGGGGTTTTTGAGTTCATGATACAAACCTCTAAAGCCTCAGAGGGAGTTAGCTGGCTGGATTTATTCACCTGTGTGCAAGGGTAAATGGTAGCTGTGCTTGTGATATATCTGTTTCTGCCTGGAGTTTGACACTACTGATCTCACCTTTTAAAGCTGAAAGCATGGGGGATTGTTTCGCATTCTTGTACTCCATTTTTTTCTAGGCATCTTCCAAGCTTGTGAAAGGGACGACAGCTTCTTGTCTGAATACCAAGAACTAGGTCAATTAGAGAAAAGGAAATAACAGTCTCTTTAGAGGTCAGCTAGATCCAGCAGGGTATGAAGTGGGCCTCTCAGTGGGATTTAAACGTCAACAGACCAGGAGGGAAACACTTCCTTTCCCTGTCATTTAAGAAAACCAGAGGTCACACACCTCAAGCTGTGTCTGTGCTGAGTCACTCCCTGAGGCTGAGTGGGCCTCTTTGGTCTTGATCCCAGCTGTACAACCCAAGCAGGTGTCACCTCACCCCAGGTGTCACCCCCAGTGTCTCGCCCTGTCTTACTGGCACCAGGCAAAACCAGTGGTTAAGCTGTGTCATGAGCCCTAACTCTGTGTGCTCATGGTACTGGCTGTGCCTGCACAGTGCAGTTATCTGAGTTGTGACTTTCAATCTCAGGTTTCAGGGACAAAAAATTTTCTTAGGTAATTGATAAAGCTATTTAGCCTGCTTGGATAGAGGCAGTTTTTGAATCTTTGACATTCAAATACTTTGTTTGTGGAGGCGGGTAGAGACCACATGACTATTATATCAGAATTTGGTAATGGACTCACAGTGTGTCTTGTGTAAGTGAGAGGGGCAGCTTGGCTGGCTCAGCTTGGCTGTTCCAAAACAACCCATATTAAATATTACACCCTTACAGCAATTTTCTTCAGAGAACAGAGAAAAACCTGCTAATGTTAACACACTGGATACAATTTTCTAAAATGTATAATTTTATCTTCACCTACTCCAAAGTAGGCAGTCTGTGCTTCTCTGAGCAATTCTGAGGTTTCACTTGCCTGAGCAGTGGCTGCAGAAGGGGGGGATGGATGTGTGTGTTCATGAAACTGTCTGGTTGGTAATTGACAGATTTGAACTGGTTTCACAGGGAAGTTCCTCGCGGATAATATAGTGGGCTCTGTGCTGGTCTTCTCCTTACTGTTTTGGATTCCTCTCAGCATCCTTGTGCACTGTGTGGTGAGTAAGCTGTCTTTGGGATGACTGCTGTGAGAACATCCTTCACATGTGAAACCAAGGCTGTGGGAGAAAATCATGGGAAGCTTTTAGCAAACCCTGGGGGGAAATTCAGCATATGTAAGGCTTACTGCTCCTTCAGTAGGCAAAACTCTTGCTAAACTCTGCCAGGACCTGGCAGACCCAGTGCTCCCATGACTATTCCCTGGAGCCTTTCCCATTCTTTCCCAGGCAGATTTTCTTTCTCTGCCTTCTGAATTCTACCCAAGTATAATTTTGGTATTTTTAGCTTTAAAAACAAAGTCTTCTAAAGCCCTATGAAGAAAAAAGACTCCCAGATTTTGAGGGGATACCCAGAGTGGGAAGTGATCTTAGTTGATCTTGGATGGATGGGTAAAGAGAGAGAGCACTCAATGGCAACTGGAGTGTGGACATGTGGTGTGCTGCTGACAGCAGTGTGGGCTTAGAGCAAAGGGGTGCTGTGCACACAAACACTCCTGGGATGAATGGGAAGGCATGGGAGGTAGGGGAAGGGAAAAGAACCCTACAAAGTGCTGTATCCCTGCAGGAAAAAGGACACCTTGCCATAGAGAAATTAACTTTCTTACTTTGTGTCTGTGTTTCTCAATAGGACAAGAAATTGGACAAGCAGTACGAGGAGAACACAAAGTCCCTGTTTTGCCCCAGTGTAAGTTGCTGTTTAGATCTGAATTTACAGAATGCTGTCCCATGTGTATTGGAAACCCTGAACCTCAGGTGCCTGCAGAATATTTACCAAAAGAGTAATAACAGAGAACTCCGGAGCCCCATGCTGCAGAGGGGTGAATCCGTGTGAGGGGAAGCCGGTTTCTGAACAAGCCTCTGTTCACTCTCACCAAGCACTGCAGTGTGGCTGGGTCTGATTCTTCCTTCCTGTAAGGGCTGAGCCTTGTTGGCAGAGCCACACTCTGGTGCAGCAGAGAGGGGCAGGAAGCTGTTTTGCTCTGCAGAGCACAACTTCACCTGTGTCTGGCATCCCCTCGGCACAGCGCACTCGGCAGCGCCGGCCACAGGCTGCTTCTGCCCAGCCACGTGGTGTCACTGAAGCACGAGGCTCAAAAATCTCTGCAAAATGCAGTGTCTTTGCTGCAGAATGGCTGTTTGCAGGAGTTGGCTTCTAGCAGCCAGGTGTGCTACAGCCTTCGAGTTGTTCAAGGGACCCATCCGTGGCACTTCTCACCTTGTAAATACTGAGCTGGGAGAGGGGTAGAGCAAAAAGCCAAGATGAATTTTAATTACAGTCCAGCACATGGCACCTTGTGACATAGTTTTGGGTATCCTTTCCTGTGCTTTGGCAATCCAGTTCCTATTAAGAACTGAAATACTCAATTAAGGAAATGCTGTTTTATAAGGGGAGGGGGGAAAAAGCCTTACAGAGCTCTTCCTTGTACAACCATTGGAAGAAGCATACTGAAGTCAGAGACCACTGAGGCAGACCGCCTCTGTCATCTACTGTGACAGAACTGAGGGTGATCTTAGTTTGAGTGCCCCACAGCTGGTCTTGAATGCCATCAGAAAAGTTATCTTATTGCTTCTTACCTGCATTCAACTGAGAAAATCCCAGAGGTGGGAGAGAGAGAGCACAGGTATAGCCAATGGGCTCCTTCCACCAGCAACAGTTTGTCTTGAATCTGCTGAGGCTGGAGCACTTGGGAAATGGTAGCAGCTAAACACCTCATCCTTCCCAATATTAGCATTTGCTGAGGTCGTTGGGGATTTTTTTATGCCTGAAGATCTCTGGATATTTTCCAAACCATGCTCAAATAGCAGCAGACATCAATGGACTTGTACTTAATCTGGGTTGCAGAATTTGGCTGTGATGACACTGGCCCCTGCAGGCTTTGACGCTGTGTTCAGTGCAGCTTCTTGCACATGAAACCAAGAACTCTCCATGTTGGAGGACTGGAATAAGCTGTTCAATCCAATAACCTTGGACTGTTTCCCTGCACCGAGCAATGTGTCATGTGGCCTGACCCAGCATTTCCAGTCCTAGGTTTTGCCAAAGCACTTGGGCCCCAGGAAGGTAGGGCTGAGTCATCAGCTCTGCCCCAGTGAGGCTCTCCCCTGTGGTGCTCTATACAGGGAAGGAAGAAGCAGAGATAGAAGGGCCTTTCTGCCTTTAGGGAGTGGCAGGGAGAACATGGTAGCCTTTAGGCTGTTCTAACAGGAGTGCAGCTGCTGCTCAGAAGGTGCCTCCTCCCTTTGAAAAATGGTGCCAAACCCGAACTCTGGAGTAGCTGCTGGTGGCTTTTGCCAGTGACGTGGCCGCTTGTGTCTTGCAGAACGTGGAGATGCTCAGCAGCCTGGACTCCGCCTCCGTTCGCATCATCAAGCCGTTCCCCGCGGCGCCGGCCCCGAGCCGGCACCAGCCGCTGCAGCCCCTGACGGCCGCGCCCGCGGCGCCCGCGCCCCCCAAGCAGGACCACCAGAGGATGGACACCATCCAGGAGGACCCGAGCACCGACTCGCACATCGACGAGGACGCCTTCGAGAAGGACCCCTTCCCAAACAGCAGCTCGGCCGCCAAATCTTTTGAGGACTTGACAGACCATCCTGTCATTAGGAGTGAGAAAGCTTCATCCTTCAAACTACAGCGCCAGAACCGGGTGGACAGCAAAGAAACAGAGTGCTAGTGTCCTGCTGCCTTCGAAATGTATGACTCGTGTCTGCAAAACAAGGATCTGAAACCATTTCATTTCTATAAATATATGTATATATATTTTTGTGAGGGAGTGGGAGAATAAGGAAGTGACCTACTGCAGATGCTGGTCATGTGTATGACCTTCCTTAAACTACATTTATTAGAGCATTATATCTTTTAAAAAGGAAAATCCAAACTAGAACTGGCTTGTTTTTGAAGCTTTTTGGATTTGTTTTTCTATTTCCTTGACCTTTAACATTTCCTTCAACCTGTGGTGCAAAACCAAATATCCTGATGGATATTGGATTGTGTATATCAGCCTTTTTTTATAATTTAATATTTTGTAGTCTGACAGCACTGATAGACAAAATTAAGGGGCTTTTAAAACCAAAATGAACACTGCATTATGTTCCATAATAGAGTAGATAACTTAGCAATTTAAGGTACATGTAACCAAAAGCCTAAGCAGATGCCTTGGGAACAGAGAGTAATGAAACAAATATAATTACAGACTCTTGCAGCATTCAATGAAATGCTTAATCAGAATAAAGGAGCTTAAGATGTCCAGCTTCTGTATAAATAAAAGGATCACAGAGGCTGTTAAAACTCTATACGGTGCATGAGAAATGCTCCTCTAGCATTAACCTCTGCCTCAGTGCTGAGGCTGTCTTGTCTGTGTGGCTTTTGTTGGGAGCTTCCCCCTCTGCACTAAGGTTTGTGTGTTGCAGGTGTCTGGTTGGAAAAAGAACTGTAAAGGAAGAAATCATTCATGCAGATGACATTTTAAACTGCTGTTTACAGTGGTTTTGGTGCAGAAATGTTTCTCCAAATGTTATTTTAAAATAGGCAACACTATTGTTGAAATGTTCAAATAGCTGAGCTCTATTTTCCGTGGTCTCTGTGGCGTTTGGAAGCTCCTACTGCATGAATGATGGGAAGAAAGCACTCCATTGCAGGGGAGGCATTTGTTTAAAAACAATTGTGAATTTAGTAAAGAAATAAGTCTTTGTTAAAACTTGCAGGGTAAGTAAAAGGAGCAGATTTTATGAATTCAGATTCTCACACAGGTAGTTAAAATGTGATGTTAAAAGTTGGTTAATTGGATGGTGTCTTCTGTACACCTGGAGATCTGTCAGGTGAGCTGGAACTGGCACATGAGCATTGTTTTAGCTTACTAGCAGATGGACTGACACAGTGGAGTCACAGAGCAACTGTCCTGGTAGTACAGCAGCACCTTCATTCTGCATCTGTTTCCTGCCACAATAATCCATGGATACAACTGACAGAACGTGGCCAAGGGCAGAACCATTTAACTGTTACAAGCCTGAACTCAGCCACAGAGAAGCAGGGCTGCAGTGAGCCCATGATCTTAAATGTGAGGGAAAGGAACCAAACCTCTGCTGCAAAGTTGTGTGAGTACTCCCTCTCCTCCACACCCAAGGATCCTTGTTACACTAGTACTTGAATGTGTGCCTTATGGTATTTCTATCTGACTAGCTCTTGTGTTTTATATACTGCGTTTTGAACTTCGGGGTTGTTTGTTTTGTGTTTGGGTTTTCTTTTTTTGATTCAGTGCAAAGTACATGTGTGAGGAGTTAATTTAATTCCCAACAAAATAAAAGCTTTTTATATTAAAAAAAAAATCAGTTAAACAAGAGCTGTTTCTATGCAGACCTTTTCTTAAAGATGTCTGTGCTTTGGTTGTCAAAGCCTGGGTTAAAAGTCTGGCATGCAGCCAGGCAGGAGCCAGGATTTCTGACAATTCCTTTCTGAGCCTGGGTGCTGCAGAGGCCAGACCCAGAGTATCCGTGGTGCAGACCTGCACCCTGAGGGCTGCCTGCTTCCGGCCTGGGCTGGAGCTGGTCTTCCCACGTGTCCTGCAGATTATCATCAGTTCAGATGGTGACATTAATTCCTAAGGAATGGGGGTGTGCTCAAATGCCTCTTCAGGTACCAAATCTGTAAGTATATGTTCTCAGCACAAAGGTCTTTACATCCCAGGTGAAAAACACACAGTGGCAGGTGCTTGGGAGCATGAAAATGGAGATTTGGAGCAGGCATTGGAAAGCACTGAATCCATCCCCCAACCTGAGCTGTATTCCAAAAACTGAAAGCAGTATTTGCATGGTTTGTTCTTAACATCTAAGGCAGGAAGATCCGCAGCTTCCCACAGGGAACCCCTTTTGTTTTACTGTAAGCATTTATTACAGAAAGGATAGTCCAGCTTAATACTCATAAATATTTATATATCAAACTTGCTGCTGCTCTGGCTCCAGGCACATGAAAAATAACTACTTATGCTCCAGTTTATAACACTATTACACAGTAGATGACAGTTCTTGGCCAGCTTTTCTTAATTATTTGATGAAGCAAAGGCAGTCTAATGGCACTAACAGTGCAGGACAGCATGAGAGCCTCTCATTACTCTCTCACCCACTAGGTAATAAACACACCTGTTCCATGTCAACATAATTGTTAATACAGCCCAGAATTATATATTTGCACTGATAGGCGATTAGATTTTTATGCACTACTGCTGCTATAATTTTTGCTGTTATCTGGCTTGCTAGACAATAATTTCCCAAAGCATTTTTTTCCATACTTGTTGAAATTCATCTAGGTTTCAGGCAATGCGTTTTTTTATTTGTAAAGGCAGTTTCGTAGTTTGTGTTCTCTTGGCCAAAATCTGCATAGTCTGCAGTACTTATGTTACCTGAGTTGTTAAATTATGGCTGAATCCCAAAGCTCACTTGAAAGGTCTCCATAACTTGATGGCAAATGACACAGGCTGCAGCTTTGTCAGCAGAGATGCAGACCTTTTCTAGTAGTTTCTCCAAGCTCATTATTCACCAGTTTCATACTGCCCAAAAACGTGCACTGGTCTAAAAGCTGTGCCTATACACAAGAGCTGCTGCTGGTGCCAGAGTTAAGATAAATTTTAAAACCTCTGCTCTAAACTACTCTCTATCACTACCAAAGCCAAAGTAAACTCAGGGAACTGCTTTTCCTGCTGTATTACATCCAAATAAATTAACCTGGACTGACATTAAATGGCTCTTGACAAACTCCACACTACCGCCTCTTATGAGCTCCTCTGTGTTTAAAGCAAGTAGATGGTATTAATCACAGAGCAGTCCCCAAAGCTCAGCAAGGCCAGGAACTGCTCAGGGCAGCTTCTATCCTTTGGCCACAGAGCAGCTGAGACTCATTTTCCTCTCAGTCTTCCAAGGAAAGAGCTACTCATTCCCACAGCTATCCCGGCAACAGCAGCATGAAGAAAAACCACCCCAGGACACACCCCAAAGTGGTCTCACCTTTATTCTCCCACAGACCAAGAGCTGGGGACAGAGAAGAGCATTGCTGGGGACTCCCCAGTGCCCCATTCCCTGAGGACACAGTTTGCAGCAGCTGCTGGATAATGGGCTGGCTCTGTTTGGCGTGGCTGTCCCGGCTCCTCCCTGCAGGGATCTCACAGAAGACTGGCCTCAGGGTTTGTGTGGTCCACGTCACGCCAGTAAGGAAGCAGTGAAGGAAGAGCAGACAGTTTGTTTTCCAAGCGTGACCAAAGCTGAGCTGCTAGAAAGCTGTTGCCTTTGGTTGATAAGTGAAGACCATCAGACAAATAGGAAGAGAAATCCTACAAGGGAGGTTAAAACCATGTATTAATGTACTTGATAGCTGCAAAGAGAAGGTCTCAGGTAATTCTTCAAAGCCAGCTGCTAAACTGGTTTTATTTTTCACTGTTTATGTTAAAATATTAAGAGATGTTGGCCAAAATCACTGCTATTCATCAGGAAAAGATCATGGGATTGAGTGATGCAATCAAAATATTGCATCAGCTGCACTACTGCAGTCTGCTGCACTGGGGAGTGCAAGGGAGAGAAAAGGTTCAGTGTCCAAACTGGAGTTACCTGCTTGCAGGGAAAGTCTGCAGTCTCCCATGGATGAGTTTGGGTATTTGGTCAGAAGCATCAGCAACACCCTTGTGCAGACAGATCTGATCTTGAAGTTAGCCCAACACTGCACAGTGGGTTGGACAAGAAACCTCCAGAGGCCCCTTCCAACCTAAACTATTCCATGACTCAAGTCCAAGGAAAAGGCTGTTTAGATATAATGCACTCGGGGGACATTTGCTAACCAAGTATCATGGCCAGGTTGTGTAAAGCTTTTATTTCTCGTGGCCAACTATGAAGCACTCAGGATTATATTTTTCCTTCCCTTAGTATTTGGATGTATTTTGTACCATTCTAGTGATAATGCAGCACTACCAGTTCCTCAGTGCTAAGTGATGCATTTCACAATTCATGACAGTTTCAAATATTTCTGATTTCATCGTACCTGATTCTTCTGCATCAGAGTCCAGAGGTCGAGCACGTCCGTGCCACATTCCCTGGCGACCTGGACGCAGGCCTGGGCGTACTGCCCAGTGGTGGCATTGCAGCGGTTCAGTTTGTCACCTACCAATCCCAAACAAAGGAAACATCCAGCAACTGCCATGGATGCAGCCCCATTTCAGTCTTCTGTGGCACACACCACGTGTACCAGTTTGTTAAACCACATAACCCCTCACAAACTAAATCCAAAGCACAGCAACGTAAGCGGGTAGAAGCTACAGCTTGTGTGGTCTTTTTCAGGGCACCCGTTGGTTCTGAGTCACTTGAAAATGTCTTTTTGACAAATATACATAAGGTTGAGAGAGAACCAACAGCAACAAGCACACAGCATAACTCTGCTGCTGACAGCTTTCACCTTCTGGCAAGCTTCAGTAAAAACTTGTAAAAGAAAGCAGTACTTAGATTTAAAACTCTTCGTACACCTGCTAATAGCAGGTAAAACAGAGTTAAGTAAATGGAAATCTATTTACAAGTTGCCTTCTGCTTTTGTCCGACTTCCACATGCTACTGCTCCTTGCAGTAACCCTCTAGGTACTTTTCACACCTGGATCAATGCTTCTGTGAACATCACCACCCTCCTCCTTCCCATCTCTCCTTTGCTCTCTATCTGACAAAACTAGAAATAGGCAGAATATTTCTCCTTGATACTGGAGGGCAGATGACCTGATATTGATGCTTATTGTGCCCACAATACTTCATTTGTGGTCCATGGTCTGAGATCACCCTGTCTTTTGTTCCATCTCTAGACAGTACTCTCTTTTAGACAGATGCTGGCAGATCCAATGCTGTAAATTCAAGTTTCCTCCATCCCTACCCCATAAAAAGGGCAGCTTTAAGAGGAAAATGGATTAACATTACAAGTGCTCCTTGATAGCAGGGAGCCAGATAAGCAGCATTTGAGGTGTGCTCACATGATATCACATCAAAGCCTCCTAATGCAAAATCATACAGTAATGTTGTCTAATTTAATGCAGTTTAAACTTAAGGTCATCTTCAAAGTTTTACTGCTTTGATTGAAAACACAATTCAGGATATGCAACACCACCTAAATTATAGAAAACTGTGCCACTAAGGTACCAGCTCTGTATTCACCTGACCTAACTCTATAAAGTTTTTTATAAATGTGCAAGAACTGCACAAGATGTCCCGATAGAAAAAAAGAACATGCTCTCAGGAGGAATAAACTGTCACTGCTGGAGTCAGTGGGATTATGGCAATTTCCACCAGCTCAGTAACACAAAGAAAGTGGTGTTATTATGTCTCTAATTTAAGAGTTAGCTTGAACAACATGATAGGAAATCATTTAACTACCTTTTTCTTCTTTTTCAGGCACTTTTATTAGAATCCTTAGAATATTATATTTGCTGGTATTGTTTTTTTAACTTTAAAATAAACCTGGCTGGGATATTACTGCTTATCCAAACAGACATGAAATCTGCTGTACCTAGTATAATTTTTTTTAAGGCACACAATGCCAAATTATCTTCCATTATCTGTATTATTTTGGAAGCAGCTGGGACACAATGTAATCTGCCTAGGACATGCTGACAAACCCCATGTTCTTAGAGGGCGGCCACTCCTGTCAGTTCTATGCATTAACACATCAATCAACACTTTGGAAAATATGTTACTAGTGACTCCAGGAGCTTATCCAGAAGTTGTTCGTAGAACAGCTGCCCTTTTCCAACAAGTCAGAGAACATGACTGCAATATGGCACACACATGGAGGAAATCACCTGACAACCTGGGATCTGTCACACTCTGCTGGTAAAATGCAGAAATTCCACCCATCCTCATCATTCTTTTACCTTTGGCAAGACATGCTTTTTCCCAAGCTGATTCCTGAAGAGGTGGTGGTGTTATCAAAATAATCCTGTCTGCAGTAATGTCTACTGAGTTCAGGTACTGCACCATGCTCTTCAGGTTGGCGGCGTATTCCTCCAGAGGAACGTGTTGCTTAGGGTTCAGCTCTGAGAGGGGTGGAGCACATGCATCAGTGGGGCTGAGCTCCCTGCAGGTTTGGCACACAGCATAACAGGGCTTTTACACAGTATGGCCATGGACACTCATTTCCAGTAAGCAGTTCCCCTCAGCCATGGATTCGAGAGGTGTGGTAGGAAATTCTGTTCCTCAATACCCAAAGCAGACAAATCAAGAGTTTAAAGACAGCGTTTCCAACTAAGGCAAACAAGGCACAGGGGAAAACAACCCCAGCAGTTGGGTTTTTTCAAGACACTTTTTTTTTTACAACTTCATATCTTAATATTAAAACACATAATCACCTCAAACCTCACCTGAACCAAACCTGAGATTTCTAATATTCTTGGATGCAGAGAAAATTTTGGAAAGTCCCATGGACATGCAGTCAGTCCTTCATGCATTGATGTTATCATTTTGATTAGACTCTGCATCCTGCTATGCTTATCTGAAAGAGAATCCAAACGCTATCTACCCTCCTTTCCTCAGCCCATCTACCAAGAACTCATCAGACTCCTTTAAAGACAGAAAAATCAGCTGGATGCCCAACTCCAATTTTAGGCAATTGCTATACAACTAAGTCTTGAGCACCCTGAAATTTACTTTTCTAATATTAAAACTTGGTGATAGGGAGAGAAATGGAAGGCACTGCATGGTTTAAATACAAATAAAATGACTGAAAACAAACCTCTGTATAAATGAAAAGAGAGCAATCAGTTCCTGGAAAAGTTGCAGGAGAAGCCTATGAAATGTTCTGCCTTTTCTACAAAACTGTAAAACCATTTTATGAGAACAGGTCACAGGGAAAAAAAGACAGAAAGCAAGCTACCCTACCTTTTAAAGCACTGTCATTAGCTCCAAAGAAAATAGTAACTGCAACAATACTATCAGGACTAGTACTTTCAGTGAGCAGTCTTGGAAGAATCAGTTTAGCCCATCTGGTGTTGTACCCCGAGATCCCACGATTCACAACATCACATTTTCTGAAACAGAGACACATTTCAAAAAGAACATCTCTGTCCACCAAAACAAAACTTGGGAAGCTTTGAACCATTCTGTCAGGCCATCTGCCTCCATCCCTCTCAGGAAAAACAAAATGTCACAGGAGTTTTCAATGGGATCATGCTTTGAAAGCGCACACATAGGCTGCACACGTAGTATTTACCTTACTTACACCATGGAACCAGAACAACAATCCTGACAATCACTAAGGAATTTTTAATTCCCACTCAAGCTTTGAGTGGAAACACCCAATGGGTATTTCCACCAGCTCTGGGCATACTGCCCAGAAGGCAGTTCCACTTCACTAAATAAATAAATGTCAATTAATAAACATGCATTAAATATTAACCGCCGTTGGTTTTCATTTAGAAAAGCTGCATGCCTTTCTGCAAGATAGATATTACTTTTGAAATTTAAGCTCTTACCTGACCAGTCTCTCAGCAAGGTATGCCCCCCAGCCATTTTCCTGGAAGGAGTACTGAAAACAAGGAAAATGGTTAGATCCTCACTGGAAGAACTTGTTCCCCAGAGCTCAGCCCCACCAGTGGCACCTTCCCACCTCAGCAGCTTTTGTGCACGGCCTCTGGCACTGCTGCTGCAGCATTTGTCCCTCCCTGTCCTGTCCCTCAGAGGTCAAACAGTCCTGGTTATACCCAGGTACAGCACTGGCAACCGAGGCAACACAGGGCTGCACCTACAGAGGGATGGACCCTGTGGTCCCTTCATAATCCAAACTGACCGCTGTGAGACTGTAGTTTCGTTTTGGCCAGTGAGGGTTTCCTATATTCGTTTGTAGTATTTTTCTACTTTATTTCTAAGACCCTTTCATTCTGGAGAGGACCTCTCAAAAATTCTCTCTCCACATGCTGTTCTGGAGCGCAGTGTAATACCTACCTCTTCCAGAAGTGGAAAAACTAATTCCTTCTCCTTATTCCCACTGCTGCACCATCTTCCTTGCTACGATTCTGCACAGTGAGTCGGCTTAGACACCCATCTTCCATTAAAGATAAACTTGGGTCTCTGGTTAGTTATTTTTTCATCAGAGCAGCGCCGTGACCCACCACACAGCCCACGCAACAGAAGGCAGGGACCCAAAACCAACGCTATAAAGCTGGTGCTGTCTCAAAGGAGATGTTCACCAGGCTGTGGTCCAGTCCCGGCAACGGAGGACCTGTTCTCCGGGCCGGGCGAGCCGGACACAAGGAGCTGGGATGCACCGGGAGCCGCGTGAGGGCAGAGTGCGAGGCCCCTGCACATGGCACGGGCAGCACGCTGGGCTCCCAGGATGGAAAATGCCCCTGGCACCGACACATCCCAAGCTACGCTTTCACCTTCGCGCCTCTAACACAGCGAGCCCAAGCATTTCTGTGAACCGGCTCCAAATGTCATAAGCGCCCAGCAGGCGCGAAGGGGCCTGGCACAGCCTCAGGGCGGGCCGGCCGGGATGTGGCCGCGGGCCCAGGCACACGCGCGCTCTCGGCCGCGGCCGCCGGACCGGGGCTCTCCCGCCGCTCGGCCAAACGCCGGGATGCTGCTGGGCCGCCGGCCCCGCTACGAGGAGCCGGGCTGGCCGCGGGGGTACTGTGGGGCCAGGGGCGGGCGGGCGGGTGGGTGAGTGAGCAGTACCTCAGTGATGGAGTCTCCGAAGAGAAGGACGCGGGGCCAGCGCAGGAGCCGCCCGCGGGCTCCCGCCTCCGCCAGCGCCATGGCCGCGGCCGGACATCCGCCGGGAGCAGCGGCAGGAGGAGGCGGTGGCGGCCTCGCCGCTTCCTCTGCTGCGGGAACCGGCGCGGACCGGTGGAAAGGCCCGGTTACGAACCGGCTGCAGCTTCCAGCTCCATTTTTTATCGCCTCTTTAAAAGGCTCATTAAAAGGCAGGTGCGCGGGGAGGGCGCGCCCGCGGCAGCCGAGGACCCATCCCTTCATGCGCCCCTCGTGCTGGCTGGGGGTACTTTCAAAAGAACGCGTTATTTTGTGGTTTTTACCTGTTTCAAAGAGAGACTTCCTTCTTAAAAAAATACAACTACCTCATTTAAAAGACTGCATAGTGCTTTGCACAATTTGGGGAGGAAAGTGTCTCTAATTTTGTAAATACTGATGTCTATATAACTCAGGTCACAACAACGAAGTGCTTACATAGCTTGAGATATAAGACATCTATGTAACCTTAATATCAATATAACCCAAATCATTACTTTTATCAATATAACTTTAAGAATATTACTATAACCTGAAGCATAACCTTCTATATCGCCTAAATCATAGCTTTTACTTATGTTTTTACTTATGTAGCCTGAATCATAACTTCTATGCCTATAACCTGATGCTTATAACCTGAATCATAACTTTTAATATCCATGTAATCTAATATGAATAACTTTTTATACAATGTAATGGCTAGTATATAGTTAACTAGTTGCTTATACGCAGAATAGAGAAAAAGAAAAGAGAGAAAAACTTACCATGTGTATAGCTTTAGAGATAAGAAAGTGTAGTACTAATGAGAAATTGGCAAGCCGAAGCCAACTATCCACAAAACCAAGAATTTAGGCCGGTTAAGACCAGATAGACTAAAGGCCATCACAACTGCGCATGCCTTGAAGACAAAGTTGAAAAGTTCAAGTGTGGAGACTTTAGAAGCCTTCATCAAAGACCCCTGAAAACCCCCGAATTGGGGAAGTGCATGCGCAGTGCAAAGAATTATCTAATAACCATGAGATCATGCTTTGTAAATTAGTTCCAGCGTGTATGTGATGATGCTGTAATGACATAGCAACATTAAGCAAAATTTTTCTGTATAAATATACCACAGCACTTGACAAAGGCAGGTGAATTAGGAGGAGAAATCCCCCTCACCACCAGCGCTGCAATAAACAAATACCTGCTCTATAGACATTGGTCTATGGGGATTTATTTCCAGCCCATCTTTTGGGCATCAATAGTACTCATATACTAATTCTGCTAATACTACTATCATCAGGTGCCATTTTAATCAGCTGACAAAAGGAGAAGTGTGTACAAGACACAGCTCTTTTGTAGAAAACTCAGGTTCTGTGGATATTTTTCAGCATGCCATTATTTGGCAACAACCGCAGCTACCTCAGAGTATGAATCCCACTGTATGTGGAATTCTGCTCTGTGTCCTGCAGTGTCCGATACTCCGTGTCCCTTTTCCCAGGCTCGGGTGGGCACTGACATGGGGACAGCAGCACCTGGGGCACATGAGGCTGTCACAGGTCATAAGCACCTGCTTCTCTTGCAGCTGGTGGTGCTCCTCTAATGGCCATGCCAGCATGCAGAGTTTTAAAGCTCCAAAGCAAACGTGGATTCCATTTTTAATTGTGTTCAACACCCCTTTGACTTCAAGTAGATACAAGCGTGCAGGCAATCACTTCCTCAACAGTAACAAAATTATATATGTAAACTCAATACACCCAATTTATCCTCCAACTGGGTCTAATATTTAAAAATACAAAACTCCATTTAATCTTTGTAATTCTGTATTAGGTTAAATTTCTTTTCTTATTTCTTGTATGTGCATATAAGAGAACATATGCATACTTTGCCTGATTTAATTGCATCTGTATGCACAAATACAGTTGTTATGAGGTTGCTGATCCATTATGTGAAGTAACTCTGCACTTTCACATTCACAGAATTGATACGTTTGACTTACTGATGAAAAAATTTTTATTTACTCTTAAAAAATAGCCCAAATAAATTGAACATTTAAAAGATTTTTTTAGGCATCCTAGGTTATCTACAGAGGTCAGTATACTGGGCTGAGGGCATCATAAAGCCTCTGTGCAGCCAGTTCCACCATTTCACGAAGGGATTCGTCATCTTCGCTTCCTGGCTCACAGTCAACTGTCTGGGAACAAAAAAGAGAAGGATGTTACAACAACTGGCACTTCATGCTGCCTTTCAGCATGAGAAGAATGCTCGAAAGGGGAAAGGAAAAAGTAGTCATGGAAATTATCAAGAGCAGCACTCTATGTTTTTCAGTGGTCTGCCAGCACATAGACGAGTTCAGAGAAGACTTAAGCAAATCCTGCTGAGGGACAAGAAGTTTAATTTCAAGTCTTATGTTCAGAACTACTATGTAAAATGCATTCCATTTTGTAGATTACATTTAATTCAAAATCAAATAAAATCACACAAAATTCAGTCCCTGGAGATTTAATCTGGGAGTTCAGTCATGCTGTATTAGGTTAATGCTGCGAAACACATGCATTCACCATACAGGTACAAGCACCACACTGATGTTCCCACACACGATTACATTTACACAAAAATAATCCAAATAAATAAATTTTTTACTAAAATCTGCCTAGAGGAAGATGCCCACCCCAAACATGCAACTTGATCTACATTCACCCCTGACTGCTCTACCTCACAAAGGGCTGCATTTGAGCAGTAATACTGTTCTTGGGCCTGTGGCCTTTCCAGACTTTAATTCAGTTTTAACTTATAAAGGTTTGGGGGGAGGAAAAAGGCACTTAAAACAGCAAACAGACATTTAATGTTACCTAGCAGTGTTGTTAAAATCGTGTTAGTTGTGAGAGCACTGTGTTAACATGGAAAAAATAAATCTGCACGTCCCACCAGTTATATCTACATGAAACAGCTTTTAATTTTAAAGCCAATAAAGTTTTATAAGATACATATGCACATAAAGAAGGCCAGATCTTCCTTGTAAAATCTGGTTCACAATGGCACAAGGTTGCCATTGCCAACACAGTCTGTAAAGTAAGTACTGCAAAGATTCACCCTGTTATAACTGAGCTGCCACTGGGATTTGCCAGTATACAAATCAATTAACAATAATGACATATATAAAAATGAAATCAAACTTCCTGATTAAGCAGTATGCATTGTCTTCCAGTCTAGTTACTTTTTTATTTCAAGAGATCCTTCACCAGGCCTGTATTTTTCTGTACAATGTACGAACTGGAGATCCAACTTTAATTAAAAAATTGAAAAGAGATGGCACAAGCTATGTGTTACCCACAGGGCTGTAACTCACTATTCTCTGAAGGTAATTAACATTCTCTTGTTTTGTTTCAATAGGTAACAAATTTTTGGCAGAGGCCAACCTTTTCTTCTGGGTTTGTAGAACACTTAAAACATTTGTTGTGACCCCCTAAGGAGAGCATGTGAGAGCTACTCCATAGAATGAATTTACATTCTATGAATATGAATAGAGGCAATACAGAACCTATGTTTAATACGTTATTTGTAATGACAGAAAGTCAACATGTTAAAATGCTTAAGAACACGAAGGTCATGGCTTTAACCATTCTTTACAGTTTTACATTACTTGAATATCTAGGTGTGATGGCTTCTTAAAGCACCCTTCTAATATGCATGACATCCAATTCTGAACCAAGCCAGTAAATTAATAAAGTATTTCTTTTTGTGATTATTTCAGGCTTTCAATTTAGCTCCAAAACGATCAAGATGACAAAAAAAATTATTAACAACATTCCTACCCTGTAACTGTTCAATTATTCAGACCAAAGCCATGCTTTAAAAGCATAAAAAAAAATTTGTGGATTAACTCAGTTTCTCTTCTACAAACTTTCTTTATTCAGTTTTTCATACAACTGAGCTGCTGGAAAATACTGGGTTTTTCCTAAATGTACTGCATTTGTTGCATAAATATTGCTAGCATTTTTAAAATTAATAACACTCTCTGTTTTGATACCAAGTGTGTTTCCTTAGCAAGTGGGTACATGACACTGTAGGCAGCACTGTGCCAGACAGGAGAATGCTGAACACAGCACACACAGAAGCAAGTGCTTTGCTCTACATACCCGAGTGTCCAGGGAAATGTTGGCAGTCTTTCCATCCACTGTGATGCACAGGACAGACTCATCTTTGGAACTCACACAGTCCTCTCCAAACATATCCCTAAAGCAAAGACCCATGAGTGTAAGATGTGGCCAAACAGCACAATAAACTTCAGTTTTTCTATTAACCCTGGGGTGCCTTTGTCAGGTATCACCTTTCAGCAACAATTATTTAACCCACTCAGATGTAATTAAAAATATCAATCTTTATTATGACAGTGGGTATCAAATAACAGTAAGTATTTTATCAAAATAATCTCATCATACACAAAGGGAAGGATTCCTTTAATTTCAAAAGAGGCAAGATTTCTACATAAATAACAGAATGCACATCAGAGTAAGTTTTAAAAGAGATGTGAACCAAAGCTGTTTTTATTAACCACTTGTAGCATAATTTTTGGAGACATCTTAAAAATCTGCTTCTGGAAGAAATAACTGGGCCCTGTATTCAAAATTTTAATGGTGCTGAGAACTTTTTACTGTGCCTCTTTCTTTACTTAATTCCTGGCCTTCACAGATATTAGACTGAAATAAATTTGCTTGAAGTATTTTTACATAACTTTAAACTCTATTATACTAAGACTGTTCTATTTACACGATTAAGAGTGCTCATTTTCTGTTTAGAAAAAATATATACAACTTACTGAAGCATGATCTCCATTCTCTTCCTATACACATCCATATCTATTTTTTTGGAAATCTTATTTACTGCAGCTGAAAAGAAAAAAAATTACTTTCACAGACATTTAGTGAGAGGGAAAAATGGCTAACTGATAGATCCTATTCACAAACCGACTTTCCTGAAAAACAGTCCAAAAACTAAGTAAAAGATGTATATTTAAACAACTTCTTAAAAAATCTATTAAAAAAAAAGATGAGAAAGTAAGAACTGTTATGGGAATTTATAAACTCAGGTGAAAGGATTTTTAACAAATGTGTTCAGTCAGGTATGGGACTAAACACCAAAGGAACACTGCTATTATACAAAATTGTTAAAATACATAATAAAAAGACAAGAGGAGTAATCCAGTGAAAATAAACACCTATTTGTCCATACAGAATCATAAAATGGGCTGGGCTGGGCCATATCAAACTTAATCACTTTAGATTGTTTTGTGTAAGATTTAACTTATTTTAAATAAAGCCATGTTTCCCACAGTCTGTTATCAGTTGCCATGTAAGAGAAAGTTTCAACAAATGAACATGTCACAAACAATGAAGACCAAGTTTAATTCTGTTTTTCAGTAGCAAATTTTACTCCCTAGTAAGTTCCATAAGGCAAGAAAATACAATATGGGGATAATAAATAAGTCAAATAAGCATACATTAAACTTATACCTTTCTGTATTTTGGGATTTGACTGAACTTCCAGTATCACTGTTGTCACAGTGTCTGCATACATATCATTAGCAGGATTTGCCACCCACTGAAAAACAAAACAAAATAAAATTCTTGAGTTGGACTGAGTGAATAATGCAGCATAAAGACAATATAACATTAATTGTATTCTCCTTTTGGCTTTTCTCTGAATTCCAGCTTCAAATGACTGTCATACATTTCACATCAAATTATTAACTACTTTTAACTGGGTGCACTCCAGTAACTTCCCATGAAAACTTCAAGCTTTTGAATGTTTCTGAGCATATTTACAAAATAGTTAATTATCACAACTCTTTGGGGGAGGAAGGAACACCATTTGATGTTATTTCCAATTACTATCTGCCAAATAAAAAAAGGGCACCAAATCTGCCATTATACTAATGAGATGCAGCAAAAAAACCAAAAACAACTGGCAGTGGATAAATCAAATAACACACATCCACACAGGACCACAGCTCAAGGGGAACTTCGTTCTAGGCTTCGCTCTATTTGTCATCCAACAGAAAACTCATTAAAACATTGAATTCTGCATGGCATCTGTGTGGTATTGTTTTGCAGAAACTGGAGAACAAAGGAAGTTTTTTCTCCCTCACCAATGCCCACCTCAAGGACTACCATGCCTGGTTCCTGGATCACAGTAATATTTTTGAAAACCTTCAGGGCTGGTTTTTGTTGGATTTCTATTTCTTCTACATCACCTAAGAAGTGACAACAAATGGTTAGCAATAATGAAATTATACTGGAAGCACAACTAACTTTATTTGCGTAAGAAAATAGGTCAGTTTAAGAATAAGAGGAGTTGTCTGTTATCAGAACTGCTCAGAGCAGCTTACAAAATGGAACCACATACTCTCTTCCCTTACCTGACAGTATTATTTTCTCTGTTCTGGATTGTTTGGGCTTTTTTATTAGTTCATATTGGCCATTTTACTTGGTTTGAATTCTTGTATTTGACTAGCCTAGTACACTGATGCTGAGTGAGTACACCCACAAAAAAGAAAACAAATGAGAACTTCATTAATTCTCCTCCATTTGCAGAAGTAACCAGCGCTTACCCCCTTAAGGGATAACCCATTGCTCACGTAAGTATAGAGCTTAAACCAAAAGCACCTGTGTCCCTGGTAGCACTTGGGTTATGAGACCTGAACCTCAACTGTATATAGGTGTTCTCTTCACTAGTGACATGAATTAGATTCTGACACTAGAGAATAAAATAATTCTGAGCTTTACATCTGCTAAGGGAACCTGCAAAGTGTGTGTACCTCTAATGAATTAGGACAGGAGCTGCCCCTAACCCTTGAGAAGCCAGGGAGAGGCACAGGGGATCATCCCAGTGTCAGGTTTAAACAGCTTTTCATTCAGGAAAAGCCAATTCTTGCCTCTTAGGGAGGCACAGAAGAGGCTGTCTGTCAAAAAGGAGGGCAGAGCTCTTGTTTTTATTAACTGGATGGCATTAGCCAGTCCATTTGGGACTAGATATACAAGATCAATTAATAAAGTTTCCATCAGAGTGGCCAGAGCACTCACTTTGGGGGCTGACAAGAGACAGAACTGAGCCTATGCTCTGTATTGCTAAATGCTCATTGCTTTGTAATATGATTACAGCAGAATCCCCCCCACAAACTGTGTCATACTCATGAACTGGATCTGGCAGAAGCTGTACAGTCTAACGAATGTTGTAAAATGGGAAGAAATGTCCAGTCAGAAGACCTCTGAAGACTGGAAGTTGTTTTAAAAGCTGGCCAGTACAAATCATGGCCGTGTCCCTCCACATACACACCGGTGAGTTTCTGTAGCTGGTAGCAAAGCAGATTGAAAGGGGCCGTGTAGGGAATGGCCTGTGTCTGTGTCACTGTGCTCATTGCCAGGTCCGTGTAATCTGAAACCATTTTAAAAAGTACATGTTAGAAATCAGCCCTCTGAATTTACCAATACATAAAATTGCCACTGTAGATAAATAATGGCATTGATACATTTAAGACAAGAGAGCTGAAAAGGGCAATTTATAAGAGGAAGGTGGAGCACCTATTATAAGATAATATATCTGTGGTTAGGAAACCAGCTTGTTATATTATCCTCCCTATTAGAGACAAACAATGAACTAGGGCAGCAGAACTGCTTTCCCCCAAGTTCTTCTGACCTTAGATTTAATTCCTCTTCTATTCTGAGAATAGATCGATTCCTTGAGTAATAAAAATCATAGGAGGACTATGCAAGTATTTTCTCTGTTCAGTAGCTTTCACACTAAAAACTAATGACATTTTAGAAAATGGTAGGACTATTGACTGAGGTGTTTTTTGGTTCTCACTGGAATGTTTTATGCATATTCTTGCAGAGGAAAAGGTTTTAAGTAACCCGAAGGGAAATGGAATTTTGCTTCTTTTCTGTTAGAGAAAGAAAAGATTTTAAATTTGAGTGAACAATGAGTTAAACGTCTTTCTTCTCACTACAACAGTTCAGAACCTAGGGCAAAACTAAAACAAAATAAAACTAAAATGTTCACTAATTGCTTATGAAACACAAAACTGCAGGAAAATACCACAGAATTATAAGTGTTTTAATAACACAGTAAGTTTCAATTACCTACTGATTACATCACTGTCTGTACTTACTGGAGAGGTCACAAGGAGAAAGGATGTGATAGTTAAAATTTCTTTTAACAAGGATTCCGGAAATTCTCTGTCCTTGCTCTGGTTTCTTATCTGCTAAAGATCCCATCACCTGGAGAGAAAAAACACAATATAGTGCAACAAGGAAAACTGAAGTATTCACAGCTTCAGATAACTCTAGAGATGAAATACAGTTTTCTCAGAAAAATCAGAGTATAAAATTAACTCTGAAAACAAAGGAAGGTCAGAGTAACCTAGAAACCTGAGACATAACACAAGAAAAGTTTGGCAGAGTGAAAAACCAAAGAAAAACCCAAAATAACAAAAAACCAACCTCAAAATAAAAACCTGTGAACCAAACCCCAAATACAACTAAACACAAAACATTCACATACTTTGAGACCCTGGAAAACATTTAATTTGAAATCAATTAAAAATAGAGCCTTGAAAGATCACATGTAGTTTTTATACCAGAATACTCTTCTGCATATAAAAAACCACTGATTTCATACCTTGGCAAGTTTTTCTCCTCTGAAGTTTAATGTCACAGCTTCAGTATTCCTAGGATTATGAACTTCTATATGGACTTCATCATTATCCTCATACTCTCGTATCAATGCTGCTTTCAATCTGGCCATTTCATTCTGCTCACCGTGAACTAAGATCTGTAAAAAAGACAGTTTTCCTTTTAGCAGAAGTTATTTGTTCAACCAGACACGTTTAGTAAGTAAATTATCCAAGAAAACTCATACCTCATCATTACAAAAATACAATTCCACGAGGTCGCAGTGTATGAAACATGAGCTCAATTACAGTTCTGTGTGTCTTTGAATTCTCTGCATTGTTTGAAAGCTGTGATTTACAACCCTGAGTATTAGTTGGAAAATATGTGCAGCCAAGCAGAGTGTGTTACAGAGACCCCATTTAAGTTTTCACACACAAATACATTGTTGTATTATGAAAGGCAAGTATTAATTTAAGTTCAACACTGAAAGTTAGTTAGCTTTACATTTTTGTGTTTGTGTGTAGATATAAACAAACATGCAATTCAGAGAGGATGCTTCACAGTTCACAATTTTCTTTGCCAAGTTAAATGCTCTTTTCTTCTGCTATGATTTTTTTCTTTCTTATCTGTGCTTGCACACTGTTTCTCCACCAGTTTCAGATCCTAGTCCCCATTTTCACATTCTGGTCCTTCACACCTCTTGCTTCTCGTGATTTGCTCACGTTTTTCCCTGCAAGTGCTGCCTCTGTCTTTTGCTGTCTGCAACATACCTTCAATTGATGTCTTCTTATTTATTTTGGGGCAAATTGTAGTGCATTATTCCAATACCAGCATCCCAAACTTAATGTTGTCCTATACTGTATCTTACTTGCACAAAACACTGCTGAAACAGGTTATGGACCACACCACTGTCTGGAAAGCCATCCCCAGGGATCTCACATGCAGACACTCAACAGCAAGTTCATTTTTACATTGCTAAGGTAACATGACAAAAAATGATTAAAATCTCCACCTTTAATTATTCAAAGCACAGGAATGCTGGCTACTGCTAGACACCAGTCCCTGCCTTGAGTCAAGGCTGTGAGCTGATTTGATGAATCCCACTCTGGAGAAATGGGCAGCATGGATACTGACCACATGTGGAGGTTTCAGGGCCCGGATAAATTCACTAGTTTGTTGATAATCTGTGTGAGCAGAGAAAGAAATGTAATCCACAGACATCTTCAGTGGCAGTTTTTGCCCTGACATAGTTGTGATCTCTTCAGGTTCAGACATGATGTGCTACAAAAAAAAGGCACCTTAATTAAAAAAAGCAAAGCCTCCTATAGACACCATATAACTAATGCTTTACATTTTAAAAACCAATGAAATAATAGTGGCAGCCATGTTAATTGTGAAGTAGAGAAAAAAATCTCTTTAATTTCCCAGAACACACACCCACACATGAAAAAAGCATGCACAACACACACCACTTCATCTTGTGCTTCCTCAGCAGATCTGGAGGTTCATCCTTCTTCTAGATAAATCTCTCTAATTTGCATCAAAATGGTAACAAGTGTGTCACTTCCATCTCTAAAGGCAAAGCTAAATGCTGTGGTTGCCCTTAGCTGCTGGAATTTGGAAGGATTTCATTCCCTACAGATGGACAGTGGCACAAGGTGCACAAGGCAGTCTCACCTCTGACACATAAGTAGAGTTAGACTTAATATCAGCTTCTCTAGAATTAGGATTAGGGCTACCTTCTTGAAAAATTAAGCAGTGGAGAGGTCTAAAGCATCAATCATTCTTTCTCATGACAAGATAACTGCCCCTAGAAAAGATTATTCTATATAACATCACTGGAAATGACCATATGCAAATTTTCTGTGCTTTTCATTAGTATTAGCCAAAAGCAATCACTTTTGACTACACACATACATACGTACCTACCTACCTAGCAACAATCTCAGTAAATCAAATAAAGACACTTGCTATTGACCAATTCTTTTCAAACCTAACATGAATGCTACCTGTCATTAAAAGGTTGTGGTGCATGAGCAACTCACCTTAGCAAGAGTTCCTTCAACACAGTACCCTGCAATAATGACTCCATTTCTCTTATCTGTGCACCAGCTCTCAAACAACTCCCTGGATAAGCCACTCTGCATCATACCTGGGGAAGCCATCACAACACTCGGGCCAATGTCATCAAAGTGATCCATACTCTAAAAAGACACACAGTGAGAATATCATTTACCACAACTCACTTAAACGAAGGACAGCCCAGCTGCACCCTTGAACAACATACAAGAAGGGCCCTGTGTTCACAGATTGTACCCCATCCTCACAAAAGGTACCCTTTGCAGGAAAATTCCCCTTACTGATACCCACAAGGAGTAAACTGCAAGCACAGGGATCTATAGTGGAAGAAATGTTGGGGCATAAGCTCCCCTCAAACAGCCCTCTAAGCACTGGGACGCAGGTAACTCAGATATAAACCTGGACCTAATCAATCTGGTAGGTTATTAAGGATATTGACTGGCTCAGCTGATTCGAGTATAGTGCTAAAAACACCAAGGTTGTGGGTTTGATTCTTGGAGGGGCCACTCACTTAAGAGTTGGACTCCATGATCCTTGTGGGTTCCTTCCAACTCAGAATATTCTGGGCTACCAGGATATTAAATGTGCAAACTATTCAGCAAATACGGACTCTTCTGTCACGTTCACCTTTTGTAAGAATCCCAAGCTTACCTTCAGATTACTAATATGCTTGAAAACAAAGGGATTGTTGATGTTAATTTGCTTGCGGATTTTGTCATTCATGGCATTGACGTATGTCTGATAAACTGCCATACACTTCTTTGCCAAAGAGGAGGCATAGTATATGGGGATATCATGGAGTTCAGGATGATTCTGCCAGTATTCATCTAAAAACCCAAAACAAACAAACAAACTAATAAAAAAAGAACAAAGCAAAAAAACCCCAGCCACCAAACAGCAAACCACAAAATTCCATCCACAGGATTATTTATAAAGTGTGTGCTTCTCAGAAACATTAGTAATTCTTGTAAAACAGATTTACCAGTGGGCTTTTTCATTTTTATTACAGAAAATCACCATGACAGCCTCTTTGTTTTCATCTGCTTTTCCAAAATAGTCACCAGCTAAAACTGTATACAACCAGTACAAACAAACAGGCAAACAAACATGACAAAGGTGAACCTCAGATCCTTTTGGCAGGTCAAATTTGAATCAACCACCACCTTCAGCTACAAGGTATAAAGAACACATGATACTACACAGCAGTAAGTCTGCATTTTTGACAACAGAAGTTTTACCACACCTCTACAATAAAGCTAAAATGTCCCTGTCAAATATTAATTATACATCTAAGAGCCAGGGACATCTGCACACAGGTTTGTTCGTGAGAATTCACTATATGAACATCCTGTAAAACAAATCCATGGAATTCAAGGTGAGAAGGAATCACTCAATTATCAAGCCTGGCTTTCTGTATACCACCAACAGTTATATTTTACAAGCCCAACTGGAACAAAAACAAGGAAAGAGTCTCCATTAACCACAACTTGATTTATCAAGATGACAGTAGCCATGAGCTTTCCTAAACACAAGGAAGAGATCAGAATGCAGCTGTACAAACATAACTTATCCATTTTCCCATTTGGATATAGTTTTGCTAGTCTGAAAGATATTTATGTTACACAACTGAAGCACAATTGTCCAAAAATAGAGGAACTCTTTTGGCTGTATTTGTGCATTTACAATGACATTACAATGGGCTTTTATGTAACATTTCTGATTTGCAGGCAAAGCTTCTCACGACATTTCAGAGAGGTTCATTGCCATGACTACGTTAATAAGCTCAGGTGTAAGGTGGAAACAGCCAGTAAAAGATAACCAGCCACAGACTGAATTCACTGTCATAATTTTCTACACCATAACACAGTATTTTATTTTTGTCATACAGTTACAGAGAGAAGAAAAATAAACACAGAAGCCTGCAGGCTCAACTGTGTAGGCATATGAGATGCAATTGCATTTTCTACCTAATTAAGCATCCAATTGCATGTCTAGCTTTGCTAGATATATTTTCAAACTTATCTATAGAAACTCACTGTAATATCTACACACAGCAAAGAGAGGCAAACAAATTACAACCTAATGGCTGCACAAGGTTGAAAATGGCCAGTTTTTATGTTCTCTATAAATAAAAAAAACCCCTCTCAATCAATCAGAAGTAGTAAATAATCCTACAACATCAAATACTACCTCCTGCCTAGATCCAAATTTCTTGTTAACATTTGAATAGACTAGTAAGACATTTTGAAAACAAACTAGTTCCTAAGACTGAGCTAAACTGAAATGAAAAGTGAGAAAAATTTGAAGTAGTTTAGGGAACGCTTCATTTTCAACAACCCTAAATATAAGCATTATAAGCTTGAGACAGTTATCTTTTGATCTTGCCAGCATTTGAATGAGCAGAAAGACTAGTGAAAAAAATCACATAACACAGTACAAATTAAATGTGCTAAAAGGAAGTGAAGAGGCCTGGGAATAATTTACTTAAAAACTGTTTTATCTGAAGTACCTTGTAACAACTATCCATATATTTTATGTGAAGTAGCTTCTTACGTTCATGTGTAATCCTCATTCATTTTTGTTCAAAAGCCCAACTTGCTTTTCATTATTATTAGGACTTCAGAAGTGTTAGAAGTGTCCTTTATGGTCTTCTAAGCTTTTCCTATAAAGAGTTTTTCATACTCACACACATAGTTTGTGAATGAAAAGGCAAAAATAGTAGAACTTTAGAAGAAAATATACCACTTTTTTAGCAGTACAGCTTAAATAAAACAGTTGTTGTTGTAACTAGTTATTTTTCAATTTGTAATAATTTTTCCTAATTGCTGAAATCCTAATTCAAAAAGATTCAAAAGCCAAGCATGTATTACCACACCATCATCTCTTCCTTTCTAGGTGTCTCATCCTACATCACAAAGCAGAACTGCTGCTTGGTTTACTGGACTTTTTGCACAAACATGTATTATACATTAAGTTATAGGTAATTAACATGCTGTAAAATGGTTGAAGGAATGGTTCAAGGAATTATAACATCTGAAAACATTCTAGATCACTTTATGTGCCTTTTCATGAAGAGGAGCTGGGAAGGTACATACCTAAGATTAGCAGCAGTTCCTGAGCTCGCCCCAGGGCAAACACAGGGATGAGACCTCGGCCCCCTCTGTTCACGATGTCGTGCACGGTGTTGCAGAATCGCGCCTCCCGCTCCTCCCTCTTCTCGTGAATGTGAGTGCCATACGTGGACTCCTACACGTGGAGAGACAGAGCATTGAGGGGGCTGACACACAGTAATTCCTGATCTTCTCCTCTGAACCCAACAAAAAAGAAAACAGATAAACATATGGGTGTACGTTGGGGAGAGGAGGGAGAGAGGTCAAAGAGAGGGAAAAGTCAAAACCACCCATAAGTTCCCAAAACCACCCCACCAAGATAAATAACCAAAACTTCCTCTCTCCCAAACCCCTCCAAGCAAATTAGACAGACAGATCCTGTTAGGACTAAAGAAGTTAGAGCTATTCATTTTGATGCTTCTTTTAAGAAGTTTCAAGTTTAACACACTTATTTTCCTAACTGGAAATGCTGCCAGAGCTTTGATGATCACACTGACATGGCCCATAGAGGTACATGTGCCACGGTTTAACCTCTGGCTTAAAATATAAGAATGACACAAAATACAAGATTTTGATGTGACTTAAAATTAGATTACCAGTTACAGAGAACAGCTAGAAGGGACACAGTAAATGAAATAATTTTCAAAGATCCCAGTGTTTGTTTCCAGATAAAACTGTTACATAAAGTGTTTCCCGTGAGCTGCTGTTTTCCAAACATGGATTCAGAATAAAATAATTCACTCAGAAAACAAAACAAAACAAAAATATGAAAGAGCACTCAGGGCACCTTGACTGAGGACTAACTCTTAACATATCTGGAAGCAGGTTAGGATCCACTAAAAGAGACATCTGGTTAAACTGGGGTTGGTACAATCCAAGTCAAAATCTAATAAATCTCCCATCCCAGAAAGGTTTGTCTAGAGCCTTAAGAAGCTTCATCAGAAGAATCATAACTGGAGTTTTCAATACAATGGGAAGCAGTGTCAAGAGTTCTAAACACCCAAGTGTTTGGATATTTAACACAAATCACTACCACTGAATCTCCACTGTCTTTGTCATTCTGTTTTGGCTTTAACTAAGTCATACCCCTATCCATAATTAATCACTAACGGAAAGAAATAATTTTCCAAAACTTACAATTATAAGAATATCAGGTTTAATATTGGGAATCTCAGCTGCCATCAGATGTCTGTCTTCCTGCCTTGAGAAGTCACCTGTGTATAACAGCTGTAGGAGACAAAGAGCAGCAGGTACTCTGGTTACAGGTTCTACCAGGTCGGCAGCCTTGAAAAGCTGGGCAAAGATGGTTTCAAGGAATTTTTGATAAAAAAGTCAGCTCTACTTTAAATGAGACTCTTCTGATGTGAACAGTCCTTACAACATTAGGTCAACAGTACTATAATACAAGTATTTAAACCCCAATAGTAAAGGTTTTTCAAGCAGTACCATAATTCCAACATAACTAGGTAAACAATTATTAAGCTCTTATTTTTTATTTCAGATATCAGGGTGCCATTTTCAGCCTTTTGCACACTTGCACTGACCACTAAGAAGTGAAAGTAACATAAAATAAACATAAAAATAACATAAAATACAGCAACTCATAAGTGGAAGAAAATAGAAGATAAAACTGCATTTACATATCAGAATGCAAATATAATGAATAATCCAATAAAGTTATTTATTAAAAATTATTCTAGGATTTTCTGATGCTAAAAAAAAGCCTGTGGTCTAATTGATTTTCCAAGTGGAATAATCATGTTCCCCATTACACCAAGAAGTAATTTTTAATTGTTATTTATTTTTAATGAATTCTTAACTGCAGGGTGGAAAGCAACTCTCTGAGCCCAAATTGATGGTTTCAAAACTGACACTTGTTTATTTAACAATAATTCCATTGATGGAGATGTGAATAAATAACATACAGTCAGCAACAGCAGATACCTGGTCTGCCAGGTAACCTATTATCAAAGGGAGTTAAAGAAAATGATGGGTATTAAAACCCAATCCATTTGAATCATGCATAGCAAGAGGGAAATCTTCGTTATGCCTCAATCAGAAAAAAAAAAACCAAAAAAGAAACACTAAGAGATCTAAATTTTATTCTGATCATTGTAAACTCAGTTCTATTTCTAGGTTTTTTTTAAACTCTAAACTTTTATAATTCTCAATCATTATAAATCATGAACAAACTCCTACTGGGCAGCAAGCCTCAGAACCACCTTCTCTCTTCCCTCTTCAGGGCTCTGTGAAACTTTCCTTGAACAGTGATTATCCTGCTGAACTCGAATTCATGAGATGAGTTTCAAGTATCTGGTTTTGGCACAGTGCTGCCTGTGATTGTATGATGATTTACTTAATCCCTCTGTGCCTAAAATTAATAATAATCAAATTCCTTTAGGCACTTTAGAATAGAAGTGTTATGAGAAAAATGTAATTTGCATACATTGACAAATGCCATTTAAGCACTTGAGACAGGCAGACATGTAAATGAGAATTACAGAAACAAACATCTGTTCACAGATTTTACTAAAATGCAGCTTCCACACAACTGCCTCAGCTACCAGCTGCCTCTGATCACACCAGCACGGGTAACTACATGTTTAGTGCTTCCAAGTCTGAGTTATGTCTCAGAGTCCCATACAATCCAAACATTTTACTTGGTCTGATACGTGTCACTTGCCAGTTTTAATCAGTGAGCAAATACATGTCCTAGGCCAAGGCTGCTCACTCTGACCTGAGTCCAAGTCTACTGGACAGCTCAAGCCACAGCAGTGAAGCATAACAGACAATAATAATTAATGACTACATTAGTACTCGGGCTTGATGTAATCATATAATAAAGAGAAAATACCTTCACACCAGCTATTTCAATCATAAACATGGCTGCTCCCAGAACATGGCCTGCGTGGTAGCACCAGAATTTGATTCCTGCCACCTCTTTCACTTCATGGAAGTTGATGGTCTCAATCTTGTCCATGCTTTCTTCGAGGTCTGTTTCTGTGTACAGCATGTCATCCGCTGAGATGTTACTGGATATAAGTGAAATGGCTCAGTATCAGCTCATCTGAGCAGCTGGGAAAACTGGGTTTTTCCCACTGACAGTTAGATTTCCATTCAGTAACACCACATCTCCTACGTTAGCAATCAAGTCCAGGTACTCAAATGTGGCTCATGCAAGGAGTGTTGAAGTATCTGTCTTTTGAAAGACGGAATAGTCTTCTCAGTTCAGAAGCTGCTCTGTACTTCTCTAAAAGCACAAAGATTCCCAGCCCTGAACAGAGATCTGCAACTTAGCTTGTAACAGTCCCCAAAAACCACATGGATCCATGTGGAGCTTTTCCTACCAGCTCAGAATAAACAAGTTAAGAGGACTGTTCATCAGGTTTCTGACCCAAGCGCAACACAGCTGAGTAGAGATATGCTCAGGACCATTGCAGTCACATGGAAATGATGAGTCAAGGCATGAAACACAAGAAAACAAAATATAAAAGAGAGAACAAAACCCCCCAACATGTAAGTAACAGAGCACTCTTTGTATATTTAATATTTATTCTGTCTTTGTCCTGAAGAGTGAATTGTACCTTTAGGAGCTTAAAATTCACTACAAACTATCCATGACAGTAAGATGATTCATTACTTCTAATCTGGTTATATGTAATTTTGCTACTTATGACAACATCCAGGTTCATCTAGCTACTTTTGGTAGCTTCATCTTAAGTTTCCCATTGGATATATAGATGAAATAATTCAGGAAGAGACACCCCACAGGTTAGCTTACCTGACTTTAACATAGTCTGAAAGAAGCCATCTGTAAATAGCTTTTGTGGCATGCGTCATAAATGTCCTTCCCTTAAAACTTGTTTTCTGTAAAAACCATGGCAAAGCCCCACAGTGATCTAAATGGAAACTTAAAATAAGACACACAAATCAAATTAACACATTCATATTACACAACACTAATATATTATATTCATAATTCACTACTTCACTGGACTAACATGGTGTCATGAAAATCCAGAAACAGAATTTTCAACCTTCTTGTTAACTGTGCTGGTCTATGTTCTGGAGACTAGTGACTAGAAAGACAATCAAGAAAAGGTAAAACTAATACAGGAAATTCTCCATTAATTGCCAAGGTTTTACATGTATAATATTAGAATTACCTTCTTTTCATAACTTCCACATAAATTTAGAGGGAGAAAAGGAACAGGAATCAGGGACACTAAACATCAAAGATACAAGAAAACTAAAAACACGATACTAATTTTGCATGTTGCACACTACAGATTAAAACATTATCTCCTAAAATTAAATTATTTGTTCACAATTCTAGTTCAAACTATCTTAAGAAACTACTTTTGAATTACAGGTAGAACAAATAAGACCACAAAAACTCAGGATTTTTTAGAGAGCTGTTTATTACTGAGTACATCATTTAGAAATGCTCTCCTTGTCTCTCAGCCACGAAGCAATACTTAAACCACATTCAAAGCTTGTGTAAGTCTCCAAGAACCTTTTTAATTCAAAGCAAATAGAGCAAAAAACACAGCCAACACTCTTCCACAGTCTTTGTGTAGAAAACTCAAGCTATCACGTGGTGTTAAAGCAGGCCAGGTTATAAGAGTCAGAAATCACAGTGAGCTCAGAGAAGAGCTGTGTGTCAAAAGTGACGAACATCCTCAGTATTCAAGTCCTTAATTCTACATGGAGATTCTCCTTTTTTAAAAAATTGGGAAACTAGAATTTTCCCATACCATCTAAATAACACCTATTTTCAGCCTCTCTTAATAACCTACAAGTGAACACAGCTCAGACCATAACCTCAAGTTATTTGTTCCTTTAGGTGCCACTTACTGACTAATGAGGAGGAGATCAATCTCAGCTGGATCTATCAAATCTATGTAAGGAAGAGCATCCATTCCTTCCAGCCCAGGATGGATTCCACAATCAAGCTGAAAAGTGAAAGAACATTAAAGCTTCTAACAGAACATATAAAAACCCCTCTTCCATTTTGGTCTATTAACTGGTAACTTTTAGCATCATACAAAGTAAGGGGTTTTTTTCCATTAAACATTACTTTTAGCATTGGATTTCAAGTAAAATGGTTTGGGTTGGAAGCACATACATTCTATACGGGGATATGATTTTGTTTCACAGCACAGCCTCTGTGATGCCTAATATCATATATGCTATACTGCTCCAGAAAGCTAGAAAATGTGCCTTTTCTAGCACTGTGTCTGACTTCTGTGGACAGGCTGAATTTAACCTCCAACATTTCAGATAACTGGTGATCTGAAATACCACACTGAGAGGGCATACAAACATATTCATGCAATAATTACCATTATTTTTCTTCCTTTAAACTCCAGAATGATGCATGACCTTCCTACTTCTTGGCCAGCACCTCTGCAAAAGGATATCAAAGTCATGAGGATTGAAACAACCCCCACACACCCCCACAGATGTAACTGCATTGGATGCCTTTACTGGGATTATTTTTCTGTGTAGAAATAACAACTGCACGGCCCTTCTAAGCTCAGATATCCGAAGTACCTGAACAACTGTACTTATCTCAAAGGAAACGAGGCCCTACGTAACACAGCAGAAATAAAAATGCTTGAGGAAATCATTTTGGCTTCTTCTGTTTTTTACTGAGCACTCGAGTCTCAAACTACTGACACGTATAATTAAAGTTCACCTAAGTACCAAATCGGGCGGAATAAGCCTGGAGTAGCATCTTCAAGCTGTCCCAAAACGAGGCTTGTGGCGCTACCAGAAACGCCCTCAGACCGAGCGGCACCTTTGCCATGGAAAGGAGCAGCTCCCGGCGGTGCTGCCCGGCCCCGGCCCCAGCCCCAGCCCCAGCCCCAGCCCGGCCCCTCGCCCCCGGCCCGGCCCGGCCCGCCCGGCGCGGCTCCCCCGGCGCTCACAGGGGCCGGATGAGCAGCTGGTCGCTCTCCTCGGCCGGGATCAGCGCCTCGGCTTTGCGCTTGGCCGCCATCGCAACGCGCTGCCGGCGCCTTCCGCTGCCCGGCCCGCGCCTGCGCCCGCCCCCGCGACCCGGAACGGGATCGGCGTCGGGAGCGGCAGCGGCATCGGCAGCGGGAACGGCATCGGGAGCGGGAACGGCAGCGGCATCGGGAGCGGGAACGGCATCGGGAGCGGGAACGGCAGCGGCATCGGGAGCGGGAACGGCAGCGGCATCGGGAGCGGGAACGGCATCGGGAGCGAGCGGGCCCGGCGCGCCCGGTGAGCAGCGGCGCGGGGAGCGGCCGTATCGCTCTGTCACTTGCCGGGTTTTCGGCCGGGGACGGAGGGAGGATCGGGGAGAGAAGCGAAGGCGGGACGCGGTGCTGCCCTGCCCGGCTTCCCGGGCCGCTCCCTGCACCCGCAGGGGCAGAGCTGCTCCGCGGAAAGGCCGGGAGCTGCTGAGGGCTCGGATGGCTCGTGGAGCAGTGGGTGCTGTGCCTCCTCGGAGCCGCTGCAGGAGCGGCAGACGCGCCCCTGTTGCGGCCGCAGGCGCTGTGCAGGAGGCGCCGGCAGATCCGTGCTGGAAGCTGGGGAGGCCCGGCGTCGGGATGTGCCCTGCCCTGTGCACCGCTGGTTGCCGAGAGTGGCTTTTGGTCCGCCGGGGACCCAGTGTTTGCTTATTGACGGACACAGCAGCGGCCTACGGACTGGGCTCCATCACTGCATCGCACATCTAAGCTCCGCCTTGTGCTTCTTCCGTTGTTTTCTGCAGTGTGAGCTGTCTTCCGTAGGCTGTCATCCTCCTTAGTCCTCTTTCTTCCACCTGCTCAAAGTTTCTGAAGTTTCGTAATGAAAATAATTCGTCTCTGCAGCTGAGAAATAGGGTTTCAGCACTCCCCGACATGGAGCCAGCATCCTGCTGCTTTGACACTGGCCAGCCAAATGTTAAGCGAAGCGAGGGGTTAGTAGTAGGGCAGGCACAGGAAAAATGCTTCTGGAATGCTCTCAGAACTCCCACTAACTCAGTTCTAATGCAGTAAATGTACCACGCGTTTCGCTTTAATTTTCAGGAGTATGTTAAGTATTAATGGCTGCTCCTATGAGTATTCCAATCAGTAGTTCTTCAGAAGCAGGTTTGGGTGGGGGGTTTTTCTGTAGGTTTTTTGTTTGGTTGGGTGTGTGTTTAGTCGGGAGGGGGAGGATAGATTTTGCGCTTTTTTTGTTGTTTTACTAGAAGCAGGCATTGGAGCAGGGAATGTGTTGGATGTTCTTTATAGGGCACTTAAATTGCAGTCACAAACAAAAGTCACCTAATACATTTAGGCGGGAATATACATTTTAAATTTTGCCTTGTTTCTAAATCTGTATGTGCATTAGAAACTGACCTTTGCAACAGTCTGTAAACTGGGTAGTAGCTTTTTTGACAATTCAGAAGGATAGGGAAGTTTTAGCAGAGAGCTTGAGGAACTTTTCCCAGTCACACGTGAAGAGCACCAGAGTAGAATTCCTACCTCCACTCACAGAGTCCTGTGCAAGTGTCTACTTTTTGTCTGCTTTGGATACAGTCACTGGTATTTGCCTGGACCTCCTTCTCTTGATGATATGACAGGCTTTAATTTTATTTTTTTCTGCCTAGAAGATCTTCCTTGATCCAATTATGAAAAAATGTTTAGAAAAGGAAAAAAGCGACACAGCAGCAGCAGCTCACAAAGCAGTGAAATCAGCACTAAAAGCAAGGTAAGCTGAATGTGGTGTTTACTCTCTTTGGGAAGCACTTTGCTTTGTTGCAAGTTAACAGTTCGGTGGTTCACTTGCACTGATGGAAGGACGGGATTTCCATAAAATGCCATGTTCCACAAGGAGAACTTTCTACTTCAGTTCCTCAGGTTGTGTTAGGAGAGTTAAAAATACCTGTCCATCATAAAGCCCATATATTTCAAGATGACTACTCAGTCACTTCCACAGTGAAATGCACAAACACAGGATTTTTCTGGTAGAACATAGTAAGGTTTGGAGGAAAAATGAGTACATTTGTTCTTAAATTTTGTCTTTAAAGACAGTGCCTGGTGCTAGTTACTATTCTTCAGTACTTGTTGGTTTCTCAGTACTTCTAAAAGTATTCTTAATTTTGAATAATGTGTTCATTTTGTCTAACAGGTTTTAGAATGATCCAGTTATTCTGGATTTTCCAAGGTGCTGTTTCATTTCCCCTGCACTGCTGTGTTATTTCAAGTATTGGTGAAAAGCATGTAGTTGTCAATTTCTTCAGGTTAAAATGCAGTACCAGAAAATTTTAGATGTGACCCTAAGGTTCATTTTCCCTTTTTCTCTGGACACAACCTTAAGGTTCATTTTCTCTTTTTCTGTCATTTCCTCCTTCTTTCAAAATAACTTGGATTTCTCAAGGGTTCCTGATGAACTTTTATCAGTCCAGTCTACATGGAGGCAGAAAGATAACTTCAGGAAAGAAACAGGTGGTACTGTTTTTTCCTCCCCATTTTGCAGTGCTTCTGAAGTAACTAGAACATAAACAGTAGATTTTTTTAAAAAAGAGTTGAGGTAGGACATCTAGAAGTGCATTGTTAATACATTCACAGTAACTTTTGATTATGCTGATTTTTTTTTCCTTAGTCTGTAGATTCCAGTCTTGGGGGACTTTCCAGGTCTAGTACTGTGGCCAGTCTAGATACAGACTCCACAAAAAGTTCAGGTATGTAATCAGATCTTGGGCAGATATGGGTGGAGCAGGATTAACTTTGTGTTTGTATAAAACAGCAGAAAATGGAAAAGCTGAAAATAGGTATTTTCAGTAATACTGAGTGAATCTGTTAGGTAGCTTGGTGACTAATACAGGCCTCTAAGTGTTACTAATGATTCACGTAGGATTAAGTCACTGTTTTCAAAGTAAAGTGTCTGAGGAAGAAAAATTTAGTTGTGTTACCAGTCTATTACCAGCATAAATCTGGTACAGCATTTTAGATCACTGTTTTCTGCTTTTCTGAGTTTACATTTGCACCAAAATAATGGAAATAAGATTTGATTTTACTTGGTTTTAGTCACCAGATTACAGTGTATCACTGTTGGACCAAACAGTTAATTTGAAACAAATCGATATTGAAAAGTAGAACCTGCTATTCTATGTTTTCTGATTCAAGGTTGTTAACTCCAAATTTGAATTGGTATAAACAATGCTATATCATGGATTCAAATGAAACTGTTGTCTTTACCAAGGTCTGTTCTAAATCAACCCAGGACAGTTCAATTAAGAGGAGTTAATATACCGTGATAAGTGTTTGATGAAAGTCTGCAAAATTAGGGAATTTAGTATGTTAGCCCTGTTAACAGCAATTAGAATAGTGTTACAGTTCTGGAAGTTTTCAGAATGGCTTTGTTTTACTTTGTTGCAGGACAAAGCAATAGTAATTCTGATACATGTGCAGAATTCAGAGTTAAATATGTTGGTGCCATTGAAAAATTGAAATACAATGAGAGCAAAAGTCTTGAAGGGCCACTGGACTTGATAAATTACATAGATGTTGCACAGGTAAGTGGGTTACAAAAGGCAATACCAACAATGTCAAAACATCTTAAGCTTAGGTGTGTTTCATTTATCCTGTGATCTGACATCTGTAAATTTTAGACTTACTTGAAGAAAGTGGCATACTTAACCATTACCCTATGAATCCCAAAAGCCATCCCACTCAGTTCTGTAATTTTAAGTAACTGGAGAAGATGCACCCAGAGAACCGTTCTGCAGAAGCAGGCTCAGAGCCAAGGCCCTTTTCATGAGTCCTTGTTGAACAGTCCCAGCTGAAGGCTGTTACATTGCCTCCAGCACGATTAGGATTAGTATGCAGGAAGGAATATCTCCCCCAGATTTCTTCAGTACTGTAGAAGTTTCCGCATAGAGGAAAATGTCAAGTTTCTGCTTGCAATCACGCAAGAGCCTGTGCCCGAAGAACCTGAATAATATTTGGGTCATCCTTGCCAAACTCTGTTTGCTCGTACTTATTTTTGTACTAAAAGCCATAACTGGTTGTTCTCATCAGGTAGCTGATTATATCTTTTTAAAAGCACAGAATGTCTGTTTATCATGCAGCAACTTGACATTTCGAGCATCTGAATATGTGCTAAAACTATTTTTGCAGCCAAACAGTGAAAGTGCTGCCAGTGTGGAATATAGATCACCTTGGGTCAGTGCAGCACGATAGGCCATGCATGATTTTCCAGCTGACCTGATTTGACCACAGGGACAAACGCTCCCCTGAAATGATAAATTCCTTTCTGGAACCATGTAATATTTAGAGTAGAACAGAACAGAATGGAATAGAGTGTTTCTGCTGGAAGGGACCCACGGTGACCACCAGTCCAACTGACTGACCACTTCAGGGCTTACAAACAGTTAAATGTGTTGTTAAGGGCATTGTCTAAATGCCTCTCAAGCATTTGACTGGTTTGGGGCATCAACCACCTGTCTAGGAAGCCTGTTCCAGTGTCTGGTCACCCTCCCAGTAAAGAAATGCCTCCTAGTGTCCAGTCTTCCCCCAGTATATTTCACATAACATTAAGAGACTGGGAGAGTGCATGAGTGGTGGGCAGACCCCACACAGCAGAATCTGAGCAGGGTTTGCAGTGGTGCTGATCCAGCGGACCCAAGTACACATATTTTCTGTTATGTATCTTCATTGTTCATGTTCTTCTGTCTGCACTAAAGGCTTTTGTTTGTTTCCCTCCAAAGCAAGATGGAAAGTTACCTTTTGTTCCAGGTGAAGAGGAGTTTATTATGGGAGTTTCTAAATACGGCATTAAAGTTTCCACGTCTGATCAGTATGTAAGTGCTTCACCCAAACTTGTCTTTCAGATGAGAGTTGAAAAGTGCTTTCATTTAGTTTTCTGGGAGATGATCTGTGTGACCAAAACGTCATTTCTGGCTTTAAGCAAAAGTCAAACAAAGAAGCTCTCACAGGAGCACTGCTTCATGTCATATCTCTGCAGGGCTGTCTGTTTATTCCTCATTGGATTTATGACAAAAAGCCCTTCCTTTTGAGGCAGAGCACTAGATGTCAGGCAGGCGAGCCTTTGGCAATGCTCTTAGGGCACATCTTCCTTCCTCTGTGGCTGTCCTGCCATTTTCTCATGGGGGAGCATAGTGTGACTGTGGTGGCCGAGACCATGGGTTCCTCAGCCCGAGTTAGTAATGTAGTTCCTCTTGGTGTTTCTTTTTTTTTAGGAATACCTGAGTTGCCCAGCTCTTTTAAGTTCCATCCTTGCACTCCTAATCCAGGAGTTAACAGTTCACTCCAGCATTAAAACCTCATGATTCCACTTTATTGATCAAGCCTACTTTTTGTTTGCATCATTTCCAACATGTAGTTTATTTTCCTTCAGTGCACTTCAAGTAGTTCTTTGCTAAAAATAAAAATCCGGTCTCTTCCCCAGGGCTCTCCCGTTGCCTTTGTGTAGCTTTCTGATGGAGCCATGTGGTTTCCTTCTGGTTGCCCTCAGAGCCCCGGATACCATAAATACTTGGCCTTATGAAGCCTTGACCCATCAACAACCCAGCCATGCCTGTTCATAAAAGCCTCAAGTATGAGCACAGAGAATAGCATTGCTTAATACTGAATGCTCTGAAGAGAGCCAAAAAGTTTCCAATGGTCCCTTCAGAAAATAAAACGCTTGTTTCTAATGCCTGGGAGGAAGGGTAGTAGTTGCTACTCAGACTTTGAATTCTTTTGGATTCTGTTTTTGCTCTCATAAATTCTTAATTCTCATTAAAAACATAGGTTACACTATTATTTAGATTTCTTTGTGGTTTGATAAAGATCAAATAGCTAATTTAAGATTTTCATCCTTCATTTTTCTGTCTTCAAGCTGAAAGCACGCACAAGTAGATAAAGACTTTTGTGGTTAAGCTAGCTTGCACTGGCAATTTATTGCATTGCATTGTTTCCCAAATTCTGGTTTTTTGCATCTGTGTCACTTTTGGCATTTAATTTGTCCTTCATTGTGTCACCAAACTCTTTTTCACAGAGTTCCTGAAAGGAGGAATTTAATTTACAAGGAGACTTTGTAATCAGAAGAATTCTATCATCCCTCTTTTAGTGATAACCCACACATTGCTCTGCACACATTAGCACCGTAGCAAGTTCCAAGCAAGTAACCCTTGAGAGTTATTAGTAATTTGGTGAACAGTCTTGGCATCTTTCATGCAGAGACGGGAGGCTGGATCCAGTGGGCTCCAGCTGCCCTGGGCGTGGTGTGATCGTTGCTGATGGTGAGAGCAATGTGAGCAATGAGCCGAGCGAGCGTCAGGGATGGAGCTGCTTTTCAGCAAGGTGACCTTAGGGCTCTGTAGAGGGCTCCCCCTCCAGGGTTTCAAGGCAGGCAGCAAGTACACTGCCTGTTTTCACAGCTTCTCTATCAAAGTGGGCATTTCTTTAGACCCTGACAGGGACAGGTGTTTGATGCCATGGACATGGAAACAGAACTGTCTTGAATTCCTGAGACCCTGGAGGTCCTGTGACTGGAATAAACCAGATGAGAATGATCAGAGGGTAGGATGGCTGGAGAAGAAAGGCTTTGTGTAGGGTAGGGCTGCAGAGACCTTGTACTGGGTGTCTTCTACCAATCCCTTTTTGGAATGGCCAAAATTAGAAGTGTTGGGACTATGGTGGAAGTCCTGCATCTCTGATGGAGAGTAGAATTCTCCCAGATGAGATCTGTGGAAGAGTCAGGACATATCCTGTGGCTTAAGTCACAAACAGCCTGGCTACAGTCACATGGCTACTGCCCCCCAAAGCAACTGACCTTGTCTATACCCTCTTCTGGGAACAGTTTCTTGTGTGTATCCTCCCCAAGACTGAGACGGGATTGTCTGGAAAAATACAGGGAAAGTAAAAAGTCGTTTTAAGTTACCTCTGTGCCAGAGGGACAGAGTGGCACACCTGTCATGGAGGGCAGGTGAGGGTTGGTGGGAAGTGAATGTGCACTTTCATAGTATGGCCAGGAATGTCATCATGGAATCCTGGGAGGGGCTGAGTTGGAAGGGATCTGAAATATCCTCTAGTTCCAACCCCCCTGCCATGGGCAGGAACACCTCCCACTACACCAGGTTGCCCAAAGCCCCCTCCAACCTGACCTTGAACACTGCCAGGGATGGGGCATCCACAGCTTCTCTGAGCAATGTGTTCTGGTGCCTCAGCACTCCCACAGTAGAGAATTTCTTACCTTAAATTCAATCTAAACCTCCTCTTTTTCAGTTTAAAGCCATTCAAATCCCTTGTGTGTCACTACATGCCCCTGTAAAAAGTCCCTTTCCTGCTCTCTTGCAGGCCTCCTTCAGATACTGGAAGGTGCCCCAAAGTCTCCCCAAGAGCCTTCTCTTCTCCAGGCTGAACAACTGCTTCAGTTTGTCTTCATAGTCCACATAGGAATGCACTTCTAAAATAGAAGCAGAAATTATTGCTAAAGTTGTGCTAAACCACCACTTATAAAAATCTTGACTAAACTCTCAAAAAAAAAAAATTACCAAGGAATACTTTTCTCCTGTAAATAAATCTGAAGTATTCTTTTGTAAGCAAGAATAAAGACATGGAAAGCTGAAATATCTGTTGCACTGTTCCAGAGTAACTTTTATGTGCCATGTGCTTTCAGGATGTGTTACATAGGCACGCTCTCTATTTGATTGTACGGATGGTGTGCTATGATGATGGTCTGGGAGCAGGAAAAAGTTTACTGGCTTTGAAGACAACAGATGCAGCCTCTGAAGAATGCAGCCTCTGGGTATATCAGTGTAATAGTTTGGTACGAGTTTATGCTTACAGTATTTAATTTAGGTATTGGAATTCTGATTGTAAAGGGAGATTCTAAAACCCAAGGCCCTTGTGAAAGCTTTTTGGTGGGAGGATTGCTTAATTAAAAAAAAGAAAAATATATATAAATGTGTGCTGGCTGAGGAAGGGAAAACAGCCCTGCTGACTGCATTGAATCAGCTTTGAGGAAAACATTCTACATTCCGTAAAATTGCCAGTGAGTGTACTCACCTGAGAAAGCTCTCTCCAGTCTAGAGTGTGCCATGGCAGCTGCTATGGAGAATCTCCACTTGTATTTCCAAAGGCAAAAACCTCTTTAAGATATGGAGCAGGGAGTGATGGAGTAAATTCTGGTAATAGAGCATGCAGCCATATTTGTAAGGAAGGGAGGTGATCCCTTCTAAAGAGTAAGAGAATTCATTATCAGGATGCTCTGACAACACAGACCCTTGTCTGGCAGCACTGGGGGGACACAAGAAGTGACGTTCTTAATGCTGGTGCCATGCTGTGCTGACAGCCAGCAACCCTGACGTGGTTCAAATAGCTCCTGTAAGACAGCTCCATGTGTCATTGCTGGCCACACAAATGAAATCTGGTCTGACAAAGCAAAATGAAGGACACATTCTGCTTTAAGTGAGTTTTGAGAAGTTTAGAAGTTCTTCAGAAAGTGTTAATGTGTGTGTTTGGGTTTTTTAGGAACAAGCACAAGCCATTTGCAAAGTGTTGTCTACAGCGTTTGATTCAGTTTTAATGTCGGAGAAGTCCTGATTTCCTTCGGCAGCAGTGTTTGTGTGGGAGCACCGCAGCTCCTCGGGATACCACGGACAGGTTGGAGCCACACACAGTCCTAGGAAGGACTTACTGTGCAAAGCAGAGCCACACAACCTTGCACATGGTACTCTGGCATTCCCCAAACGTGACTTGAAGATTCCATCTTCAGTGTCCAGGACAATACAGAATTTTGTATTTAACACATTTTTTTTTCCTAGTCATGTTTTGTATATTAATATCAATATTGCAGAAATGTAAAATAAAACTGACAGTTGCTTCTACCTTGTTGTCTGAGAAACAATTTGTTAATACAGACTTTGATTCTGCTTAACCCAGATATTAAAACAAAAGCAAAGTGGTAAGAGGGAGTCCTTTGGTGCTTTACCCCTCTAATTTAATCTCAGGTGTGCCATCTACAGTTTTTCTGTTCAACTAAAGTCCACAAGATGTACATTTTTTCCTCAAGTGATACCTGTTTATATCTGTCATTTTTATACATTAAAAAGAACAATATTGCATAAGCAATGCAAGGGAACAGAAGAGAAGCAGAAAAAGTGATTTTAAAAGTAGTTTTATTTTTCCAGACATTTGACTGGTTAACAAGAGTAAAATTTATTAATCATGCTCTAATTATAAATCACTGCATCCAGGACATTGAAAATAAGAGTTGATTTTAGGTTATACAATATATACAGTTGCTCTGCAACTAAACAAAATAAAAACAACTGAATTGAATATTATACATCTCATAGCATTCTAAGCTGCATTTTAAGTGTCACTTGCTCCTTTTTAAACAGTTAACACAGCAACCTAATAGTCTGTCTATTAACAGGGTTTTTGAATCAGATTTAAAAAGTTGTATGAAATATGCCAAAATTCTGGACTTAAAATTCTTAATTTTATATTATAAATAGATATCTACAGGCTCTAGAATTTCATTTTTCTCTATCAGAGGAAAAAACCTTTTCAGAAACAGAAAATCAAGAGATAAGTGTTGCTTAGCTGCTCTTTATTGGTCCTGGGGATTTTAGCTGCACTGTTAATGATACTAAGTTCTAGTCTACAAGTTTCCTGGTTTTTAAGTTACCAGTGAACAAAGTTGTGACATTTTACTCTATTCCTCTTCTAGCAGAACTCAAGGGAAATTTGCATCATTTTTTAACTTTACGAATTGTTACATACACTATAAGATTCTGTGTTAAAAATACTGTACATTAGGAGCTCTGTGCAAAATAATATGCCCATTTACTCTCTAGACTCTATCAGGGATAGAAACATACAAAATAGTGTTGCAAACTGAACGTATCAGTAAGTGAATAAAACTGTAGTGCTAAACTATTACTCTATCATTTTACTGGGAACTTTGAAAATACGGACTAATTTGCTTCAACTTGCAATAAAAATATCTTGAAACATTCCAGTTTGTTCCCCATTTATACTGCAGCAACAGCATCTAGGAAGTGAAAGTTACACATCTATGTGGCTGTACCCACATGCCCGAGAGGCATCAACCAACGGTACCATTCAGGAAGGGGGACACAGGGTGAGATCAGTGTTGCTCTTCCAGCACTTTCGCAACATGGTTTTTCTCCAAATAAGCACAGATGGTGGTGGCAGCCTGTTTTCCATTCCTTCCAATGTGAAATGGCCAATTTAAGCACCATTTGCCAGAAATTCAAAGTTCTCTTGATAAATCTAGAGATACAATGTTCACGTAACGTGATCAAAGCCAATGTGACCTAGACATTGATTTTTCATATCCTATGCCTCAGTTGTTTCCTGAGCATAAGCAAAACCTGGTACAAATTCACAATATACAAACATCAAAATGATGTCAGATCTGTATTGGTGTTTTATATTCCATCAACCAACTGGGAACTATCCATGGCCTAGTCTTTGTTCACGGATCAGTAAAACAAGTTTAACAACAGTGTAGCTACCATAAATGTGGGTATACTATATAAATACAGAGTGAGTTGGCAAACTATCATTGTTTGCAAGGTAGTGGCACACAAATTTCATAAACCAGAACATAACGTAGTGAACTCGTGAGGTGTCAGATATCTTATTGACCAAGGATAATTACCTAAGTGTTCCACCAAGTATG